>OY728167.1:669613688-670813688 GCA_963277665.1 Viscum album
TCATAATTCCAATGTATCGTAAACATATCATCTCTAAATATTAATTATTTACCCAATTAATTAGCGTTATATCTTGTAAAAACCTTTATATGTTTATCATTATGTGCACCACAAAATTAAATCATATATAATTCCATATATTAAAACACCAATAAGGAAATGGGTTACATGATAAAAAAACACGAGCATAATCTATTTGGATAAGGTGAATGGTATCATAAGATAATATCATAGAAAATAATATATGATGTTGGAATAGATGTAAAATAAAATTTCAAGATAATTGGGTAAATAAAATTTACAAAAATAGGTAATTACCCTTTTTATTTTAAAATTATTATAAATTAGGATAATTTTGAAATACAATTTAACAAATTTGAAGGTATCTTCATTCATAATGGGAAATGATTTTTTCTCATAAATGAAAACATAAAAAGATATTTTAGAAAACATATTTCATATTATCAAAAAATTATTAAGTTAGGGGTTACTTTTAAAAGTTATTTTAAAAAATTGAAATAATAACTTTTGGAAACCTTTAATTTTTTTAAAAATAACATTTAGTAATGGATCCTTCAAAATAACATAATAGTATACTCAGGAAATGTGTAGTGAAATAGAAAACAAAGAATCATGGAAGTAAAATCATTTTATTATTATAAAATATCTTTGTTTAAATCCCACATCATAAAAAGAGTAATAAAATGTCTTATAGACTAAATGTGATGGGAAATATGAAGGTCACATGGGATAAAAAATAATTAGGTTTATAAATAAAAATTATAACATTAGTGGGAAAGGGAAATATGTATAAGGAGGGGAAACCATCATTAAAGAAGGTGGGAATTATTATCAAAAATGATATATTTTTTGAGAAATAATTTATCAATGAAAAATAGGTGAACTAAAAATGAATTATTCCCAGAGAGGAAGATAAAATACCATAAAATTAAATTTTATGGTGAAAAAAGAAAATAATATAGTAAATAAGTTCAATAATAGGCATTATAAATCAAATAAATGGGATTTTTGAGTTTTCAAGATCCCTTATAACTTTAGTAAAACTGGAAATAGTAAGCCAAAGGAAGGAAGAAAATATATTTTTTATATACCTAGAATTACATTGTAAAAAAAATCATTAACAATTAATAACAATATATCAAGGATATAATAGTGGAAAATATAAAATATGTCCCATGAATTTAAATTTGAGACAAAGACCCCCTTACCATAATTATTGACGTCTACTAAAGCGCTTGGATCTTATGTCTAAAAATAATAATTATCGCAATCACCTATTTTATAACCTTTTTAATATCCATAATCTTTTATAAACATCATTTATAATTATTATCTAAATTTATTCGATTTAGTTTTTATCTATTTTCAATATTGGGTGTGAATAATATTTATTTTTTTTAACTAGTTCTGTAATATCGGTGTTATTCATCATTATTCTCCAAAATTTCATTATTCCCTGATCATAAAGAGTGATGAATTTTATTTTTTTATAAATATTTATAATTTTATAATTTAATTTCATTATTATTTCACTTATAATTTGTGATGATGATGTTAGTGACGATCTTGTTTTGGTAATTAATAAGCAAAGAATAGTGTTTTCTTAATTAATGAGTTAAATATTTATATTAACATTGAAAAATAAAAAATTATTATTATTTTCTTTTTAATATCCATTATTACGTTTAAAAATTCAACCATGGTATAAATGTATATAATTTTTCATATAGGTGTTTAAACTGACCCAATAAGAGAATGTTACAATCTACATGTGAGTATGGCTATTGAAGAGATTATTTGGTTATAACATCATTTTCACAACATTATAAAGAAAATATTTATATTTTATTTAAAGTGATGAATCATTATTGGGAATATTGTTTATAATAATGTAAATGAAAAATAATTTTTCACTTATTAATAAATCTCTTTTCCTCTTGGTATGATCATTTTAGGTGGTTAGTTTTATAATGATTAATTATTGAAAATATTACCTATAGAATTTGTAATTTATATTCAAATAATATAAATAATGTCATAAATAAAATATATATTCACTAAATCCATTTGTAGAACCATACTTGAAAGGTGTTTACAAAAAATAAAACGTGTCTCTCATAGAGGTGGCAGCCTGTACACTCACATTAGAAAGGTTTCATTTTTATGACTGAATAAGTGTGAAATAGATAATGGACATAGCATATATATAATATAATTTTGGAATATTATTTACACCTATTTAATTATATACATTTGATTAGAATTTGTTTGGATTATGGTTGATGATAAGGATAAATAAAGGACGTTAAAGGGTAAGTAATACTTACATTGAGTATTTTGACCACCCCTTGAAGTTTCCTTTATAAATGACAGAATAGAGGCACATTATTGTGGATTGAGGATGATAAAATTATTTAGAGGAACTAAAATATGTTAATTTTTTTGTGTTTCATGGGAATTTTGAGTTATTGATTCTTCTCAAAATGGGTGGAAGTGAGAACCTTCTATAGGAGAAAAAGAGGGACAAATCATTGGAAAGTATGTTAAGTAGGGGTAATAATGGAATTTCATGATAGTTAGGTGAGTTAGGTGGGTATAAGATGGTGAGAAAGGTATGTATGACTTTCTATCATACAAAGGTATTATAGAATTTCTATGTTTCAAATATAAATTTTTTAAAATGATCCAAATTAGATTTCTCATTTTAACAATAATTAATCTTCATTAAATATTTACCAGGGTAATTATTTTATCCCAGAAAATATAATATGACCCTTATTACTAAATACTGATGTGATAAATCCAAATTTCATCCCCATTTAATCTAATTAAATTTATAAAATTTTATAAAATTTAATTTTAAATTAAAACATATAGTGTGATGAAAACCTACTTTTATTGAATAATGTTGTTTTGATCATTGAGTGTTCTTAATATTATTTAAAATTGATTTGAATTAAAATAAGTGTTAATTTATTTTTATATATTTGAAAAATAATATTGTATTCAAAATATAAAATATATCCATTTTATTTAAAAATACGTAATATTTATAAAGGTATCATTCGTTGAACAATAATAGTTTTACTGCGGTAACTTATATTTATATTTAAAACATAATTCTATACTTAAAAATAAAACTGACCACATTAAATAATTTATAAAATAATGATTAAAAATATTCAAATCATTTTTGATGAATCAATTTCTTAAATTTATTAAACTATATTTTTATATAATCATTCATAATGAAAAAAAATATTTTTAATAAACATGTATATTTTAAGAATAATAAAATTATTACCTGCATAGTAATAACTATCGGATGGATGTTAACTAATTTTATTTTATATATTATAAATAATTTATATTTAAATCGTTATTTAACCATAATATCACAGACTTAATATTTAATGAAACAAAAATGTTTTAAGAAAATATGTTTTTGTGCATAATGTGATTTTATTGGTTATTTTAATATACTTATTGAATTTTATCAATGAAGTTTTATTAAAAAGGAATTTATTTTTATTTTTACATATATTTCACAATTATATTACAAAACAATTTACCCACCAATTCATATACTATATTTTAACTGTTACATAACATTATGTATTTTGTTTTAGTTCGGTGTTGTGTGTAAAGAATTCTACATAACAAATTCAGTTTTAAAGGAAAATATATTTTTTTAAATCATTGGGTGCAACATTCCCCTATCCACTTAAAGGAATTTTTCTGTCACAATTATCATTATCACTCAATTATTACATTATTTAGGGGCATCTAAAACATAGGAAAACATAATATATGGTTTCAAATGAGCTATCTACCCTAATATGTGAGGTATGACTAGAAAACGTTTATCCCATCATTGTGTTAAATAATTTATTCCTTTTTACATGGAAATTTGTTTCTCAATTACCACCTTTTCCAAGCATGAAGCATCTTGCAATTCCTTTGAGACATTACCTTATGTGTATCTTCACATATTCTTGACATGTAGGATATTTAATCTTCATTATTTTAATATATTTTACACCTGAAATTCAAGGAGACTCTATCCTTATCTTATTCATTTTTTAGGAATTCAACTATATTTAAATTATTAATAATATTATTGATAGCTAGTTTGGAATAATCACAAGATTTATCACTTTATTTATTATTTCATTAGGTTTCTTTTTGGGAATTTTTTTTTATTTTTTATTGTAACCATCGCTAATATGATTACTTTGGGATTAAGAAGTTAATAAGAACAATAGGATTTAACATGGGTGATGAAAAATAAATACTATAATAGAATTATTGCAAGATAATTACTTGAAAATTTCAACATCAAATTGTATTATTATTCAAAATTATTAGATTTACATTAATTTCAACTTAATCACTCTTGATTCAATCAATATTTCTTTAAGTTGGGTTCTCTTCATAATTAATTCTTTATAATGGATTGTAAAGAGAATATGATCTACCAAAGCATGTGCCCTAAGATTTTCTATACATGTATGTAATCATAGGTCCACTCATCATTCACTATAGTGAATATTGAGTTGATAGTAAAACATCCTTTTATATGGTGACTACTCCAATGATCATTTTTGCCACAGCCGTATACACCTCCCAGAATCTACATAGGGATGTAATTTCTTGGATAACCACACAATCTATACTTTAAAAAACATCTGGATGTTACCTTTACATATACTTTTCCCATGTATTTTTTTCTAGTATTTTCACTAAATTTCCCTTATCACAATACTAAAAATATTAACTATTACCTAAAATAGTATATAAGGTTTTCTATACCATAGAAATTATGACTGACCTTAACTTAACTACCCTTAAATTATCCTTAACTGACATCATAACCTCTAATGTTATCTAAAACATGCTCTGATACCAACTATGATTCCCCAAGTATGTGAACTTCTCTATTAAATGACTTATATCTAACATTAAATTACATACATTCCTAATAACTTTTAGGTTTATAGTTTTAGAGATTCAGGGAAAATATAAATTACAAAAAACCATTACTTTTTCTGCTAAAGATTATTTTTTCTATTATAAATGTAACTAATTAATCCATAAAATTTATTCAACATTTCTAATAATTTATTCAAAAAAGATAATATTTTATACACAACATTACTTTTCTTCATTGCCCATGTAAATGAAAAAATAATAATAAATGGGAGAGATAATAATATTTATAGGGAATTAAAAATTAAATTAGAACATTTAATGTTTAAGAATTAAGGAATATCATACTATCATCCTCCAATGGCCCGAAGGC
This sequence comes from Viscum album, assembly GCA_963277665.1. Lineage (NCBI taxonomy): Eukaryota > Viridiplantae > Streptophyta > Magnoliopsida > Santalales > Viscaceae > Viscum > Viscum album. The sequence goes on from OY728167.1 coordinate 669,619,012, forward strand.
CTTCATTTTTAATGATTTTTTATAATCCACCTTTCAAGGGGTGAGGTAGAACCCTTACAAGGCCCGTAGGCATAAGTATTACTTGGCTCGTAGGCCTTAGAGGAATTTAGTGCCTGTAGGCTTCTGACATTACATACAGCCCAGACTAACTACTTGAAACTTTTCCTCCCCAATTTCTTCATCGTGAAATCAGCTCTCCACCTTTGCATGGCTATTCGGCTAGGCTTTCCTGTGCATGCACAAGCTTGTCCCGATGGCAGGTGCCATACCCTCTCATTCTTCCAATCTGTTTAGCTTCTGCACTGGTGAAAGCACCTTGCTCATCCTCGTTCTGAAGTTTTCTCCTTGTAGGTTGTCTGGTATGTATCTGCACTTAAGGTGGCCCGAAAGCCTTGAGGTGGCCTAAAGGCCTTACTGACTTGAAGGCCTGGGTGGCTCAAAAGCCTTAAAGGACCCGGGGACCAAATCTATGGGCCAAAATCCCAAATATGGGAATATTCCTGGCTTCTATAGTGCCAAACAGTTCCTGCTATAGTTCTGCTATAGTAACTGCTACAGTACTGTACAGTTCCTGCTATAGTGCTACTACAGTTCTGAAAATTAGCCTCTGCCTGGTTTTGATCCCGAGTCTCTTGGATACACATAAGGAGTCCTCACCAATTGGGCTGAGGCTTATGTGAAACATACTATCATGAACATAGGAACATGGAGGAAAGTTCATGAGGCATTAATTGATCATATGTATATGAATCACAACTTTGAAGTATGGTTAAAAAGGAAACACGATACATTCATAATCATATCACTAAAATTCATCATTAATATTTCATAAATGGATATTACCAAGTTTATTCACCAATATACAATAAAACATTACCATGTCAAGCCTCCAAGGTATCATAAACATGTCATATTTAGTAATTAATTATTTAACTAATGCATTGGAGCACTATCATGTTTCACCATTCATTAACATTTTTATACACTAAGTTGTAATAAAACAATATCAAGGGATGGTTCTAAGGTATCATAAACATACCATATCTAGAGATTAATTATATTCCCAATGTATTTCATCACTATCAGGGGAACCCTATCATTATGTGTTTCATATAAGGAAATCAGACCTAATTCCAAAAAATAAAAATCAACCCAATAATGAAATGGGTTTTATATTAATAAACAACATGAGAATAATCCATATAGAGGAAAAAAGATGAATGATATCATAACATGATATCATAGTAATGAATTGTGTATATTTACATGGATGTAAAATGAAATTTCATGGTCATTGGGAAAATAAATTTAGAAAAACAAGAGTAAATACCCCTTTTTATCTTAAAATCATCATGAATTATGACTATTTGGAAAACCATTTAAAAACATGGGGAGGAAGATTTGTTGAAAGGAATGGTAATAAAAAATGGATGTGTTTACATTGAAGATAAAAAATAAAAATATATTATACAGACCATTTTTAACATTATCATAAAAATATTGAGTTATATGTTACATATAAAAGTTATTTTAAAAATATGAACTTAAATTTTTTGGAAACCTTTACTTTTTAGAAATTGATAACCCTAAATAATGAATCCTCGGAAAATACTAAAGAGTATAATAAATAAATTTGGATTGAAATATAAAAAAATCATGATTGTAAAACCATTTTATTATTTGAAATTAATTATTTAAATCCCACATCATAAAAAATAGTAATAAAAATTTATTTTTAAGAGAGGAGAAGGGAAATATTAAGGTCACATGAGATAAGACATAATTAGGTTTCCAAATATAAAAATGAACATTGGGGGAAGAAGGAACATAATTTGTATTGTTATATCCCATGAATTACATAGAAATATATATTCAATTTCCTGAAACTAGAACATATCAAGAATATAATGGTGTAAAATATGAAATAAGTCCAACAAATTAAAATCAATACAAAGAACTGATTACCTTAATCTATAAATTCCAATAAGTTCTTGAACCTACTGTATAAAAATAACTATCTTAATCCCCTATTTCACAACATTTTTAATATCGATAACATTTTTTAAACTTCTTTTATAATAATTATAGAATTTTATATTAATTAGTTATTATCTTTTTTAAATATCGTGTGTGAGTAATCATGACTTTTTTGAACTAGTTTTATAATAGTGATTTTGTTCTTCATTATTATCCAAATTTTTATCATTCACATACTTTAAGAGGTAATTTAATTGATGTTTTATGATTATTTTTAATGTTATAATTTCATTTCATAATTATTTTAGTATTATTCAAAATGAAGAACTCGATGACAAGCCTGTAATTGTATTTAATAACTAATGAACGATCTTATATTAATTAATGAGTTGATGCTAATATTACAGTTTCAAAACTAAAAAAATAATTATTTACTTATTAATATCCAATATTAATCTTCAAATCTATACTTTTTAGAAATTTATTTCATTTTTCATATTTTTGGTTAAACTATCACAATGAGAACATGATACAATCAATGTGTGAGTATAGATATTAAAGATATTAATTTGTCTTTATATCATTATAAAAAAAATTATAATGAACTAATTTTAATGTTATTAAGGTTAAGATTTATAAATTTTAAAATCTATAAGAAAAAGATAGATTATAAAGAGGTTTTTAATTATAAATAAGTCCCTTTTTCCTCTTGGTATGTTTGTTTTAGGTGGTTAGTTTTCGATGATCTCTTATTATTAATATTACTTAATAATGCTTAATTTATATTTCTAGAATATGAATCATAAAATAATATAGATATAGATATATATATATCAATAGTCCTATTTGGATAAAAATACTTGAATGGTGGTTATGGAAAATGAAATGTGTCATTCATGGAGCTAGTAGTCCTCACACACGCATGAGAAACATTTTCTTTTATTAGATTGAATGGAAGGGGAATAGAAAATTGTTATAACATAAATATAATAAAATTTCAGTATATTATTAATTATTATGTAATTATATACATATGGTTAGAATGGGTTTTGTAGGAGGGTGTATGAGAATTATAAATAAAGGGATATAATATGTAAGTAATACTTTCACCGAGAATTTTGATCCTCACCTGAAGTATCCTTTTTAAATGAAGTAATTGAGGAACTTTATTGAGCCTATAAGATGAAAAAATTATATAAAGGATTTATAGGAAATAAATTTTGTAGAGATTTAAAAAATTTTAACAAGGGTTTTCTTTTTAAATATGTGGCAGTGAGCTCCTTTTATCGATGAAAAAAGGGGATAAATCTTTGGAAAATAATGTTAGGTAATGGTTAAGAATGGAATTTCATGATATTTTTGTGATCTTGGTGGGGAATTTTTTGTGACAAATTTAGGTATTACATTACTACGTAAAATGGTATTCTAGATGTTTTATGTGTCTAATTTATTTAGTAAAAATCAAGCCACTAAATATTACCCATTTTAACACTTATTAATATTGATTAAATATTAATCAAGATAATTATTTTTTCACAAAAATTATTAGATGACACTCTGTTTAACGTTCTTCCCCTTCTAATTATCTTGAGAGGGTGATGAGATGTTACTAGGCCTTAAACAACATCCCCATGGCACCAAAGGCTAGAAATAAATGCTGAAGGGATTCAAAAACAATTTGGGTGATGATTTCCCCTTTAAATATAAATAATCAACCCATAAACCATAACCAAAATAAAACCCAATGTTATGAATGTAAAAATGAAATACAACTCAAAAATATCATTTATATCAAAATAATCAAAGAGTACCACAGTGGAAGAAAACTAATGAAAAATTAAATAGGGGAATATAAACCAATAAAACTCCAATACAATCACAATAATCCAAATATACACAAGCTCCATGCTCACACTTCACAAAAAATCCCAAGTATCACAAGGTAGTGGTAAAGATGTGTGATACTTTACCTTTTCACATGTCCCAGTAGATATCATCCGCAAAAGAAATAAAGTTCCAAAGAAGGGGTGAATACTAAAACTCAGTAGGTTTTCCCCAATGAATTCCCAACTCACTACCTTAGGATAGAACATTGTTAGAAATATTTATACAAACAATTTATATAAAACAATTTCTAAATATTTCATATCAAAATATAAACATAAACCAAAGTAAATATTTTTCCATGGAAAGTCAATAAAAAATTATTTAAACCATTTTACATTATATTTATGAATAATCCATTTATTTCCACACAACCATACTCTCAACCAAGCATGAAATCCATGGACCTCCCTATACTCAGGAGTGGTGAATTATCCATCCACTAAGCCACCACTTAGTAGTCCACTCTGATAGGGGTACTTGAGTTAGTTATCCATCCCAACCTTTTTATGGGAGTACTTCATGCCCTTATCCATCCCAATGCTTAGGAACAAAAGACACAAAACCATGCCAACGCATTCCAAATCCTAGATTGTTCAAACCATTTCAATATAACATCATTATATTTTTTTAAAACATTATTCCATGTAGAAAAACCAAAAATTATTTTAAAATCATGTTATTAAAAACACTTTCTAACAACACAACAAATATCCAAATTCCCAAAAACTGTCACTCAAGAGGGTTTCAAAAATTAATTCATTATAATGGCTTGGAACTCTTCGGTCCATTACATTGTTGAAATCTAGTGTTTGAGGTGTTCTGGGAGGTCAAGGTGACTTATTCCCAACACTTCCAAATTTTAAATTCAGGAATAGCGTTTCCAGATCAGTGAGGTTCTCTCAGCAGCCTTTATTTCCTTTTCCAAATTTCAAGTTCATGAACAGTGCTTCCAGATCAGTGAGGTTTTAACAACAGCCTCTATTTCCAATTCCAAATTTTGAGTTCATGAACTTTGTTTTCAGATAAGTGTGGTTTAAACAAGAGACTCTATTTCCTTTTCAATATTTCAAATTCATGAACAATGTTTCCATATCAGTGAGGTTCTAATAGTAGCCTCTATTTACTTTTCAAAATTTTGAGATCATGAATAGTGTTACTAGATTAGTGAATTTATAACAGCAGCCTCTATTTCCTTCACCAAATTTCTAGTTCATGAACAGTGTTCCCAGATCAGTGAGGTTCTAATAGCAGCCTCTATTTCTTTTTCCAAATTTCGAGTTCATGAACAATGTTTCCAGATCAGTGAGGTTCTAACAACAAACTCTATTTCCTTTTCCAAATTTCATGTTCATGAGTAGTGTTTCTAGATCATTGATGTTTTAATAGTAGCCTCTATTTCCTTTTCCAAATTTCGAGTTCATGAACAGTGTTTCTAGATCAGTGAGGTTATAACAACAACCTCTATTTAATTTTCCAAATTTCATGTTCATGAATAGTGATTCCACATCAGTGAGGTTCTAACAACAGCCTCTATATCCTTTTCCAAATTTTGAGTTCATGAACAGTTTTTACAGACCAGTGAGGTTCTAACAACAGCCTCTATTTCCTTTTCCGAATTTTGAGTTTGGTGCACAGTGTTTCCAGCTGCCTACATTTTTCCCCCTTGATGTATCCTTTGACATAAAATGCATTTAAAGCCTCATGTTAAGGACTCAAAGTCTTATTAAAAGGTCATAACTCTTATATTAATTTCTCATAAGGCTAAATATGTTTTTACATGGTCAAACTACGTGGTTTAATGTGATATGTTTTAATGGGAAATCCAGCATATCTTAAACTACTGATCCGTTAAATCTTCTAAAGGGACGGGATATCATCCTCTCTAATTCCTTTTACTTATTCTCGGATGAGAGATACTCAAACCTTTCATTCCATCCTGTAGGAGCTTTACAATAAAACTTCCCTCCTAGGATTTGGTCCCCTCTGTTTTGATGCAACCAAGCAATATCGATCAGTCTTTGATAAAAGGTATGATCTATTGTCATTATTTCGCATTCAACTCATTCTTTATACTTTCAATTTTAATGGAATTTTACCCCCATGTTTTTAAGGGGATTTTCATATGTGTTGACCTGTGTGGCGGTATCTCTGCATCCTCGGGTGGATACAATTGTCAGGGGGAGAGGAGATCATAACCTTTTGTGAGTCTATTTCTCATATAAAGAATTTCATGTACTTTTTAACGTAGGGGATTTATTTCTTCTCTATTATTTTTTGTGCAACATTATCTTTATCATGTTTTATCCCACTCGATCACAATGGAATTTACATAATAAATATTTGAACTGGATAAATAAATTGATATCAATCTTATGTTATTGCCTCTTGATTTTCTAGAATGTGATATATAAATGATTACTATGTTTAGAATTTCATTCATGATAGAAATTGGTAAATAACGTAAAGCCAGAATTAATTGATAATCGCTTGGCTAAAGATAAGTAGGCATGTGAATGAATCAGATTGATTTTGTTGTAATTTTATGTTAATTAAATTTATGTAGTAAGAATGTTTAATTATTTGATAGCTTACAGATTATGTTTCTCTAATTTGGAACCTCCAAATAATAAGTCAGTTAATCCAAGATGGATTAAAGAACTGGTGGTTTGATAAAAGATAATTTCTTGTAGGGTTCTGAGTTACCCTCTTGTTTGTGTAAGGGCTAAGATCCCAATTGATATGATGTTTTTTTTCTGCTGCTTGTGTTGTGATGTGAGCATGGATGGCTGTGGTGATATGTGGGGGCATGGTGTCCTATTGGTTGTGGCAGTAGTGGACACCTAGCATGGAAAGATGCATCATTTTATGCATGTGGGTGTCGGGGAGGACACTGAGGATGATGGAGCGAGTTGGATGTGAATATTTGGATGATTGATGATCTTGTTGGTTGTTTATCTACTTTACTTTCCCTAGTTCTCAAGGTATCAGTTTAACTTACCCTCTATCCAAAAGGGTAGAATACATGTGTGGTATGCCACATGTTTCCCATGTTTAGTTTCTCAAGGGACAATGGGTCTATGCTCTTTCTATAGGTGGCAAAGACTTGACAGGTAGTTCAAATACTCACCGAGTTGAGCCCCCTTGTATTTAGTAGCTTAGAATGTTTTTTCAGAATGCCTGGGAATATAGTAAATTAATAATGTTGTTAATAAATGATTGAATAAATTATGTTAACCTAATGGGTTGGAGCTTGCTGGGATGCAATGTTGAGGTTACAATTTGAAGGGAATGTGAACATCGTGTGTGATTCTAATGTGGAAATTATTAATGGTTAATTAATTTTTAAAGACATAGTTAACATAAAGTAAAACTGATAAAAATGGAATGGATTATTGTAATAAATCTACTTAAATGGTTGCATGATTATATAATACCGAGTCTTAGAAGTGCCACCTGGGAGTCAAAGAGACCTTAGCTACAGTTGAGTCTAAGACTAGGTTATGTCCATAGTGTGGTTGTGAGATACAATATATTCTTTACTTTTTGTGTTTCTATACGGTACTCAACCCCGTCAGTAAGGGAAACTAAAACCACAAGGATTCTAACCCCTAGGGGTGTTTTCCTCAAAATTCTGGTGGGAGGATGGATGGCTGACAACCCCCTTTGGCCCTACTCTCTTCTCTTGGTAGTTACATGTGATGGTAGGCAGAGCAGTTAGTTTTCCCCATATATTTGTGTAGAGGGATGTAATGGCTTGTGGTTATTCACACACTTATATTCTTGATATAGTTTCCTATGGACTACTATAGGTGTAACGTGTATAGGCTGTGTTGGATTGAGGATCCTTACTCAGTGTATGGGATGTAATGGATTGCAGTATAATACCTGGAGTATGATACATGTTATATGAGATGTGGTGGTTACCATAAACTACATGGCTACATTCTTGTGTGGAAGTGGTGGTTTGGCTGCACGAGGTGCATGTCGTGGTGCTTTGCCCAAGTGTCTGTGGGTAATCCTTTTTGGAGAGAGAGGCTTAGGACGTGCGACGTTGGGGAAAAGCGGAAAACTAGTGGGGAGGTAGTAGCGGGGTACCCTTGATATTCTTTATTATATTATATACTCTTGTATGCGTTACTTGGTGAGAGTATCCATGGTGAGGATGGGAACATAGTATACCTGGTTAGGTGATGAATTAGTTTCACTTGTTTTTCATTGGGCTTTAGCATGCCTTCTTTACTTTTTCACGAGAGGCTTTGGGGAGGATCCTATAGAGTATACTTTAATACTCACCCTATGTATATATAAACTGTTTTTCAGGTCACTTGGAGAAGGTTGGAGATCAAGCTGGTTTCTACTAGCTTGGGGTTTCAAGAGAAGTTCAGGCTTGTGGTTGCTGCTTTTTTACTTTATTTTGGGTACTTTCAGTTTTCCCCTTCCAGTTGTAGTAGTTTTTCAGGAAATTACATATGTGTACTTGGGATTTATTTTATATTTCAATATGATATGGTGTTTTTTGGTTTCCATCTTATCTATCTCTTCCAAGTGTGTTCTCTTAGAGGGTAATGCCTCCCATTTGTGTGTATACTATACTCTCGGTGTTAGTCGCCAACCCAAGGACTACTGGAGGGTAGACTCGGGGACCATTATCTCCCTTCTCACATTTCCGGCCCAAGAGGGGTGAAATTTTTGGGGAGGGGGTCGTGGTAGGGTGGTATCAAAGCCTCTGGTTGAGGGATAAGGAGGAGTTTGGAGTTAGGCATAGGTGAGGTTGCATGGGTGGTGGGGAAACAGTGTCAGTCAAGTTTAGAAAGTTATGTAAACACTGAAGATAGGCTGAGACATAGGCGTTTAAGGCCCCCAATGATCGGATGTATGGACCTTGAAGTTTACAATGGATACTAAATGAGGTGATACTAGTTGCAGGGTAGAAACCAAGGAAATGATCATGCATCATTCTACTTTGTTCTTGTGTTTGAATGGGTATACCATGGTATAGGTTAACATAAAATGAATAAAAGAAAAAAATTAATTAATTAATGTTGAGTCTTCCATATTCCTGGTTTAGGAGATCTAACTATTTGTTATTTTATAGGTATGTCTCTAGGTCGACGTCCTCGTCTGGGTCGCATAGAAGATGTACAGCAGGCTATGCCAGCCGATCCCCGTAGGGTAGAGGTTAATGATGACGAAACTTGGAGGAGGAAACTCCAAGAGTTTATGTGCCCGAGTCTGCAGAAGTACGAGGGCTCCATTTCAGATGCAGTAACGGATGAATGGTTGGAGGAGTTCTAGATAGGCTTCAGTTCGATCCATGCTCGGAAGGATCATTGGGTGTCCTTGGTTGTGATAGTGCTGCGTAAAGCAGTGAGGCAGTGGTGGTTCTTGTTCCTCAGCGATTGTGAGGAGTCAGCGATCTCATGGGAGAAATTTAGAGAGAAGTTTAGAGTCTAGTTTCTTTCTTCGACTGGAAAGGCATCCAGTCATCATGAGCTTCTTACCCTTCAATAGGGGATCTCTAATGTGCGAGAGTTTGGAACCCTTTTTAGGAACCTATTACGTTATGATTCAGACCTGATTCCAGATGAGGAGGCTAGATCAAGGCATTTAGATGAGTCCTTGCATCCATATATCCAGCTCCAGGTCACCCCATTTATGCTAAAGACTTATCTTGAGGTGTTGGCAAGGGCATAGGTCATCGAGAGGACATTGGCTAGAACCGGATCATCATGAGAGGGGAGTTTTCATGATTCATCGCGAAGCTGATTTTTGGTCTATGTTTCTAGGATTTTAGGGAAGAAGAGTTTCCATTCGGATAGGGGTAGGTCCCATCCCTCAGCATCTCGTTTCTCTTGGGGAAGTAGCTCTAATGCCTATACAAAGGAATCAGGTGCTTGTTTTTCTTGTGGTGGTTGTTGGAGTTGGTGGTCTAGAACCAACTACTTTGTATTTTATTCATTAAATAAATCTTGACTATTGTTCTGCGTGACATGTCATGTGATAATGTCCTAAGGACAGCTATTGCATTAAAGGGTCGTAGCGGATCCCTGCTATGATTAGAACCCGAAAGTGCCATAACACTATTCTTGACTGTATGTTCTATGGCCGGATGATATTATTTGAGGGACACAAATAATACAGGTCATTAGGGGTGAGGAATCATAAAACATTGAGGCACCTTCTCATGGTGTGGGCCCTTGGTAAATCCAGGAGGATATTATGAGAACGAGACCCGCCAGTAGGAAATCCACATTTCATAGTGTCATTGGATGTTCCTATATACAGACGTGTGTATTGGTCCTTAGACTTTAAGATTATTATTAATGGGTATTACAACTTTCTCACTTAGATGTATTGAAAAAAACTATGACGACACACTGTTCGCGGCGAGGTAGGATACGTTGGGTGCGTCACAAGTAATACCACATTAATAGATCATGCGAGAAAGGATTTGTCCCTTCCGTTACATGACGGAAGTAGATTTCTCAAGCCCTTTGATGGAATTGATATAGCCTAAATAAATCCATGGCCATGGTAAGGAATGGGAAAGTTCAATTCTGGGAAGTCAAAGAAAGAATAATCAAGCACATTGGTTGATGGCACTAGCATGAAACCCGCTTGATTGGAGATATCGAGACAAAGGGATTATATTACACGGTAAGCGTTCGTAGGAGGTTACACGTCATTGCGGCATTAACTTCTTTCTCTATGAGTGCCTTGGCGTGTTGCTCGACGCTAACCTTGGACTTTAGGCAGGCTCAGCCTAATGCCACTGAGAAAGAGGCCTAGAGGGTCACACACTAAGTGTGTCCATGTATCTCAGTTAAATATTAATTTAACAAGTTGAATAAATATTATTCCCAACTTTGGTTTAATAATTATTCAAGGATGTATGATTGCATTTATTTGGACACTAGTTATTCGAGAGAATATATTGTGGGCGAAATAATATATATTTATTAGCAAGTAATGTAGTTACATTTATTTAAGAAATAAATATCCATTACTCAAAGTCTAATAAATATGGTGGAGGAAAATAAATAAAACTGCAAAATAAAAGTACATGCCGTGTATATTTATATATACACTCTGTGTAGTTTATTTTTCCGGGATTCGTGAGAAAATATTGTTTATTTAATTAAATGATATTAAATGTAATACGTTTGACGCATGTCACATAATAATGATGGTCAACTGTCAATATTAAGACATGGGGTATTGCTAAGAATTAAATGAAATGATTAAATGCTTATGAGCAATTAATTTGTTTTATTATTCTAGGTATTATAAATCCTAATTGCATTATTCTCAATGGGGTTAGCCATTTTTGGTTTTGCACAACGGATTGGAAATACTCTCAAGTCAATAGAGAATTCCCATTCCACCAAGAATGCTTTCAAGTTACAAAAGCAAGATCCTCCACTAGATCAAGGCGATCGAAGATGGACATCACAAGCAAAGGATCTTCTGCGCTACCACCCGGAGTTCCCTTCGGCGATGTCCAGAGATACGTAGCACACGTGGGGATCACTGCTAGAGGAATCCTACACTTGGATTCTCCGACGCAACAACGGATCATGGGATCGTGACCGGAGACACCAACGAAGAAATAATTACATCGAGGTAATTATTATGAATTAATTAAATTAATTATAACCAACATATAAAGATCCTATCTCAAGGGTTCTGGGACTCTTTGTTTCTTTTTCGTTCTTCGTTCTATTCCGAAGATCTGGAATTTTATATCATGAAGGATCTCGGATTGAACGTCGTTTAATGCTAAAATTAAAGTTGGGCAAACCCTCCAACGCGCTTCTGCTATGCCCGTAACCTACAAGTGGTATCATAGGGGTCATATCGTTGATTATAATTATTTAATTTTTCGTTGGTAATTTACGCATTTAATAATTTAGTTATTTGAATTCAAGTTTAATCGTTATAGAAATCTTAATATCGAGATCTATTCCTCCTCCCTCGTTTCTCGTTCACCTCACAAAAACGATTTTTATTTTAATTTTGATTAAAATAAAATAGAGGAAATCATCCGAAGGAGACAAGCGTTTCTGGCCGTATAACACCAGAATACACGGCGTGTATTCGGAAGTACACGTCGTGTAGTCTAGCTTCAATGCATTGACTGATCCGCCTAATCAGGTCTTGTATTGGATCCTTTCTAAGAATTTAAGACACCGTGTGTTGACCAGAAACAGGTGGCACATGGTTTTCGGAATACACGCCGTGTGGTCCAATGAACACGGCGTGTAGTCCCTTCGGGTTAGGGTTGGGTCGTGTACTCTATACATGGCCTGCCCGGCTGGAAACCATTTAACACGGAAACTACACGACGTGTGTCCCAATGTACAAGACGTGTACTCTGAAAATTTCTGAAGTACATTAACACGCCCTATCCCCAGGCGTGTACTTCGGATGGACGGTGAAGAAAAGTACACGCCGTGTAATCAGAACTACACGTCGTGTACTCACCCAAATTACGCAGATTTATTAAAATTTATTTATTATATTATCCAAACCCTTGAGACGTGTACCATGGTGCAGGCGTAAAGCTGAGGCACAACACGTGATAGGTGTTTTATATATATGTGTTTAATTTAACATCTGCGTAATAAATGGTAATCCACCGGGTTTCCTCCAAGGTACAAGTTACGTACAAGGATAATTTTAAATGAATTTATTTGTTTAAAATTATGATGGATGAGAATATCAAGGAAATTCAGAAAATGGATTTAAGATAAAAGGATTGATTAATTAAAGAAAATTAATTTATTCGAGCGTGATTTATCTTAAACAAGAACGATTAAAGAATTGAATGCTAGTTTTATTTATGCGTAAATATTGTTGCATGTATGGATGATCATGAGCTAGACCGAGACCTTTGTATGTGAATGGTTTATTTTAATTTATTTATTTAAATTATATTTGTTGGCCTGCGAGCCATCTCTTCATTAATATGTAGGGCATGCACACCCAAGGATTATTTTATGTAAAAACCCCTTTTACCCCTCACTTTCATGTGAGATAAATGCATATGTAATGGATGGAGCTCCCAAGCTAGTGGAGTCGGCTCAAGTCAGGAGCCATGGTGAAACCAATCAAAGGAGATACAAAGGTGGACAGGTGGAAAGCTGTAAACACGAACCCGAAAGGTTCAAGGTGTTTCTTCCGTAGGTCTTGGGTTAGTTTATCAACCTCTAGATAAACTAACCAATAGAAAATCTCATGATCATACAATTTATTTTATTTTTTTCAGTTGCATGGTTTATTTGTTGTGGGTGTGTTGTCCGGATCACACAATTAATGAATTAAACGAGCGTGCAAGATGGAACTAAAATAAAACCGGCTTATATTTAAATATTATCTTAGACATGGTTAATCACTTAAGTATATCCCACATAATATTAACAAGCATGTAATCAAAGATAATAAAATGGAAATTTACGTATAAGGATAAAATCCCTCAAAATAAATATTAAGTCGGCATAGCCTTCCATAATCTTGGTTAGAATTGAACCATAGTTCAAAGTGCTTGACCAACCCAAGTTGGGGTGCTTTCAATTATCGGGGAATTCTAATTCAAGGTTTTGGGTTGACTTGACTTGGTTCGCATCAAGGGTTAACTGCCACAACATGACTTGGTGTGACCAAGAGGCAAAGGTTGAGGAAATCCAAAAAGGATTTCAGGATTGGGGAGTCCACTCAGCGGATCCAGGATCTGCGAGTTAATGCAGTTGGCATTTGGAATGCCTACCTAAAACCCTTCATGTTTCTTGACCAACCCTAGTTGGGGTAATGCGGAGGGAAATATGGATCCTTTCCACTAGAATATTCACGCAACAGAATATTCTGAAGTCAACGGTGAGGGCTATTGGATTTCGATAAAATAGTTGGAGACTAATAAGTATTAATTTATTTAGTTGTCTCAATTTTTGTAATAAAGTACTAAAACTTTTCTCATCTTAATTTGTAGAAACGACAAGAAAATGACTACAAACATATCATTGTGCACCATACTCGAGAAGGAAAACCTTCTCACCGGAACCAATTTCCAAGAGTGGCAGAGGCGTTTACGTGTCGGCCTTCGCCACGAAATGAAATTATATGTGCTGGAAGAGCCTATTCTAGTTGCTCCTGGAAAAGAGGCTAGTGATGAGGAATTATCTCTCTACATGAAACATATGGATGAGGCCATAGATGTCCAGTGTTTCATGCTATCGTCCATTTCTAATGAGCTCTTGAAGCAACATGAAAAAATGGATGTGTACAGAATGATGTCTCGCCTTAAAGATCTCTACCAAGAGAAGGCGAGACATGAGAGGTATGAGATCTCCAATGCTTTGTTTACCATGAATCTTGGAGAGTCTGCGCCAGCTGGGCCTCATGTAGTCAAGCTTATTGGCTACATTGAACGCCTGGACATCTTAGGGATTAAATTCCCGGATGAGTTGCGTACAGATCTCATCCTATCATCACTGCCCAAGACCTTCTCTAGCTTCATTGTCAACTATAACATGAGCGGAAATGAGAAGAGTCTATCAGAGCTTCTGACCTTGATTCACCAGGTAGATAAGGACATAGTGCATGACAAATCCGCGGTCCTTATGGTGAAAAAAAATGAAGGACAAGGAAAAGGGGCCAAAGACTTATAAACGGTCTGAAGCCCCCGAGCACCGTCCCTCCAAGAAGGGGAAGATCTAGAGATAGGGCAAGGAACGGGAGGAAGTGTGTTTTTCATGTGGCAAGCAGGGCCACTGGAAGTGGAACTGCACCCAGAAGCGTGGGGACGCTAAAGGTTAGTTTGTTATCGAGTGAAATCTTTCTATTTCTACACATTGGGTATTAGATACAGCTTGTGGGGCTCATATCTGTATTCAAATGCAGGAACCAAGTAGATTTAGAAAGATTTTCAGAGGAGAGGTGGATCTTCGAGCTGCCAATGGCACAAGGCTGGCTGCGTTGGCTATTGGCGACTACCACCTCTCATTGCCAACTAGGATGATTTTGGTTTTACATAACTGTTATTATGTGCCTAGTGTTACCAAGAACATAATTTCTGTATCTTTTTTGGATATGGATGGATTTGTTTTCAAATTTGGAAATAAGGGTTGTCTCTTTTATAAGAACAACGTATGTTATGGTATGGAACATTTAAATAATTGTTTGTATGTATTTAATTACGAAAACCAAGTGTCAGCAATCGATAACGAAACAAACTCACATGACTCATACATCACCCAGTTATGGGATCACCGCCTTGGTCATGTGAACGAGAAGCATTTGACAAAGCTCTACCAAGATGGATATTTAGACTCTACTGAGCTAAAACCACTTGATATATGTCATGCTTGTTTACATGGAAAAATGACCAAGCCGCCTTTTGGTAGACAAGGTGAAAGGGCCATAGAGCTTCTAGGATTGGTACACACGGATGTGTGTGGACCATTTCCAGTAGAAGCTAGAGGTGGATATTCTAACTTCATTCCTTTTACTGATGATTTGAGTAGATATGTCTATGTCTACATAATGAGGTATAAGTCAGAGTCCCTAGAGACATATAAGGAATTCAAGAATGAAGTAGAGAATCAACTTGGTAAGAAGATAAAGAAGCTTCGATCAGATCGAGGTGGAGAATATCTGAACCAAGAGTTCATCGATCTTCTACAAGAGTCTGGGATTCTATCTCAGCTCACTCCTCCTTATACACCACAGTGGAATGATGTTAGTGAAAGGAGGAACCACACCTTGTTGTACATGGTGAGATCGATGATGAGTCATGCGGATCTTCCATTATCCTTTTGGGGATATGCATTACAAACTACAACATACACATTTAACCGAGTACCAACTAAGGTGGAAAATGGAATTCCATCAGAGTTATGGAATGGAAGCAAACCCACATTGTCTCACACACATGTATGGGGATGTGTGGCATTTGTTAAGGCCTTATAATGCAACAAACTAGCACCTCGGGGCACGAAGTGTATCTTTATAAGATATCCCAAGGAAATGAAAGGATATTACCTATATAACCCTCAAGACAAGAAACTGACTGTCGCTAGACAAGCTTTCTTTATTGAGAGGGAGCACATCCTCAAGAAGGATAGTGGGAGCAAGATTGACTTCGACGAAGTTGATGCTCAAGATACACATGATTTGGTACAGGAACAAGTTCCACAGGTCCCTGTGGAAGAGGTTCCAGAAACACAAGTACTATGTAGGAGCTCAAGAGAGGTAAGGGAACCAGATAGATATGGTTTCCTAGTCACCGAGGATGGTGAATCATTATTGTTGGACAATGATGAACCTCTCTCCTATAAGGAAGAAGTAGAAATCTCAGAAGCTGTAAGATGGATAGAAGCTATGAATTTTGAGATGTATTCCATGCATCAGAACCAAGTTTGGGTTCTGGTCGATGAGCCAGTGATGTAAAGCATGTTAGTTGCAAATGGGTATTCAAAAGAAAGCTGGACATGGAAGGTCAAGGTAGCACCTATAAAGCAAGGCTAGTGGCTAAAGGATTTAGACAGCATCAAGGAATTGACTATGATGAAACCTTCTCGCCAGTTTCCATGTTTAAATCCATAAGAATCATACTTTCCATAACAGCCTACCATGACTATGAGATTTTTCATATGGATGTCAAAACAGCATTCCTTAACGGGAACCTTTAGGAAGATGTCTATATGACACAATTAGAAGGGTTTGTGACACCAGGTGAAGCCAAACGGGTTTGCAAGTTGCAGAAATCCATTTATGGATTGAATCAAGCATCCAGTTCATGGAACATTCGATTTGATGAAGCCATAAAGGAATTTGGTTTCATTAAGAAATAATGTGAGCCATGTGTTTATAAGCGGTTTAATGGGAATTCGGTTGTTATCCTAGTGGTATATGTTGATGACATATTGCTTATTGGAAACGACGTACCAGCCTTACAGTTAGTTAAGGATTGGTTAATCAAGTGTTTCTCCATGAAGGACTTAGGAGAAGCAGCCTACATTCTAGGGATCAAGATCATTCGTGATAGATACAAGAGGCTGCTTGGACTAAGTCAAGGTACATACATTGACCAGATTATAAAGAGATTTAGTATGGAAAAATCCAATAGGGGACTGGTTCCAGTGTCACATGGCTTACATATTTCTAAGAAAATGTGTCCCCAGACACAATAGGAGAAAGATAGGATGAGTAAGATCCCATACGCTTTGGCTATAGGATCCATCATGTATGTCATGGTATGTACCAGGCTTGATGTTGCCTATGCACTGAGCATGGTAGGCAGATATCAAGCAGATCCAAGAGAACAACATTGGACTACTGTTAAGACTATTATTAAGTATCTGAGAAGAACTAAGAATATGTTCCTGGTGTATGGAGGAGACAAGGAGCTTTTCATCAGAGGGTATGCTGATGCTGGTGTTAAAACAGATCAGAATGATCTGAAGTCGCATTCTGGATATGTTTTCTGTCTCAATGGAGGAGCTGTGAGCTGGAAGAGTTCAAAGCAGCCTGTTGTCTCCGATTCTATAGCGGAGTCCGAGTTTTTAGCGGCTTCTGATGCAGCCAAGGAAGCCGTCTGGATTCGGAACATTTTCCAAGAGCTTGATGTGGTGCCTAGTAGTAAAGATCCAATTACATTGTATTGTGATAATACTACAGCGGTGGCTCTTGAAAAATAACCAAGGTCACATCAACGGACAAAGCACATACTCCAGAAGTATCACCTCTTGAGGGATTTCTATCAAAGGGGTGAATTTGTAGTGAGCAGAGTGTCCACGGAAGAGAACGTGGTGGATCCCATGACTAAAGGCCTATCTCATCAGAAGCATGAATATCATGTGAGAGCTAGCGGGTTAAATGTTGTTAGTAGTTGGCTCTAGTCCAAGGGGGAGTCTGTTGGAGTTGGTTGTCTAGAACCAACTACTTTGTATTGTATTCATTAAATAAAAGCCATATCACATCTTGATTGTTCTTCTGCATGACATGTCATGTGATAATGTCTTAAGGACAGCTGTTGCATTAAAGGGTCGTAGCGGATCCCTGCAACGATGAGAAACTGGAAGTGCCATAACACTATTCTTGACTCTATGTTCTATGGCTGGATGATATTATTTGAGGGACACAAATAATACAGGTCATTAGGGATGAGGAATAATAAAACATTGAGGCACCTTCTCATGGTGTGCGCCCTTGGTAATATCCAGGAGGATATTATGAGAACGAGACCCGCCAGTAGAAAATCCACATTTCATAGTGTCATTGGATGTTCCTATCTGCGAACGTGTGTATTGGTCCTTAAAATTTAAGATTATTATTAATGGGTATTACAACTCGCACAACTAGATGTATTGACGAAAACTATGATGGCACACTATTCGTAGCGTGGTAGGATACGTTGGGTGCGTCATGAGTAATACCTCATTAATAGATAATGCGTGAAAAGATTTGTCCCTTCCATTCATGACGGAAGTAGATTTCTCTGGCCCTTTGATGGAATTGATATAGCCTAAATAAATCCATGGCCATGGTAAGGTATGGGTGTGTTCAATTCTGGGAAGTCAATGAAAGAATAATCAAGCACATGGGTTGATGGCACTAGCATGCAACCCGCTTGATTGGAGATATCGATACAAAGGGATTATATTACACGGTAAGCGTTCGTAGGAGGTGACACGTCATTGCGGCGTTAACTTCTTTATCTATGGGTTCCTTGGCGTGTTTCTAGATGCTAACCTTGGACTTTAGGCAGGCTCAGCCTAATGTCACTGAGAAAGAGGCCTAGAGGGTCACACACTAAGTGTGTCCATGTATCTCAGTTAAATATTAATTTAACAAGTTGAATAAATATTATTCCCGACTGTGGTTTAATAATTATTCAAGGATGTATGATCGCATTTATTTCGACACTAGTTATTCAAGAGAATATATTGTGGGTGAAATAATATATATTTATTAGCGAGTAATGCAGTTACATTTATTTAAGAAATAAATATCCATTACTCAAGTTCTAATATATATGGTGGAGGAAAATAAATAAAACTGAATAATAAAAGTACACGCCATGTATATTTATATATACACGCCGTGTAGTTTATTTTTCCGGGATTCGTGAGAAAATATTGTTTATTTAAATAAATGATATTAAATGTAATATTTTGGATGCATGTCAAGTAATAATGATGGTCAACTGTCATTATTAAGACCTGGGGTATTGCTAAGAATTAAATGAAATGATTAAATTCTTATGAGTAATTAATTTATTTTATTATTATAGGTATTAGAAATCCTAATTACATTATTCTCAAAGGGGTTAGCCATTTTTGGTTGTGCAAAACGGATTGGAAATACTCTCAAGTCAAGAGAGAATTCCATTTCCACCAAGAACGCTTTCAAGTTACGAAAGCAATATCCTCCACCGGATCAAGGCGATCGAAGACGGACATCGCAAGCGAAGGATCTTCCGTGCTAGCACCCGGATTTCCCTTCGGCGACGTCCAGAGATACGTAGCACACATGTGGATCACCGCTAGAGGAATCCTACACTTGGATTCTCCGACGCAAAAACGGATCACATGATCATGACCAGAGACACCAATGAAGAAAGAATTCCATCGAGGTAATTCTTATGAATTAATTAAATTAATTATAACCAACATATGAAGATCCTATATCTAGGGTTCCGGGACTCTTCTTTTCTTTTTCGTTCTTCGTTCTATTTCGAAGATCCGGTGTTTTATATCGTGACGGATCTCGGATTGAACATCCTTTAACGCTAAAATTAGAGTTGGGAAAACCCTCCAATGCGCTTCCGCTGCGCCCGGAACCAACAGTGGTCGAGTTCATCAGCAGCGAGAGTGCACGGCCTTCCAGAGTAGTCATCTTGCACTAGGTGTTCTGCTCCAGGTTCCTTCATTGAGGTAGTTCCAGCAGAGGCAGCAGTAGTAGGTTGCACCAGCTTTAGATCAGAAGAGGTTAGATGGGGAAGGTAGAGGGAAAACCCATGATGCTGCCCTCCTCAGAGAGTAGAGAGTGTCCATGGTGGTGGTATTCACCCGGGTTAGAGTGTTCATGGAGGAGGTCATGGTCAGCTTCATGCTTTATCATTTCTAGGTCCATGTGAGCCAAACATCGTTCGAGGCACCCTTTGCATGTTTTCTACCTTGGTGTATGCCTTGTTTGATTCCGGAGTGAAACAGTCCTTCATATCACCTACCCTTGTACATGTTTTGGGACTTGAGGTAGAAAGGATTTCAGTTCCCTTGGCATTGACTACACCAGTTGGAGGTCAAGCTGACTTGTTTGAAGTATGTAGAGACTGTGATCTAGTGTTGGGAAGGCACCGCTCTTGTGGAGATTTCCTATGTTTATAGATAGAATCATATGATGTCATCCTAGGAAAGGATTGATTGTATTTGGTTCAGGCTATCATGGATTTATTTAGGAGGTAGGTTGTGTTCATTGATATGGATGGGGAGCTGGTGGTGTTCGTTGGTGAGCAAGACCCTCGTATGGGTCAGATGCATGTTCCGTCCTTATCATCCATGATGGTTGAGATGATTCTAAGTTCATAAAAGGTTCAGCAGTTGGTGTTTCCTGGGGTTGTATAAGAGTACCATGATGTCTTTCAAGAAGAGGTTGTAGCATTACCCCATCAATGAGAGATCGAGTTTGGGATCGAGCTACAACCAGGAGCATCTCTTATCTCTATGTCTCTATATAGGATGGCCCCTTCTGAGTTACGAAAGTTGTATATACAGCATGATGGTTTGTTACATTGAGGTTTTGTTTGGCTGAGTGTGTCATCGTGGGTTGCACTAGTTTTGTTTGTAAAGAATTCTGATGACAGTTTGTGGTTGTGTTTCAATTATCATCGCTTGAACTAAGTGATAATAACAAATAATTATCCTCTTCCATGGATTGATTATTTATTCGACCAGATAAAGGGTGCAAGTGGGTTCTCAAAGATTGAATTACAATTAGGATATCTTTAGATGTGTGTGATATATGAGGATATCCAGAAGAATTAATTTCGTTGTCGTCATGGGCATTAGGAGTTCGTTGTAATGCCGTTTGGGGTGAAAAATTTTCCATCTGTGTTAATGGGATTGATGAACGCTGTGTTACTTTAGTTCCTAGACATGTTCGTTGTAGTTTTCATCAACAACAACCTTTTTTACTCCACATCTAAGGAGGAGAATTCAGAGCATCTACACACGGTTTTGGGAGTTCTTCGTCAACATCAACTATTTGGGAAGTTGTCGAAGTGTGAGTTTTGGGTTCGAGAAGTCAGTTTCGTGGGGAATGTTTTGTCCCAATAGGGAGTAGCTATGGATCCATCTAAGATAGAAGCAGTTATGTCTTGGGAAGCCCCCAAGACAATGTCATAGGTTTGAAGTTTCCTTGGCCTCGCAGGCTACTACAGGATGTTCATTGCTGATTTCTCATGAGTTCTGACTCCTCTAACAGCTTTAACCAGGAATTATTAGGAATTCATATGGACTGATCAGTGTCATGCATCTTTTGAGTATCTAAAATAGTTGTTTGTAAGTGCTCAAGTTCTTTGTCTTCCAGTTGAAGGAGTTCATTTTGATGTTTTCTATGATTCTTCGCATTTGGGGTTGGGTTGTGTTCTGATGCATAAAAGATCAGTTGTTTCTTATGGGTCTCGGCAGTTACGTCCCCATGAACATAACTATGCTTCTCATGATCTTGAGTTGGAATCTATGGTGTTTTCTCAAAAGTTGGGGAGACATTACCTCATTGGGGAGCGCTTTGCGGTTTTCATTGATCATAAGAGTTTGAGTTTTGTTTTCTCTCAGCGTGAATTGAACTTACGACAGTATCGGTGGATAGAGTTCTTACAGGAATACGACTTCGAAATATCGTATACACTTGGAAAAGGGGAATGTTTTAGCTGATGCACTGAGTCATAAGTCACGTAGTGTTGCAGTGCATGAATCTAGTGACTCTTGGAGAGTAATTGAAGAAATTTCAGCAATACATCTTGATATGGGAGAATTTGGGGGAAGATGTTGTCTTTTTTAGATGACGGTGAAATCATCTCTAGTGAAGAAGTTGGAAGAGTCCCAGTTAGGGGATCTTGAGGTGGAGGTCTGGAGAGACCGAGTTGTTTTTGGTGAGGCCCATGATGGATGGAGTGAGGATGAACAACACAGATTGTTGTATCATGGAAAGATATTTGTTCCTTTGTAAATTCTTGAGACGGTTCTCAGAGAGTTTTGTAGCTCTCCTTTAGCAGTGCATCCTGGTGTGACAAAGATGTATCGAGCCTTGAAAAGTTAGTTTTGGTGGCCTGGGCTGAATCATGCGGTTGATGAGTTTGTGTCTCGATGTTTGGTCAGCCATAAGGTGAAGGTCGAACACCGTGTTCTGGGTGGTCTTCTCGAGACATTAGATGTTCCTTCATGGAAATGGGAGGACATCTCAATGGACTTTTTTATTTGTGTACCTCGAGCTCAATGAGCACATGATTCTATTTGGGTGATAGTGGATCGTTTTACTAAATCGTCCCACTTTATAGCAATCAAGGAGTCGAGATTAGTGGATGTTTTGTCGAGGCAGTATTTGGAGGAAGTGGTGAGACTTCATGGAGTCCCAATGATGATCATTCCTGATTGAGATCCCCTCTTTACTTCTAGGGTGTGGAAAGGTCTCCTGCATGCATTCAGTTCTCAAATATGACTTAACACTGCTTTTCATCCTCAAACGGATGGTCAGACAGAGCGAACCATCTAGACTCTTGAAGAAATTTTACCCTCTTATGTTATTGATTTTGGAGGTTTGTGGATGAGGCACTTACCCTGGGTGCAGTTAGATTACAATAATAGTCTTCACTCCACCAATGGTATGGCACCATTTGAAGCCTTGTATGGCCAACCTTTCCATTCTCAGTTGTGCTAGACCGGGGTCAGGGAGTCAGCAATTCTTGGACCAGAACTAGTGCAGAATACAATAGAGATGGTTCTAGTGATTCGTGAGAGGATGACGATAGTGAAAGATTTTCATAAATCATATGCTGATCAAAGAAGGAGACTCTTAGAGTTTTATTTTGGGGATCACGTGTTTCTGAAGGTGACTCCCCGTCATGGCCACCGAAGGTTTGGTCATGGGAGTAAGCTTTCTCCCCTATTTGTTGGGCCTTTCGAGGTGTTAGCTCATATTGGAGCTTTGGCATATCGAGTAGCACTTACCCCATAGATGAGTCGGATACATGATTTTTTCCATGTATCACAGCTCCGTTTTTATCTTCATGATGAATCTCACATCATCGATTGGGGAGAGATCGATATTGATGATGATGCGACCATTAAGGAGAAACTTGTGGAGATCCAAGACTATAAATAGAAGGTGTTCCGCGGGTGTTATATTCCCTTGGTTCGTGTCTTGTGGTGACACAGTGGCATGGAGGAGAGTACCTGGGAATGTGAGTCCCATATGTTTGTCCAGTATCCAGAGCTATTTTAAGTAATTGTGATGAGTTTTTCTTTGACGATTCCATTTTTGTACCTTCGATTTCATGTTATGATTGACTTGTTTTGATATGGAATGTTTGTTCCCTTATTCTCAGATGTTGAGGTTTTTTTCTAGCTTTCGAATACCTCAGGGTGGTTTTCCCCTGAGAGGTATCTTACGGGTTGGTTTTTCGGGCCCCTCTTTTCTCTTAGGTTGGTTTTAAATTCTTGAGGACAAGAATTTTTTGAGAGGTATCTAATGTATTCACTAGTAACTCTTCGGTCCATTACTTCGCTGAAATCTAGTGTTTGAGGTGTTCTGGGAGGTCAAGGTGACTTATTCGCAATACTGCCAAATTTCGAGTTCATGAATAGTGTTTCCAAATCAGTGAGGTCCTAACAGCAACCTCTATTTCCTTTTCCAAATTTCGAGTTCATAAACAGTGTTTCCAGATCAGTGAGGTTCTAACAGTAGCCTCTATTTCCTTTGCCAAATTTTGAGTTCACGAATAGTGCTTCCAGATCAGTGAGGTTCTAACAGCAGCCTCTATTTACTTTTCCAAATTTCATGTTCATGAATAGTGTTTCCAAATTAGTGAGGTTCTAACAGCTGCCTCCATTTCCTTTTCCAAATTTTGAGTTCATGAACAGTGTATCTAGATCAGTGAGGTTCTAACAGGAGCATCTATTTCCTTTTCCAAATTGCGAGTTCATGAATAGTGTCTCCAGATCAGTAAGTTTCTAACAACAACCTCTATTTCCTTTGACAAATTTTGAGTTCATTAATAGTGTTTTCAGATCAGCGAGGTTCTAACAGCAGCCTCTATATCCTTTGCAAAATTTCGAGTTCATGAACAGTGTTTCCAGATCAGTGAGGTTCTAAGGGCAAATTCTATTTTCTTTTCCAAATTTGAAGTTCATGAACAATGATTCCAGGTCAGTAAGGTTCTAATAGCAGCCTCTCTTTCCTTATCCAAATTTCGATTTCATGAATAATGTTTCTAGATCAATGAGGTTCTAACAACAGGCTCTATTTACTTTTCCAAATTTCAAGTTAATGAATAGTGTTTCCAGATCAGTGAGGTTCTAACAGCAGCCTCTATTTCCTTTTCCAAATTTTGCGTTCATGAACATTTTTTCCTGACCATAGAGGTTCTGACAGCAGCCTCTATTTCCTTTTCCAAATTTTCAGTTTGGTGTACAGTGTTTCCATCTTCCTATAGTTTTTCCCCTTTGATGTTTCTTTTGACATAAAATGCATTTAAAGCCTCATTTTAAGGACTCTAAGGACTATTCAAAGGCCATAACTCCTATATTAATTTCTTCTAAGGCTCAAGATGTTTTTACTTGGTCAAATTGCATGGTTTAATGTGATCTGATTTTAATGGGTAATCTGGTGTATCTTAAACCATCGCTCTGTTAAATCTTCTAAAGGGATGGGATATATTCCTCCCAAATTCTTTCTCCTTGTTCATGGCTGAGAGATGCTCAAACCTTTCATTCCATCACATAGGAGTTTCACAATCAAACTTTCTTCATGGAATGGGTTCCACTCTGTTTTGATGCAACCAAGAAATATCGATCAGTCACCAATAAAAGGTATGATCTATTGTCATTCTATCTGGTTCATCTCCTTCTTTCTCCTTTCCCTTTTTATAGAATTTTACCCCCATGTTCCTAATGGTATTTTCTTGTGTGTTTACTGGTGTGGTGGTGTATCTACATCCTCTGGTGGATACAGTTGTCACGGGGAGAGGATATCATAACCTGTTGTGAGGCTCGTTCTCTTATAAAGAACATCATGTACTGTTTGAGGTAGGGGATTCGTTGCTTCTCTTTTATTTTACGTGCAACAGTATTGTTAGAATGTTTTATCCCACTACATCATAATGGAATTGACCTAATAAATATTTGAACCGGATAAATAAATTGATATCGATCGTTTGTTAATGCCTCTTTTTTTGCTAGAAAGTCTGATATCAATACTTACAATGTTTATCATTTCATTCTTGATGGAAATTGGTAAAGAATGTAAAGTCATAATTAATTGATAATCGCTTGGCTAAAGATAAAGAGAAATGTGAATGAATCTGATTGATGTTTTTGTAATTTTATGATTATGAAATTGATGTAGTAAGCATGCTTAATTATTTGTGATATCTTACTGATTAGGTTTCCCAAATTTGGAACCTTCAAATAATAAATTGGTTAATCCAAGATGGATAAAAGAACTGGTGGGTTGATAAAAGATAATTTCTTGTAGGGTTCTAAGTTACAATTTTGTTTGTTTAAGGGCCAAGATCCCAATTGATATGTTGTTGTTTTCCTATTTCTTGTGTTTTAATGTGAGCCTGGATGGATGTGATGATATGTGGGGGCATGGAGGACTATTAGTTGTGGCAGCAGTTTAGGCCTAGAGTAGCGAGATGCATCGGTTTATTCATGTGGGTGTTGGGGAGGACACTGAGGATGATGGAACGTGTTGGATGTGAATGTTTGGATGCTTACTGATCTTGTTGGTTATTTTTCTAATTTACTTTCCCCAGTGCTCAAGGTCGCTGGTTTAGCTTACCCTCCTTCTAAAAGGGCTGAAGACATGCGGGGTATGCCACGTTCTTTCGGTGTTTAGCTTCTTGAGAAAGGATGGGTCTATGCTATTTCAATAGGTGGAAAAGACTTGAAGGGTAGTTCATCTACTCACCGAGTTGAGCCCCCTTGTGTTTAGTAGCTTATAATGTTTTTATAGAATGCTTGGGAATATGGGAAATTAATAATGTTGTTAATAAATGATGTAATAAATGATGTTAACCCAAGGGGTTGGAGCTTTTTGGGATGCAATGCTGAGTTTACAATTTGAAGGGACATTGAACTTTGGGTGTGATGCTAATGTGGAAATTGTTAATGGTTAATTAATGTTTAAAGAATTAATTAAATTAAATTGAAACGAATAAAAAGGAAATATATTATTGTAATAAATCTCTTTATATGGTTTTTTGCAAATAGGATACCTAGTCTTAGAAGTGGAAGCTGGGAGTCCGAGAGACGTTATCTGTAGTTCAGTCTAAGAATAGGTTATGCCCATAGTGTTGTTGTGAGATAAATTATATTCTATACTTTTTGTGTTTCTATATGCTTATCCACCCCGTCAGTAAGGGAAACTAACACCCCGGGGATTCAGAGCCATCAGGGGGTGGTGGGGTTTTTTTCGCAACATTCTGCTGGGAGGATGGATGGATGACTACCCACATTGGCCCCTCTCTCTTCTCTTGGTAGTTACTTGTGCTGGTAGGCACAGTGGTTAGTTTTCCACATATATGTGTGTAGAGGTCTGTAATGGATTGTGGTTATTCACACACTTGTATTCTGGATATAGTTTCCTATGGACTACTATAGGTGTAATATGTATAGGTTATGATGGCTTGAGGATCCTTACTCAGTGTATGGGCTGTAATGGATTACGGTATAATAACCGACGCATGATACACGTTATACGAGCTATGGTGGTTCCCAGAAACTACCGGGATACATTCTTGTGTGGACGTGGTGGTTTATCTACTCGAGGTGCATGTTGTGGTGCTTCGCCCAGGTGTCTGCGGGCATTCCTTTTTGGAGATAGATTATTAGGATGTGCGACGTTGGGGAAAAGCGGAAAACCAGTGGGGAAGTAGTATCAGGTTAGACTTGATATTCTGTATTATATTATAAACTCTTGTATGTGTTACATGGTGAGAGTGTCCATGGTGAGGATGGGAACATAGTATACCTATTTAGGTGACGAGTTAGTTTCACTTGTTGTTCAATGTTCTTTAGTATTCCTTCTTTAATTTTTCACGAGAGGATTTGGGGAGGATCCTACTGAGTATAATGTACTACTAACCCTATGTATATATTAACAATTTTTCAGGTAACTTGGAGCAGGTTGGAGATCAAGCTGGTTTCTACTATCTTGGGGTTGCAAGAGATGCTCAGGCTTATGGTTGCTGTTGTTTTTACATTCTTTTGGGTACTTTCAATTTTCCCCATCCAGTTATAGTAGTTTTTCATGACATTACATATGTTCACTTGGGATTTATTTCATATTTCAGTCTGAGATGGATTTATTTGGTTTCAATCATATCTCTCTCTTCCACATGTGTTCTCTTAGAGGGTAAATCCTCCCATATGTGTATATACTATACCATCGTTGCTAGTCTCCAACCCGGGGGCTATGCCTTCTCACATTACCGGCCCAGGAGGGGTGCACTTTGTGGGCAGGGGTCGTGACATTAATGATGGGTAACAAATCAATTTCAATTAATGAATTCAATTTTAAACTAATCCTTCATGTTCTAAAGTAGATGATTTAAGAGTGAAGCCACCTACCTTGACTTTTTTTGGAAAAAATGACAAATATCACAAAAACCATCACAAAAATGGGTTGAATCCCCATGAACCTTCCTTAGATCTCTTCCCCTGTCATAAACCAAGACAAATATAATAATACTTGGAATCCAAAACCTTCTATTTACCCATGGTGAGAATATATCTAATAAAATAAGAGAAATGGAAAAATATATCTAAGAAAAACAACAATAAAGACTAAGAATGATTACTTACCATGAGGAATAGGATTCTAATCACTATAGAAAGACTTCTGATCACCTCTGGATCAACGAAAGAACCTTACATGACCTATGGGATAGAAAATTCCCATGTTAGGACTATATAGAAGGAAAAACAAATGGGTTAAAGTTAAAACTGAGTGATATCCACTTTTTAAGGAGGTAGATTCATGCCACACATGGTTTAGACACATGGTTAGGAAAACTATGCACTAACCATGTGTTAGACACTACCTCAAGGATGAGCCTCACACAGTCATCGCACATTGTCTTGAAACCATGCGCCAACCATGCCAAACACACTGCCTCAAAATGACCAACACCATTTTTTAATGTGCACAGTTTCTCCTTAGTGGAAGCACCGTTTTGGAAAACTATGCACCTCTAATGCGCCTTCCATTTTCCCCCTACTCCCTACGCATGGTTTTCTGCAAGTGTTTCACAGTTTTCAAAAACCGTGCACCACCCATGTACCTATATAAAAGCATAAAAAATCTCATAGATTTCTCCAAACTCTCCCAAACTTTTCCCATATAGTTTATATACTTAAAAATAATATATAAAGTGTTACATACCTGAAATTTGGGGTGTTAAATACTCCAAACAATTGGTCTTTCTGTCCCTGAAAATTAGAAGTCCATAAGTTTCGTGAAATTATTTAAGTCATTTCACTTTCATGTCCTTCTCGTGTTCTCATGTATCTTCCAGAAAATGACCATGTTTCCACAAAACCCACACTATACCAAATGTGTTTTCACACAATTCTTCCTTTTTCCAATCCACAATCCACATCAGGATATGTACCAACAAACCATCCATCTATAGGTCAACATGATCCCATCTGATCACATGTTATGGGTTAGGTTGATACATTTTCAACTGGGATACATGGAAAAAATTATGCAATGCATTGAACCATGGTGTAAATTTTAAATGATATGCCACCTCACCAATAAGTTTCAGTATATAAAAAGGGCCTAAAAATAAATGAGATAACTTTCCATACATCCCAAAATAACGACATTAAATCCTTGGAGAAATCATCAAGAACACATGATCACTCACCGTGAAGGATAAAGACCATCGATGATGAACCACATATGATATATAATGTCTCTAATACGACTCCATCCTATTCTTCATCTACTGAATCTTCTCTATTTTTTTGGACAAGGCTCCACCCAACTAGTGAAGTCTCACCTATTTCTTCCCATCAAATGGGAAAACGAGAAGGACACCCAGAATTTTTTTTAAAGTAACCATATGTATTGAAAATGGATAACTGTTGACATATAAGAACTCCACCAATGGAACACGATCTTCCCATGAGCCACCAAAATCTATTACACAAGACCACAACATCTCTTCCAACATTTTTATCATCCTTCCATATTTCCCATCCATCTAAGGTTGATATATATAATCATATTCAACTCATTCCCAAGGGATTTCATTATGGATTTCCAGAAAATGAGACCTTAATATCAGATAATTATCTAATATGATCTAATATAGAATTCCATTTCTCTTTACCACTTCTCAAATATATATTCTACACTGATCCTCCATAGTATGAGTATCATGACTGACTGAAAATTAATTTTTTATTATCAAAAATCTTTTTAGGAAAAAGTGAGAAAGAAAAACAACCATAATTACACAAAAACCCATTAAAAAGGAAAATACGGATCAAGGCTATAGAATCTACCCCAACCCAGTGATTACACCTAGGTGTCAAGCCTTCACCATCACACGAACACTTATCAAGTAGTCCCATGCAATGTTTCTTGGGCACGAAACCGATGGTAGAGATATACCCTCTAAAACTAAAAAATCCAAATGGAATGCATAGGTGAAATATTATTTCTTTGAACCTCATCTGGAGTATATACGTGTCGAAATCAAGTAGAAAGCACCTCTAGTATCATGAATATTGATAAAATGAGCAAAATTTGTGAGCTTATCCACTATCAGCCATATGGAAATTTGTTTTGGAACCGTTCTTCGGATACCTGTAATAAAACCCATAGCTAACTACTCCCATTTCCAAAATGGAATAGGTAATGATTGCAACATACCTACCATTAATTGATGTTCTTACATAACATTCTATAGAGTTAAAAATCTTGAAACAAACTCAGATGCCCTTTATTCCATGTTGATCCACCAAAATGACACTTTCAATACCTTATACATCTTCTATATTCCCATATTAATAACCCATATTGAATTTTGGTAAAAATGATGAAGTTGTTCCTAAAAAGCCATATGTACAACCATCCAATTTCTAAACCATACTACTGAACTCCCATTTATCCTCTAGCCCTCAATTGTCTCCCCACCATTGAGTTTTGTCCTCATATCCATGCATTCTGTATCATGTTTTTGTACCTCTTTTACCATATTTACCAAATCAGGAACCACCACAAAAAAATAAAACTAAAATATCACCTCGGTCATCACATTCCACATTAATTTCAGCTAGTACCAACATCAGCCTCTACACATCTAAATGATCTTTTACCATCTACGTATAAGACTTTCTTCTTAATGCATCAACCTCTGTATTACCTTTACCCGGTGTATACATAAAGTCAAATTCAATCATTTGGGGATACTCTATACATATTATTTTCCTCAAATTCAAATATATTTGGGAGAAAATATTTTTCAAGATCTTCTGATCTGTGAACACAGTAAACTTCTCATCGAAGTGATAGTGGTGTCAAGGCTTCAAAGCATGCATGATCACAACTAACTCCAAATTGTGTGTTGGGTATTTATTGTCATGAACCCTTAATTTACGTGACCCATAAAAAATAATGTGATATCATTGCATAATAACATAGCCTAACCTAATTTCCAAATAATCAAAATACACAACATACCCTTGTCCTAATTCCAGCAAAATAAAATCCGTGTTGATGTAAGGGGAACTTTCAACTCTTGAAAATATTTATGGAATTCATCAATCTATTGGAATGGAACATTCTTCTTTTTAAAATATTTCATTGGAATCTCTAGCTATGAAAAGTCATGCACAAGGTGTCTATAATAACCCTATAGACCAAGGAAGATTCAAATATCAAAGGCATTCTTTGGCGCTTTCTAAGAGATAATAGCTTCTATCTTTGCTGGATACATTGAAATACCTCTTTCAGATATTACATCGCTAAGAAAGTGTACATCTTATATCCAAAAATCGCACTTTGATAATTTGGAATACAAAAATGGTTTCTCAAGATTCCCAACATTGTGACCAAGTGTTTCTCATGCTCATCCCTTGTACATGAATACACAAGTATATCTTCCATAAACACAACAAAATAATAATCTATATATCAATGAAATATCTAATTCATCAACTCCATCAAGACAACTTGTGAATTAGTAATACCGAAATACATTACAAAATTTTCATAATTCCCATATCTACTTCTCAAAGCTGTTTTCAGAATATCCTCTTTCTAAACACTCAATTGGTGATATCCTGATCGCAAGTCTATTTTGGAGAACCATCGAGTTCCCCTAAATTGATCGAATAGATCATTAATGTGTGGGAGTGGATACCTATAATTTATAGTAACATGGCTAAGCTTACGATAATCCAACATAGCCTTAGAGTTCCCTTAGCTTTCTTTATGAACAAGACCGATACTACCAATGGAGACATACTAGGTCGAATGAAACACATGAATTTAGTCTCTTACAACTACACCTTAAACACCCTTAATTCTACTGGTGTCTTTAAATAAGATGGAAGTGTGATAGGACTGGTCCTTGGGTGGAGATCAATCATAAACTATACTTCCCATACTGGTGGTAACCCAACATATTTTTAGGGAAACACATCAGTAAATTGGTTGAAATATGCTAGAATGATGATATTAATGATCTCATACATCAATTCAAATGTCAGTTCCTCCAACTAGTAATAGAATATTCCAATCGCTAGTTCCAAAAAACCCATTTCACATGCCTTTATAATCTAGTCTCCTCAAAAGAGATGCCTGAGATCATCTTCGATTATGAAACTGGACTTTCTGGTATAACATTTTATGTGAGACTTGAATGTTTTCAACCAATCCATACCAAGGATTACACCGTAGACATCCATTTTCTAGCATAGTGAAATCCCATTTTAGCTCAAATCCATCAACGTTTATAGAAACTTCTCTACAAACAAATACTTGACATTCTCTTTGAAAAGAAGAGTTTGATGTTTTATCACAGAGGTAATCATCTCATGTTTTAAACTTATAAAATAAACGGCACAAGAATAAATAAAGGAATTTGATGCACCAGTATCAAACAAAACTTTCATATGGGTAGAATTGAAAAGAATCATACCTATATCCATAGATGGCCTAACCTGATCATCCACAATCACCTTCTCAGTTCTATATAATTTCTTCATCACTACACTTTTTTCCTTTTTACCCTACTATGATTTCCCTTTCTGAGAAGTCATGGTATTCTTATAATCTCCATGGATAGATCTATTCTACTGAAGAGAATGATTCTACTTACCTCACCCCATCGAAGCATACAATGCCTACGATACCTGAGAAGTGTCTCTGGCACCTGACCTCGAAGCACTATTATAATAGCGTTGAAGATTTCCCATCTTGTTTCAATTATGGAATGATCTTGGTTGTGTTTTATACTGTCTCTTCATGTGGTCAAGGGGAACACATTAAAAACTTCTTTCTTTTTTCATGGTTCTCAAAGTGAGATTCACTGATCCAGCCATTTGATTCTAATTGATGCTCCCACCGTGGAATTAGGATTCCTTATTCCACTTTCTCCCATCATTTGAGTTCCCACTAGTTCCTGTTTTTATAAAAATACATCCTCCTCCAAGAGCTCCTAAAATGTCTCTTTTATCCACTGTTGCTTTATTCACCATCTCTTTATAGTCTGTAATACAGAGCATAGAAATCTTTGAGAGAATATCTTATATCATTCCCAATTCAAAGATGTGTTCCTTCAAAGACGCACTAGAAGAAACCTATAGTGAAAAGTTCACTAAATTAATGAATTTACCTACACACTCACTGATAGATATATTTTATTATATCTAGTTGAAGAATTCCATCATTATCTGAATCATGATCATGTGAGAATAGAATTGTATGTTGAATAATTCCTCAAAATTCTTCCAATTAATCCCTTAATCAATTTTATCCTACACCGCTAGATCCCACCACTAGCATGAAAGATCCTCAATCATATACGTCTTCATTTTGAACATCATATACACTAGTGTGATGATGAAATCGAGAATACAATTCATCCTATTCAGCCAAACCTCTTCCTTTTCAAGTTCAGAATCACCTAGTAAGAATTGTGGATTATTCTTATGGAACTGGATAGAATGATCACATGTTCTTGGATCATCCCTCTAATTACTTATTTCCAGCTTGAAATTCTTGGATGATGCTCTAAACCAACTATTGGTTCACTTGTGTCTTAGGTGAAACCACATTCTCTGTATCTCCTTCCGGTTGTTTTCTGTGATGCCTATAGGGTAACATTTTCTAAAAACCCAAAAATGTCATAATCCTCACTCTCTAGCAACTGAAGGCTTAGAATTTCAAATTATATCACATAAAAATTCACAAAATTGATTTCCAAAATCAACCTTTTCCACCTTAAACTCATTTTGAAAAAATATCAACTTACTTTTGAAAATAAAATTGTTTTTAAAATACAAAAACCATGCCCCTTTGAAAAAATATTTCATTTAAAAACACTTTCAAATTTTTTGAAAATTAAATCCTTTTTCAAAATATCATAAATCATTACCCAAAATTTTGTATTCACACATAGTTAGAAATCATTCCTACAATCCATGTTATATTCTCATTGGAAAAATCGATGATAATGAGATTAAAAATCCTATAAGTGTTTCCAAAACACATATGTACCCAACTCTCTAGTAACTTGATGTTCAGCATAAACATGTCTACTACATATTTATATAAACTATATTTCATGTTATGAAAATCCTACTCTTTTTTATGCTCCCATCTCAAGGATTATAAACGAGTGAAATTCATCTCCAAGACCGACATAACTGATGACAATTATTCTTCGAGGAAAGGAACAAGCTAATTCCAATTATCACAAATAGACTTTTGGATGAAAAAAAACGGATACCATTGGTAACATCCTGCCCCTTCTCATTGGATTGATTGGGCGGTGTGACATGACAAGGCCTTAAGTGACATCCCCAACATGAAAAATGCTGGTAATAAATGTATAAGGGCTTCAAATAAAATTTGGGGGATGATTTTCCCTATAAAGATAAACCATCCAACTACAAACCATAACAAAAAAAACTACATGATTCATTAAAATGTAATGTCCCAGAAAACCAAGGATTTTTTTTATAAAAATTAAATGGGATATTTACGAGACCAGGCTCTAAGATGACATGTAATTATAAGACCCAGAGTGGCCAGAATGGATTTTTTAACTTCTTTTGAAGTTTATTAATTAAACGTGTGAGCGGGTTTGTCAATCATTTAAACCGCTACTCGGATCGAAAATATGAGGGCACCGTTGAATTCAGAATGATGGTATTCACTTATAAATACTTAACTATGACCGATGTAAGTTGATTGAAAAAGTTATTTTTCAGAAATTTCGAAGAAAAAATTTAAATAAAATAAATTTATTTTATTTTATTTTTTATGAATTTTCAAATCTCTATAACGCAATTGTTTTCCAACCAAGTAAAACTGAATACGCTGTTTCATTAAATGAAATAGTGTAATTACTTCTCAACAGAAACGTGACTGAAATGTGGATTCGGGTGTCATCCTTTAATGTCCATGTTGATGATATAGGATTTTTGACACAATCTTGGTTCTGCTCTAATGCTCTGGTGGATGATTACGATGAACACCAACTTCCCTTCAAACGGATCATCACCAATGATGTTCAACCAATGGTCGTAAACATTGCGTCACAGAATGATGAACGTAGTGACATCATTAATCACCAATGAACAATCTGAACCAGTAGGGGTTGTTATTTAATTATTTTATTTTCATCATTCTTGGTTTTAAATTATGAATGTGTATCAACCCATGAACAGGTTGACCCACCGTTCGATCATTCTTATGGAAGGGATTTTTCTATTGGAATTATCATTGGGGAGTAAATAATTTCATGAATTAATTGTATTTTATTTTCCCCTTTGATCCTTCTAACGAGAGTGGATCAACGCTGTGACGAATGATGGTGGAGGTCCATTTCTAAAATGTTTGTTTGGTTTTCCTATCACCAATGATCCACGTTCTTTGTGTTTTTCACAGGTTCATGAATGGGCAGTCGTTTGGAAACCATTATTGGTTAAATGAAGATGATAATGAAGATCAGATCAATGAGGCATGAGAAATACCGTTGGACGAGCGCTTCCCAGATGAAGAAATGAAAATGGGATTTTGAACATCGGGAGATGGATAA
Source organism: Viscum album (assembly GCA_963277665.1). Lineage (NCBI taxonomy): Eukaryota > Viridiplantae > Streptophyta > Magnoliopsida > Santalales > Viscaceae > Viscum > Viscum album. The sequence goes on from OY728167.1 coordinate 669,654,440, forward strand.
CATAGCTCAAGGGTTCCGAAACACCCTTCAGATCGAAGAACGGACCACCAGAGCGCATTTGGAGGTCCACGGAAGAGGTTTCTTTTGCGTTGATGTCAGTGGCAGCCCTTCGGCTGCCACGTGAAGAAAACTATGGTGTGGCAAGGACCCATGAAATGTTGTAGGTTTTGTAATAGGTCCGGTCTACATGAGAAGACTGGTTAACCCATGAAGTAGCACCAGCAGGAGATGCATGCTGCTGGACAGACGCGATAGATCCACATCTAGGATAAGGGAGTCGACCCACTCAAATGCGGGTCGGGCTGGTTCTGGTGGGATGCGCCCAGCCAGGCAGGTTAGGCCGATAGTGGGCTAAGCCCAGTAGGCTGTACCTGTGGTCCTTTGGGCCATTTCCAACCAATCTAGGCCGGATCAGATTTAGATCAGGTTGAACACGGGTCGGCCCGACCAGGTCGGACTGGACCCAAACCCAACTGGCCCCCGTTTCACTAAAAAATACGTAACATTTAAACGAAATGTCTATTTGATGAGCCTTATATGGAGTTGGGACCCTTGTTAATAGAGGGTCCTTTTGATATAATTTATGTGTGTTTTGGATAAAGTTAGAGGATGGACTATTTGGTTTGAAGAGTAGTCTCTCCAAGTACAAGAAGTCTTTGGGACAAATCGGGTTGATTCTTATGATGAGATGTTAGGACAATTACTCCTTTGATGACTCATGGAGTGGGTACTCCATATACATCTACCTTGGTAGAGATGGGACTCCCCACATTTTGAGTGTGGGTTTGTTTTCCTTTGATTGTATTCCATAATCAGTGTTACTCCCCTAAAGGATTAGGGAATGGGTTCTTGGAGAAGTTAGTAATGGATGAGTTGGTACTCCCCTACCGTGACAAGGAGCGGTTCCTCTATCCTCGGATTCGGTACACCCCTATTGCACTAGTGCGTAGGTCCTCCATACCTAATGCACTTAGATTTGGTGCTCCCCTACAAAGTAGGGAGCGGGTCCACTATTGTAAGAGTCATTACTCCCCTACCGTTCCAGGGTGTGGGTCCTCCTTACACAATGCTACGGTAGAGTCGGTACTCCCCTGACATGCCAAGGAGTGGGTCCTCTAGCCTAGGGTCAGTACTCCCCTAAAGTACTATGGTGCAGGTCCCTCATAATGAAAATACTAACAGATTTAGTACTCCCCTATATTGTGAGGGTTTGGGTCCTCTAGTCACTGAGTGGTACTCCCCTACTGGGTAGGGTGTGGGTCCTTGATTTACAAAGTTGTACACCCCAAATGATTTAGGGTGATGGTCCTTCATGAGTAGTAATCCCCTGTCATACTAGGGGCTAGTCCTCTAGTTACTTAGTATGACTCCCCTACCAGGTAGGGTGTGGGTCCTGAATTGGAAAAGGAGCTCCCTCGGCTGTTGGGCACAGTAGTCAGGAGAGGGCCCATCCACATGATGAAAACAATACCTAGATAGAAGTTAGTTATCCCTTTATGGACTGAGGCGTGGGCCACTCCTTATAGGAGTGACTGATGTATCATGGTTTATTCTAGAGAAGTGATCCCTCAACTGAGCACAGTGGCAAGGAGTGGGCCTTTTCACTTGGGTTTCCTTAGTCTTGCATGGGGTGCATGACTGTAACGACTGAACCTCTAATTCTGGGCAATAGAGTCCGACCAACTAGAATGTTCTATATGGATCATGTTCCCTCACACATACCATTCGAAATGGTAGGATTGTACCCGATGGAGTGCATCTCTTGGATGAGTGCCATCAAGGATGGCTGAACTCATAGAGTGTGATAACCTAGTTTGTGTGTTACACCATGATCCTTCAATGAGAATCCTGAAACTAGCTATGTGGTTGGGACCACATGTTTTCATAGTGGATGAGATGATTATATCTTGATGTTCATAGTATATATATATTAATATACCCGAGTAGAGCTGACTATGCATTGTTTGTGGTTTTTCTGTTGTGATTTACATTTGTGGTTTCGGGGTCCCCTACTGGGTATTTTTTTACTCACCTCTGCACGATCTTTGACTGAACATGTCAAGTATTGTCCAGATGACAGAATACTTGACAGAGTCCAGGGAGGACCAGGGCCCGGTGGTGTTCATTGAGATCCGACGAACAAGGTGCGCTTCTATATCTTCAGGCATCTACACTTCACCTACCCTCTAGGTAAGCTTCTCAATAGAAGAAATTTAGGGTCTTGGAGTTTTACTTTTTTTTTCTATTTTTCTTTTGGTGGGATTGTCTACTAGCCTAACTTGACACCGTGTACTTTACATTGAATTGTACTCTGGTTGTGTTTCACTTAGTGGATTGCATGCATGGTTTCTTGGATTTTACCTTCTAATACCTTTGGCTGGGAGTTGTGTGTGTGTGTAAAGATATTTGTAAAATTCCTCCCTTTTTTCAGAATAATTCCTTAGACGCTAGTCTCCATCCCCTGGAATTTGGGAGGCGGTCTTGGGGTAGTCGTGGTGGGGGCCCTAGGTTGATGCATTGTGACAAATTGGTATGAGATCTGGTTGGTTCTACCTTAAAGACTGGGGTTCTATTATTTTTTGTTTTGGGAAATAGTGATAAGTGTTTCAAGTTCGGATTATCGGACAGGGACTCCAGTGTTAGTGTAGAGGCTGACATATCCATGCCCCAAGACTCTGGGAACCTATTTTCTGAATCGGTTCATGGGAACATAGGTTGTGGGGAAATAAAAGGTACATGCATCATGTAGGAATGGTTGTTCTTTCCATGTCCTTATAGATTCAACTCTCCAGATATGATATTTAGCCATGGTTCATCGTGATATATTTCAGGATTCCACCATGATGACAGCCAGATATGATCCTTTAACATGATTGTGATAATGATCCACCCCAAGTGGAGGCATCAGTACAGGGCATTGATTCTATCGCATTACCTCCGGGTGGTGAACCAGTAATGCAACCACCCATCGATCAACAGTTTCTACCAACACTATCAGTGGAGGATGCACATAGAATGAGAAAACTACATGAGTTCTAGAGGAATATACCTCCCAGGTTTTGAGGCAAGATAGATCCTCAAGTAGTTGAGGATTGGATTAAGGCAGTTACGTGAGTCTTCCGCCTATTGAGGACACCTATCGACCAGATGGAAGTACTTGCTACAAGCCGTCTACATGGCTCAGTGGGAGGATGGTTGGGCTTAGTGATCCAGATTCAAGACGAGGCGACCCTCACCTTGATTGACATTGAGCGACTCTTTTGGGAGGAGTTATTTCTAGAGAATTTTCGCTCATTGTGTATATAGGAGCTGATGCACCTACGGCAGGGCAACATGACGATAGAAGAGTTCTCATCAAAATTAAAGGATCATTCTCGATACTCTACAAATATGTTACGGGGCCCTTATTTTTGGTTCCAGACCTTCGAGAAGGGACTACTCTAGGAGATCATGGCATCAGTGATAATCCTTATCATTATAATGTATGATGGGGTACTGGAGTAAGCCCCGGTGGTTGAGAGATGCCTGGCAGAGGAGCAGGTGGATGTGACCAAAAACAGAGGTCACGAGGTATAGGCATCTTCTAGAGGTAGCAGACAACATGGGACATGATCGTGTCATAAGAGGCATACCCATACCCGAACAAAGACACGTGGGTCTGTGGCGTAGGAGTAGATCCATGGAGTAGACTAGCCACATGAGAGGTGGTGTTACGCTTTCAACGGTTAGGGGAATATCTCTAGAGATTTTATGACCTGTCGTGCTGCTGAGAGGGAGTTAGAAGATGAGCCTCACTGGCAGAGACATCACTTGGATCAAGGAGTTCTGAAAGATGTTAGTCAGGGTAGAGGATATGGACGAGTAGCGGGAGTTGGTAGGCAATTTATATATTTTCCACCACCACCCCTAGGTGGTCCACACCTAGCTTAGGGAGATAGATATAACGCCCCGACCCTAGTTACCCAGAGTCGGTGCATTATTACGTAACATTGGCATGATCACAAAAGATCAAGTCTCGAAAGTCCGATTAGTTTAGTAGCCTTGAAACACTAGATAATTTAATAAGTTTTACATTACATCATTATGTAATACAAAAATACAACAACATCTTGTCTTCATATCGCCTCATCCTATCTATGCAGGTCATTCATAAAATACTTCATCACATCCTGGAAAAATTAAATCATTGAAAGGGGGATCTCAGATTCTCGGTAAGGATAACAATATAGTGGAAGCTTTCATAAATAAACATAAACATTTAACGAAATGTATAACTAAAACAATAGCCTTATAAACTTGAACTTCAGCATAATATGGAAAAATAAAATGAAATAATGCCATTTACTTATTCACATGTATATTCTACTAGTCGAATAATCACATGAAATATCAATAACCACTTTCATAATGATGGAATGCATAATGCCAGACTATCATAACCACGTAGCCAAGGCCTCGTGCCAAGACTACAACTAAGATTTTGTCAAGGCCTCATGCCAAGAAACTAGTTTGTCTCATGAGACCTATCGATGTATTGAGGAGCTATAGTGGGCTCCACCCGTCACTTATTAAGTCTAATGTATTCCTCATACGAACAGGTTTAAACATATCATAAACCATAACATAATCATATCACATAAAACATGCATAAAGGAAACATAACATTTCCAACTTTCAATCACAAGATATCAATACAACACATTGATATAATAAAAAAATTATCAAAACCATTTTCAATACCAAAATAAAAGAAAATTAAAACATGGTATTTATTTTTCATTTTAAAAAAAAGTTATGTCTTGTAGAGTAAGCCGAAACTCAAATAATGTTCACGGCGGCGGAGAAGTCGTTGTCGCCGCATACGCACGACAAAAAAAAACATTCCCTTTTGTCCTTTAGTAAAACTCTTTGTATAAAAAGATTCCTTTTGAATAAAAGTAAAATTCAAAGGGGTTTACACACCGTATAAAGGAAAGTTGTGTATAAAACAAAATATGCCTCAATGAAATGAGATTGAGACGAAGTCCCTTAGAAAGATCATTTTTTAAATAAAATAGATCAATTATGTGTATTCACTATATGTACACATAAAGAAAGTATAAATACAAGATAGTACATAATAAAATCATTACATAATTTTAAAGTAGGAGATTAACCCAAAGAACGGAAATTGGGTTAAGATGTTCCCTTACCTCGTGTCTGACTTCACTCGACCGTTCTTTAACCTCCTGAATAAAAAACTAGAGTTAATATATACTTTATTAAGATCCTTTTTCAAGTTCATTATCCCTTTTATATCACTTATTACAATGTTATGAAAATTATGTAGTCATATAAGTTAATAACAGTCATTTTGTCGATATTTGGTACTTGAGTCAACAATAAACATCTTATAATTACAATTTGTTTATGTGGTAGAGTATCCATTATCTCCCGAATTATATTCATGATGTAGATATCATATATATCATATATATCCAGTATATACATTCATTAATAATTTTACGTAACATTTAGAGGTAAGAAATGAAATGCACCGTTCATGGAGACGGTAAGCTGTACGTACGCATGAACGCTACTTTCATTTCTATTTCGTATTTAATGGAATGAAATCATAATGATATAAAGGTAAATTATAATTCTAGTATAATATCATATATAATATCATTTACTCCATCCTTTATACATACCATATATGGCATTAACGATTCAAATCACTTTGAGGGGGCGGTAGTCCGCACTTCCTAAAATGAAATTATCACGTTTACCCATAATGGAAATCATAAATGTATGCCATAAATGAGAAATACAGAAGAACAGGGAAAACCTAAACATAATATATATCATATATAAATATAGTTACATCTTAATGGTCACCATGATAGGTGTTAAAAGATGATTGAACAATCATCGTTTCGTGAGGCATAAATTCTCTAACCGCAGAAACAGTATGTTCTTTAACCATTAGACAAAGGTATGTGTAAGTTTAAAACAAATAATTCTCATAAAAACAACATATTATATTTTAGATATTGGTTTTGTTACAATAGAAAGTAATAAAAACATTTTTAAGGGGTTTGAGAAGCAAAATAAAACCAAAGCACATTAGAGAAAACATTACCTTAAAATCTAGTAACTATTTTTGGATTTGAGGAAAAGGCTTCCTTGGGAAGAATTATGCCAAAAGTGAGGCTTCTAGGAGTAATATAGAGAAGTTTAGAGAGTATTTGGGCATAGTTTGGCTAAGTCAAATGGCTCGATGGTGTGAATAAGGTGGTAGAGGTGTGGGCCTTTTATAAGAGGAGAGAAGGGGCACTCTTGGAAAGTAATGAAATGTTAAATTCTTTTGAAGTAATTTTAGGATTTAAAAGGTCCCAAAATTTTATATTTCGAGGATAATGTGATAAGGGATCTAAATATACTCATCCAATAGGTTTTTGACAGGTTTAATTCTTAGATTTTACATTATCTTTTCATTTTATTTAAATCGCTAATTAATGAGGTAATCGATGCATCATCATGGTGTCATAAAACATTTAATTTATTTAATGTCTAAAAATTATATAAAAACAATAATGATGTAGGAAATCGTTATAGATTTATAATGAATATTTATAGTCCAAAATTTAACTTATATAACCCCGTGTAATAATTGTTTTAGTAAAACAACACATGTTTGTGACAATTTTATTTTCACTTCAAATAAAAAGTAATTAATGTCATTTTCTTACCCAAGTGGCTCCATGGGGTCCCCAAGTTGACCCCTGGATTGTCTTGGTCGGCCATGAGTCATACAATAAGGTTAGGACAAGGGTCAAGATATTTTCACATTTTTATAATGTCATTTTTACCTTAAATTTAACTAATTACCTTTAATTGTGATTAATAGAACTCAAAAGTTACTATTCACCAAAAATTATTTTAATCTCATTGAATCACATTTTACTTACTAATGAAAATGATTTATTTCGGATTTTTGAAATTCAAATCACAGAAGTGGTAAAATTTCATTTAAACGAAAAATCAGTTTTTTACTACTACTTAGTGGTTTCACTATTCATAAAAAATCGAAGTTTTTCAAAACAATACCAAAAATTAACCCTAAGATATATTCGATATTCCTAATTCAATAATGATGTACATTTTACAAAATTCAAAAAATATGAGTTGAATTAATTAATTTAATAATTAATTCCCGCTGTCACAACAAATAGCGTGTTTTTAAGAAAGAATATCAATCAAAAGATTGACCATTGTTTGTGTCCAATTTCAAAGTGAAATTAATTCTAATGACCACCATTGGATAAAATGGTAAAAATATATTCTAATTACACTTTATAACCCCACAATTATATAGTTTATCACTATAAATTATTTTTATTAAAAAAATTTGTTTTTAAGTATTTTTCACTATTCATCAAAAATTGGAAGTTCTTAGAAAAATACCAAAACTTCAACATAGGATAATTTAGATATACTGAATCCAAAAATGAAGTCCAATTTGAATAACAAAATTTATAAAATTTCAAAAAGTTGGTATTACTATTCATAACAGCTACTTTGATTGGTCGCGGTGTGTTAGAATCTCGAAGTTGTTTACAATTCAATCTATTACATTATTGCAAGACAAGCGTATCGTGAAAGCTTGGGGTGTTAAATTCTCCCCTTCTTCAATAAATTGAATCCTCTTAATTTAAAATTTTTCTTTGAAAATAAAAAGTTTAAAATAGAAAATACCTTTGTGTAAAACCCACATTGGAAATAAGGTTAATAAAAATATAACATTAAAAGAAAGAAAGAGAAGTACAAAGGTCACCCGAGATAGCCCATACAAGGATTCTATGAAAATATGGATATGGAGGAAAAACAGACCATCATGGTCTGATGGAGAGTTGTATAAAACAGGAATATGATAATGTTAACTACAAGAAAATCACAGATTTGTGATTGGTTAAAAGGTCATTGAATCCCGAGTAGGAAAAGTTAACCGACAACATTTTTGTTTTAAGTTACCTTTCATAAAGTTGTGGAATTTATTTAGTAGATTTACTAAGAATTTAAGGAAATATACTTACTTTTCATGTAGACTTTCATTCTTTAATAAATTTTTACCACAAACCCATCTTTCACTCTAAAAGGGAATGGAACGCAAAAATATTCTATTTATCCTAACTGTATAGGGTTTCAAAAATAAATTTATAAATCATCTATCATAACTAAAAAAATACATTATACACTCCAGGGACTTCCCGTAGTCCAGTGGTAGGTGATAAATCCCAATCGCACTATGGTTGTGGGTTCGATTCCCACAGCTTTGTCCAACGCGACGGGTTGTCACACGGTCTGTGTGTTGTCCTTTTTATAAATATACAAAAATAACATTAACAATAGTCTCCAATGTAAAATATAATCCATTCCAACCTTTATAGTTATCCAAAATACCTCTTTCTAGACTTTCTCTAAAAGGTCTCTAAATTCCTAAATCAATTGTAACATCAGATTGCCCAAACAAAGTAAAGTTTCTCTTATTGTCACATACTACAAATATGATTACCTTCATCATATTAAAACCTTAATGAAAGCAACAAGTACTGCAGTATAATCCTTATACATATCACATTATTCTTATAACCAGTACATCATTGATAGAACACTCAAATGATAGAATTATTTAATAACAACATAAGATCATTAATCATTCCCCCTCATATGTGGTAGTATCATGACTTGATTATAATCCAATACCATAATTTGGGGCATACTCCGATGATTTGGACATTGGTTTGCATAGTGTCCCCACTCGTTGCAGATGAAGCATTGTACATTTGAAACCTTTTTCTTACCCTTGTAGTCACACACTTGGTGTCCTTTTTCTCCACACTTATAACAAAGTCCCATTCCCTTCAGAAAAGTTCCAAGGTGTTTCTTCCCATAGTTATCACATATTGAAAAATTCTTCTTTTCCCTCTCCCCTTTATCCATCTTTCTCTCTATCATCCTTTTCTTCTCTTGCTTACCCTAAAATCCATAGGACTTAGATAATTCGTTACTTATCTTATTAACCATGATACTATTTCTTCATATGTCGAGAAAACATGGGAGTCTATTTACTTTCTAAATGTCGGTTTAATACCATGAACGATATGATCCTTCTTACTCATTGGATCTTACGTATTACTGGAGTTCACATTCCTTCTACTGGGTGCCATTTCTATAAAATGGCATAAACTAGGTCAGTTTATGAATTGAAATGAATAATTCCAAACTTGTAAAATACTTAACGCAAATTGAATGGTTTATGGATATAATCCATAATCATAAAGATGTTTTCTTTGATTATGTATATACTCATAAACCATTCATAATGGTTTGTAAGGAAAATGATAATTATCCTAAACATATCCCCCGAGAGTGTCATAACCACGAGTGAAGCAAGGCCCGTTGTTGTGCACTAGTTCCCATTCGAGTCTAGCTCAAATCGGTGTTTTCGAGTTTTAGCCCTAGGTACATCTGTGTCCGAGCCGCCTCTACCTGATCGTATCTAGACAGGGATGTATTGCTTGGAATACTCACAAAAATCACTATAATACCAAAAATCTAAGAAGTTATTCTATACTAATCCTCAAAGTCTATCTTAGGGCTATGTGCTCTAATCAGATTTTATCTAAATCTAGCTTCCAAGGTTAGTACTAAACTACCTCTGATGCCAACTATAACTCCCTAACCCCAGTTACCCAGACTCGGTGCATTATTACGTAACATTGGCATGATAAAAAAAGATCAAGTCTCAAAAGACAGATTAGTTTAGTAGACTTGAAACACTAGATACATTCATAAGTTTTACATTACATAATAATTTAATACAAAACTAAAACAACATCTTGTCTTCATATCCCCTCATACTATCCCGAAAGGTCATTCATAAAATACTTCATCACATCCTGGAAAAATCAAAACATTGAAAGGGGTGAGCTCAGATGCTCTGTAAGTATAACAATATAGCGGAAGCTTTCATAAATAATAATAAACATTTATGGCAATGTATAACTGAAACAAAAGCCTTATAAACTCGAACATCAGCATAATATGGAAAAATAAAATGAAATAATGCCATTTACATATTCACATAGATATTCTACTAGTTGAATAATTACATGAAATATCAATAACCACTTTCATAATGATGGAATGCATAATGCCAGACTGTCATAACCACATAGCCAAGGCCTCATTCCAAGACTACAAATAAGATTTTGTCAAAGCCTCGTGCCAAAACACTAGTTTGTCTCATGAGACCTACCGATGCATCGAGGAGTTATAGCGGGCTCCACCCATCACTTATTAAGTCCAATGCATTCCTCATATGAACAGGTTTAAACATATCATAAACCATAACATAATTGTATCACATAAAACATGCATAAAGGAAAAATAACATTTCCACATTTCAATCACAAGATATCAATACAATACATTGATATAATACAAAAATTATCAAAACCATTTTCAATACCAAAATAAAAGAAAAGTAAAACATGGTATTTATTTTTCATTTTTTTTAAAAAGTTTGGGCTTGTAGAGGAAGTCGAAACTCAAATAATGGTCACGGCAGTGGAGAAGTCGTTGTCTCCACATACGTACGACAAAAAAAACATTCCCTTTTGTTGTTTAGTAAAACGCTTCATATAAAAATATTCCTTTTGAATAAAAGTAAAAGTCAAAGGGGTTTATACACCGTATAAAGGAAAGTTGTGTATAAAACAAAATATGCCTCAATGAAAGGAGATTGAGACGAAGTCCCTTACAAAGATCATTTTTTAAATAAAATAGATCTATTATGTGTATTCACTATATTTACACATAAAGAAAGTGTAAATACAAGATAGGACATAATAATATCATGACCTAATTTTAAAGTAGGAGATTTACCCAAAGAACGGAAATTGGGTTAAGAGGTTCCCTTACCGCGTGTTCGACTTCACTCGACTGTTATTTAACCTCATGAATAATAAACTAGAGTTAATATATACTTGATTAAGAACCTTTCTCAAGTTCATTATCCCTTTTATATCACTTATTACAATGTTACGAAAATTATGTAGTCATTTAAGTTAATAACGGTCGTTTTGTCAATCTTTGGTACTTGAGTCAACAATAAAATTCTTATAATTACAAGTTGTTTATTTGGTAGAATATCCATTATCTCCAGAATTATATTCATGATTTAGATATCATATATATCATATATATCCAGTATATACATTCATTCATAATATTACGTAACATTTAGAGGTAAGAAATGAAATGCACCATTCATGGAGAAGGTAAGATGTAAGTACACATGAACGCTACTTTCATTTATATTTCATATTTAATGGAATGAAATCATAATGATATAAAGGTATATTATAATTCCAGTATAATATGATACATAATATCATTTACTCAATCCTTTATAAATCCCACATATGGCATTAACGATTCAAATCACTTTGAGGGGGCGGTAGTCCGCACTTCCTAAAATGAAATTATCGTGTTTACCCATAATGGAAATCATAAAGGTATTCCATAAATGAGAAATAAAGAAGCATAAGGAAAACATAAACATAACATTTTCATATATACATATAGTTACATCTTAATGGCCACAATGAGAGGTGTTAAAAGAAGATTGAACAATCATCGTTTCGGGAGGTAGAAATTCGCCAACCACAGAAACAGTATGTTCTTTAACCATTAGATGAAGGTATGAGTAATTTTAAATCCAATAATTCTCATAAAAACATCCTAGTATATTTTAGACACTGGTTTTGTTACAAAATAATTGAATAAAAAGAGTTTAAGGGGTTGGAGAAGCAAAATAATACCAAAGAACATAAAAATAAACATTACCTTAAAATCGGGTAACTCTTTTTTGATTTGAGCCAAAGGCTTCCTTGGGAAGACTTATGCCCAGATTGAGGCTTCTAGGAGTAAGATAGGTAAGTTGATAGAGTATTTTGGAAGATTTTGGCCGATCCAAATGGCTTTAAGGTGTGAATAAGGTGGTAGAGGTGTGGGCCTTTTATAAGAGGAGAGGAGGGGCACTCTTGGAAAATAATGAAATGTTACATTATTATGAAGTACTATTCGGATTTAAAAGGTCCCACAATTATATATTTAGAGGGTAAGTGGATAAGGGATCTAAATATACTCATCCAATAGGTTTTTGACATGTGTAATTCTTATATTTTACATTATCTTTTCATTTTATTTAAATCGTTAATTAATGAGATAATCGTTGCATCGTCATGGTGTCATAAAATATTTAATTTATTTAATTTCTAAAAATTATATAAAAACTATCATGATTTAGGAAATATTTTTATCTTTCTTATGAATATTTATAGTCGAAAATGTAACTTATATAACCCCATGTAATAATTGTTTTAGTAAAACAACACATGTTTGTGACAATTTTATTTTTACTTTAAATACAACGTTATTAATGTCATTTTGTTACCCAAGTGGCTCCATGGGGTCCCCAAGTTGACCCATGGATTGTATTCGTCGGCCATGAGTCATCCAATAAGGGTAGGATATGTGTCAAGATATTTTCATTTTTTATAATATCATTTTTACCATAAATTTCACTAATTACCTTTAATTGCGATTAATAGAACTTAAAAGTTACTATTCACCAAAAATTATTTTAATCCCATTGATTTACATTTTACTTCCTAATGAAAATTATGTATGTCAGATTTTTGAAATTCAAATCACAGAGGTGGTAAATTTTCATTTAAACGAAAAATCAGTTTTTTTAACTACCACTTAGTGGTTTCACTATTCATAAAAAATCGAAGTTTTTCAGAACAACAACAAAAATTAACCCTAAGATATATTTGATATTCCTAATTCAAAAATGATTTATATTTTAAAAAATTCAAAGAATATATGTTGGATTATTTAATTTAATAATTAATTCCTAATTTCACAACAAATAGCGTGTTTTTACGAAAGAATATCAATCAAAAGATTGATAATTGTTTATGTCCAATTTCAAAGTGAAATTAATTCTAATGACCACCATTGGATAAAATGGTAAAAATATATTCTAATTACACTTTTGAACCACTCAATTGTATAATTCATCACTATAAATTATTTTTATTAAAAAAGTTGTTCTTAAGTATTTTTCACTATTCATCAAAAATTTGAAGTTCTCAGAAAAATTCCAAAAATTCAACATCGGCTAATTTTGATATTCCAAATCCAAAATTGAATTCCAATTTGAATAATAAAATTTTTAAAATTTCAAAAAGTGTGTATTACTATTCATAACGGCTACTTTGATTGGTCGCGGTGTGTTAGAATCTCGAACTTGCGTACAATGAAAACTATTGCATTATTGAAAGAGAAGCGTATCGTGAAAGTTTGGGGTGTTACAATAGAAGTGGTGGGTGAGGAAAAAACATGCGATCTTTTATTATAACTGTGATGCTCCATGAGAAATTTGACGTATGATATATATCTTTTTTGGTTGCCTTTTTAAATAGACATAGGTTCTAGTCGTCCTCCTTTTTCCACAAGTTCTGTTTGAGACTCCTTGGTTCCAGTTGGAAAGTGGACTTGACCATCACACATAGAGACTCCTTCTATAGGAGACCCATTTATCACACACTGGTGTTGATAGTGTAAACTCACTTTTGGAGACGAGAATTGCGGTTGAGATATCTTATTCATGGTGTTGAGGCCTTATGAAATAATTCTGGGTATAGACTACTACCATTCATACATGGATTGATGATATTATGAAAATGATGTGGTGTGTCCGCGATGGTGAAAATAGGTTTTCCTTTTGGTGAAAGGAAAACTCAGGCAGCACATGGTGGACTCTCATAAAGATTCATGCTTAGAAACGTTCCATGGTGGCATAGTTATACCCCTTGATGTTTTTGTAGTATGAAATGGATGTTTACCATCCATACTCAGCTGGAATACCACTAGTTAGTGTGGAAGTGTTCCAGTTTTGGAAAGTTGTGTGTGAACTAGAGGTTGTTGTCTGAGGTCTTAGAAAGACCCAACATTCTCTCATGGGAATCCATGATTCATTCGTAAATATCCCTTTTGCGTTTATCGTCAACCTTGAATGTATAATTCTTGTGGAGGATTTATTTCAGTTCATTCATGGGTGGATGTGAACTGTGTGTTTCTGGTTTTATCTACATCATGTTAGCATGGAGGTAAGCCACTAGACCCCATGACTGCAAATGGATCAGAGTGTTTAGTGCTTTTCCCACTTTTCATAGCTAAAGAGACATGTTCCCATTTTTTCATAATGTTGACCTAGCAGAAGCTGGACATGAATGTGGTTGATCTCAGTGGTTCCATGTGTTGCGTACTTGTAATAAATATAGGGACCCCGGATGAACTCAGTTTTATTCCCTTAAGGATAGGATTTTGCATCTCATGGATGAAAAATCTTACGGTAGGTATAATTTAATAGCCTGGAATTCCATGGAATTTTCATTAAAATTTTAAATTAGATTTTTACGAGACCATGCTATGAGACGGAACGTATTTCCGAGACACGGAGTGGTCAAAATAGATTTTCAATTTTTTTAACGTTTATTAATTAAATGTGCGAGTGGGGTTTTTATATTTTTAAAATGATCCTTGGATTGAAATATGAGGGCACCAGTGAACTCTGAACATCGTGATTTGGATAGAAAGGACTTAACTTTGACCGGCTTGGGTCAATGGAGAAAGTAATTTTTCAGGATTTTTGAAGAAAAAGTTATAAAAATTTCGATTTATTTTATTTTTTCTGAATTTTAAAATCATTTCTACCCAACGGTTTGCTAACCAAGCAAAAATAAATACGATTTTTCATTAATTGAAACAGCATAACAACTTTTTGACATAAATGTAACTGAAACACTGATTCGTGTATCATATTTTAATGGATAAGAAGATGAAGCATGATTTTTTATGCAATCCTAGTTCTACACCGAACCTCCGGTGGGTGATGATGATGAATGCCAACCCCCCTTCGAACGGATCATTACCAATGATGATCAACCAGTGACCATAAATAGAGAATCATGGAATGATGAATGAAGTGATATCATTCATCGCTAACAAACAATCTGACCCTGGTAGGGGTTGCTATTTAATTCTGTTCTTTTCCCCATTCATGGTTTTAAACATTGAACACAGATCATCCCACGAAAAAGTTGACCAGCGGTTTGATCATTATGGTAGGAGGGATTTTTCTATCGAGATTATCTTTGGGGAGTAAATCATTTCATGAATTAATTTTATTTAATTTTTCTCATTCAACCTTCTAACGGGAGCAGATCAACACCATGACAAACAATGGAAGATGTCCATTCATCAATTTTTTTTTGGTTTTCATCTCCCTAGTGATGGTTGTTCTTCATGGGGTGATGAACGGTCGGTCATTGCGCAACTGTTCTTGGCGCAATGATGATGAAAGTGACAATCGGATTGAGGAGGTGCTGGAAATACCCTCGGATAATATCTTCCTAGAGGAAGAAATAAAAACATGATTTTGAATCCCAGTCACTAAAGAACAAGGCCTGAGGGCTCCGGAACACCCTTCAGATCGAAGAACGGACCACCAAATTGTGTTTAGTGGTCCGGAGAAGAGGCGGCATGTGCTCTTGCTGCAGCATGCAGCGGGGAAGCATATTACGGCAGCAATCCGCGAAGGCGGCAGCCGTTTGACTGCCGTGTGAAGAAAACTGTGGCTCTGGTCATAGTGTGACTAGGACCCGTGACAAGTCATGGTTCATGCAAGAGGTCTGGTCTGCATGATCAGACAGGTTGACCTAGGGAGCGGCGCCATCATGCACCACGTGCTGCTATACGGACGACCCGCTCCAATACGGATCGGGCTGGTTTTGGTGAGTCACGCCCAGCTAGGTGGGTCGGGCCTTCAGTGAGCCCAGCCCAATGGGATGGGGCCAGATGATCTGGGCCAAGTCAGACCTGGATCGGGTGGGACCCTGTTCGGGTTAGAGGACTTAATACCAGGTTGGGTCGGACTGGACCCGGACCCAACCGGGCCTTGTTTCACTAAAATGTCTGTAACATCTAAAGGGAGAGTATGTTTAACGATTCGTCTATGGCATTGGGACCCTTGGGACGAGCCGGTCCTTTTGACATACTTTATGTGAGTTTTTTAGAAGTTTAGAGGATGGAATATTTGGTTTGAATAGTAGGCCCTCCCAATATGATATGACTTGGGGATGAATTCGTGTGATTCTTATGATGAGTTGTTAGGATGGTTACTCCATTTATGACTCAAGGAGCGGGTACTCTTTATCTCTCTAATTTGGTAGATATATGACTCCCCGAATTTTGGGTGTGGGTTTGTTTTCCATTGATTGGTTTCCTTCGACAGTGTTACTCTCCAATAGGATTAGGGTGTGGGTCTCAGAGAAATTATTAAAGGAATAATCGGTACCCCACTTCCGTGATAGGGAGAGGGCCCTCTATCCTTGGAGTTGGTACTCCAATATTTTATTAGGGTGTGGTTCCTCTATACCTAAAACGTATAGAGTAGGTACTCACATACCGAGTAGGGAGTGGGTCTCCTATTATAGGAGTCTCTACTCCCTTTCTGTTACAAGGTGCAGGTCCTCCTAACGCAGTGCTACGGTATTGTTGGCACTCCCCTATCGTGCCATTGAGCAGGTCCTATATCATTAGGTCGGTACTCCCCTAATGTACTAGGGTGAGAGTCCACCATAGTGAAAAAAATGACAAAGTTGGCACTCCCCTATATTACCAGGGTGTGGGTCCTCTAGTCACTAAGTCGTACTCCCCTACCGGGTAGGGTCCAGGTACTCGATATACAATGTTTCACTCCCCTTACGATTTAGGGTGTGTGTTCTTCATGATTAGTACTCACCTATCGTACCATGTTGCAGGTCCTTAAAACATGAAATGATAGAGTCAGTATACCCCTATCGTACGAGGGCGTCGTTCCTCTACTCACTGATTAGTAATCCCCTACTGGGTAGGGTGAATGTCCTCGACAAGAGATGGATCTCCCTCGACTGTCAGACACAGTAGCGAGTAGTGGGCCCATCCACTAAATTAAATTGATTCCTAGATTTGATTTAGTTTTTCCTAGACAGAATAAGGTGAGAGCCACATCTTATTGGAGCAACTGAGGTATCACTGATTATTCTGGAGCAGTGCCCCATCAACTGAGGGTTGTGACGAGGATCATGGCTCTTCACATGGGATTCCTTAGTCTTTCATGGCGGTGCATGACTATGACGGCTAAACCTCTAGTGTTGGACACTTGAGTCGGACCTAGTAGAATGTTCCCAATGGAGCACATTCCCTCAGACGTACCATCCAGAACGGTAGGATTGTACCTGATAGAGTACATATATCATACGTTTTCCATCAGGGATGGCTGAGCTCGTGGAGTGTGATCTCTTAGATTGTCTGTTATGACTTGATCCTTTGATGAGAATCCAAAAACTGGATGTGTGGTTGGGACCACATGTTTTCTTAGTGGCTGAGATGAGTATATCTAGATGTTCATGGTATATGTATGGTCATATACCTGAGTATAGATGATTGTCCTTTCCTCAGTGGGTTTTCTATTGTGCTTTACCATTTTGGTTTATGGGTCGCCTACCGAGTATTTTTTTACTCACCCATACACGAGCTTTTCCCGTACATGTAATTTCTTGTGCAGATAACTGATTCTTTGATATAGTCTTGGGAGAACATGGGCCTGGTGTTGTTTAGTGAGATCAGACGGATGAGGTGCACTTCTACATCTTCCGGAAGGTACCCTTCACCTACACATCTGGTAGGCTTCCTGGAGGATGACCTTTAAGGACTTGGATTTTTACATTTTTTTTTATTTTGGTGGGCTTTTATACTATCCCAGGTTTCCACCATGTACTTTACATTCCATTATACTCTGGTTGTGTTTTACATAGTGTATTTCACACATGGTTTCCTTGTATCTTACCTTCTAATACATTTGGCTGGGTGTTGTGTGTGTGTGTGTAGATACTTGGAAAATGCCTCCCTTTTGCAAGACAATGCCTTCGACACTAGTCGCCAGCCCCTGGAATTTAAGAGGTGGGATTGGGGTAGTCATGGAATGGGCCTTGGGGAACGGGTCATGACTGATAAAATGAAATCCAACTCAAACATTTCATTTATATCAAACCAATCAAGGAGTACAATAATGGAATACGACTAGAATTAAATGAAGCAGTAGTGGACAAACTAATAAAACTCCAAGAAAACCACAAGAATCTTATTATTCACAAGCTCCATGCACTATATTCACCAAAAATCCCAACTATCATGAGGTTGTGTTAAAGATGCTTGATACTTTACCTTTTCCCATGTCTCGGTAGATAAAATCTACAAAGCACCAAAGTTCCAAAGCAAGGGGGGTACTAAAACTCATTGTTTTTTCCCAATGACTACCCAAATCAGGTCACTCGTAGAGAACATTATTAGTAACATTTATATAAAAAATTTATATTAAACAATTTCTAAATAGTTCATATAAATATAAAAACATAAACCAAAGTAAACCGTTTTCCAATAAAAGTGCATAACCAACTCTTTAAATAATTTTAAATTATATTTTGGAATAATCCCATCATTTCCACACAACCATTCATCTAACCATGATTTAAATCCATGTATATCCCTATAATTTTGAGTGGTGAGTCATCCTTCCAATAATTCATCACTTAGTGGACCACATTAATGGGGGTACTTCACGCCCTTATCCATCCTAATGCATATGAACACACACCACAAAACCATGTCAACCCATTCCAAATCTCAGTGTGTTCAAACCCTTTCAAAAAAACATCATTCTTTTTATTGAAAACAATTTTTCACTGAAAAAATACCAACAATTATTTTTAAATCATCATTTTTAAATCATTTTATCGAAAACACTTTCCAACAACACCCCAAATATCCCAATTTCCTTGAATCGTCACTCAAGGGGGTTTCGATAACTAATTCACAGTTGATAAAAAATCAATTTCAATTAAGTAACTCGATTATAAACTAATCCTTAAAGTTCTAAAGTATTGGTGTCAAGAGTGAATCCACTTACCTTGAGTGTTTTGGCAAAAAATCTAATCAGTATAAAAGCATCACAAAAGCAGTTTCAATCCCAATGAACCCACATTAGACCTCTTCACCTATCATAAATTGAGACAAAAATAATCATATTTGGAATCCAAAACCTTATATCCACCCAAATATAGTGCAGATCTAACAAAATAGGAGGGAGGGAGAAGTAGATATAAGAAAAACACAAATAACAGCCAAGAATGATCACATACTATAAGGAACCGGCTTCTAATCACCAACAGAAGCCTTTAGATCACCTCTGGATCAATGGAGGAACCTTCATTAACCTTTAAGAGAGAAAAAACCTAAGTTAAGGCACTATATGAGGAAAAAAACTACGATAATTATAAGACCATGTGAAATCCACTTTTTAAGGAGGTAGTTTCTCTTCCCGCATGGTTTAGTCGCACGGTTATGAAAAATGTGTGTTAACCATGCGTCATCAACTACCTCATGGATGAGCCTCACATGGTCACCTAAAATGGTCTCTAAACTATGCACCATCCATGATGAAGTCACTACCTTAAAACAACCAACAACATTCTTCAAATCACACGGTTTCTCCTTAGTAGATGCACAGTTTAGGAAAACTCTTCACCTCTCATGAATTTTCCCTTTTCACATGCCTCAATCTACATGGTTTCATGTAAGTGTGTCATGGTTTCCAAAAACCAATCACCTCCCATTCCACTATATAAAATTCCCAAAAATCTCAAAAAGTTATCCAAACACTCTCAAACATCACCCATATAATTTATATACTTAAAAAGCATAATGATTGGGTTTCATAATGGAAACCAGGGGTGCTACACAACGTTCAAAATTTAGATTTTATGAATCAAAAATTGGTCTCCATTTCACCTATTTAATTTCCTAAATATGAGAAAGTTAACTTTTAAATTTAAATTTATAATATGTTTGAACATAATTTTTGTAGAATTTTTTTTAATCGTTATGTGTTCTTAACCATATTTCTTATTGATTATGAATTAAATGAGTGTTAAATAATTTTTACATTTTTATAAATATTTTTTAATATTCTTATTTTAAATAAATCTATTTATTTTAAAAATTCATAATATTTAGAAAACTATTACTCTTTAAAAAATAAATATTTTACCGCAGTAACTAATATTTACCTTGGTAACTAAATTTTATTCATGAAAATGAAATTATACAAATTAACAAATTTGAAAGTGATTATTGAAAATATTAAAATCATTTTATATGATTCAATTTCTATAAGTGACAATAATTAATTTTAATATAATTGTACATATCTCATTAAAACAATTTTAAGAAACATGTATCTTCTATAAATAATACAAATTTATTAACTTCCTTATAATAGATTTTGTATGGTTGTTTTTTTATTGTATATATTATCAATTTGTTCCATTTAAACCATAATATAATAAACATTATATCACATGAAAAGGGCAATTTACAAGAACATATATTCTTACACGTAAAATGGTTTTATTTTCTTTTTAACTATACTAATTGAATGTAATTCGTGAATTAGTATTAAAAAGAAAATTATTTTTATTTCTACATATATTTAATATTTTTACTACCTCTATATTTTCCCAACTATTCAGTACATATATTTTCATGGTTGAATAAATTTTTTTTGGTTCTTTTTGGTTCGATGTTTCATGTGAAGTGAAATATGGAACACATTCAGTTTTAAAGGAATATATATATATTTAAAAATCTTGGGGTGTTACAGAACCATCCTAATAAATTTGAACCTTAAAAACATTAAAATTAAGTATTATTCATGATAAGGGGTTAGATATCTAGGGGTTATGTTGTATTTAAATGTAAATTATTTTTGAAATGAAATAGTGTTTACCATGATCGCATATTTTTATCAGATATATCGTCCTTATATAAAAAGGTAAATGTTAAAAATTAAAGGTTTAATTTTATAAATTGAATTATATATTTGGAATATAGTTGTTGGGATTTTCCATGGGGTGAAATTTGTTATTTTTTTTGTAAAAAAATAGTATACAGTAAAAAGTGAAAGATGATGAAATACGGGAAATATGAAATCATATATATGTAACCATTACCCAACTTAGCCAAAGTATTTCCCTTTGACTAATTTTATCATTTACCATTATAGTGGATCATTAAGGGTGGCAATAGGGTACTATGGTGGGTAGTGGATTACTTAATATAAAGGATAAATAAAATATTCAATACTTTATTACATGATATTATACCCACCACACCTATAAATACCTACCCCCTCTACTAATTTCTCAAACCCAAAATTCAATTTTATCTCTTAAAATATTTATTAAGGTGTTTATCCCACATATCTATTATAAATATTGAATATTGTTCGGTTCTACAGTTAAGATCTGGGATAAGAATTTCAAGAGACTTAAGGATCCTTTTTATCTCTTTTTAATTCATATTTACATTTCCATTAGTGTATCCTTTTAAATTTCCATGTAATTATTTAAATATTTTTGTAATATCAATTTAAGATCATTAATTATGATATATAATTCATGTCAGACCCCATTTAATTCACATTACAATTCATTCATAAGTTGTTGTAATGCTAAAATTCTCTTAAGTGGTATAACACTTTATATCATCTTATGATCAAAAATTAATATTCATACCATTTATTTGTGGTATTATGGATGTAAAATTTATTATAGGTGGTATTTTTCTAAGTAATAATGATCTATGTGTATCTTTTGGATCCTCTATCATGTCTCGAGTTTATTAAACTCAACATTGGCACATGTTTTCCTTTTCCATCAATGAATACTTACATGAATGTTTTTACTCAAGGAAGTTGTATATACCTAATGCATATCAAATATGTGTAATTACATACCAATTATTTATAGGGTATTTGTCAACAATTTATTTTGTCTTATACAATTTCAAATAATTTTTTTTGATTTTCGAAATACATTGATCATCTTAATTGTTTCAAGTACCTGATAATTATAAATTCATATTCTTCACTTGATAAGGGTAATAATTTGAAAATTGTTAATCCATGATTACACTTAATATGTTTTGAGGGAGTTCACCTAAACATCCTTATTAATTCATTTATCAGGGAAATCTATTTTCATGCACGTATAATCCTTTTTTCAATATTATAAAATCTTATATGATAAACTTCATTGAGAAATTATGTTTTTTATTTCCAGGTTGTTCTTTCTTGACCATTATTCCTTGTATTAATTATTCCCTTATAGTATATGATAGAATTAATTTTTATTTGATGTGATTTGTGGGGATAAGAACTACATATCCTCTTAGTGCAATGGTAAGTCTCACAAGACAACTATGATAGTGTAATGTCCCATTATTTTGGAATATATATATTTTTAGATTACTGTTATGTTCTAAATATTTCTCGACATGTAATAAAAAACTAAAAGGACCCACAATTTGTTATTATTAATAAAATTTGAGAACAAAAAAAATTATTGTATATGAGAAATGTTTTAATCAATTATAAAATGCATATAAATAACTTCAAGAACACTTAATGATTTAAAAAGGCATTTTTCAATAAAAGAGGTTTTTCTTTAAAAATATTGAATTTTCATTTAAAATTTAAATCATTAGATTTTATAATTTTAATATTAGGGAATATATTTTATTTTTTAATTCAAAAAAAATTACCCTAAGATTTATTTTTAATATTTTTATAAAATAATTATTTTTTTAGGTTAATAGTAAATAAACTACTGATTTTATTAATACCATCGCTTTTATGACATTATCATAATAAAATAAAGAGTTCAAACTTTTTGAAACCTTTTATATATAAAATAGATATTTACAAATTAAAAATAATAATATAAAAATACTATGATGAATTTATTAAACCTATGTGTAATGTTTTGGAAATATAAATAATATTTTATACTAAAAACTATTTTTACTAACTTATATTAGAATTTAATTTCATAAAATGTAGAAATTAAATATATAAAAATGGTTTTAGTATTTTATATATATAAAATAACAATATTTAATATTTTCAATTAATTTTTTGGAATAAAATTATAATTACTAGGATTAAAGTAAAAGGTTGTAATAACAATAAAACATTTCTTTCAAATAATTACTTTATAAATATTGTGTAATTCTATATGATGTAACAAATTAATATCTTCTCTAAAAAGAATCTAGTAAAATGTTTAAAATTATATATAAATAAATTCACACTCATTAAATTTTTAACCAATGCGTAATAATATTATGAACACTTAATGGTAAAAACATCATTTTCTAAAACAATAGTTTATATATATATATATTGTATTAATTTAAATGTTAGTTAGTTATTATTTAGAATCTCATGTATATAAAATTTAGATTTAATTTACGTTCACCAAATCCAAATATGAAAATATGGGTTATTTTACATTTTTAGTAAAATATATATTAGTTAGCTAAAAACTAGTTACCTAGGTAAAAATTAAAAAAGTAAAACAAAGAAACCTAGTGGTAAATGACTTCAAACGTTTTTTAAACAAGTTTTATAATTATGGGTAGAGTATTTATAGACATTATCCCACCCCACACCATTATTTCTCACTTTTGGTTCCTTTTACCCTTATATAGTTCCATTATATTATTGAAAAATAATGGGTGTTCTCAAAACATCCATTTTCATCACTCATAAAAGGAGTCTACATCCACTAATTCATGCCAAAACTATTCCTTATAATATCTACTAAAAATTATTAAACGTTTCCTCCTAGAAACCACTCTTGATTTCATAATCCTATGGACTCAATTATTTATCCTTGGAGCTTTATTTCCAAGGAGACTTTGAAGAGAAAGTTAAAGGTCCTAAAGAGGTTAGTGTAACATATCGATGCTTGTTTCCAATTACTTGTAAAACCTATTTTTGATCATGAATTGTTTGGGGATATTTTTGGATTGTTTTGGATGAAATTTGGTGAGATAAAAATCAGATTTCTGGGCAATCCATGGTTGGTGCAAGGTTTTCCCAAACTGTTATTCCCCATAGTGAAAATAGTGCATCCATGGAAAGTGGGGGAATGCATGGTTAATGCACGTTTTCAAAAAATATTTGACCGCATAAGAAAATTTATAAACCTTTTATTGTGATTCTATAGGGGTCACATGGTTAGGGTTCCTAGTTTTTATAATTTTGAATCCCGCTCTTAGAAACTATGCACGCGCATTTATTTTATTCCAAAAGAATAATTTAAAATCTTGACCCCAACCATATTACCCCTAGGATGAACACTAATAAAAACTAATTGATTTTCTTGTATACAAATGAACTCCATAGGATATTTTGGATTCTATAAACCCCTCATTTGGTGAATCAAAGTGCTGGAGGAAGATCCAATACCTCACTAGTAAGGGGATATCCTATCATTTAATTTCATCCAATTTATCCTTCCTTTCTCTTGACTGTTTGATAGATCAGATCATATTCTATGGATCTAAAATCTATTTAATTGGATCTGGATTCTATGTTTTCTTTATTTATATTTTTCCCTTTATTCATTGTTGATAGATCTCACTGAGTGTGTGTTTTAAAAATCTTTTCATTAATGGTCGATGGCTTAATTTTTTTATTTTCCACGTAATTGAAACCTTGATTTCATAGATTTGTTTTAAATAGATTTCAATTGATTGATTAAGACTTTATTTGAAGTTATTTGATTATGGAATTTTACATTGAATTTATTTGTTGAAAAAACACATATTCCAATAGAAATGGAATTTGAGGTGTTTTTGAAGATGATGGGATTCATGAAATGATTTCATATTTGATTTGAGAAAATTGACAAAATTGAAATGATGAAAACCAATGATTGGATTTTTATTGAAAATGAATAAATTAATGAAAAACCATGTTTTTGTTTTTAATTTTAATTGGCATATTGAAACTAAAATTTTGGAAACTGAATTTTAAATGATTATTTAATTTGAAATGAGATGATTTTATCTTTTTCTATTAATTGATTGATTACATGCGATCCATGATAGTTATTCAGTTATTTGGGACAAGCACACTAGGATGTTGATTCCCTAGATGTAAATTACTAAGGAAAACTCTAAAATAAACCTAGTTTGACATATCGTATCACCGATGGAATGTTGATGAGTCATATTCAGCCTGGTCTTGAGGGATGTGTGTACACATATTTATCCATGATCACTGATATGAGACGTGTCAAAATACTTTATCCAAAAACTAATATCATACTTTATATATGACCATGGTGATTATTTGTTGTTTTTTGGATCATAGATTCCATTAATTATAGAAATATGTTATTAATTCGTATAAATGAATTTACATAAAATTTATATTTCATCCATGACTAAAATTTTTAATATCCATTGAAAAGAATAAATTATAGCCTAAAATATACAAGTAAAATATTATTCCATACCCAGTTTTATTTTAAATTAACGAATGATTTGTTTTATTATTATTGAGTCTATTATCGTACACTCGGAGACACAATACTAGACTTTATATCTCACACCTTACCTTTAGATTCGAGAATTTTATATTTTCTTATGTCAGGTATGAGAAATGGGAGAGTCCCACTTGGAGGTGGTGGATGCTTTTGATCCATTGAACCTTGGTTTTTTTTGTCTTGGTATTTTCATCTTTCAAATGAACACTTTGAAGATGTAATGTTTTTTGTTTTTTACCATATCTGGTTACTATTAATTTCTCCAATTGGAGTGTTGATCATACTAACTTGTATATTTTATCATCCAATTTTTTGTGGAAAATTCATTCCATCTTGATCTTGTAAAATTCAAGGTGCTAGTCACCAACCCATGGGGATCGGGAACCCTATTTTGTCCTTGTTAGAGTCGTATTAATTATCAGGGTACCAGTATATCTAGGAGAGTTTTCATAAAAGTGGTTTTAGTGGGAGGTTGAGAATATTTCCTTGATGTTATTATGTAGTTTTCATGATCTTTTTGGGACCTAGGAGGTATTTTCAAGTTTGTCTCTAGGAATATCTCATTATAATGAGCCTTAAGTCACCATAGGTGACTATGGAAGTCCATATTGAGGAATAATTGTATCTACTTATAGTCTTTTCCTTGGATTTGATTTGGATAGGATAAAATCCAAATCTTGATATCTTATCTGATGGCATTAAGTTTCCCATTTATCTTATTTTTTCTGTCAATTTGAGTAATATTTTGATATCGTTATTGTCATTTTTTGATGTTGTGTAGAATTATGATTCCAAGAAGATCTGTGAATAGGATCTAGTAGGAATCTTACTTTGAACCACATCAAGAAGATCGTCTCATGTACCATAATATTTTTGAGATTATTGTGCATTCCATCCAAGCTCTAGGATAGGAACCTACACATGTTCCTATTCAGGCTCTATTTGTGGAACCTCATAGTGATTAATTTTGATAACATTCTTATGAGTTTATTCTAAAAAATACACCATTGTTCCAATGATCTAATGATCCTCAAGAGGATGATTATTGGTTGACGAATGTAGAGATTCTATTTGATTTCTTAGAAATGTATAATTGGATTAAGGATAAATGTTCAACCTTCTTGCTTGAGGGACCTATTAGAAGATTGTGGAATTTTATTGTTACAGTGAAGAAGAAAAGGGGTTTAAATTAGAAGGAATTTTGGGTTCTTTTTTCTAATTAGTTATATCCAAATTCTATGGTGATGGATAATGATTTGGAGGTTTTCAAATTCGAATAGGCTGACATGACAATGATGGAGAATGAGAACATCATTGTCGATCTTGTGTAGTTTTCACCTCAAATTGTATCGAATGAGAAAATAAAGACCTTAAATTTTGAAATGGGCATTCAACCTTATATCATTCTAATGTTTTCTTACTGAATATCACTTCTTATGTTGATGTGTTAGATAGGTATTTGATGGTTGAGCTTGACCTGGTTGGAATGTCTGGGTTGATGGGAGTTCATTTTTCTCTTAGTAGTGGTTCTATGAGTTAGTATAATGGAAATAAAAAGTTTAATGAGTCTCATGGTGGTTCTCGATAGTAGTAATCCACTAAACGACCTATAGTTCCTAGTAGAGGCCTGTTGACATACTTCTAGTGTGGCAAGAATGGTCATTCAAAACGGGTTTTCATTGAGGAATTTTAGATATTCAATTCCTATGGATGATCAGGTCACTTGAATAAATTCTATTATATATTTTCTACCCCACATAGTATCATGGTCTCATCAACACCTAAAAGTATTGTGGTTCAACAAAATGCTTCACATACAAGGGGGTTCCTACCATAGGCATCTGGAACGAAGAATATTCTTGTGTTATAAGAGTCTCCAGAGGAAGAAAATGTGGATTCAATAAGGTTTCCATATGAATTTTCCATTCCACTATGTTTTGAAAATCACAAACACTATTTCTTAAGAAAAATAATCCTTA
The DNA here is from genome assembly GCA_963277665.1 of Viscum album. Taxonomy (NCBI): domain Eukaryota; kingdom Viridiplantae; phylum Streptophyta; class Magnoliopsida; order Santalales; family Viscaceae; genus Viscum; species Viscum album. The sequence continues at coordinate 669,682,032 of OY728167.1, forward strand.
TCTATGGATTATTTTCATAAGGTAAATTTTCTTTCTCTACGGAAAGTTTTATCCTTACCATGGTTTTCAATACCTTATTCAATGTCTTCTCAAAACCATGTATAATCATTTTTTTACTAAGTAAAAAAATCAGATCCTTATCTAATAACACGGAATCTTATAGTTCCTTTAAATTTGAGTCTTTCTTCTTTCAAACTCTGAATTCTATGAAATTTAGACTGCAAATTATCTAAATTTCAGACTCTAAATTCTCTAAAATTTAGACTCTAAAATCTCTGAAATTCAGATTCCGAATTCTCTGAAATTAAAACTCCCAATTCTATGAAATTAAGATTCTGAATTATCTTAAATCTAGACTGCTAATTCATCAGAATTTAGACTCTGAATTCCTCAGAACACAGATTTTGAATTCATTTTAAAATAGAATTTGAATTTATATTCCTCTAGAATTTTATATATTTATATATTTAACCTCTGAATTCTCTTTTTTCCTAGATTCTGATTATTCAGATTTGGTTAAGCTAATTCATTTTCTTTTAAAATGGTTTTTTCATAATGAAACTATGTCGTACAATTCATTTCTAACTAACCATTGGTTGAGTGGAACGTGTACAGGTCCCTATGAGAAGAAAGGGAAAATATGATCATTAGAGGAGGGAGATGACCATTAATGTTTTGGCTATAAATAAGAGATCATTTTAATGAGATCATTATCATTACAAGATCCTAGATATTATATTTTGTGATGTGATTTTTAGAGAGAGTAAGAATCACATGCCTTGTGCGTTTTATGATCATCTTGTTCTCCCATGAACATCTTGTTCAGCTTACTTCGTGAGACTCTGATTATTGCTGAGTACAATCGAGGGATTCAATGGATAGGAAAACAAAGGTACCGACTACCTTAATGTTTCAGAGATTGTGGGTATAGAAAGATAGACTCCGATATTCTTTTTGATGGATTACCCAGGTGGGTATAAGAGGGAATTTCTTGAAATTATAAATCAAGGGACCTTTATCCAAGGTTGTTGGATACCCTACTCTGTTAAAATATTTCGTACTTGTTTACTTTATTCTTGTTTCATGTTTAATTTCCACTGTATTTTGATAAAGAAATAAAGTATAATTTTCGTATACTATCTTGTACTTTTACATACTCTGATAAATAATATTATATATTCTTTAAGGTACACACATTCTTTCTTATGTTTCTTTTCTAGATCAAAATTTTTGAACCCTAAGAAATTTTGTTTCATAGTTAAGATCCAAAGAGGGTTTGTGAATTTACATTATTTATCTTAGTTAAACATTTATTTCCTTAAGTTTAAAAGTGAATGTTTTAATCCATAATTCACCACTCCTCTTGTAATTGAGAATCTCTATATTCTATTTCGATCCTACAATTGGGATTAGAGGAGGTCTCTGAAATAATTATAATTACATATATGTTTTCTTGCTCAAGTATTCTGCATTCTAAACTTTCATTCTTAAATTTTATTATTCAACTTTTTCATAAAAAAAATTATCTTTTTTATAATCATTTACTATTAAAAAGTTTTGTGGAAAATATATTTTCTTAGGAAATTGCTGGTATGAATATTGGTTCCATTGACAACTTAAATCCTACCAGACCACCAATTTTTGGTGGTAATGATTATGAGTATTGGATGGATGGGATGAATACTTTTTCATTAAAAGTGGAGTAGAAAATATTTTTATACTCATTGGATGTTACAAAATTCCAAACAAGGAAGTCAGAACCTTCAACAACCAAGAGAAACTAGAATATCAACTAAACTACAAGGCATGAAATACGTTGTTGTGTTCTATGACTAGTAATATATATAGTAAGATTTCTTCTTGTGAAGCTGCTAACTTCATTTAGAAGAAACTTGAAGTTATACAATTTGGAACTTCTAAAATGATAGAACCTAGAATAGCTATGTTAAGAGCTGAATATCATGGATTCTCATTTCCTTATATAGAACTTGTTTGTAAAGTACAACAAATATTTTTGACCATTTTCAATAGTCTTAAATATATGGGATAGAAAGGTATTGATGATAATGTTCTTATGGATAAGATAATTGATATCATGCCCTATGAGTTGAAATCTAAAAGGTAATATATTGATGATAATAGAAAAGTATCTAACATTACTATTTATGAGTTATTGGGAACTCCAATTCAGCATGAAACAAGGATAAAGAGAGATGTTGATTTCAACAAAAATAAGAATGGTAATGGAAGTGTATCTTTCAATACGGCATCTAATGAAAACTCTCTTGAAAGGGTAACTAGATCTAAAGCTAAGAAAGCTATTTTTATATCTGAATCAAGTGATAGTGATCAGTCAGAGAATGAATTAGCCAAGATTGCTTGAAGTATGAACAAGAGTGTGCAAAAGAAATATTTTTAGTATAGATATAAGAAGAAATATGGAATGGACAATAAAGATTCTTAAGTATCCTGTTATGAATGTAAAATGGCTGGACACATCAGAACTGACTGTCCCATGCCTAAGAGAAAAGACAGGAAGGAAACACATTATGAAAGAAATTGAAAGAAGTATTACAAATATAAGGCTAAGAAAATCTTAAAAGAAAATGACACCAGGAGTGCCAGTGGTTGTGACTCTTCAAATGAATCTTCTAGTCATAAGAATATTGGTCTTATAACCAGAGTACCTACTGAAAATCATTTTCTAATAGATAAGGTTCACAATACAGAATCCTTAACCAATATCTCTTTAAATGAAAATTTTCCAAATGAAGAATATTATGATTATTAAAATGAAGAATCTTATTCATTAGAAGATAATACCTTACCTTCATTTGATGAAGTTTATAGATTTTCTAAATTACTTGAAAATGAATATTGTAAGATAAAGAAGAAGTTAGAGAAAAAAATTCTAGAATTTATAGTTTAATAAGAGAATTATTAGATATTTCTGAGGATCTTAATCATAAAACTTTTTATTTTTAATGTTTTTCTAAAAATCTTAAGGAGGCTAATTATGAGAAGGATAAAATTTCTAAGGATCTTGAAAATGTTATTTATAAGAAAAATATTTTATAGAATAACTCATGTTCTAAAACTAATGACTTTGAGGGGAAGAATTTATTCATTAGATTAAAATATGATTTTTTCCCTTAAAGACACTTTTATCAAATTTTACTTCATAAAGTAAGGAATATAATAAAATTTATTCAAAAATTCATCCTCTAATGAATAGTTCAGGAGTTGGTTATACTCATTCAAAACCTATTTTTAGTAATAATTATTTTGTTCCCCAAAGTGAACATTTTTTCACGAGGTATGAATGTGGTGGACATTGTGAGAAAAAATATTCTTTAAATAAAACCCAATCTTAAGGTTTTTATAAAGCTTATTTTTATAAGAAAATGTGGATTCCTAAGATTTTACTTTGTGAAATTTCCATATCCAAGAAAGTTTGGATTCTGAAAGTCTAACTCTTTTATTTTCTAGAAAATAAAGAAAGTACCAACAACAATACGTGGTACATGGATATTGGATATTCCCAGCACTTGAATGGTAACAAAAACTTCTTTAACAAGATTATCAGGATGAAAGGAGGAAAAATCACTTTCCGAGATAATGCTCAGGGAGAAATTTTTGGTATAGGTATCATTGTTCTTCTTAGAAAAACATTAATTTAAAATGTTTTATTTCTAAAATTTCTTAAGAATAATCTCATTATCATAATCCAATCATGTGATTAATGTTACATTGTGAATTTTAGGAATGATAATTTCTTAGTACAAAATTCTATGTAAGAGTTTATTCTTTCTACCCATAGGCATGAGAATATATACATACCTAACATATAATATATTAGGATCCAATATCTACCTTGACTTAGTGAAATGGAAGATCAATATTTGTTATGGAATAGAAGACTAGGACACTATAACTTTAGGAACCTATAAAAAATCTCAAAGAAAATACTTGTTAAGGATCTACCAGATCATAGATTTGATTCTTCAAAAGTTTGTGATCCTTGTCAATTTGGCAAGAAACATAAGTCAAGCTTTAAATAAATAGGTAAAGTATCAACTTATGATGTATTACAGCTAGTGTATGTGGATTGTTTTTGGTCCAACACAAACTATATGTATTGGAGGAAAATAGTATGTATTTTTTTTAGTTGATGATTACACCATATTTATATGGGTCTATTTTCTAGAAAAAAAAATCTGAATCTTTTACTTATTTTAAAACTTGTAGATTCCAAGATAAAAATGAGAAAAACCTTCCATTGAAAACTATTCATAGTGATCATGGAGGATAATTTCAAAATTCATATTTTGAATCTTTTTGTAGTAAAAAATGAATTAATCTTAACATCTTAGCCCTAAGAACTCCTCAACAGAATAATGTTGTTGAAAGATGAAATCGAATTCTTCAAGAGATAACTAGAACCATGTTGGGTGAATATTTGATTGCTAAACATTTTTTGGCTAAAGCTATTATTACTACTTGTTATTCTATAAATCAGGTTTTAATAAAACCCTTTCTTAACAAAACACCTTAGGAATTGTGGATTGGTCGAAAACCTAGACTTTCTTACTTCAAAATATTTGGTTGTAAAGTATTCATCTTGAACACAAAAGATAACTTAAATAAATCCCAACCCAAATCTGAAGAAGGATTTTTTTTAGTCTATTCCACTACTTCTAATTCTTAGAAATATTTTAATAAAAACACTTGTACTGTTGAAGAAACAGTGAAGGTTAAATTTGATGAAATAGATCCTTTTGTTTTTAATCCACTCCAACCTACATATTAGGATGTGTTTTTGAAAAATGATTGTCAATCATTGATATAAGATTATTATAATAAGGAAAATACTCAAGAAAATGTTTCTGGATTATTTAACAAAGAATATTTTCTACCTTATGTTGATGAATAGGCTTTAAAAAACCAAAAGCAGTTGTTTCTTAATAATATTTCCATTGATAGTGTCTTTATTGATGTAAATCAACCTATAAGGACAAGATGTTATTTATGAAATGAATTATAAAATCTATCTTTTCATTTAAAATTAGAAACAAAATGCACTAATGATGTTTTAGGTGATGATGACTGGATTAAATCCATGAAAGTTGAGCTAAATGAATTCGAAAGGAACAAAGTTTGGACCTTGGTCGAAAGACCTAAGGAAACTTCTGTAATTGGAGTAAAATGGGTCTTTAGAAATAAATGTCATGAAAATGGAATCATAGTAGGAAATAAATATATATTAGTTTCTAAAGTCTATTATCAACAAGAAGGAATAGACTATAAAGAAACCTATTATTCAGTAGCTAGAATTGAATATATTCATATTTTACATGCCTTTCACCATTCATTAATTTAAAACATTTTAAAATGTATATGAAGTGTTCTTTCCTTAATGGATATGTTAAAGAGCACGTTTTTGAAGAACAACCTCTTATTTTTGAAGACCTGAAATTTCCGGAACATGTTTTCAAACTTACTAAATCTTTATATGGACTTAAAAAAGACCCTTTATCATGGTATGACATTATTACAGTATTTTTGTTTGAAAATAATTATGTTAAGGGAACTGTTGATCCATCTCTTTTTATAAATAAATATAAGATAAATATTTTGATCATTCAAATTAATTTATATGACATTATATTCAGATCAACATAGTAATATTTTACTGGTTCATCTGTAAATCTTATGAAATCTATGTTTTAAATGAGTATGATGGGTGAGTTAACATTTTTTCTAGGTTTTCAAATTTCTCAAAAACCAAAAGGAACTTATATATCTCAACATTAGTATATTAAATATATTATTAAAATTATGGATATGAAAATACTAAATTTATAACCACTCAAATCGGTACCTCAAATTCTCTTGATCTTGATGAATCTGGGAAGCGGTTAGATCAAAAAAAATTAGACGTATGATATGAAGTTTATTATACTTAACAGCTAGACATCCAGACTTAATTTTTTCACTATTATTATGTGAGATATATCAATCTAATCCAAAGTAATATCATTTGAAATAAATGAAAATAATTTTTCCATATTTAAATTGAACCATGGATTTTGGACTTTTTTATTCTTATGGAAATGATTTTGATTTAAAAATATTTTTAGGTGCTGATTTTGGTACGTGTAGAATGGATAGAAAAATTACATCCAAAACATTTCATCTCATACGAGATTCATTGGTCAATTAGTCATGCAAGAAGAAATACTAAGTAGCACTTTCCACTACTGAAGCTGAATAAGTAGAAGAAGGAAGTTGTTGTGATCAAGTGTTATGGATACAGCACACACTCATAGACTATGGCATGAGTTTTACCAAATCACAAATATTTTGTGATAATACAAGTTCCATTGACCTAAGAAAAACCCCTTCACATCAATTTAATGAAAAACACATAGATAACAGGTATCAAATTCTTAGAGATCACACACTTAAAGGAGATATCTTTATTCAATCTATCGGAATGCAAGAAAAACATACATATTTTTTTACAAAATCCTCACCCTCTGATGGATTTGAATACATTAAACAAAATTTAGGAACGAAAATTATAAGTTAATATTTCATATTTAATTTTTTTTAAACAAATATCCTTACATTAAGAAACTTCTCTTAATGTGGGGAGTATATTTGTTTATTGCCCAATTTTTTTCATTTCATAATATATTTTTTCCTTTCTGAATAAAATTTTTCAGATGACAAAAAAAATTTTAATAAATTTTTTGTACAAAAATTTCCAGAACCTAAAATTTCCATTCCTTATTAAAATTTTCCAGAATCTATGTTCTTCAAGAATAATATTTTTTTCAATACAGAAATTTTTTTACATAATCAGGAAGGTATTATTCCTCACTGAAATCTTCATAATTTTATTTTTTTACTTATTGGTATTTTTATATTGTTTTAAGAAAACCCTATCAGATTCAATTTCCTTAAATTAGATTTTTCTTATAACCTCAAAATATTAGAACCTACCAAATCCTTCTTATGCACTCATCTCAACCGTTAGATAAAATCATTCTCATCTCAACCATTAGATCAAATCAAAAATTTGAACCATCACCACGAATCGTATATAACCCCCCAATCCTTGTCCAACATCAGTTTTTTAAATCATTGTGAGCCAAATCTCTGCTCCTCTTCAAATTGGTCATTCACTTTTTCATGTTTCCTTACATTCTGAATGTCGCTTGAAGTTTCATCATAGAATCAGACGACTTAAAATAAGGAAGTAAATCCTTAGAAAATATATAAGGAAATGTTGGTTGACCCGAATTTCATTGCTATTTATAATTCATTGATTACAAAGAATATCAAGATGAATGGATGGGATAATTTCTGTGTTTCTATGTCGAAGAGTCAGGATCCGGTTTATCCGACCCTTCTCATAGAATTTTATAATATAGTCAGTTTTTTGGAGAAGGGGGAAGAGAAAAGTATTTGTTTAAGGGCTATAGGAAAACCTATTCCTTATCATTCATTATGGCTACAAAAATTCTTGGTATTCCTTATGAAAATGAGGTAATCTATTTCTTTCAGAAGTTTCTCGATAAGAAAGAATGTTTTTTGAAGGAAAGGCAATTGAGTACCTTGGACTCAAGGGAGTAAATTCACCAAAGATCAACTATATTTCAACAAACCTCAGGATGTTCGACTTATGGGTACATGGTTTCCTTATTTTGAGAATGGGAGTAAAGGACTCTCTCAAGAAAAGTTATATCTTTATATTAGAATTTTTGGTTAACCTAATAAAGGTAAACCTGGTGAACTAAATTCTTCTGAAAATCACCAACATAAAAAATGGAACCCTATAGTCTCAAATAATAATGTATCTAGTGATCCTGTCAAAGATCAAAGTGATTTGTTTAGAATCATTTAAAATTATTTGTAGTTCAAATCCTAGAAACTTCAAGATCATGTTGTTGTGTGATGAAACTCTAAGGAGAATGAAAGTTGGTTTTAGTACCAAATCAAGAGAGTTTTATGATATTTCTAAGAGTGAATTTCAAGATTTAATCAAAAAAGGGGATGTAGGAAAAACATCCAAGAAAACTCATAAGAAGATAAAAGAGATGGAAACAGAATAAAAAAAGTTCCAGTTTTGGAAACCCAGTCAGAACCACTAAAGTTGAGAAACAAAAAAACCTTCTCTGATGAAGTAGAAGCAATGTGGAGAGATATAATGAAGAATAAGTAGGAGGAGGGAGATCCAAGCTTTGGTTAGAACATGTTTAGGAAAAAGCCTTGAATATTCATGCTGCTGAGGAACCTTGAAGGAAAGAAAAAGAGAAGAAGTTGAAAAGGAATATTTCAGAAGCTGAGATCATTTGAGAACTTATTAAGGATACTGAGAAAGCCTCTGAATAGATTTAGGTACTAGAATATTTCATTCAAGAGACAGTATCATTAATAGTAGAAACTCTAGGAAAGAAAAATGTCAATTTGGGAACCTATTGTGGAAGAAGATATAATTCATCAAGTTGAATAAGTACAAGAAGAAGAAGAGGAAGAGGAGAGTGAAGATGTGATTAAGAAAGTGGAAGAATATCATGGGAAGGAAATACCTTTAGACAAGCTATCAATATGTACTTATGAGGTTTATTGAACCAAAATAATTTTTGAAGGAAAAGATGATGATGGATAGGATGATGTTGAAAAACCTTCTAGTGACGAGTGCAACAACCATGATTTCATTCATCCTGATGATGTTAAGGAAGATGATGAGAAATAATAGGTTGATGAAGATAAGATATTCCAACTCTCTAATAGTGATCATGAGTCTCCGGGGGCTGAGAAGGTTATTTATAAAGTTGATAGAGGAAAAAAGTGGTTGTTGATATTCCTAAAAAGGATGTTCTTTAAAAGTTGAGAAGGATGTTGGTGGTTCATCAAACAGGAAATATGAAGAGCTACACAATGTATCCTCACCAGCAAGGGAATTACATTCCAAATATTCTTCTTCCTTGGTACAAGACTTAATTTTTCAATCTATGAAGAAGTTAGTGAACACCATTAATTTATTTTCAAGTATCTATTCAAGAATTTAGTTGCTTCATAATTCTATTAATAAAAAATTAGATTCGACAAGCATGATCATGGAAAACTTTATCAATCTTAAGGAAGATTTCAAAACGTTTCATATTGGTTATGATGATCATAGGAGATCATGAAAAGAAATAGCCAAATGATCTAAGACAGTTGTCCCATATATGAAAATTTTAGATGATTTTTTTGATTCAGCAAAAGATGAATTTGATCAATTAGATGACTCCGTAAAGAATCTTTTATCAAATCTTTCAGAAAAGTTCAAACAAGAGAATTCAGACCGTATTCAAGAAGATAAAGATCTGAATGGAAAGTTGAATTCAGTTGCTATAAATTTAAAGAGATAAAGGGAGCTCATGTAAGAGATGAAAGAAAAGTTCAAATATCAGGAAGAGGTAGTAATGTCTTAGGCAGAAATTCTGAATTTTCAAGAAGAAAAAATCAAGTCTCTGGAAAAGAAGAATCCTGATTAGGATCAGTTTTTGAAAAGGGTTCAGGATGATCACATATATATGAATAATTTAAAGGAAACCTTGAGAAATATCATGTTGATGGAAAATAAGGATGAATGATTTTAATTTCAATATGATCTTTTGTTGAATCTTTTCCTTGTAACATTTTTTCCTATCATAATGAAATTTTTTCTCTCTTTCAATTATTTTGTCTTGCATATCACACTACAAAAAAACCATACATTAGGGGGGTTATTTAGAAGGGTTTTTGTACAACCCCCCCCCCCCCCCAATTCATTTTCCATGACATTAGAAGGGGTTATGCATAACCCCCTCAAATAATCGAATTTAGAGGGGGTTATAAACCCCCTCAAAATTAATTTTCTATAATAATTTGAGAGATATTATGCACAACCCCCCTCTAATAATTAATTTTAGAGGGGGTTCATAACCCCCTATAAAATTTTTATCTTGTTTTTTTAATATTTGTTTTGATTTTATATCTGGTTATATCAAAACCATTGCTAATTTAATAATTAGTGGCAATATATATTCTGTAGGATTTTAGAGGAGCTATATATATAACATTTTTTGGATATATATATATATATATAATTGATTTTTTAAAAGTAAATATTGGGGGTTCAAAACGCCTTATAATTTAAGATATTAGATGGTGTTCATGAAATGCCCATAATCCCTTAGATTAGAAGGGGTTTTGAACCCCTTATAATTTAAGAAATTAGAAAGTGTTTTGAACCCCCTCTAATTGATGGAATTAGAGAGGGATTTTAACACACAATAAATCATGACATTAGAGGGGTTTTTGAAACCCTTATAATTTAAGAAATTAGAGGGGGTTTGGAACCCCCTCTAATTGATGACATTAGAGGGGGGTTTGAACCCCCTCTAATTGATGACATTAGAGGGGGTTTTGAACCGCGTCTAATTTAAGAAATTAAAGGGGGATTGGTACCCCTATAATTTATGACATTAGAGGGGATTGTTAACGCCCTCTAATTAATGAAATTTTATGGGGTTATAAACCGCTGTAAATCCCATTGATTAGAGGGGGTTTTAAACTCCATCAAAATTTTTATTTATTTTCTAAAATAAATCTCATATAAATTCAAATTTTTTAATATATATGCGGGTGTGTGCATGTGTGTGTGTGTGTGTATTAGATAAACACATTATATAAATGTATCTAAATACCTTATAACACACATATATAAGGATATTATTTAAATATTTTAAATACATACTTATACATATAAACAAAAATGTATACATATATATAAATATTGATATATATAATATAAATGTAATTATAAATATATTTATTCGAATTTATAAAATTTATATATCATTTTATAAATACTATACATATATATTATGATCTGTATTATACATATATCATATTAAATACATTTTTTATAGCAGATTTTTGTATAAATACATTTATATTAAATTATGTATAAAAATATATATAATATAGACAACATTAAATATAAATTTACATAAACATATATATTTTATATAATTATATTATATATATATATGTGTGTTATAAATATTTAATTAAATATAAGTTTATATATATTACATAATTATTTTATATATATTGTATCATACCATTTTAATTATAGATTAATTTAGTACATATATATATACATCATATAATAATTAATAATATTATTGTTACACACACATGTACATAAATACATTTTTATTGTATACTTATGTATAAATACATTTATATTAGATTATGTATACTAATTTACACAATTTAGGAAAAATTAAATATATATATATATATTATTTATTTATATTATATATTATATTATAAATAATTTATTGTAAATACATTTATATGTATTATATAATTATTTTATGTATATTGTATTATAAAAAATTAATTATAAATTAACTTAGTACACATATATATATATATATCATATAATAATTACTAATTTTATTGTTACACACACACATACATAAATACATTTGTATTGTATACTTATGTATACATACATTTATATTAGATTATGTATACTAATTTACATAATGTTGAAAAAATTAAATATGAATATAAATATAAATATATTATTTATTTATATTATATATTATATTATAAATATTTTTTTATAAATAAATTTATATGTATTGTATAATTATTTTATGTATATTTTAGTATATCATATCAATTATAAATTAATTTAGTATATATATCATTTAATTATATTATTTATTTCCAATTATATGAATGCATTTAATTTTGTGTGTGTATATATGTGTGTTAGTGATACAATATAAATGTATATAATTACATACATTAATCTATAATATTAATGTATTTAATATAATATATGTATAATATATATTATAATTATATTATATATATAAATACAAAAATACACACACACATAAATATAAATATATTTATTAATATATGTATAAATATGTATTTATATATATTAATTATACCCAAATATGTGTGTGTGTGTGTATATTATACACAAATACATATTATATTATAGAGAAATATATTATATATACACAAATATATAAAATTATTTATATATCTAAACACAAATATATATATATATATATGATATAATATAATATAATATAATACTTTGGGATATAATTAAATATAATGCATCATATATTATTCTTAGAAGCACGCTCAACCTAGTGGATTAGTGGTCCACGCTGTATCGAACCGTTCTGAGGTTCGAAACCCGGGAGACATTTCTACACTGGGTCATGGCGCACAGCCTCTGGCACGAGTATGAGGACTGTGGCGGACAAGGGTGGGGGTGTGCGGGTGTCAACAGGTGCACGAGTGTTGGTCAAGGGTGGGGGTGGGCGGGTTTCAAAAGGTGCGTAGGTGTCGAGGGTGTCAAGGGTAGGGGTACGCGGGTGTCGGGTGTTGTCAAGGGTGGGGGTGCGTGAGTGTCAACTGGAGTTTCAATAGGTGCGCGGGGCTAGTGGCTCGGGGGACAAGGGAGGTGGACTCGGGTGTGTGTTGGGGGTGTCAATATGTGTCCTAGGGCGTGAGGGGGTGTAAACTAGGGGGTGTGGGGGTGTCAAGGGGGTGCTCGGGGTGTCAAGGGGGTGTGGGGGTGTCCGGGGGTGTGTGTTGGGGGTGTCAACCGATGTCAAGGGAAGGGTGCACAAGGGTGTCCTACCGAGGGTGTCAAGGGGGTCTGGCTCCCGTTGTGGTGTCAAGGGGTTAGGGGCGGTTGTGTAAAATCCAATCCTAATGCAATCACCATTAGGGGCGGTTCAAATCTCCCATAAATCCCTATATTAATGGTGGATTCTATTATAACTGCCTCTAATGTCGTAAATTTCGGGCAACATTAGGGGGGGTTTAAAACCCCTCTAATGTAGGTGCTTCTAAATTCACTATGAATTTAGTAGTGCTTCCTCACAGCTGCCTCTACTAACAGTATGCAGGCACATTAGCAACAGTTTCTCATAACGGTCATTAATGTCTTTAGATGTGGTTATAACCCCTTCTAACGTTAAAAACAACCCCTTCTAAAGTGGTCATTTTTTGTACTTTCACTAACCTTTCAAGTAATTTTTTCCTTTCATTATTTACATTCCTTTTTGGAAATCAAAAGGGGGGAGAAAATAATTATCAAAAGAATAATATGTAAAAATAAAAGAATTCCATAAGAAAGGGGGAGCTTAAGTGATGGGAAGTTGACATAAATATGATTTTCTTAAGAAAGAATACATAAATCTCTCTATGGAATTCAAGAATACGATCCATAGGGATTTCAACACCTAAGGGGGATTTAGTCGTATTCATCATAAGTCATAAGTAAGTTGAGAAAAATTATTTATTTTAAAGTCCAAAAAGAAAAATTATTATTCCTTATATTCTTTTTTGAAATGTTGTGTGTACTTTCCAAAAAAGGGGATATTATTGATTCAATAATGTTTCCATATGAATTTTCCATTCTTTTATGTTTTGAAAATCCGAAACACTTTTTATTAAAGAAAATTTTCTTTCTCTAAGGGTTATTTTCTTAAGGAACATTTCCTTTCACTGATTAAAGTTTTATCCTTACCTTGGTTTTCAATTCCTTATTCAATGAATTCTCTAAACCTAGTCTAGTCATTTTTTTAGTAAGTCAAAATTTTTAAATCCCTATCTAAAACCTCAGAATCTTATAGTTCCTTGAATTTTGAGTCTTCCTATTTTCAGACTCTGAATTCTCTAAAATTTAGACTCCAAATTTTCTGAAATCTAGACTCTTAATTCTCTAGAAATTTAGATTCAGAATTCCCTGAAATTCTGACTCAGAATTTTCTAAAATTGAGACTCCAAATTCACTAAAATTCAGACTCCAAATTCTATGAAATTCGGACTCTGGATTATCTAAAATTCAAACATTGAATTCCATAAAATTCATACACTGAATTCCTTAGAATCCATACTTCGAATTCCTTAGAATTCCGACTCCATATTCCTTAGAATTCAGACTCTGAATTCTTCAGAATTCGGACTCCAAATTCTTCAGAATTCGGACTCCCAATTCCTCAAATTTCGGACTTTGAACTTCTCAGAATTCAGACTCCAAATTCCTTTTAAAACAGAATCTGAATTTCTATTCTTCTAGAATCCAATTATATATATATATATAGACTCAAAATTCTATTTTTTTTCTTAGATTTATATTATTCTGATTTGGTTAAGCTACATCATTTTCCTTACACATGTTTTTGTTACAATGAAACTTTTTTGAACAATTCATTTCTAACCAAACTTTTTTTGAGTGACATGTGTATAGGTCTCTTCAATAATCAAGGAAAAATATGCTTGTTAGAGGAGGGAGCCAACCGTTGATGTTTTTCCTATAAATAAGAGATCATTTTAATGAGATAATTATCGTTCTAAGATCCAAGAGATTAAATGTTGTGATGTGACTTTTAGAGATTGAAGGACTGTCATTCTTTATTCATTTTACGAACATCTTGTTCAACCATTGACATCTTGTTCATATTTCTTCATGTGACTCTGATTTTCACTGAGTAAAATTGAGGGCTTATGGGGATTGGAAGAAAGATGTTCCGACTACCTTAAAGTTCGAGGGCTTGTGGGGATAGCAAGACAGACTCTGTTATTCTTATCAAGGGCTTTCCCTGGTGTGGGTAAGATAGAATTTATTTAAAGTATATATCAAGGGAAATTTATCCAAGGTTGGTGGATACCCTACTCTTTGGGTTAAAATATTTTCTACTTGTTTACTTTATTTTTGATTCATGTTTTATTTCCTCTGTATTTTGATAAATAAATAATGTATAATTTTATTATACTTTTTTTACTTTTAACTACTCTGATAAAAAAGATTCTATTTTCTTTTAGGTAGAATCTTTCCTTCTTAAGATTTTTTTCTGGATCCATATTTTCAGATCCTAAATTTTCTTTTCATAGTTAAGAACCAAAGAGGTTTTGTGAATTTACCTTGTTTAACTTAGTTAAACATGTATTTCCTTAAGGTTAAAAGTGAATGTTTTTAAACCTACAATTCACCACCCCCTCTTGTAATTGATCATATACATATTCTATTTCGATCTTACAAAAAATATTTGTCCAATGACTGTGAGAGGTACCATTACTATATCTTCATCTCTCGTGGCTATTAGATTTGATACTGGTGCATCTCAATCATTTATATCAACTTGTATTTTTTACTTGATAAATCTTCTTATGAAGATTTTGTCTAATTTGATGGATATTACTTCACCCCTTGGAATGAATAGAGAATAGGGTCTTCATTGTCCTGTATGTGTATTATCTTTATCAGAGATAGATATCACCTAATATATTTTTATTCATGAAATTAAACCACTTGATATAATTTTCAAGGTACATTGACTTGTTACTTATAAGTCCTGAATTAGCTTTTCTTTTCTTCGAGTCTTCTTTACCACACCTAATGGGGTGTGTGGTATCATTTAAGGATAATGTTACTTGAGGTCAAGTAGATCTAGATGATATTATCTATAGTTGGGAGATGTAATATCATTTTTTTTTATTTTGATCTAGAGTGTGAGTATTTTAGTGATGATCTACCTCTAGTTCTCGTCGAGTTTCTTGTTGTTTTTCGTTATGATTTCTCTAGTTTCCCACCCAGAAGAGAGGTAAATTTTTTCTATTGATTCAGATCCTAGTACACAACAAGTTTCTATTCCTTCTTACTACATGTAAACAAATAAAATGAAATATTTTAAGACTTAGTTAGATGATCTATTATAAAATAGATTTATATGAATGTGTGTCTCACCTTGGGTGGAACCTTCTCTCATGGAAAAGAAATATGATGGAACCCTTATCCTATGTTATTACAAATAGAAACTCAATTGAGTTATGGTAAATAATAGGTATCTATTTCCTTATATTGATGATCTATTTTACAAGTTCAAAGTGGTTAATTTGTTCTCCAAGATTGACCTTCGATTTGGTTATCACCAGTTGATAATAAAAGAATCTAGGATTCAAAAAATTAACTTCCAGATCAGGTATAGACATTATGCGTACCTTTTCATTCCATTTGGTCAAACTAATCCTCCTATATTATTTATGGAATTAATATAATATATATTCCATTAATATCTTTATATGTATGTGGTGGTATTTTTAGATGACATCCTAGTTTACTCTTATTCTGAGCAGGATCATGTGCATATTATGAGAACAGTTCTGAAATTTTTGAGATATCACTGACTCAATGCCAATCAATTGAAATATTATTTCTTGATTTGGGAAGCGAAGTTATTTGGAAATGTGGTCTTGAAACATGGTATCTCAGTTGACTAAGAAAAGGAGACAGCTAATATGACATGGGATAAATAATGAAAACAATTCAAGATTCAGAGCTTCTTGGGTTGAGCGGGGTATTACCTTTACGTTGTAAATGATTTCCCAATATTGGATTCTCTAATGACCGATCTCACTCAGAAGGGGGTAATGTTCATTTGGGATGAAAAATGTTAGGGTTATTTTATTGAGATGAAACTTATTTTGAATTCTACATTATTGTTGAATCTTCCATAGGCCGGTTGGGGCTATGTGGTCTTCTATGATGAATCAGGTTTAGGTTTAGGTAATTTTCATAAGTATGGTTATCACATGGTATCCAATGGTTCTTGATAACTTAGTTCACATAGTAATAATTATTCAACCAATGACCTTGAAATCGTTGTAGTGATTAATTCACATAAGATTTTGTGGAATTATCTTTTCAAAGAAAGGTTTTCCACATATTATAAACACAATAACCTAAGTTATATCTTCTCTAAAAAAATATATGAATCTATGCTAGTGGAATTGGGTGGAGTACCTATAGTTTTCTGATTTCAACATTGCTTACACCCAGAGGAAAAATAATGTCATTATTGATTCTTTTAGTATGAATCTTATGTCCCCTGACGAGGAATAATCATCTGAAGAGTGTAATTTGATAGAAATTTTTGTATAGTTGTATTTTGTATTTTGATTGGAAGATTCCATGGTTTTCCTTGAAAGTGTTAGGTATACCTCTTCTCTTCTCTAGAATATTCTTTAGGAATAACATCTTTGTGATAAATTTTCAAGCATTAGTTACTCTCTTTATGGTGGGGAGACTGTTTCTAGGTGTACATTTTCCATGGAAGTAATTCTATATTTTAGGAATTTTGTGTTGTACCTTTTCTAGGGAGAAAATTTGTGATGGTGTATTTCCATAATTCCCAATGGGTTGTCCACCAAGGAACCAAAAATATGTTTTAGGATATGAGGCTACGATTTTGGTGATCAGGTATGAGATGAGACTTTTTAAATTTTGTTTCTCATAGTTATACTTGATAATAGGTAAACTTTGAGCACCAAAAAGATTCTTGTTTTTTCTACCCCCTTTCAGTGCCATATTAGAATTGGGAATATATCTCTACAGACATTATGGTTGGGTTTCCAAGTACCCATAGGATGATTAATTCAATATGGGTTCTGATTGATTGGTTGAAAAAATTGGCTCACATTATTTATACCCATTAATGATACACAAAGGTTGAGGGGTTGGTAAATATATATGTGAAATATATTTTTATTTTTCATAGAGTTTAATCTTATATAGTATATGATAGAGACCATCATTTTGCCTCTCCTTTTTTGTGAGTCCTTCAGGTAGAAATGGGATATATTTTTTTTGAGTATGGAATACCATCTGAAAATGGATGGATATATAGAGATGTATATACATATTATTTAGGATATGATTTCTGCTTACGTTTCTAACATTTTTTGAGATTCAAATAACTATTTGGTAATGGTTGATTTCTCTTATAATAATTGTTAACTACTATTTGATCATAATGGATCCTTTTGCGGCATTGTATGACAAGCTGTCAAAATATTCATCGTGTTGTATGGAGATTGGATAAACATCCTTAGTTGAAAAAAGTTTATTACAAGAGACTACAATGAATATTTCGTTTATTATTCAAAAATTTTTGAATGAAAGATATATATCTTATGATAATCCTCATTGTAGATTGTTGGATTTATTTTATGTTGACCAGTTGTTATTGAGAGTTTAACCTTTACTGGGTCACTAACATTTTGGTATGAAAGGAAAGTTTCCTCCTAAATATATAAGGAATTTTTAGGTTGTTGAGTTAACAGGGAAATTTTCTTACCATTTTTCACTTCCACAAAAGCTTACATCGATACATAATGTGTTCTATGTGTCACATCTTCATGAGTATATTTTAGAACCATCTCATCTCTTGAGCTGGGAGGATGTGGATGTTTATCATGATTTATTGATGACTAAGTATCCATTCAGGATTGTTAATTATAAGACAAAGTTACTCCATAGGGGGGATATACTATTCATTATGGAATCATAGTTCACATTCTCATGAGACTTGGAGGAATGTGTCACTAATGAGAGAGTAGTGGCCTTATCTCTATGATATAATACTTCTTGATAGGATTTTTGGGGATAGATAGATTTCATCGTGGGAATTCTATAACAACCCATTACCTGTTTTCAGGTACTCTACAACCATTATTTTTATCATGCTTTAGTTTTTTATTTTCTTGGGTTGTTTCATGTGATATTTTGAAATTTTTTGAGGCTTTTAGGGTTATGAACAGTTGGTAAAAGGTTTCCCAAACCGTATTCCCCCATTGAAAACCGTGAATCCATGGAAAATGTGGGGATGCACTTTGTAGCATTTTTTCCAAAATTGTGTGCCTACCTAAGAGAAATTTTTTCCCTTGGCTAGTGTGTCTATAGGGTGTGCATGTTTAGGGTGCATGGATTTTCTAACCAAGTATCACTCTCTATGTAGCTATGTGCATGGGTTTATTTTATATTAATTTTTTATTTGGAAATCATGAACCCCCCAGTTTACCCCTATGTCAAACCCCACTCAATGATAATTGGATTCCTTATCTTTTAAGTATCTCTAAATGTTATTTTGGATCCTCTAAACCCCTCCTTTGGTGAATCAAAGTATCAGTGGAGGATCTTCATCCACTCTGGTAAGTGGATTTCCTGTCGTTTGATTTATTTTGTTCTCTCTATTATTCCACCTAATCTTTTTATGGAGAATCCCATTTTGGATGGATATAAAATCCATTTAATTGGTTCTGGATTCTAGGTTTGATTTAATGATCTTTGACTCCTTCGTTGTCTATTTTAGGATCTTATTTGAGGTGTGCTTTCTTGATCTTTGATTAAAGGTAGTTGGTTCCATTTGAGATTTACCCTATGATGGAAACCTATATTTTTTTTAATTTGTTTGATATTCCTTTCAACTTATTTAAAAAACCTTGTTTGAAGTGATTTGATTATGGAATTTGAAGTGACATGGATTTTGGAAAAATAAACCCAAATTCCAATAGAATTTGAATTTTGTGTGCATTTTGAAAATGGAGGAATTTATGAAATGATTCAATATTTGATTTAAGAAAATAGATTAAATTGACATGATGATAACAAATTACTGGTTTTGTTTTCAAAATTCATGATTTTATGATAAAACATTTCACTATTTTGAAATTAAATAGGCATATTGAAACTGAAAACTGTGTAATTGAATTCTAAATTATGATTTGATTTGAAATGAGATGATTTTATCTTCTTCTACTAATTTATTGATCGCATGTGAGTATGGGTAGTTAGTGGGTTATTTGTGAAAATCATACTAGAATATTTAATCCCTATGAATTTAATGATGATGAAAAATTTAACAAAACCCTATTTTGACACATCATATTCCTGATGGAATGTTGATGAGTCCCATTTGTCCTCAGCTTGAGGGATTCCAGTGTACATATTTGGTCATCATCACTAATATGAAAAGTGTGAGGATACTATAGTTAGTATATAACATATTGAAGTTAAGATGACCATGGTGCTTGTTTTTATTATTTTCATTATATATTCCATTTATTATAAAACTATTTTACTCATGATAAATGATTTTTATAAATTATTTTATAAAAAATGATAATTTAAGAAATGTTTGAAATGTTTTACATCATTTGAAAGGAATCATTATTTAATTAAAATATAAAATGATATATTATTCCATGACCTATTTTATTTTAATTGAAATATTTATTTGGTTTATTATTATTTTAATATCTTATGAAACACTTGGTGAGAACCTAATAGGGTTTATATCCCACACAATACCTTTTCCTTTTGTAATTTTTAGTTTTACTTATCCGGGGTCCAAGAAAAGGGAATGATCCATTTGGAGGTGGATAATGTTCTTGATCCTTTGGACCATGGGTTGCTTCTATTTTATTGGGATATTTATCTTTCTAAAGAGTAATTTGATTATGTGATGTTTTGAGTTTTTTCCTATTTGTTTTTTGGTACTTTATCTCTCTTGTTTTGACCATATTTACATATATATTTTATCTTCTA
The DNA here is from genome assembly GCA_963277665.1 of Viscum album. Taxonomy (NCBI): domain Eukaryota; kingdom Viridiplantae; phylum Streptophyta; class Magnoliopsida; order Santalales; family Viscaceae; genus Viscum; species Viscum album. The sequence goes on from OY728167.1 coordinate 669,702,508, forward strand.
ATATTTGTGGAATAAATTTTCTCTATGAATCTTGTATGATTCCTGGTGCTTGTCACCAAACCATGAAGATCATGAATTCCCTTAGAGTAATGTCATATCTACCTTAGTTATTATGATACTAGGGTATTCAGGCTAGTTCATGACAATAAATATTGTTTGAGTATGAAAAAATACAAGGTAAGTATGTTTCATCCCAATTTCCTTTCTTTGAGACATGTTTTTATACACCTAATTTTATTTAAATGGTGTGTATATTTACTATTTGATATATAATATCATTAACTATATTTTATTCATGGTATTTTATGTCCAATTATTTGATCTCTGTTTCAATGAGTTTTTTTAAAACATTTCTTAAGTCGTAAATGATATTTATAACTCCAAACCTCTTTTTAGGATATGATGTTTCATCTTGATCTTATTTCTTCGAGGATTTACTACTTCTAACCCAAAATTTTATATTGAAATTTATCCTTATATCCATGTATAGAGAGCCTTTTTATTCAAATATTCCACCTTAATTCACCTTATCTTCAATGATCTCATACATATTTTGAAACCTAATTTTGTGTTATCTCATGTGACCTTCATTTTTTCCATTCTCAAATTTTCTAAAGTATGTGTTATAAATCCTTTTTTGATGTGGGATTTAAAAAAAATATTTTAAAATATTAAAAAAGTTTTCCATCATTTCAAAATACACTTTTTTATCTTACACTACACATTCTATTTAAAAATAATTTTTGTTTTTTTAAATATAAAGTATTGAATACTTCTTTAAAGTAATTTTTTTCTAAAATGTTCACTTTACCATTTTCAAAATGACTTTTTAATGTGAATTTAACTTATTATTTTCTACCAAGGATATAATATGTTTTGAAAATTCTTTTATGGATTCTCCCACTGTATGAGCATTCCTCTTTTAAAATATTCATTTCCATGTTTTTAAACTTTTTTAGTTTTTTTACACTTTATGTTTTTTAAATGAAAATAAAATATACTTATATTTTTAAAAAGAAAATTTATATTTTAAAATGAATTATTTATTTATTAAAAAGGATTTTAATGGCTGATATTTTTATAAATAATTCATTATGGTTTTTTAAAATAACATTTATTTTATAAAATTTGTCTTTATAAATCCCATTTTGGTTTTAACGGATAATATTTTAAAAAATTTAAAAATCTAAATGTATTTTGTTTTAATGAAATAAATTAGAGAAGTTTTCAATAATTTCAAAGAGGGATGTTTTTCTATCTTTTGAAAAGTGATTTATTAAATAACCTAGAAATGGTGTTTTTCATCTATTTTAATATCCTATAATTTCCCATTTTCTACACTTGGGATATATCTTGTTCCATTATCCATCTTCTTTCTATGGATCGATTAAGGAGTATTCATCAGGGGTTTTCATGAAAGGAATCTCTTTTCATTGAGTTAATTAAGTGCTTTTTTATGTACGAATGGTTGAATAAAAGAGGAATTCATATGAATATATTATTTATCGTTGGGGTCCAATATATCCCTATAATGTATCATTTAAGGATTTATATATCATGACATATGGATACTAATCATGGATTTTTTTTTTCATAACATAAAGCATGAATATTTATTTTCTAACAACAGGAAGTGTGAATATTTTTTTTGTTGAAAATAGGAAGTGTGGACATTTTTGGTTTACAATATGAATCAATGAAATTTGATTATTTAAAACATAAATTAAGTATTTTTCATAACTAGAATCAGGGAAGTTTTTTTTCTCACCACATGATGTGTAGACATTTTTTATATTCCCAACATAAAGTCTGGTCATGATTGAATTAGAATTTTATAATTTTCATGTGATTATGTTTGTGTGAAATATATTTTTTATTCTATTTTTCAATGGAATGTTATATTTCTATACCATTTTCCTATAATTATATTTCAAGGCTCATGATTATTATCTTATGATTCCACACACTTTTACCATGGTACACTTTTGTTCATTTGAGATTACATTCCATTTTATCATGATTTATGGAAAATTATTATTGTTCTATGTTCTTTTTAATAATAAATTTCACCCTTACCCATGTTTTCTCATATTTTAATGATCTAAATGTCGATACAATATTGATGATTTTTCCCTTACAGAGCATTTGATATCACCCCTTTCAAATGTTTTCTTTACCTAGGTTATGATGATGACTATAACCTATGAAAAGTATATAAGGGATTATAGTACGGTATGATTATAGATAAATGTAAATAATTTTTTTAAAATATGTTTAATATTAATTCCTTGAGGACATAAAACCAAAGTTTCTCCAAGTTTAGTGAGATTATTATGAGATATAATACTGACATAAAATTTATACATATTTATCATAGATGTTATCACTTGGTATCAAAGTAAAATTTTAAAATTATTTGTTTTTAGCACCTAACCTGTTAGTGTGGGTCTAGAGTTCTTCAAATAGGGTAATGGGAGGGTTTTTACCCTTTATGTATGATTTCTTGGCATAGGGCCTTCATAATATTTTTATAATGTATGGAATTATTCATTCTCATCTTTTGCATCTTATGAGATTATATAATTGTTTCATATGATTATATTATTCATATATCTCTTTTTATTTGTAATCATTTTTATCTAATATTACTTTATTTCTTCATATGTTATTGTATCAGGTTAGTTTCCATTGTACTTTATCCCTTACTAATTATTTGATCTCACTCGTTACCTTTATTTCCCATTTCACAAGGTAATTAAGTGGAATAATACCTTTTATCAGCATTATGGATGGAAATATAGAATAATTTTTTATACTAAAATAATATAATATGTAAAGTTGTAATGTAATTTTAATGTATCTAGCCTCTTAAATACTATTGAACCTTGATCTTGGTAATGTAATCTAATTTAAAATAATTACCACATAATAAATAACCCACCAACTCCAGGTGACCATGGTTGGGGGAGTTACATTTTTCATGTGTGATGGTGTCAAGTCATTGTGGTGAATTATGGTGGATCTTGACTTCTATGTTCAGTTATATTGAGTTAATTCCATTATTTCAGTTTGTGGAGTTTTGTAGATTTTTTATAAAATTTAATTATTATATTTTTTAACATCAAATTGTCAATAATTCTGAATCCCAATAAGTAGTATAAGTTATTATGGTTTAGAAATTATTTTAACAACTGGAAAAAGGGACTCTTTTGGTAACATTATTATCTTCAAATATTTTGATGCATTTGGTAACATTGATTCAGATGTTATGGTATCAGAATAATGTAAGGTCAGGATAGAAATTTTTAATAGGATAAACTTTTCCTTTTGAATGACATAAATAGATTAATAAACGATAATGAAATTTCTTATCATTCTATTAAATCGGTTCAAATATAAAGTAATGGAAATAAAGTGGAATGGGGAACACTGGATAGAAATAATCTTTTATTAATATAGATGTTTTCAATAAAAAATATTTCCTATAACATTTAGGATATGAAGAACACATTAGAGCCAATGAATAATCTATTAGACATGTAAGGGAAGAAAATAGAAATGAACAAGGTATTTATAATGAATATTTTATTAGGAATGATTATATTGGAAGGAATACTGGTGGTTGATCATGTCAATAACTTTATTATGATTTAGAGTCATCTTGAATCATTTATGGTAAAGTTTACATATGATGTGAGAGATCTATTTTTATTATCATTTCTACTGTAATGATGGGATGTGATGGAATCTATTCTAGGAAACTTTTGTAGGAAAACCAACATAGTGTTTGAGGATATAACATATCTAATTATGAATGACGATCTTGGACATAGAAAAGTCCAAGAACCTATCAGAACTACACTCAATAAAAAATTCAGATGGGGTTCTATTTAATTATAAGGATAATTTAAATAAGAAGAAAAATTAATGGAAACATGTTGAGGAAAAACTACTATGCCTGGCCTTATATGTTATCATTATAGAAAAAAGGGGAACTTGAAAATGATTTCATAGGTCTTATGGTGCATTATATTAGGGGTTCTTAAAAAATTTCAACTTCCACAAACATAAGAGTTTTGGGTGATAGTAGTTTTGTACTGTGTGTGGATATTATATTGGAATTGTGGATCATGTATTTAATGGATTCATTAAATTATATGAATGATATGGGAATCATGTAAAAATATGTTTCTTGAATATTTGGTAGGGTTTATCTCGTGGATGGTGAAGATATAGGGATCAAGGAGAAGGTTGATGTTAATTTCCAAATGTAAAATGAAATCTTCTTAGAGTTACAAGGATTTCAACACATATCATCTATATAAAATAATGTAATTCCATTTGGTTAGTTGGATGAAGTATGATTTATAACAAGATTCATAAATAGAGTATGGAAGATTACTCTGGGTTCCATGATTATTTTCATTGGTATAAAAGATGGTACGTTGTATCTGAATAGAGGATCATTTAGAGAAACAATTATCAAAATGAAAAATGCAGAAATTTTAGAGTTGTGGTATTTTCATCATTGGAACCTTTATGAGAATAACATGAAAGTATTAGTGTGTAATGGTATAATGAAGAATGATCAAATTGATATTGAAATTTGATAGAGTTTTATATTCAAAAAAGTTGATAACAGTTTTATCTAATATAAATGGATGGAAATATAAGTTCCTGAATTTAAATCTCATAAACACATATTTTTTAGAACATGAACTAGTCCATTCTAATTTTGGGTCAATTTACATTGTAATATTAATTGGTGATTTAACAAGGAAATCTTAGTTTTACTTACCTAAGAAAAAATTTGAGGTTTATGGAGTGTTTGATCGATGGGGGACATGGTGGAAAAATATACAAAAAATTAGGTGAAATAATTATGGTATAATAATGGAGGAGAATATGATATCAATTAGTTGTAGATGTTTTTATGGAGAGAATGAATTATTTTTGAAACGACTAAACCAAGAAACAAAAACATAACATAATATATTATATTTTAGTAGATTGTATGAAGCATACATTAACTAAACAGGCATGGAGCATGAGACTTCATTCCATAGATTCAAAGGATATTTGGATAGAATCATTCAACTATGCCACTTTCCTTGTTAACATAAGTCATTAACTAATATTGGGGTAGGAGACTCTGAAATAGTTGTGTTCTGGAAAACAAGTGGGAGTTGACCATCTCAATGTTTTGTAAGACTATCCTAAGTCAATGTTGATTCCAAGGATATAAAAAACTCAAATAAAATTACCAATAAGGATTATTTTTTGAATATTTAAATAAAAACTTTAGATTTTGTCTTTGGGGTATTTATTCTTGTAATATCTTTAGAATTTGAAATTTTCTATTTAATCAGATGGTGTTCTGAAAAGACTGGAACATAGTGAAATTTGGAGAGGAAAAAAAGAATCATTTGACTATATACTACTTAAATAATAAGGAATTTTTTAAGGATTTTTTGTTAAAAAAATTTTGGGATCACATAAAATAAATATGAATCAATAGGGCCAACAAAAGAAATACTAGTAAGATCTGGAACTATAAAATATTAGGGCAGAGTTTCAGAAGGTGAAATTTTAAAAGTAGTGGTTCAAGAATGATTTGAATCACATTTCTTATTGAAAATATCTACTTGAATTAAATTATAGGTAAAAAATTTCAGAATTAATTTAAAAGAATTAATTGTTATAGGTGTATAAGATCCATATATCCTAGAATAAGAAGTCAGTCTAAAAAATTCTAGAAATTAGGAGTTACATATGAAAGATGAGATGGAATTATTGGATGAAAATAGAACTGAGGAGATAATGGATATGTTAAAAGGTAATAAAGAACTATAGATCAAGTGGGTCTTCTAGTTTAAATAATAAGTTGATGGTAGTAATAGGTACAAGGCAAGGATGGTGGTGAAGGGGTTTTAGTATAATGAACCAGTGGAATTAATTAAAATTTCCTCACTTGTATAGTCAAACATACAACCACCTGAACAATGTTGAGTCTGGTTACTTTCAAAATATTTCATAAGGAACATATGGATATGAATACAACATTCCTTCATAGTGATTATATTAATTAAATTTATATGAAGAAACCAAATAGTTTCATGTGAAAAAATAAGGATTTGGTGTCTAATTTAAAGATAATTATTTATATATTGAATAAAACACCACTACAATGGATCCCAAAGTTCGATACCTTTATGGGTGAAAATATTTTCATCTGGAAAAACTTGGATCAATTTATCTATGATAATGTGTTCAAGGATTACGTTTTGGTCATCCTTCTCATGTATATGGATGAATTGATCTCGATGATCTAGACATTAAACAGATTCATAAGGTGGAGAATTCTTTCATAAAATGGTTTGAGATAATGGATCTTGGGGAAGCCAATAAAACTTTTGGAATGTGTATTAAAAGATATAGGAAGATTTTATATATTGTTTTGTATTAGGAGTAAATTCATAAGTTCATTAATAGATTCAGAATGACCATATGTAAACTATTTCAACCACATTGGTCAGAGAATTCTAATTTGATATTCCTTGACAAGTTTTTGGATGGATCTTATATTCACTGAGGTTTCTTCCAAAACTGTTAGACCTTATAACTTCCATTCTCTAACATTTTCCTAATAAGTTATATTATCACATCAGTTTCCATATATATCATTATATGGTGTATTTTTAATGTAATATTGGTAAATATTATTATACAAAAACTCTATTATAGGAAAATATTTATCCCAACATCAATGTAAGTCAAGAGATTATAACGTTAGTATATATATCCTATAATTTTTGGATAGTCCTTTTAGATAATCCATCTATTTTATTGTGATAGGATGTTCTAAGATTAAGCTCTATAATTAAATCCTTCAATAGATTTCTCTAAAATTCTAACGTAAACCTTGCATGATGATCAAAAACTATTTATAAGGTTGTTCTATGATGTATTAAAAATTCATTTATATAAGATATAGAATGATGATCTAGAGGGAAATATTATTGGATATTAAGGAAAGGGACTAAATTGTTATATGATCTATAAAGACCCATATTTCATTATTCCCCTTGGATTTTCTAGGTATATTAATGATAAAATATATAGTAATAATATTTCATTTCCACTCTGGTATATGTAAATATTTCATAACTCCTTTAAGAATTTGCCTTTTAGCCTTCATCTGTATGAATAATATGAATTTTTCTGTATAATATATAATTTATAAATCATATTTTCCCACCGGAAATATACTTTGATATATCTATATACATTGGTGCTTATAGGTTTTAAAAATTAATTTGAGCTATGATCCCCATACAATTGATCTTTATTCACCTCTGGTATTGATCAAACATATATCCACTTACCCACCCTTAAAACTACATCACCCCAAATGTTAAACTCTGGTAATTTATCAGTCTCCATATCATCCATCTTGTTTTTTAGGGAATTATAATCATATTGTTCGTTCTTAATCCTCTTGAATATATAAGGTTGGGTAATCATAATGAATAAGAATGATGTTTCCCCTTCCATTATAACAATTATGATTATCCATTCTAACTCCTTTAGAATTAGATCATTCTCAACAAAATCATAGATAAGATACCATGTTATTTTTTAATAAATGAATTCTATACCATGTTTACCTTACCAGCATGTTAATGTCTCATATAATCATAATCCCTGATTAGTTACAATGATCTATGTTTCCTCATATTAGGATTCTTTCAACTAAATATATATTTCAAAATCATATGGTCTGTGTATATATCACATATCTATCCATAAAGATAATGTATCCATATATTTAATGAAGAGATCATAGTTTCCAAATCAAATTCATGAGTAGGATAGTTTATCTCATGGGGTTTCAACAATCAAGATACATTAGAAATCACTCTATCATTTTTTAGTATAGAATATCCCAGACCTATCCTTGATGCATCACTATAAATAGCTAACCTATTTCTAACAAATATAAGAGTAAATATATGTGAGTTTACAAATATCGACTTTAATTCCATAAATATATCATTTTATTACTTTTTCCATGTGAATTTGACCACCTTACATGTTAACTTGATAAACAGTTTATCTAATCATGTAAAGTATTAAACAAGCCAATGATAGTATATTGCTAATCCAAGGAAATTAAATGTTTTAGTTATGTTTATATGTGTTTGACATTACATGAAAATATTTGTTTTTGAATGGTCTATAGATATACCATCATTATAAAAAAATAGAGAAGTAGAGAAACATGTTTAATCTAAAATTCGCATTTACTGCATTTCCCATATAACTACTTTTTCCTTAGAACCTCAAGAATTATTTTTAAATATTTTTCATTCTCCTTATAAGTATTATAGTATATATGAATATTTTTATAAATACCACCAAAATCATACCAAGATAATCCTTGAATACTCTATTCATCAAATCCATAAACACATAGGGTGTATTTGTTAACGTAAAATGCATTACTATGAACCCATGAAGATCATACCTCATATGAAAGAAAATATTTTGGATATCAACCATCATACCATTTAATTGACTATAACCAGAATGAATATTAATATTTGACATGTATTTATCCCCATTATGTTGCTTAAAGTGTTCATCAATACATAGAAATATATACTTGTTCTATATATTTATTCCACTGATTTCACTATATTAAATGAATAACCTCATTCAATCATCCCTCTTATTCACAAATAAAAATGGTTCTCCCCATGGTAAAAAATTTGGATGAATGTATATTTTTTCACATATTTATACTAATTAAATTAACTCATCTAACTCCACTAGATCCATTCAATATAGTTTCATTGATATTGGTTTTCATTAGGGATAAAATCAATGGAGAATTTAACTTCTTGATCACGGGAAATGTAGGTAATTAGTTAGGAAATATATCAATAAATTCTTGTACAATGAGTGTGTATTATATTCTAAATACATATTTCCCATTCATAGAATGAATTTTATCCATTTCTCCCCTAAATATTGCACTAATTTTACCTACTGGGGGTGGTTATTGATAATTTTCTAGTAATGAAGTATTCCCTTGAAAACAAGTAATTCCATACTTACCTCACTAAGTCAAACTTATTATCTCTAAAATATATTCTTTTTTTATATTTCTGGAGCTAATTTGACCCCAAGATTACATAAAAATCCACAATAGGTAATATTATTATATTTGAAACTAAAAAACACCAATTAATTCTAATTTTATCATTCTAGTATATCTTAATTGTAATGAAAGTACCCCTCAATTTTTAAACTGATAAATAATTCCTTAATGCATTAAGGGGCGGTTGAATAATATTTGAAAATATGCTCTATATAAAAGAGTGTGTAGATCAAAAATCATATAATGTTTTATAAAATGTTGATTGTAATATTAAAGTACCTTCTATCACATAATTTGGAACTTAAACATCGATCATTGTAATTTAAAAATCTCAGAAATGACCCACCGACCTTTTTTGGTCCAAAAGGGGCATAAATACCTCTTATAGGGGGGTGAATTAGGGTATATATATTCTTTTAAAACATCTTCCTTCCCCAGTAGATCTTGACCTCTTTATTATAAGGTTAACCTCTTATGATCTTTAATGTTAATGTAGATCATGTACTTTCCAATTTTTTCAGATGATAATGAACTGAAAGTAATGAAATAAATCTAGCATAAAGACACAGTTATTTTTACTTGGTTCACCCTCACTGGGCTATATATAAGGAGAATACAACAACAATGTGACAATTGTAACAAATTCACTACATCTCATTTCCAAAAATGATGTTTGGTCTTGATTAATTCTAGGCCCACACTCTCTACCTTTATAAGGTTTAGGGTCTTCTCACTACATTCCCAAGGGTCACTACCTATGTCCCTTTCTCTGGATCACTAATGGTGGAAAGGATCATCATATTCCTTTTACTTTGATCACTATTATTGGAAGGGATCCACTCACAGTTTATTGACATGTAGGTACCTTCATTTACAAGAAATTAGGCATCCTAATATTTAGGTAGATGCTCTGTTAGAGTTCCTTTTTCATCCATAGATAAATTTAACTTTTCCACACACTGTTAGTTTGTAGAAATTACTTTTTTTAATTGTTCGCCTATGAACTTACCTACATCCTCTATGAACTGCATTGTACTGTGTGGCACGAGTGCCTCAAGGGCATTCTCTCTTTTGTGGAATACCTCTGCTTCTGTGGACCGCTTCTTCTTCCATGGACTGTCCCAGCTTCACAGATGAGTTCTTCCATGGACCATCAATCATCCATAGACCACCTCTCCATTGTGGATTGCTTCTCCTCAATGGATCACTTCTCCCCTGTAGACATTTTTCTCCTCCATGGTCCTCTACTTCTTCCATGGTCCATCTTCCTTCAGTCGACCGTTACCTATTTCTAGGACTTCCTCCACTTTTTCGGACTGCCTCCACTTCAACAAACTCCTTTACAATACGATATATACAGCTCTGTAAACCACCTTTCACAAAAGATTCCCATGAACCAATCACCCTTCATGGAATATTCCCTCGCAAACCTCTTCTAATTCACAGACTCCCCTACAAACTCTTTCAGACTTAGCTGAATTTCATTACTAGTATTAATGTTTTATAATTAAAATCAATCACTCCATAATCATCTGATTATCATTCCTAATATAGTCAAATATATATAAAAATATCACTAATCCCATTTACCCAAATATTTGATGTAGTGAATCCTTCACCTGATACTGAGTTCCACCCGTGAATGGATATTCCCTTCATGGTCCCTGTAGTGATTATCTTCCTTCACGGTGGCTGATCTCATATGTGAATGAAACACTTTTCCCCTCCAAAAATCATCACCTACTTTCCAAAAACTACAATCCATCCCATGAATTGAAAGCCTCCTGCAAAAAACATGCCTCCCAAAAACCACAAGCCTTACCATGAACCATTTTTATCTTGTAAATAATTTCTCCTATATGGTCTGCAATGTGCTACTATGTGGAAAATTGACTTTACTTATTTTCCATTCATAATTCGACGTTAATAATATTTTGAAAATATACTTTTTCCAAAAAAAACTCTCGATTTTGAGGCCTAGAAATTTGGAAAACACTGGGAAACTACACCACCTTAAAAAATACTTCGACAAAAAAAAACCATAATCATTCACAGTCATCTGTCTTTTTTAACAAACACAAGCACACCCAAAATCACCAATAAGATTCCTTGAGGTATTTTTTCCAACAATCTCCCCCTTTGGTTTTTTTAATAACTCTTCATTTATTCATACCTTGTTATATATCCTTCCATATTCAATAATAATTCTCTTATTACGATTAAGATAGGGATCAATGGTTTACTCAACATAAACTCTAATCCCACAGCAGCAATGCTTAGTGTGAGAAATAAGAATATAATGAAATTTTCATCAATAAATAACTTCGTTTCATTCCAAAAATCACATATTTTATTACATCACGAACCTTAGATTCCATGATATATAATTTTTTATTGATCACTTCTAGAATCGTCATATTTAATACTCATCTTATCTCTTTGATTCCCCTATATCATTACTCAACCTGTTAGCTTATCCCCATGTCTTGACTAAGACATTTCCCCCTTTCAAAAAAACACAACTTCTCCCCCTTTTTCAATAAACCCGAAGGTCACTTATTCATGGTTTTTCACAAGGTAAATAAAACAGATTAGCACATTTAGAAAAAACACACCATACCTTGGGGAGAGGGGCTCCCATATCTACACTTTTTCTAGTGTAGGGAGTCGACTAAACTCTCAGAGCCAGTCAATTTCGTTTAAATGCTTCTTTGGGTAAGAACTTTGTCAGAATATCCACAACTTGTTATTCTATAGCCACATACTCAAACTTCATAATCCCTTTATCTAACTTATCCTTGATAAAATGATATTTTATTTATATTTTATTTTTATTTTGGTGATGAAATGGATATTTGATAAGATATATAGAAAATTAATTATCACAATAGATTCGAATTTGAGACTTCACTTCAACTCCCATATCATCAAGCTTCCACTTCATCGACATTAACTGCATGAATTCTTGAGTGGACATAATATATTAAACTTATGTGGTGATTAATAGAATACTATGTTGTTTATTATATTGCAAATAAATACACATCACACCAAGATTGAAAGAACCTCATAATTTTGATTTCCAATAGTCTACTGAACCATCCCAATATGCATCTGTATATCCCAATAACTCTTGTTGAGATTTCTCACTGTACATAAATCCAAAATCCGCCTTGCAATTGATATAACGAAGTATTCCTTTCATTCTAAGAAAGTTTCTTTCCTTGGGTTTTCTTTGAGGCCACATCACTTGACATGTGGAAAAAAATGTCTTCTCATGTCTCTATTAGGTACAAAAGACTTCCAATGATATGTGTATATTCAGTGACATTAATCAATTTGCATTTATCATATTATCATAGTTTCATCTAGGTATCCAAAAGAGTTGGAATCTCCTTTGAATTATCCATTCCAAATATTCTCAAGACCTGCATTGTATATTCTGTTTGAGTAATGAATGTTCCATTATTTCATTGTGTTACATATAACCAATGAAAATGTTAGTTCACCAATAATTGATACTTGAAACTCATTTTTCATGAATTTGGAAAACTGTATGCACTGTGTTTCATTTGATCCACTGAATATTATGTCATAGACATACACAAACACCATCACCTTTGGATTACTATCATTATTGAAATTAATATTTTAATCAACTCCACTATGATAAAATCTATGATTTTTCAAAAAATGATATATCTTTGAATATAATACTTTTGGTGCTTAATTAAATCCATATAAAGCGTTATTTAGCTGAAAAACTATATTATCATCCTAATGAATGTGAAAAAAATCTGGATTATCAATATAAAATTTTTCTTCCAGAACCCTATTCAAAAATGCTGACTCGACATACATCTGGAAAACTATGAACATTCTTTGCAATACTATGTCCAAGAATAATCTGATTTTCTCTAGCCTTGATACAGGGGAAAATGTTTCAACAAAATTGATACCCCCCATATGGGATTCGCCTTTTCCGTCTATTTTTTCATTGTTTCGAATCACCACACAATCTGTATTCATCTTGTTACGAAAGACCCATTTAGTCATGATGACATTCTTGTCGGTTGGTCTTGAAACAATCTCCAAGATGACATCCATCATTAAAATGACATAAATCATTAATAACAATTTTCTTGCTTATTTCAAATGATGAATTACTCTTTAGGATGTGTAGAACACTTCTTAGAAACAATTTCAATATTCTCTTACAGCTTCTCCGTATCCTAAAAATAGTCACTTGATACCATACCATTGGATAACAATAGATATTCATGAAATACATGAATGTTGCTGCTTGTACCTCAATCAGATATTATGGGAAAAAACTTCCATCCTTTCTATACCATTGATATCATTCATCTTATTAGGAGATATAATTCTCCCCCTATTATTTTCAACTCTTCTAGTTGTTTAGACCACTATTTAGAACAAAAACAATTTTCTTCCCCTAAATCATTTATTCCCATGTTACTAAAGGTTTAAGAAACTTCACTAGCTCAATAGAATTTTCCATTTTTATCATCCTTCATTGATATTTTCATTGGGTGAATTTTACACTTAGAAATGAGAATCAATGAAACCAATAAGCCTACTGAGTCATAACTCAGTGTAGGAAACAAGTGATAATGTTAATAACACAATGAATATCTATTTTACTCAATTACATCCATACATCTCATGAAACCATAAAACATTAACTCCTATCAAATAATTATTCAATATTTCTTCTTCATCTCTTGTGACTAATTTGAATCAGTTGAAATTTTGAAGCACATTACATCACAACTTTTCAATTTTTAGGCCACATCCTCATAGATTGTATCTCCCCTTGATCCTAAAACACTTGATCATTATGTAATAGAATTTATACAAAAAGGGAGAGGGTAACCTCTAGAATCATCAACAAGAGAATTGTGTTTTATCATAATGGATCAACCATTAGATACTTTCTTACAAATCACTGCACTATTATTTTTCTTGTTCCAACAACCAGACCAACATCAAATGTTATATCCATATAACTAAACATTATTTATCCCCAATCGAAGTCTTCTTCTAATATTTATATTTTTTAGGAATTTCCTTTTTCAAAATTTTGGGTTTAAACCCATTTGTAGAAATGTCCTTTGATGCTTTAATGGTAGGCCATTTTTTATAACTCTTTATTTGAGAAGTGATATTTTCATTGGTCATCTACTCTTGCTTCTTCCTTAATTGGTGGGATCTTTCGGTTGCCTACATTTCTTTCTGTGTGGCATGATATTTGAATTTTCCAAGGAGTTATTTACTTAGGTTTGTTTTATTTGTTATCTGATTCATTCCACCCTTTCTTATTGGGGTTGATTCTTCCACTGAATTTACTTTCTTCTTAATCACAACTGGAGAATATCATCCCTTTTTCGTCAGGTTTTGTTCACATTCTTTCCATGAGATCATCTGTCAGTGTAATAGAGGATGTGATTCATATTCTGTTATTTTAGCTCCTTGTGATTCCCCCGAGGCTATAAACCTCCTTTTCAACTTATCATGTTGTCTTTCAATATTTTCGTTTGTGTTATACACCACTAAAGTTAGGTATCTCCTTTTGAGTTCTTTTTCCTTCCTTGATTTCTTCTAGCTACAATACCTTTCCATATTCTCATTATTATAACATACAAAACATCTTATGTTAAAGGAATACCTTATTTAATGCTTTCTTAGATGATATGTTGATGATGCTAGAGTTATTATTTTTTATATTGATCCTTTGTCTTCTTGACACATACTTATGGTGTGTCATAGTCTTCCACAATAGTATGATTTCATTGATACTTTCTTCTGAGAGACTCATCATTCTATTTTCTCAAGAAGATTCTTCTTATCCATATATATAGAGAGATCTTTATCTTCAAAACATGAAATATATTCTAATGCCTAAAAAAACATGAATTATGACCTTGCATTTCCCAGAAATAGCACTTTCTATCAATAATTCATATAAAATCGTTTTAGGTAATATTCTTATATCTACAAGATTTTTCCCATTTTTTGAACTATTAATAGCTCTCTTAATATTATGAATAAGAGATGGTTCATTATATAAAATAATGATTTTTCCAAAAATAGATTTCCTTTGGTATGAGACAATCCTTTCATGTGTTCTTATAAAGTAGAATATTTTATTTTCATTTCAACATCACTAGTTGGAAGATGATCAAACAATAACTGGAATGCATCCTTCAGTTTGGGCATTCCTTTAGCATTAGATTTCCCCACATCTTTCGTGACTGACTCTATATATTCTTCTAGTTTCCGAATCTTCATGTCCCTAGATTATAGTTTGGAATTATGTTCTCATATGATATTTTTTCCATTAGTTATATCAACTTCAAATTCTAGAGATATCTTGTTGATCATGTCATATGTCTCCTTTATTTTAAAATCATTTTTAGAAATATTGTCATTGATGCATGTATTCTATTTATATATCCCTTGGTTCTTCTGAACCAGTTCAGATTGTTTTATAGAAAGATATTCTTTTTTTTCTTCTAGATTCTTAATTTCTTATGAGTTCAAACTCTTTCCTTTTTAATCATATTTTTGTTTTCTACCTTTGTAGATATCTTTTCCAGTTCTTTAGCACAAAAATAATTCTTCTCTTTTAGATCGGTAGCTAAATAAATAAGCCTTTCATTTAATCATATGTGATTATTAACCTCTTCTTCCTAATCTTGGATCCATATATATTTAGATTTATATTCTTTATACAGTTTCTGATTGAATTCCATTGTTTCATGGACAACATCCTCTTTTCCCCTTCTTGGAATTTCTTCTTTATCATTAGTACCAACGTCATTGGGAACATTAGATTCTTCACTCATTACTATAGTATCATTAAAAGAGTGAATAATATCACTATATAATTTATCCAAGTATTTCTTTAGTACAATGTTGGTTTCCTTTAACAAAATCATGCTCTTTCCATAGACACATTCCCACTAAATAATCCCACCAGACTTCTTTTTCTTCTTCTTTGAAGTTCTTCCCTTTTTCCCAGCACACTAAGATAGGAGAAGATTAAAAATTTAGCTTCAAAAATTGACTAAACCATATCATAGAAAACAAATATGATAAAATAAATCTTGGCTCTAATACCAATTGTTTGGTCCAAAGGATCCTAGTTACACTGAGAGGGGGTCCGAATCAGGGTATGGATATTCTTTTCAATCTTCTTCCTGTCCCAATGGATATTAACATCTTTATTACAAGGGTCACCTATTATGCCATTTAATTTTAATTTTTATCATGTCCTTCATAATTTTATCTGATGATAATGCACTAAAAGTAATGTAATAAAGAAAAAACAATGACATAGAAATTTTTACTTGGTTCTCCCTCACTGAGCTGCATCCAAGGAGCATAAAACGACAATGTATCGATTGTACCAAATTCACTAAGAGTAAATACCCATAATGATGTTTGGTAAAGATCACTTCTATGCCTAAGATCACTGACTTTACTAGGTTTAGGCTCTTCTCACTACATTACCTAGGGTCACTCTCTATGTATATTACTCTAGCTCACTACCAGGGGAAATGATCATTGTCTTCCTCTTACTTTGTTAACTGCTCTTGGAAGGGATCCACTCATAGTTTATAGACATGTAGGTATCTTAATTTGAATGAAATAATGCATCCTAAGCTAAAGGTAGATGGTCTGTAGAAGTTTTTTTTCACTAATAGATGAATTCCACTTTTCTGTACACTGCTAGTTTATGGAAATTACTTTCACGAATGGTTCCTCTGTTAACTGCCCTAATTCCTCTACGAATTGTACTCCATCGTGTGGAATGAGTGCTCCATGGACCTACTCTCCTACACAAAATGCCTCTACTTTCACATAAAATATCTATGTCCATGGACTGATTCTTCTTCTGTGGATCATACCTACTTTACAAATGAGTTCATCTTTGGACCACCAATCCATCGCAGTCTTCATCCCCTTCACAAAACACCTCTCCTTCATGAACCATTTTCTCCTATGTGGACCTATACTTCTTTTGTGGACCATTATCCTTCCTCAAAACGTTAACTCTTTCGCATAATACCACCACTTTCATGGACTCCTTTCTTTGGTATGTTTCAGAGCCCTGCAAACCACATTTCATAAACTGCTCCCACAAACCAATCACCCTTCAGAGAATCTTCCCTCGCAAACCTCTTCTACTTCACGGACTCCCCCATGAACTCATTAAGACATGGATGAATTTATTATAGATAAATGATGTTTTTTAATGAAAATAAAAATCTAAATAATCATTTGTTTATAATTCATTACATAGTAAAATAGACCCAAAAATCTCTCTAATCTGATTTACCCAAATCTTTATGCGGTACAGTCTTCACCATATACTGATCTCCTCCCACAAACTATTATTTCCTTTATGGTCTTCGTAGTTCCTCTCTTCCTTCATAGCAGCAGATCCCATCCAAGAAAGAAACCTATTTCACCTCCAAACATCACCACCTCCTTTCTAAAAATGAAGAGTCATCCCGTGAACTACAAGCCTTCATCAAACTACTTTCATCCTTAGAACTGCAAGCCTTCCTACTAATGATTTTCATCCCATGAACCATTTCTCCTATGAGGTCTACATTCCACGCTTTGCGGTCTGCATAGCACTACTATGTGGAAATCTGCCTTTACCAATTTTACCTTCACCATTCCATGTACCTACTTTGTAAAAAAAATTCCTTTTACAAAAATAATCTCCGGATTTTGAGGCCCAAATATTTGGAAAACAATATGAAATTGCACCACCTTAAAAAACTTGTTCAGAAAAAAATAACAATACTCATTTGTAGTCATATGGGTTTGCCAACAAACACAATCACAACAAATAACACCGAGAGGAAGCCTTGAGGGAATTTTCCAATAGGCCTCATATACATTAGATTCTTAAGGTACTTGTGGAATTTATTAGAACAATTACTCATCCCCTTGAATTTGAAACATTGTATATTGATTACTTCTCTCAATCATTTTCACTCATGATCTTGGTGACCATTCTCTCTGCATTAAAATCATACATAAAATCCCCTTAAGTAGGCCCCAAAGTGATTATTCCGATATTTTTTGTATATAGGGAACTCCACTCTCCCATAATTTTCCTTTCTAGTAGTTCATTCAATGTAGTTATGAACCATCCTCTTCTTCTAATGTTTACCTTTATAAATAAATGATTTAAAAAATCCTTCTCAATATTTACAGCAATTTTTCCTATTTATTTATATGAATAAAATTTTTGAGTGACAAATTATCATTGAAGACATGGATTTAAACCATCAAATAAGTGATCAATCGTTCTTTCTGGGTAGCGTAGATAATCCACAACATAACATTATAACCTTGTGAAATTAGATTCATACTCAAACACAATATATTCTTCCTTTTGTTATAAATTTTATAATTTTCTTTCCATATCAGCACATTTCTCTCGATTAAAATATTTTTCAAGAAAAATTAGTTTAAATTCATCCAAATCCATGATTTATATCCCCTATGGATTCTTAGTATTTTTAATTACATACTTCAATTATCCATTATCCCAACTTAATTTATATACAGTCATGAAAATTTATCCCTTCATGATATAACACAATTATATAAATATCATCTCTAGATACATTACCAATTTTTCTGAAACTTATGGATTAGTGTAACAACTAAAAGATATAGTTTTTTGCCTCATAAAATAATCTAAATAGGGTTATCCATGCTGTGTTAAACTGGTTTCATCATATAGGAAATGTTACTTTCACAACATGAGTTAATTTCCATAGGATAGTAATAATTTTTCAAAAACTAAAATTAACTTCATTCCTCATATTATACATACAATCCCCACATTATCCTCAATTATTAGATAGGTTTTCATTATTTATATCTGGTTATGTTAGAAAATAAATTTTATAACTTCACTACTAATGTTATAAACTAAAAATCAATAAAAAATGACTTACATACAATTTGTTCAAAAAAATTGATCGTATTAATAGAATTACTCTAAAAAATATACAATAATCTCTATATTTCTCTATAAATAAAATCTATTTTTCTAAAAACATTATTTTGAATATAGTTCTTAGATTGTTTACTAAACAATGATATTAAACAAACTATAAAACCTCCAACCCAATTCACATAATTTTGGTGGGTTATTTATTACATGGAAATCATATTACGTTAGATTAAATTCATAGGATAAATGTTTAGTAGTCCTTAATAAACTAGATGCATAAACATTAGATTAAAAAATTAAATATATTATTATTTGAGTAAAAATAATTATTCCTTAATTACTTAGAGAAATTGGAAACAAAGCTAAAGGGTAATATAAAATGATCAATAAGAGATAGAATACAACAGAAGATAACATTGAATAATAATTTCATAATAAATATAATGAGAGTAGATAAAAAATGACCCCATATTAAGGGATACATAATAATAAAATAATCCTATGAATAAAATAAAATGGACTCATAGTGATGGAAATGATGGGAATGAATAATTTCATACATTATGAACATACCCTCAAGGAATTATGCTAATATATCATACATAAAGGGTAAGGACCCTCTCATTACACTCTCATTGTTGCTTATGAGATCTACCAGGGAACTGAGAGGATATATAATTTTAGTCCCCGTTTGTTATATAAAAATCGGATACATTATACTATATATTAAAATAGAATTTTAAATATATGGAATATTGTTAAATAATGAGTTAATTGGAGATATAAATTTCAATTTCTCAATGAATCTTATCTTAAAATATTTTCTCTTATATAAAATTGGATTCTACATGCATGAAAATAGCTTTCTCTAACAAATGAATTACTATAGATTTCATGGTGAATTACCTAAAAACTATTAAGGATAATTAGGTATTCACAATGTTCAAATAAGTAACCATATCTAGTGATGAATTTGGATTAATAATTATCAGGTACTTAAAAGGATTATGATTATAAATGTATTTATAATATTTACTACATGTAAGATAAATTATATAATAAAAATGAAATTATAAATAAATACCATCTAAAGAATGATTATGTAATCACACATATTTGATACACATTAGGGATATAGAGTTTCCTTGATGAAATACTTCCATATTGGTATGCATTGGTGGAGAATGTGAACTTGTTTCAAAATCATGTTTATTCCACTTGGGACCAGATAAAAGCTCCACCATCTACATCGTCATCATCATTACATAGATAAATATCATCACTTAAAAATTATACATCTATAATAAAATAAATACATTCCATATATATGGTATTTTTATCCCTATAAAATATTGAGTTTTATATTGCTTGGGAGAATTTTGACATTATAGAGGCTTATGAAAGGAGTATAATGTGAGTGAAATGGGGTCTCACATGTATAGGATATAATAAGGATAGAGCATACATTTATATTACTAAAATAATGGAATAATAACATAGAATTTTAAAATTATAAAAAAATGGAAATGAAAATAGGAATTTAAAAGAGAAAGATAAGTTACTCATACCACTCTTGAGCTTCATAGCCTAGAGATAAATTATAGAACCCATAAAACTATTATTGATTGAAGATAGAGATATGGGATAGACTTCCTAAGAGTGATATAAAAAATTAAATCAATTTTTTTTGTGATAAATGAGAATAGGGGGTGGGTATTTATAGGTTTGGTGAGTTTAATTTCATTGAATAATGTATTTAATATTATATTTTTCCATTATATTATGTGATCGACTACCGCCCATAATTCCCCAGTACCAACCTTAATCCTACACTATAATGGTTAGTTCCAAAATTAATAAAAGGAAACTACCTTTTTCAATTTAAGAAAACGTCATATATAAAATTATGTAATATTTATCATATTTCACCATTTTTATCGTATTTTACTATTTTTTTCCAAAAATTTACTATTATCACCCTTAGATAATTTCGATGTTTTGATTCCAAATATTAAATCTATTTTGTCAATTCCATCCTTTAATTTTATTAAATATTAACTTTTATGTATGGGTGATACATTTGATAAAAATGAGATATCACAGTAAACATCATTTCAATTCTAAAAGAATTTTCACTTTAATACCACTAAACCCAGGGATACATTAACTATTATAAAAACCAATATAAGTCATGATATTACTGTTTAAAATGGTATTAATTTTATGGGGTGGTTCAAAAAACATTAATCTGGTAGTTATTTCCACTTATATGAACTTCTCTCATAGATGATTATTGGTGAACCTTGATTGTTAATGTTATGTCTGGTCTTGGTAAAGTTTGAACTCAAATAATGTTATTTCCTTCACAATATCTGTTAAATGAGATTAAAAAAGGTTATTACTTCTAGTTGAGGACATACTTTCTCCCTTATTTATAAATTATCTCCATTTAGGAGCCTTTGTATACATTAATTTTAATAGTCACTTTATAAAAGATATATAAACCATGGTCATAATTCCAAATGGTCATAATGACCAAGGATCAGGTAATGGATTAATTATTATAAATTTATTTAAACCAATCATATAAATAATATGTCTAATTTTTAGTTTATTTAATTTTTCAACTTTTTTCCTTGAATTATTCCTCTTTTGTACTGTTATTATGATAGTTGTGATGTTTATTTGAGAATATAAACCACAATACATAAAAATAAATTTTTTTTATTACATTATTATTATTTTTTCTCTTAATAAATATCTATATTATACTATTAATAATTTTTTTTAATAAAATATATTCATTCCTTACTAAACTTCTATCTGGAATTCCATAAACAAACATATCTCATAGAAACATAATTTCAAACTAAAAAAGAAAAAAGAAAAATGATAATAATGATATACATGTTTTATACATCAATCCTAAAACCATGGTAGAACATTTTACATTATTTCATTTCATGGAAGATAAAAATGATTAAAATCAAAATTTAAGAAGGAAAGAAATTATAAAATTAATCACAGCAATAGGGGTACAAGTGGTCTGATCCCACCCATATAGTGGGACCTAACCCATCAGTCAGTTCCCTAACCATTCATGATTTGTGAGAGTCCCAATATTTTTGTTGATAACCTATGATTGAATATAGGTTTCTCTTCCTCAACATGTAATATCCAATGAATGATAATGTTTCACATATATATCATTCTAAATACCATAATTTAACCCTTCATAAATACACAAATAAACCCTATGTACCCCCTTACTAATACACCAAGAACCCTTATATATCCTTTGATGAAATTCTAGGAACCATTATGTGTCACTATCAGAGAACCCTTATGAAATCCATAACTTCGAAACACAACCATCCAATCATGACAAAAACACTTCTAGTTTTGGAACATAACATCTAAAAAACTACCTCCATTGGAAATGTATTTCTAAAAAATATAATCAAGTCTTAGAAACCAATGTTCTATATTTCTTTGTTTGGAACCCCAAGGTTTAGAAAAATGTAAGATGTAACACACTGAGATTTTATGAATATTTTTTTAATAAACTAAAATTCAATGATGGGTTTCATTTCACACTACACCAATTCAAGCTTGCGCTAAAACCAATGATGACTTTATATTTCTATAAACACAACACCTATTTTTGATTTTTTTTTTCATGAAATACCACGTTTATATTCCATCCCATACAAAATAGGGCTTAGATTTCATTACATGAAACACTGAGTATAAGTGAAACATGACATATTATTAAAATATTATAATAGTTATAACCTAGTCGTTGGAATGGTGGGAATGAAAAATATTTACTATATTATGAAAATATTTTGTATTCATGTTTATAAAATTAGTGCTTTGGTAACTAATTAGTTAATTGAATGTAAAAGCTATTTGAAAATAAATAAATAAATCCTTCTCTCGAAAAATAATTTTTCTATGAAATTTTTTATCTAAATAAATTAAAAGAACAACTTTTGATGCATTATTTTTATAAAATGTATATATTTTATTTTCAATTAACTATTTATGTGTTTTCTAGAAAATATATAAAAAAAGAAATTTTACGCATAAAAAGATGTATTTTTCTCAAATGTAGTTTTACCTCCTTTTAATGGGGAAATTATTGAAAAATTAAATTTTGAAACATTTAAAATTATATTTGACAAACTAATGTTTTTTTTGAAATACTATGTTCAAAATTATCTTAGGGTAAATTTTTTGGTTTTTATGAAAAGATTCTTTTTTTAAGAATAGTTAAAAATACTGAATTTTAATTTAAACTAATATTTGGAATTATTTATATAGTTAAATTGTATTTTAAATAGGTTTTAAAGTATAATTTTATCAATTTTACATCTATTAATTCAATTTAGGTCATTTTAATCAATTTTTCATTGAAATTGGATATAAAAACATTTCAAACTTTTTCACATTTTCACTTTAAAAACATGTTGTCTCATATTATCTACATGACTAATTTTAAATTAATTTATGCCACTGATATGATAAGAATTTTGAAAAATGGATTCTATGTTTGTAATTACTATAATTTATAATTTATAAAATGTCAGAATTAAATTTTTACCATATTTATTAGTGAAAATAGTTAAAATTAATCACGATGATTAAGAGAAAAATAAGTTTACTAAGGGACTAAACATTAAACATAAAGGTAAAATGACTTATAAACTATCTTGAAACACATTTTATGGACATATTTTGACCATATAAACTCTTTTATCGAAAAAATTTCATTATTTTAGGCACATTATGCAACGGAGACCTCACAATAGTGTTTAAATTTTGGTATTCACAATAATGTCACTCCTCCTCCACTATAAAATAGAACGCACCCAATCAATTATTCACACCCCTCAAGACATTTGGATCATAAAAACCCTAGAAAAATAAACTCTAGACTTCCCTACCTTAATTATATAGTCCATACTTTTGTAATAAATCCAACCAAGGAATCTATTATGTGCAAACCAAAAGGTGATACCTGAAGTAGAGGTAGTGTTCATCAATGAACGTTTTTATTTTATTTATTCATAAAACCATTTAAAATATTTTAATATAAATATCATATAATAAAATAAGTATATTAATTATACAAATATTTTTTATGTTAAGTGTATGACGTATATTTTTACACACTTCCACAAAATGGGATATGGAATCATCGTTCACGTGTACGGAAGACTACCGCCTCACGAAATGATGTCATTCGTTCTACCATTACTATCACTCAATGTTGGGGATAATGGTGGATTTAGATTTTATATATTATATATATGAAATTTTTGATGAATTTATGCTTTATGAATTATTATATAGCATGTACCTTCCTATTTTATGATTTGTGAAAATACGATAACATCATTCATGTGTATGGCAGACGACCACTTCACAAATTAGTGTGATTCATTCAAGATTTACATGGAATGTATTAAAGATTGGTTTAATATAAATATTTGATATATTTATATATATAGGTGAAAAAAATATACTAGAAATAAAATATATATATTGTTTACTTTTATCCTTTAATAAGATAAGAAAATAGAAATAGGATTCATGCGCACGTACGGCCTACTGTATCTATGAACGGTTTATTTCATTTCCAATTAAAAAATTTTATGGATTACTATAAATACATATATAATAAATATATATGATATTAATATCATGGTTATAATTCTAAAAATGTTTAAATCAAAATATAACTAAGAAGAACAAGAATCAAAAGTCAAAACAAGTATGAAAAACAAAGCATATTTTAGCCAAAACATAACATCAACTTGAAATTACTAATAAACGGGTAATATAAAGTGAAAATTAAATAATATATGGTATTATATATATATATATGAATTTTTTATGATATATTTATAATAAACTTATATTTATTATGAATTATGTTTGAACCAATACGACAGGAGTCAAGGCTTATGGTAGAGGGATTTCTAGTCTCGCTTTTATTTCTGTGTGACTTATGTCACCTTCACCACTTATTTTTTTATGTGGTGTATATACTACCCTATGAAACAGTATATAATGAATTTAATTTATTCAATGATAATAAAAGTTTTAATTGATGTTCTTCTTTCATTTATATCATGATTCAAAAGTTACACAAGTAGTAAGGGATTTTAGTCTCACATTTATTTTCCATGAGACACAAGCTAAGTTCGCCACCAATTTCATATATGCAGTGTGTGAAATTAAAAGGGATTTATTTTATTATTATTATAAATAGAATTATTGGAATTTATATATTCATTTTAGGATATTTATTTCATGGGATTTATTGTTAAAACGTTAATAATGTGGTATGTGAATTTTTTTCTCAATTTTCCTTCATTGAGATACATGTTATGTTAGGCCCCTATATTATTTTAATAGGTTTATATTCTACACATTTTACATTTTATATCATGAATCTACTTATTTTAATGCTATTTTAATTTTAATTTAATTTTATTCCTTCATGGGGCTTAGGATTCAAGGTTACCAAAGTGGTAAGAGTTTTATGCTATAATCATACGATTTTTCAGGATTATTTATGATCAAGTATCCAATGTTGAAATATCATGATGTACATATCAGTAATCATCATGAATTTTATTCTTATATATTTATTATTTATATATTCAAGTAATGGTACCATTTTTCCACTCTTTAGTACTTAAGTTAATTAAGAAAATATTTTTAATAAAATTCACATTTATTTCTCTCTTCATTAAGACATTTGTTTCATTTCAACAATATGTTTTCTAAAAAATATATTTTTTGAAATGATATTTTAAGCTCATTTCCAAGGTAAAGAATTTTGAAAATGTTTTATGTTTTAAAAAATGTTTATTATATTTTTCAATTCTTCTTTTATATGTTTTCATGGTTATTTTGAAATAAAAAATTTTTAAAAAAGTTTTATGTATTTAAAATAGTTTTTTTAGAAGAAGAAAAAATATTTACATCAAGAAATGTTTTAAATTATCTTTAAAAATTATTTTCCATATAATATTAAATATTGTTTTGTTACTCTTTCCTTACTTGGGATATGATCCTAGGTTATCATTCATGTAACTTCCCTGATGGGTTTATTTCTTAATGTCATGATGCTTATGAAACTAGTTTCTCTTCCATGGGTTATATGATTTGAAATCCACTTCTCTTCATAGGTTTTTCTATGATGAAATGATTATAAAACATCTCTCTTTTACAGTGGTTAAACTATGTTGAAATATTTTCACACCCATTTCAAATAAGGGGTTTTGATATGATGAATTTATGTGATCTTATGGTATATATATTTGTAATTGAATTATGTGATTAGTGGGAAAATTATCTCACTCCAATGAATTTTATAATGACTAGTATTTTAT
Source organism: Viscum album (assembly GCA_963277665.1). Classification (NCBI taxonomy): domain Eukaryota; kingdom Viridiplantae; phylum Streptophyta; class Magnoliopsida; order Santalales; family Viscaceae; genus Viscum; species Viscum album. The sequence goes on from OY728167.1 coordinate 669,729,089, forward strand.
GATCGTAGAGGATACCTGTTTTATTATCCCAATCCTCAATAAATAGAAAACATACGTCTTTATTCCAATACTGAAAACAATAGGGTACACTAGTTTTTAGATCAAGCCTAAAAACAATAGGGTACACATGTTGTTATCCCAAGCCTGAAAGGAAGAGGGTTCTCATGTTTCTAACCTATGCTTGAAAATAAGAGGGTACACTGGTTGTTATCTCCAGACAGAAATAAAGTCGGTACATGGGTTGTTAGTCCAATCCAGAAAAAAAGAGGGTATACAGGTTCATAGCCTAATACTGAAAAAAGGGTACACGAGTTATTAACCCAATCCCAGAAACAAGATGGTACATATGTTTGTAGCACAAGACTAAAAACAAGTGGGTAAGAACGTGTAAATCCTATGTTATTCTCTCATGGATTATTCTATTTGATTTCATTATGATTCATGTCTTATGAACTACTAATCCTTATTTTATGACTTAAGATTGTGATCTCTGATATACAGGGTATGATCTTCAGATGTTATTATCATGTTCTCAAACACTTATACTAATGATATGCTTATATATCTCTTTTATAACCCTGACTGAGTATCTCAGCTCACCAGGACTTATGTTTCCTTTAACCTAGTTATGAAGAATGTTTTAAGTAGTATTAATAAATGGGATGATATTTGTGGGAAACATTAATGATCTTTCACCAAGTTATATGATTGTGTTCCTTGCTTCCAAATCTACCAAAAAATTATGGTCCTTGGGAATGTGTTTGTGTAATGTAATGAATATTCATCTAAAAATATATAATATCAATATATGTAAATCCCAGGATTCTATAGTCAGTATCAATGGATAGTTTTATTCAACATCTGGAAACTATGATGAGAAACCTTTAGTGAGATCCCTTGGGATATTTTTACGGATATGTCTAGGGATGCATTTAAGATTAAGTATAAGGATGAGTTAATGTTTTGAAACATTTCTACGAATTTTGGTAAGGGTTTGATGTAGTGGATCCTAAAGTACTACATCCCTATCTAGATACTACAGGCATATGTGTGTCTACCATAGATGTAAATAGTGGTAACAAACCCAAGAAAACCATATTGAGGTAGAATCGATCTGAAACTAGTGAATGGTAATGGGCCTTACTGCACACCAAGTTTGAAACTCCAAGGTGATAGGCTTTGGAAATTCAAAAACTCTTTTTGAACCATCATGAATGATTTAAATAGAAGATAGATATTAATGACCTTGATTAAGCCTAAGGATTCATAGATTGAAAAGAAGGGGTCATGCTTTAAACACCCTATAAGTGATTTTTCATGATTATGTGGTTTTCCACTATGATTATAATTTATTCCTCTATGATTTATAGTTTTAGTCAATGGATAGACCCCGAAGGAACCATGTTAATTAAAAATTAAATGGACAATGCATTGATTTTAAAAGACGTTTTCAGGGGTGCGTTACTTAGAGGGAAAGAAATGGTGGGGCTCGTGCGGGCCCCACCTCACAAATATCCTACCAAGTGGGTATGATATCATGGGTCCCACCTTATCCGCTTAACCTGGCTTAAGTAGATTTAAGTGGCTTTAAGTGAAATAAAATAAAGTGAATCACCACCTTTATTTTATTTCATAACTTAACCCCAAAAATTAAAAACCACACCCGAGCAAACACTACTCTGGAAAAGGCGTTTCTAAGCAAAAATCGGCGCTGTGATTCCATCGGTGCCCTCAGAATTCGATTCCGAGCACCGGTTCAAAAGTTAGAAAAACCTGCTCCGTTCACTGAACGTACCCGAGCCAAACATTGGAAAATGATTCAGGGAAACCGGGCCTCAGAATCAGGTGCCGTCAGAAACTACGTTATTTTTAATTTTACGGGTCTTTACAATGCAAACCAAAGGAATGTTCTGTCCATGATACACATCTCTTGATCATATTGGATCTCCAGTGGTCTCTCAATGAACATTGCATCATCCTCGATAAACAAATATACCCAATCAGTGACATGGGAGTCATTGTGAAGATACCGATGAAGCTGGGAGACATGAAAGACTTCATGGAACCTCCCGGACTTCGGTGGTATCACCAGATGGTATGCCACCTCACAAACTCTTTCCAACACCTCGAAAGGTCTGATGAACCTGGGAGAAAGCTTAATCCCTCTATCGAACCTCTACTTTTGACATCGAGTGGAAAATTTCAAAAATATTTGGTTCCCAACCTGAAACTTCAAAGGCATTCTCCTGCGATCGACATAAGACTTCTTCCACTTGGTATGCCACCTCACCAACTCTACCCAACACCTCCAAAGGTCCGATGATCCTGGGAGAAAGTTTACTCACTCTACTGAACCTCCACTGCCCACGTCGAGGGGAAACCTTCAAAAATATGTGGTTCCCAACCTCAAACTCCAAAGGAATTCTCATGTGATCGGTATAAGACATCTTCCAGTCTTTCTCTACATTCATCTTCTCATGAACAAGCTACACCTTCTATTTCATTCTATACACCATGTCTGGACCAAGAACAGTTTCCCCCCAACTTCCATCCAGCACAAGGGTTAATGGCACGGTCTACTGTATAAAGCCTAAAATGGATCCATGCCGATGAAAGAGTGATAGATATTGTTGTAAGAGAACACTACTAAGGGAAATTTTTGTACCCATGACCCACCAAAATCTAGAACACATTCCTGCAACATGTCCTCCATCTTTTGGATGGTCCTCTCTATCTTCCCGTCCATCTGGGGGTGGAAAGCAGTGATGAGGTATAATTGAGTGACAAAGTCCTGATGAAATCCCCTATAGACTCGAGACATAAAACGTACATCCCTATCTGAGGCAATGGATCTTGGAACTCTATGCATCCACACTACCTCATCCATACACCTATATGCTAAGGCATCCACTGCCCTCGACTCCTAAATTGCTAAGAAGCGAGCTAATTTCTTTAACTGATCCACTAATTTGAAAATATAACTGTGTCCTCCTTGATCCTTGGGTAATACTATTGTTAAATTCATATATATGTCATCCCAATTCCACTCAGGGAAATGTTGGTGCTTCAACGGACCATCGGGAACTTAGTGCTCGGCCTTCACTTGCTGTCACACCAAGCGCTTTTCCACATACTCCACCACTGCTCGCTTCACCCTGGGCAAAAAAAAACTATTCCATCAAGCCCCATTAAATCCTGGAAACTTCTATGCATACTGATATGGGTGATCTATGAAAATCATGGAGAACATCCTCATACATTTCAACTTCAAAAAACAACTTATCATGGAACAACATCCAATTCTGACCATCCTCTAACCATCCCTTCGAAGCATCACCCAGGTCAATGTGATCATGCATCACCTACGCCTCTGAGTAACCCCACTGATACTCCACTATCATCATCCTTAGGGTTGACTATACTATCATCACAAATAGATGACCTCTATTTCCATCCTTTCCTACACCTATATGCAAGGCAGTCAACTCCTATATCACCCTCCAAGAGTCTATAGATTTTCGAACCACTTCCTTTTGCTACATACTATTAAAAGAATTATCCACAACATTTACCTTTCATGATGTGTAGAAGATATCGAAATTGTAATCTTATAGAAACTCTATCACCTCTCATAATGTATGTTTAGATCTCACTGGGAAAAGATGTACCTCATGTTCTTGTGATCTGTGAAAACCACAAAGCACTCCCCAATGAGGTAATATTGCCACAAAATTACTGCAAGAAAAACCATTTCAAGTTCCAGATCATTGGTGGAATATTTATGTTCATAGGAACATAACAACCTAGACCCATAGGATACCACTACCCATTGTTGCATCAGCACACACCCCAAGCCTATATGAGAAGCATCACAAAACACCTCTAACGTAAACCCTTCCTCCGACAGCCTTAGCACTAGATAACTAACCAACTTCCCCATAAAATAGCAGATTTCTACCTTCCACTACTCTCCCCATATTAAATATTAGCCTTATCTGGTCAAATCCATTAATAGATCTACTACTCAGGTCAAATCAGTTATGAATATTTGGTAGTAGCATGTCAAATCGAGAAAAATGAGAACCTCTTCCAAATTCTTGGGTGCTTCCCAAGAAACGATTACCTCGTCCTTTGACAGGTCCACTACTACACCCTAATGAGGCACCGCATTTTCAAGGAAGTGGACCTCTCATGTCCAAAACATGCACTTGGATAGTTTTCTGTAGAGATGGTGGTGCCGAAAGACCTCTTGGAGAGTCTTGTGATGCTTGATATTCTCCTCATCGGAATTTGAGTAGATCAGGATGTCATTGATGAATACGATGATGAAATATTCTAGGAACTCATGAAAGATAGATTTCATGATCCCAATGAACACAGTTGGTGCTTTCGTAACACCGAATAGAATAATTACAAACTCGAAGTGCCATACCTACACCTGAATGAAGTTTTTGGGATGTCACCGTCCTTCACCCTTAACTAGTGATACCCAGACCACCGATCGATCTTAGAGAACCAACCTTCTCCCCTCAACTATTCGAAAAGATATATTTTTTTCTCGAGAGAGGGTAATGGTTCTGGAATGTAACCTGATTCAGTCCTCTGTTGTCTCTTCACAGCAACAAACCACTGTCGTTTTTCTTCGCAAACAAGACTGGAACACCCCGGAGAAACACACCAGGTTAGATGAAACCCATCTTCATTATATTTCAATCGGAATCAGAAGCTCCTATAACTCGAAATTCATCATCTGAAAAGGATCCATCGAGATCATATCAGCAAAGATCTATATGCATATCTCAAACTCAACATCTGGTTTTGGGGGTATAGTCACAACCTCCTTGTGGAAAACAATAATAAACTCTCTGCCAACTACCAGAACTGCCACCATCTCAACATTCATTGATCCCACTAACAGCTCAGCTAACAAAGAAATAAGAATATCTATATACCGAATACCATGTTTGAGAAAATGAGTCTTATTTGAAAGCAGTCAATAACAACATGCACTGAAAACAACCATTTGATGCCAAGTACGAAATCGTATGGCTATATATGTAGCAGAAAGAGATCCCAGTTGAACTGATGTGGCCCCAACATCCGTCTACATCCCCGGAAAATATCAAACAATCTGGTCTGTCCTCCGACTTCTATACTCAACACCAAGGTAACGAAAATTCTCTCTATGACTATTCCCAATTCATGGGTCATTATGTGTGCAATGAAGAAGTGTGAAGATACATAATCAAATAAGGTGTAAGCAAGCATACTAAACAAAGTGATCGTACCTCGAACGATATCTGGACCTACTGGAACTGCTGCCTCTACAGTGTTCAACTTCCCATACCCAGCTCCTCTATACCTTGGTTTCCAGCTGCCTCCTCGAACATGCCCTGGTCGAGATTCCTGAAGAGAACCATGAGGTAATCCTCCTCCTACAATGTCCTCCCTTGGTGGAGCAGGGTCCTTCTCTCCCTACAGTAGGAAAGGTCGGGCCGGAAACTACTGCTGAGGCAAGCACTGAACCTACCAACCTCCACCATACTGAGTTCAAACAGAGAACTAAATCTGATGGTTCCCATATCCTCTTTAATAAAAAACAACTCATACCCAGGCCCATGGAAAAAGGGTGAGGACTAGAGGTTCGGAATTGGAACTGCTGGGGTCGGCTCCCCGCTGGCTGAAACCTAGAAAGCCCTAATGCTGAAGACTTGCTACTAACGGCCTTCCCCATTAAATAACATGGATAACTTCCCTATAATTTCATTCCTCCTCATGAGTGCATCCTTTCTACTTTTTAATCCTTCTTATGATCCTCTAAGTATGTGAGTAGGTTGATGGGAGTAACTGCATACTGAAGAGAAGGACGAAGTGCCTCCTCTAAGCGCCTCACCTAGGACTCCTCATTCGAAAAGAGATCCAGAGTAAAATTTTGGAGATCCTTGAACATGATCCTAAATTACCACACTGACGTACTCCCCTTCTAATGGGAGATGAGCTCTTGGCTCTTCCTAGCCTTCATCATGGAAGAATGAAATTCCACCTAGAACTCCTTCTCAAAGTCGACCCAGAGAACATTCATCTATTTTCTCTCCTCGAGGTAATGATTCCACCAACAATGTTCTACTCCCCTCATCTAGGTCACAAACCTAGGAACCCTGTACTCTATCAGAGCTCATAACAAGCTGAATGAGATCACCATGTCCTCTATAAAACTTTTTGTCTCCATGTCTGAGACAATGCACTCATAATTTCCCAGAGTCTGCCAATGAATATCATGAAGCATCCTCTACCAATGACCATCCTACCCAACTAGATTGACCCACCACCAATCAACTGGGTCATCCTACTGACCCACTACATCTCATACCACATGTGGGCGAAGTCCAAGAGCCATAGCTGAATGGAAAACAATGAACTCCTAAGACCGGGTAGTATGGAATTTGTTTAGGATTCATTTTGACTCATAAATTATTTCAATTTCCCAAAAATTCCCAAAAAAACAAGAACAGAACCAATAATTATTCATGTACCTTACCAAGTGTCTCTACCCAACAAATGGTGTAGCCTCACTTGATCATTTGGTAATCTCATATTCCTTTCATTGGATCATGGGGGCCCCTAAAATCTCATGTCCTAGAAGGTCTCCCCAAGATTATGTTAGGTACCAAGATCACCTAACATTGTATCCCTACCAACCCATACAATTACAGTGCCTAAATCCAAACTCCATCCTATCTCTCAACCATCTCCTTTGATACTATTCTATCATGAGCTTCATTATTCAAGATGATGGAAGGGATAGAAAGATGTCGAGGCCTTCCTTCCTCAATATGAAGGAGTGATAATGACCCCTGAGTCCTGACTCCAATAAGCCATGGGGTGGTGACTAGCATCAAGGGTACGTAAATCTCATAAAAGTGTGAGGCATTACCCTTTTTATAGTAACCAATATTAAGAGACAATATGTATCAAACTCGAACAACACCAAGACACAAACATATATATATATTTATAAGGAATACAAAATACATCCCATGTGCATGTTAAAAGTAAAACTACTAGAAAATACAAGGAAAATAACAAGGTACGTAGCAAAAGAAAAATCTAAGCAGCAACGCAGCAACTCCCCCCAACATATGAGCTAGTAAGGTATAGAAAGGGCCATTTCATCTCCCCAGAAACTAGAAAATATTTCTATATATGTAGGGTGATAATATAAGTATACTCGGTAGGAAAATCCTAATTCACCTGCGCATAAGTGGGACAAACATACTAATTCCCTGGTGAAAAAAATAGTATAAACCAAATGCACCTATCAAGGAATACTAACCACCCAACCTCACCAAGGTACACTCACCAAGAAACACGAATCAAGTAATGTAACAGAAGAAGCACATTGGTATTTGTGTACCCTTCACCAATTACCAGATGTAGTCCCACTACATAACAAGTCTATCCATTCCACAATCAATCAATATCTCAACCAGAGAAACCATAACACTGCCTATTCTTCCCTATACACACAATCACACAGCTACCGCCACTTAAAACCCAAACATAGAAAAAAACCCAAAATATCACAACACACGACCACACATATCAAATATTGTGTCTTTATATTTGGCCAACGTTGTTCTTTAAATTCCACTTTAATAAGAAAGGGTGATCACACGAGGATTTTCATCCATGGGAATCCATTTGTTAAACCATGTGTATGTGATTCATTAGATTGATATTTACAACAACTATCCTTAGGGAAATAACAACATTTATAAAGAATAACCCATGCGCTAGAAAACACCACCAACAACCATGATTTTTAGAGGCTAGCGGACACAACAAATCACATAATAAATAATGATAACAAATAAAACAAGTGATCAACATCAATCCACTCCCATCCCTTTATCGAGTTTATATTTTATCATTAGAATTTATAAAGCTGAGGACCTCAGCATAGATCATAAATGAAGAAAATTTCTTCGTGCACCAAGAGGAAAGAGAAGAGAGGACATCAGATTTAGAAAAAGCAAGATCCTATATCAATGGAATGGGAAATAGTTTCAAGGGCCATTAAAGTCAGATTGTAACAAAAAACATATGGTTTGACTATTTCTAAGTCTGTACAGTGTTAGGATATTAAAGATATAATTAATATCCTTTGAAATTCCTTTAGAAATTACCAAACAAGACTTTAATCTCTATTTACATAAAATAAAATGTAAGAGGGAAGAAATTGGAAAAACTAGGAAAAACTAGAAATGAGTCACCGATGGGTGAGTCACTAACAAAAGTCCACCGACAGTGAGCCACCGACATCGAGCCACTGAAACTGACTCACCGATGTCCTGACTCACCGACGCCATGACTTATCGACGCCCTGACTCATCGATTCCCTGACTCACCAATGCCCTCACTCACTAATGCACTGACTCATCTATGTCTGACTCACCGACACCTTGTATCACTGATGCCTTGACCTACCAATTCCATGACCTATAGATACCCTCGACCTACTGACGCCTTGACCTACCGACAGCTTGACCTATCGACGACTCGACCTACTAATGGAAAAAACTAGAAATTTAGAAAACTCTTGAAATGATCTACGGTTGCCTCCCAGAACACCGTAAACACTATATTTTGATAAAGTAAAGGACCATGGAGGTCTGGGCCATTACATTACAAGAATGAAACTCCCCCTCCACTATTAAAGGTCACTCACCCCCTCACATATTTACACCTCTAAGGCCAATTGAATCATCCAAACCCTGAACAAAGGAACTCCAAAATTACATCCATTCATTTTATAATCATTCATTTGGGTATAAATCTAAATAATGAAGTCATTTTGGTAAAAACCAAAAATAGATACCAGAATAATATGTAACATTTATCTAAGAATGTTTTTGTTTTATTTCATCCTCAAACCCCTTTAATTATTTTAATATCATGATTATATAATAACCTATGTGTATTAATATTTATAGGACTTTATTATGTTAATTTTATGACCTAAAAGTTTACACACTTACATAAAATTTGATACATAATCATAACTTTTATGTACGGTGGACTACCACCTCATGCACTGATGTCATTTTTTCTTTCATTACCACCATTAAAGGTTGGGAGTAATGATGTATTTATGGTTTATATATATTATATATATATTATATTTATGATATTTATGATATCATTATTCTAATATAATTATTATATAATTCATGCCTTTGTGGTTTCCATTTTTTGAGAATACAATAACATCGTTCGTCTGTACGGTGGGCCACTGCCTCATAAAGTGATGTGATTCGTTCTTGCTTAACATGGAATGTATTAAGGATTATTTTAATATAAATGTGTGATATATATGACCTAAAAATTATATTTTAATAATATATATATATATATTATTATATTTTTTCCTTTTAATATGACAAGAATATAGAAACAGTGCTCATGCGTATGTATGACTTGTCGTCTCCATGAACAGTTTATTTCATTTCCTATCACTAAATTTTTAAGGTTCACTATAAAAAAAATATAAAGAATATTTAAGATATTTATATCTTTTTTATCATCCTTGAAGTGATGAAATCATAATCTAAGTAAGAGGGATGAGAATAAAAAGTCAAACCATGTATGAAAACAAAGTGATTCTTACCCATAACATAACTTCAACTTGAAATTGTTAATATATAGTTAATATAGATTCATAAGTAAATAATATATGGTATTATATATATTAATAATTATATATAATATATTTATAATAAACATGTATTTATTATACATTATTTTTGAACGAGTACGATGAGAGTCAAGACTTAAGGTATGGGGATTTCTAATATCAATTTTATTTATGTGATACTTATGCTATATTCAACACTCATTTATTTTTTTTGGAGTATATATTTACCTATGACATTATATATCATGAATTTAATTTATTTCATGATATTATAAGTTTAAATTGTTATTATTATTTCATAGATCAATCAATTCAAAAGTTTCTCAAGTGGTAATGGATTTTTTCCTCACTTTTATTTTCCATGAGACATAAGACATGTTCCCCAACTATTTCTTGTATGTGGGGTGTATAATTCTTATGGATATATTTTATGACTATTATATTGATTATTATTTTTAATACATATAAATTTTTGGATCTATATTTCATGGGGTTTATGGTTAAAATATTTCCAAAGCGGTAAGGGAATTTTGTCTCAATTTTCCTTCTTTGAGACACATGTTATGTTATGCAACTATATTATTTTAAGAGGTTTATATAATTCCCATTTGACATGTTATATAATGAATATCGTTATTTTAATGATATTTTAAGCTTTATTTAATTTTATTCCTTCATGGGTCTTAGGATTCAAGGTTACCAAAGTGGTAAGAGTTTTATGTTATAATCTCACCGTTTTCAAGTTTATTTATGACCAAATCTCTAATGTTGAAATATCATGATCTAACTCTCAAAAATTATCATGAATTTTATTATACTATGTTTATTCATGATATCTTAATGTAATGGTACTATTTTTAAACTATTTGGTATATATGTTAATTAAGAAAGTGTTTTTAAGCAAATACCCCTTTATTTCTCTTGTCGGTCATAAATCAGTGTTCTTTAAAAACAATGTTTTCTAAAAATGTTTCAAATATATTTTTAACTGATATTTTAATCTCATTTTTAAAGAAAATTTATCTTTAAATTGTTTTATGCTAAAAAAAATTCAGTTTTTTACAGCTTCTTTTATTATTTTTAATGGTTTCTTCAAAGAAAATGGTTTTCGAATTGTTTTATGTTTCAAGAATCATTTTTTTTCAAATAAAACCCCATATTTCCCCCAAGAAATGTTTTAAATGATATTAAGAAATTATGTTCCTTCTGAGATGACATATTTTGGTGTTCCTCATGCCTTACTGAGTATATAGTCCAAGGGTACCATTAATATTATTTATCTAAATGGTTTATGTCTTGACGGCAAGATGTTTATAAAAATCATTTCTATTTCATGGGTTATATTCTTTGAAACCCAATTCTCTTCACAAGTTGTTCTATGATTAATGATTATGAAACTTTTATCTTCTCTACAGGCTATGATATGATGAAATTTTTATGAAACTCATTTCAGTCCAAGAGTTATGATATTATGAATGTTTATGATCATGGGTCACACATATATATGATTTCATTATATAATAGGTGGGAGCTATATCTCCCTAAAATTAATTGGGTAATGGTAAATGTTATGTTAACATAAATGGTACATGGTTTGTTATCCCATTCTCTAAAATAATAGGGTACACTTGTTGTCATTCCAAATTTGAAAATAGAAGGGTACATGGGTTGTTAGCAGAAGCCTGAAAAATATTGGGTACACAGGTCATTATCCCAATCTTGAAATCAAGAGGTTACTTATTTTATTATCCCAAGCCCCAAAATAGGAGGGTATATAGGTTGTTAACCCAATCCCAAAAAAATACGGTTCATGGGTTGTTAACCCTATTCTGAGAACAAGTGGTTACATGAGTTATTAGCCCATGCCTAAAAACAAGAGGGTACATATGTTGTTATCCCAAGACCCAAAACAAGAGGGTACATGGGTTGTTAGCCCAAGATAGAAAAAAGAGGGTATACTGGTTGTTAGCCCAAGCCTCAAGCAGGTGTATGGGTGGTCAACCCAATCCTAACATTTTATGAATGTCCTATTGGCTAGCGTTCACATAATATTTTATATGCTTTGTGAACCCCAAAAATTCCATGTCTTACTTCTATGTTATGATCTCATGGCTTATTATCTTTGATTTCACTATGATTAATTTCGTATTACCTTCCAATGATTTTTACATGAATTAAGATTATGAACTTTAATTTGAATGTTATGATCTTAAAATGTTATGATCATGTTCTCATAGACTTATACTCATGTTATTCTTACATATCTCTTTTATTTACCCATACTAAGAATCTAAGATCACCATTTATTTGTCTCCTTTCCCAATGTTATGAAGAAACGTTTTAATTAGGAGTAATAAATGTGAATATATTTTTTGAAAACATTGAATATATTTCACAAATATAGAAGATTATGCTCCATGTTTCTGAAGTCACTAATATATTATGGTCCTTTGGAATTTATTGTGAAATTTAATGAATATTAATCTAAAAATATATCATATCCATGTATGTTAATCCTTGGATTCTATAAAATATACCTCACATTTCATGAAAATATCTTCCAATTTCTCATATCACTCTAGCTAAGCTATTACTTTCATCCATTATTAATCAGTGACACTCTACTCATGGAATCATCAAATACCATTTCCAACCAACCCATATGACCATCTTCTCTCAATCGAATCCATCTTCTACACTGTGAATTTATCTATATCACTCTACAGATATCTTGAAATCTCTAATAACCTATAATGATTACCATGAGAACCTGATAAATGCACTACCTTCTCAATCACTATGATCCCACTACTAACAATTCTAATTAATAGAAACTTCCTACTTGGGAATTTTTAATAAGCATCAACCCATTAATGATATTTTTTAACAACACTTTAAATTTTAATTGAAAATTCCTACTAACCATTTCTCAAAATAATATATGCTACTGACATGATGGTAATATCTAATGACTCAACCATTATCATTATACCATTATCTAAGAACCTAGTTTTTTCAAAACCATTCACATCAATGAACTATGTAATTTCAAAACATAATTTTATGTGCGTGTTATATCTCATTTCTACTCAACCCACCATTACTCATATTATTTTTCATTTTATGAACCAAAACCTAAGGCTTCAACCCAACCTAAAACCCAACTCTGGTTTCCAAACCAAAACTATTTTCCATATATAATATACCCAATTCTACACGGTGAAACTACCCCTTATTAAACACCCATGGTGCTTGAATTCTCAACACACTCAAGGAAATGGATAAACATTATTGAGTTCTTGATCCCCCTGAAATTGAGGATCTCTCTTGTATCTATAGAATTTACAAAAGATATTATCATCCTATATAATATCCTCCCACACACCTTGTCTTATAATAAAACCACAATCATTCATCTATATAGTGAATGAATATTATTCATCCCTTATTGACCAATAATAACCAACCACCCTAACAAGAATAACCACCAGCCTTACCACAATAATTACTCAACTAAACACATTAAGAGGAACATATAACCTATTAAGGCAATAACATTAACCATTTTTACCCACTTAAGGGTATCTCATCATCCATAACCACTCATATAAACAAATCTCAAACCATAGTCACTTATCTCTAGAGTCCAAAACTTGGAATCCCATCATTGTACTAACATACTATATGTTTCTCCTCTACCATTTTAATGAATACAATCACATATCATCATAAACACATTAAATCAAACACTAAAATCACAATTAATTAATTATCCATTAATAATTAATTTCTAAAAACACTGAATAAGTTGTTGTTGTCATTTTTATTAACTAAACCCCATTTCAAAACCATTTTCTAAATAATATTATTTACTAAAAATAGTTTCCCAAATCCATTTTTACAAAACATTTATTTCCTAAAATCCATTTCTCTAAAACAATTTTCTTTTTTTAACCATTTCTCACTCACAAGCTATCATGCACAAATACAAGATACCTATATGCCTAGTTTTATGCATGAGAACTTTCCTCTAGTCACCCCTATCGAAGAATAAATAAAAAAAATAATAATCTCACCCCTAAAATCATCCTTGATTTATCAACACGATCATAATAGTGAAAATTAATTAACAATAATCATGTACCCAGTAGATGAGACTTTATTTATACATGTGTTAGTTATGCCCAAGTATAAGGACCATCCAAATATCTAGAAACATCATACGTCAATATGCTATTCTAAATTAGTATGTTAGCCAAAATAAAATACTTTGATGTCATTTTTAATGCCCTAGATTGGGTAATCGACCACTGACTTAGGTCGATATGTTGTATGACCTCAGGTTCAATTCCCATTATACCATAGTATTGTGACTAGTAGAAAGAGTCTTAACCAACATGGGGTGACTATACTCTTAATACCATCACATACAATAATCATCAGTAAAAAATCATCACAATATATAGAAAATAAATTGAATATAATTAAAACTAAAGGATAACCAACAATAACAAATAAAAATCAACATGTTATAACAGTAATGTACCGACACTCATCATATAGCCATACAAAAAGAACCACCCACTAGGAAAATAAATATTAAATAAAACCAAGACAAAATACACTGGAAGAATAACCACAACCTCAGGTATCTCCTTGGTCATATATCCCAAACATCATCTAGTTACTCTATCCATATCCCCCATATAACTTGTCTAAAACAAAACAGTTAGTTCTACATGCACAATGGTGTTCCCATTAATAGTTTGAGAATAAGTCTTACTAGTACACCACCAATAAATCTCTTATATATTCCATCATATATAGTATATTCTTGTATGGAATCTAAACTAATCGTTAACATATTGAATGAAAAAAATCTTGTAAATTCATGATGTTTTAAAAAAGACATCATGATTCCTACCCCCTGCATCCATTACTGATAGTATATCCATCATAGTCCGCCAACATCAGAACCCCATTGAGGGAAAGCAGAAATGTATCCAAACTCTGGAATATATGAATCCAAACATTGGAGAGGGAAAAAATTACCAAACCTATGAACATTGGAATCCCAATAGGGAGATGAAAAAATATCTAGACCCTGGAATATAGAAATCCCATTAGTGGGAATAAAAATTATTCCAAAATTGGGCATATAGAGTAACTGAGGATCCTTTCACTCATTGGTGATATGACTACCACTAATGAAAAGTAAACACAGGGGTGTTGTATTCTATAATATTTGATTCCCAGGTTCCATGATAGATTGTATCCTAAATTATCTCATCATATTCAACATAACATATAAGTACATGATCCTAAGAATATAAATAGCAATGTCAACCTTATGTATGACCTGAACCACACCGTCATGAAGTAGGTACCGTAGAGAATTCAGAATAATTCAGAGCACAACATTGATAATAAATACTAAAAAACATATGGAAAACATATCCCCTATCATATCCCTTAGATATTCCCACGTCACAACCAAGCTATCAATTATAGGGTCCTGTATATGTCCAAACATAACCCTCCATGAACAACCTCATCATAAAAAATCATTATACAAACTACATCTACATAGACTCCATAATAATATCAGGCTCCAAATAATTAGTCATATCATAACCCAAACATAAGTTAATAACAACATTATACCCCTCTCAAGACAAGAAATGTCATGTTCTATAACACACTACTAGAACCCTTCCATATCTAGAGTTTTCATACAAGATTCTCTATCACCCTTACACCACTTTCTATGTACTAAATACACATGTGGACTAACCAATTTCCCACCTGATATACCCATGGAATACCCTTATCAACACAATCCAAGTCTTATAAGTCTTCCCACTAGCTATCAACACTCATCTCAGATTCCGTTCCAGTCCTTCATAGACCCCCACTCATGGGTTCCCGTGCACCTCTTAACTACCACAAAGTGACACTGAGAACAATCTAAGGATAGGTTACTTAGAAATCACGAAGGCCTTATATTTTTATTTATATTTTTATAATATACCTTGTATGTGTTGAGGGGGAACCCTTACATGACCCACAGTCCCAAGGAAAAGGCCCATACATGACCCGGAGGCCTAGAGGCACAACTCCCTTTACATAACCTCGAAAGAGCAAGACCTGACACACATAAAACATATCCTCTCCAGTATTTGTATCTTGAAGGCACCTAAATTCCCACCTCACATGGATAATCGGATATAATTTTGCATTGTAGAGTTGCACAGTACCTGGTACCAATGGCAGTTTCCATACCCTCTTATTCTTCCAATCCGATTAGCTCTGCTCCAAGGGTTACAACAATGATCTGAATCCTCTTCTAGGAATACTCCTATGTGGTCTTCCCAGGATACTTCTCGGTCTCTATTGCTTGAAAGCCTTATGTACTGAAGTCCATTGGTGGCCTGAAATCCTTGTGTCTTTAAGGCCCTTGGTGGCCCAAAATCTTTGTGCCTCGAAGACCTTTAGTCGCTGGAAATCCCTAAGACCCATAGGCCCATACCAGTGGCCCGAAGGAACAAATCAAATGAATAGTTCTGGATTCTATAGTACCATAAATTACCTGCTATAATAATACTATAGTACCTATAAACTTTTCCCCCACCAGGATTTGATCCCGGATCTTTTGGATGTAAAGAAGGATCCTCTATCACTCATGTATTGTCTCATTGGTAAGGAGTAGTTACTCGCTCCCACCATTCAATTAAATGATAATTATGGTCACATGGAACATCATTTATATTTATACTCATTCTCATCATCTCTATCCTCTTTCTCAAGTATTTGTATGGTTATAATGATATTCCCACACCTTTTCCCATATAATTACCAAGTCCCAATACCAACTGAAACCATTTACCAAGGTCCATTAATTTGAAATCCCTTAACCCGCTCCTTAGATCTCAACTTACTCTATCCAAAATTTATTTGGAAACCTGCTACCACAATTGGGTATTTTGATCATAAATAGTCATTAATCCCCCTTAGTAGTGTATTCGTGGAGTGTCATAAATTTGAAAACCATTAATGGAACAATTAACTCACTATTAAAAATATATTGGAGTTTATTACAAAATTTCAGACTCACCTAGACCCTTCAAAGATTCCTTGAACTCAACCCCATGCACACATATGCAATGAAAATGCATTCACCACATATGGATAAGTATTAAATAGACCAAAAACATGAAAATTGAGTTATCATCCTTAGTACATTCCCTCTATCCCCATCCATGTTTGTACTAAGCTTCACTAAGTTATCAATCTCCTATATCAAACTAAAATTCTGTAAAATTACTTATAAACACTTATAATTAATTATCCAATTTTATTTAGAATTTAATATTCAATAAAACTCACCAATCACTGCTATGACACTAAACCCTCAAACAAAGGCATTTTAAATGTTTATGTATTCCCTTTATCTATCCAAAAAACAAAATTCCCTTTAAAAATACCTGAAGTATCACAAACTTTATTCCAATTTTGAGAAAAACCCATAAAAATATACGAGGTGAAATATCTCTAATGAAATAGTGTGAAGAAAGAAGAATATATCATCTTCTGATATCCTTAATCCAACACACAATGAATCCCAATAATAGTTTCCATATTTCAACATGAATTAATGAAATTTTACATGAACCGTATCCTAAAAAAATTATATGAAACAAAGAGGAAATTATAAATGAATAAGGAATAAATTTACCATGTTTTTACATATAGAAACAACATTGATCTAACCTAGAACCATGGGAACAAAGAGAGGGAAATGGAAGGGGGGATGTTAATTCCCTTGGGAATTTTCGCTAAAGGAGGATAACCCTAAGGAGAAAATGAAATAGTGGTTCTAAAATGGCCCCCTTTACCCTCACTAAAAAAACACAACCCAACTCTACTGGGTACCCATTTCACCCATACTGAGTACCCAGTGGCCCACCCAAAAGGTCCAAACCAATTACCACCCAATGGGTACTCAGTACCCTTACACGAGGTACTCGATGGAGTTTATAGTTTTATAAAGAACAAATAGTAGAAACCATGTCTTTAGGCACCCCCAAACAGGTACCCAATAGCTACTAACATCTTCTATAGTTATCCACCACCATTATTTTCAATACCCAAACCTATAGAACTACCCAAAACCTCAAAAGGAACTCTAGAATTTAGAAAAAACATATCTCAACTATTTACCAAAACCTAAAATTCAAATCCAAATTATAATTCTCAAAAAACCCTTTATCTACATCTAAAAATTTAAATTTTCTCTTGAATCACTGGCCTGTACCAACACGGGTCATTACAAACATGTGACTTACATTATCATAGTCATCGAGGATCCTATGGTGCACTTTAATTATAGACCATTTTAAACTTGAATCCATTTTATCAACTTAACAGGAAATATTATATTGAATTGAATTTGTAATAAGGATCCTAGGAGTGGTTCAATGAAGCACTCATGTGATATAATGGTCATACTACTAATGGTTCAAGAATATGAATTAGAATATAATTAATTCAATAAATCAACTCTGAACCCAGGAATATTTTTTCATTTTATTTTTAACATAATGTATATATTTTATTACTCACATACATCATCCATTATACTTTATTGATACTTTAGATAGTTTTAATTTGATACAATAAAATCATAAAAATTCTAATTTAAATTTCCTATTGAGAAAAAAAATATAGATTAACTAAATAACAAAAAATTGATCCCTGGGGAAATTATCTAAAACTCTTATTTTAATGGGTTATAGTGTCTCAATTCAAATTTAATGGCGTGGTCAAAAAAACTTTCCATTCAAGTAATTATTCATCCTCCAAAATATATAATGCATGTTTATTAATGAACATGGAAAATTATGCTGATGTAATGGTTCTATTTTCAAATAATCGATCTCTTATGGTCAAAGTAATTGATAATATGAGGCAAAATAGAGATTAATTGAATAATATCATTGTACGTTTTAAATATGTGTTTCAATATAACATATATTGTAATTTGGTTTTATAACTTTAGAATGAGAGACTCATTAAATTAAATGAATTATTTAATAAAATTTAATTTATTTGATGTATTAATGAAAGGATGGAGGATAAATTGTAATCTCTTTCAAGACGATAGAAAAGTGAACTCATTTTTATCGTAGTGCAAGAGAAAAAAATTTAAGGAATTGAATGATTGGGATTATACACTAAATATGGAAAAATTTTCTAAGTATAAGGTACTAATTGATTTTCCTAAATTGAAAATAGGCTATTAAAAGACTTGTGATACATGCATGAGAGGGAATATAATGAAAAATATTTATAAGTAAGAGAATAATGGAGGTTCCCATTTTCTCCATTTGGTTCATACCAATGTATATGTTCCCATGACACATATAGGAATATGAATAAATTTTAATTTCATCTTATATATAGATAATTGTAGTAGGATGAGATGCATAATTTTTATGAAAATGAAGAAAGAGTTAATAAAGTGTATCAAAAGATACTAAAGGGGAACTAAATATTAAATTGGAATGAAGATAAAAATTTTAGGATTGGATAATAATGTAGATTATGCCTCAACTAAATTTTAAAAATTCCATGAAAAAAATATAATCAAACATAAAGTATCATCGATGATACCGCAATAGTAAAAAATGTGTTTTTAAAAAGTGAAACTATATGGTGGAAAACATATAGAAGATGAAACTCATTGAGTCATATCTCAACGAACTATTGAAAATAGATAGTGAATGTGGTAGTGTACACATAAAATAGAACATTATTATGTCCCAGAGTGAAGATGATAATTTATGAGATGTGTCATAGGAAAAGTCCAACACTAAAATATTTTTGAATTTTTATGAGTAAGTGTTATATTCAGAATAAATAAGGCACACAAAGAAAATATAGTAATGAAACATTTAAAGGTTTATTTCTTAATAATTAATCTCAGAATAAAATATTAAAAAAAACATAATAGGTCAATATGTTTTTTTAGAAATGATTTGAATGGTATTGAGGAGAAGTGTGATAAAAAATCTAGAAATTTAGATTTATAGTAAATTGTAGAGGAAGATGATAATTATGAGATAAATTCAGGATAATCTCAAATAAAATTGCATGATAATTATTTTGAAGTTAAATTAGAATATAAAATTGTTGGTTAAGTGTTTCAATAATTTTATAAAAAGGGGAGTAAGATAGATGAAATAAATTAGTCTAATATCATTGTCCAAATGATCACAACACCATTGGAACAAAATAGTTGTTCAAGAATAATCATGATGAATATATGATTTTAATCCCAAAAAAAATGAATGTTGGTATGAAAATTTTAAGATTAAATTGAATTATTTGATGTAGAGAATGCATTTTCACTATTAGAGTGACCTGAATCAGCATGATTATTTTTTTATGGTGGAAACTAAAAGGGGATACAAGGTTTATTAAATGCATGTGAAGATAGAATTATTAAATAGAATAATAAAGGAAGAGTTTTACATAGAATAACTAGTATATATTCATCTTATAAATGAAAGATAAAAGTTATGTCATTTAATAAAAGTTTTATATAACAAAAAACATATACTACAGTATTTCTATACTCATTTTGATTCATACTTGAATAAATTTCTATTCAAAAAAGAATGTTTTGATCAAAAAATCTATGTAAAATTCCCAAATAATGAATAATAAATTGTACTCATATATTTTGGAGATATAATATTCATATTTGGAAGTAACAAGAAGAAAATAGTTTATAATTTTATTAGCTTAATGAAATCAGGGTTTTAAATTTCTAAAATCGAAAAATTCACTTAATTTATTATGATATATTTCACTTAGAAATATGATTATATATTTATCTCATTAGAAAAATATGCTAAAAAGTTTTTATAATGTTTTGATATATAATATTAAAAAAATTCAATACTAACAACTATTTGAACTAATATCAAGTAGAATTAAGATAGAAAGGTTACAGATATGATGATATTTCAAAGAATAATTATATTTTTGTTTACTTTTATGTCATTATAGTCGTACATCATTTATGTAACATATTTATTTTTTTGGATATAATGAAATATTAAGGAATAGAAACTTGTGCTGGTAAAAAAAATCGTTATGTGGGTGTAAGTTAATCTTGATCTTGATGTAGTATATGATTGAAAAATAGATAAATATATGATGTCGTGTTCCAATACAAATTGGGATGGAGATATTATGGAGAGTAAATCCACAAGTAAAAGGTAAATTTTCAATATAATAAAATTTTATACTTAGACTAATAATAAATAAGAAAGTAATTTAATTATCATAGTTTTTGTATAATATATTTCGATAATAACATCATAAAACAAATTTATTTGTATAAATAATTATTTATAGGATCTTTTTAAAGAAGTAATGTTCTGTGGTGATATTTTGTAACAAAAAAATTCAATTGATCTTATAAATAAAATATAAAACATTCATGAATGAAGAAAATTCAAATCCAGTACCAATTTATCAATAAAATGGTGGAATACAAATTTTCCTCATTGGAAAATCTTATAAAGTATCATCAATTATTGGACATTTTTATAAAACCATTAGCCACACCAATATTTGAGAATAATTGGTTAAATACTAGAAATAAACACCCCATAATCTTAAATAGATTTTTTGTATCCCATCTCCAAATATTTGTTTTAATTTTAAATTGGATTCTCATTCATGATTGTTATTATACCATTTGGGTTTATTTTCATAGGGGGAGAAATCATAGGATTCTTGGACTTTCAAATCAAGTGGTAATATACACTTTAGGGGTTTATTTTGATATGATAAGTAGGGGAGATATAGTACTGGGGTCCTTTCATCAAATACTAATCCAGATAAGGGGATTCATATTAAACTTTTTCATTGATAGATCTAAATGTCTAAGATAATAATATAAGTCTTTTAATAACATTTGTTTTCTACAATGAGAATTAATTTCATATAAATTGAGTGTGAAATTAAATGTTTTTTTTCTATTTCTATTTTATAGAGTTAAATAATTTATCAAAAACACATTTGTAATTATAATGACCTTAATAATTAAATTAGGTACATCCATCAAACCCAAGGAGTAAAAATATTGGAACCTCGGTTGGTCAAACAAAGTGGATATCAAAATGTGATCCAAATTGGTTGTGTTTATTAAAAATTACGGTCAATTAGTTTAATTGTTTTTTGATTAAAGTTAAAATAATTTTGGATTTATTCTGGTGATTTATAGATATATTTTTCAAGAATTAATACAAACCATGTCATAGAATAAGTCTTGGTAAGAGTTGTGGTATATGAAAAAGGATTATGGAATTAAAATATAATATATTATATGTTATGAGTAAATCTGATGTCATGGTTATATAAATAATATCATAATATTCATACAACCATTACGGTTTATGGTATTTTCATATAATATAGTCTGAAAAAATCTATGGACACCACAAGGGAGACATTACCGTATTGTGGTTATCATCATTATTTTTAAGAAATGGGGAAATTTTGTATGGTTTTATTTGGAGTGATATATTTTTTACTATAGTTTCTGTCATAGGTTCAAGTATTAAAAAAATATTTTTTCATATTCCTTCATGCATATTCATAGAAAATTAGAAGAGATTAATAATGCACATTATAGTTCATTTCAGGTTTTAATTTTTTATTTTATATAAGTTATATCCAAAATGTTGTATAGGGGATTTAAGGATGTTTATTCAAAACATTTTTTCTAAAAAATGGGAAAATTATTCATGGAATTGATCATAGAGAAAAAAATTAACTAAATATAATTGTTCAAATTTATATGAGATATCTAGAAAAAACCATGGTATAGGGAGGTAGATACGTCATCATGGTGTGATTCAGATTTAAATTTCAAACTAGGTAAATGGATAAATTTTTGGAAGGATTAAGAAAATAATTCCATTGATTTTAATGTTAAATATTTTACCATGAAACCATGTAGGGATTAGTAAATTCATTCCATGTTCTTCCGAAATTCTATTATATTTAATGATATATCTTGGATTTAAAATATATAATTATGAGATCGTTTATATGTACATGGAATCGACTATAGCGGATTATTTTAAATTGGTATTCCCTATTATTGTCCATATTATTTGTGAAATCGAGGGTTTTATCATAAGTCTCCCCATTCCAGCATATACTTGATAATATTGATGGATATGTCCAGTTTTACTTTGGTTGTTTCAAATATTGGTGACTCTTTTTTCTCTGGGAAGAGATTTGAATCATGGTGAATTATTTATTGGTTTCATTTTTCTAGGGTTTTATACATGTTTGTGTTTGTTGGTTTATGTATTACCTCTCTTTCTAGTTGAATTTGTCATTTTTATTTCTCATCATTGGCTTGAAATTATTTTCCTTGTTTATCTCCTCATTTTTTTTCCCAACTCTTTAGTGTCTATATGTCTTAAATAATTTATTAATTATCTATATTTACAAGACTTTATTCCTATTTTTATTATTATTTGGGTCACTCCCATCCATGGAGTGGTGAAGATTAACCCCTAGATCTAGTGGTGTATTTGTATCCATCTGTTTCTTGATGTGGAGTTTCTACATGAACTATAGTGGTGTCGGTTCTTCTTCTTTGTCTTGATAGTGGTGGGAATTTTGGTTGGTGGTTTCAAGAATCCTCGATAATGGAACATATGGTTTTTTTATAATGTTCTTTTGTGGAGTCTAAATGGTAGAGGAATTGGATGTGGATATTCTTTTTAGTGTTTATCCCTACCTAGGAAGTGATAGTGGAATCACTTGTTGACAGAAATGTATACCTTTCCTCATTTGGTGGAGGTGGGGATTCAAATGGTAATGGGTGACCTTTTAGGATAAATATAAAAAAAGGGAATAACATTGGGTAAAATAGTGTATTTTTTAAGGGTAATGAAGTTGTGACATAACACATTAGGTTATATATTTTTAAAGAATATTTTTCATCATATTAAAAAATAAATATTTAATAGCATATATGAGAGTGTATAAAATTTATAATTAATGAGTTTTATCTTAAATTTATTTAAAATTTTTATGGATGGATAAATAACTGAACATGATTAAATCTCTAGACAATTTTTTAACAAGGATCTAAAGAGACACAAAATATAGAATGTTTCTTTAATCTTCAATTAAATATTTCATTATAAATAACTTATTATGTATATTCATTCCCACCATATATTAATGAAATGATTATAGGGGTAAGATTAAGTATTAAACCTTAGATTTGATAATTATTTATCTTAAACCTTTTTAAAAACAATGAGTAAGTAATTTATTAATACATTGGTACACCACTTATTTATTATCTTTGGACCTAGCCCTTTCGAGTGATCTAATTAAAAGTTCTTGTATCCATGTACATTATCCTTCATAGTTGGATGTTGTGATTTGTTAAATTTATTTAATGTGTTTAATTTTTAATACTAATAGGTGAATAATATTTTTATAATAAAGTAATTTGACTCACCTCAATTCACCCCACCCCCCTCTATGGGTGTTGGGGCATTGTGGTTAAAATAAGAAGAGAAAATTGATGTTCACTTTATAGTAATTTCATAGTTATCTAATACAGAAGTTTTAATGTGAAGATTATTATTTATCTTGAATTTTCAGTTTTTTTACCTAATTTATCATTGAGTTTTAATACTATAATTGTTATAATCCAAACTCATATATGAGAAATGAACATAAAATAGAGTGAAGTTTATATATCTAGAGATTGAATGTCTCCTTATAAATGTTTTTTATTAATTTTATTTGTGATTTAGGTGAGATGATGAGTGACTCATTCTTGATCCTTGGAATAATGTTTATATTGGAATTCAACAAGGTAATTATCCATGAATTATTTTTTTCTTTACTTTACTTTAATGATAAATAGTTTTTCAGAGAATCACATGTTCTACCTAAATACAGGCATAATTTATAAAAGAGTAAATAATGTATAAGGTGATTAATTACACCATCCCATGATTCATTGATCCCCTCCCCCACCCCCATCAAGGTATCTTCCATTTTGGGAATAATAATTAAAATTAATGTGAGAATTTTTATTTGATATATTTTCTCCCAAATTTCACATATAATCATGTCAAATCCACTAAACCATAAATTCATATGAATATTTTATGAAAAAAATCCAATTATGGAAAATTTAGATTTCATTTTACTTCCATTCAATTATAATTGATGTATACATCATTGTGGTAAAAATGATAAATTTTGGAAATAATATGGTAATATAACTCTCAAATAAATACTACAAGAATTTGGATATTTATATGAAAGTAATTAAATACTTAGGGTGTAAATTGGTAAATACATTGTATAAAGAAAATTATGGGGTGTAAATCCTCCTAAGTAGTGTATGATAATTTGATTAATAGTTATGGAGGTAATTAAAAATATGAAATATCAAAACATAAATTTATTCATATAAATTTTCATATATAACTATTCATCTAATGAAATTTATTGATTCATTCTTATAAGTGAGTGAAATAATTTTTTAGTAAAATGGGTGAAAATATTCCTATGGTAAAGAAAATGATTAAAAAATGGAATTCATGTCCATAAATAAGTTGATTGTTGAAGAATGACAAGGTTATTATGAGATGGACAGGAAAATGGTTGTACACTTCCCAAATCTCAAAATTTTTAAAGGAAATAATAAAGGTAAAATAATATTTACAATATTCTAATGTGTGAGGATTAGGAATCTCCCTACTAAGTTCTAAATGAAGTTATAAGATGATGAAGTGTGGGGAGACACTATAGTGGTCATCTAAGAATATATTTAATTAAATTAATTTTATAAAAAATCACGTCCAAAAAGATAATTTTTTTCTCTAAAAAAGATAAATCCATCAATTATCCAGAAATTAAAAATATAAAAAATTATCAATATAATATTATGTATGTTATGGTTTTTTTCTATAAAACAAACATTATAAATGGTTTTGATGAACAAAGAAAAAAAAGAATTTGTTTTCAAATTGAATGTTAAATTATTGGTTTTCTAAGATGACGGTGATTCATAAAGTAATTATATAAATAATTCCAATATTGTTGCTCATTATTGAAAGGAATAAATTTGAAAATAACGATACGATTTTTATAAATTGAAATTAGAATTTCCTGGATTGGAAATAAAAAACTATAAAAGATTATTGTGTTCAAGATTAAAGTAATGGATAAATCAAGAATTGTTAAATGGCTAGCCTCTATGTTGAGGAAAAAGAGTAAATATATTAAGTAACTCATGTTTTTGGTGGTCTAAGACATAAAAATATAGAAGATCATATGTGCATCTCAACTACAGTTATCAAAATTGATAAGATATTAAAATTTGAGAGTACATATTATGATATATTTAATGAGATGGTTAATGGATCTATAAGAAATTAAGGGGATTCTAAAATAAAATAACAAGTATATTCTCAATGAAAAGAAGATTTGGGATATAATTGACCTTTATAAGAAGATAAAGTCACCAGTTAAGAAACACATTGTTTTACATAACAGAAATGTTGATTTGGGTGATATTAAAAAGGATACTGTTGATTTTTTTTAAATGGTATACCTCTATATGGTGTTATTTATATAGAATATATTTCAATATAGTAAAATTTTAGTCTATCATAAAAAGGTATATTTTTTGAAGCTATAAAAATATAGAATAGAAGTTGTTCTGTTGAAATTATTTTCAGAAAGAGTAATTTTTTGTTACTTTTTATTGTGTATGTTATAGACCCAAAAAATATGTTACTCATAAATTATACCTACAAGTGTTCCATTTTATAATATGTTCTCTAACTCATATAAAAATTCATTAATCCAAATTTGGGGATTAATTAAAATTAAAAATTTATTTTTCTTCATTAAAGGAAAAGGATTATCTTTTTTCTATTGAAAATAGAGTTATTCAAGGAGTAATCTCATCACTATTTAGTAGAATTTGGTGAAATGAATAAATAATAATATGGAAAATTCCATTGATGTTTTTCTAGTGGAAGGTAATAGAGGTGGGGTTTGGATACTCAAAACAATGTGATCTTCCTATGTGATGGGAAATAAAATTTTATTGAAAAACATAAATCATGAGGATGGAATGGTTTATTTTGAGAATGATTTTCCAATATAGATAAAATTATCTAGAAAGGAAAATATTTTATTTAAATACTTGAAAAGGGTTTAAGTGTTTATCATAGAAGTTTAAGGAAAACCTACTCAACGCAAGTCAACATTGTGATTCCTGGAAGATTATATAATTCATATAAAATATTTTTAAAAATGGAAGAGGTAGTATTTTTGTTATGAAGGGAAGATGAGAAAGATTAAAATAATATCAAACAAAAGGAACTGAATACCATTGTTTCCTTTCCAACGAATATAAAAATACTTTTTTCTAATATTTTTTCTATATAAATTTACATTCAATGGATGGTAAATAAAAGTAAAAATTTGTGAAGGATATATTGACATTTAAAGAAATCATGAACACACACATGTTGTTCTTCAAGTGGGAAATTTTATCAATAAAATATTGAAATAAATTAATAATATGTGAAATATCTTATTATTATTAGTTTATGTTGATGTGTGTTAATTAATTAAAAAATCTTCTATAGGTGAAAGGCTGTAAGATCCCAAACATCAAGATGGTACACTCCTATTTAACTTTTGGATTAAATCACCTAATATTGGATAATGATATTTTTCTCAAGTGTATAAGGAATCTCTGGTGTGTTTTGGGGGTTTGGGACATGATATAATGTAGAACATGTCCATCTAATGGATGTTTCTCGGTCGGCGCATGGTTAGTCGTAACTGTTCACCCTAACGGTGGTTTCTTGGAGTTGGGATGCATTTATTAAGAAACCCTGAAAGGATCGAAGGCCAAACCATAGGGGGTAAGATTGATCCATCCTACAAGGTCATTGCACAATTTTTCAAACTATGTGGGCTCCCCATGAAACCATGTGGCCATGACCCATCATGAAAAAAATGTGTAATACAGTTTGGACAACCGTTCAGGCAAACTATGATCCCCTTTAAAAGTGGGTTTTACCTTTTTTCCACTCGTGATTTATGAATCCTCACTATATTTTCTCCTCAATTTCTTCCCCAGTAGTAAAAGTGATGAACCAAATCTTCATAAACGTCTAAAGGGCCGATCTCCCTCATTTCTAAGCTATTTGGGGCATTATTGGGTGCGAATCGAAGCTCCATTTGATTCTAACACTCATATTTATTTATTTATTCCAGATTAGGGAATTCTTAGTAGTTCTTCTTCATCCAAATCCCTAAAACCATCTTTTTCTTGTGGATCTTAGGTTACAACTTTGAATTTTTCTTGAATCTGAATCAAAGAATATGGTTAAACGATCGTTCATCTTCAGAATTTAGGTAGGTGGTCGACAAGTTATATCCCATAGTCTTGTTTTTTGGTTCTTTTGTATGTGGTGGTGATTTGGGGTATTTATTCTCTCTGTTTGGTTTTTCATGGTAGAATTTTTCTATTGATTATTTTATTGATTGAAAAAACCCATCATGATCCCCATGGGATGCATTGAGGTTGATTATATTGTGTTAAGGGCCACCCATGTGGTGTGACACCTTCTTGAACATGAAATATGTAATGATAAGCATATAATTAAATTTTTATGAAATAGATTCCATGAAAAATATGTTACCATGTTATCTTGAATTGTGAAAAGTTATTAATGTTAGTTTTTTCTAGTCATTGACATGGCATAACGGCGTATTCAAATAATGTGAATGGGTTAAAAGAACTAAATATAACTTGTTAAAAGACTCACAGGTTGTAATGGAATTGTGTAAATAGGTTAAGTAATGTCAATGGGGAATGTTTAAAATGGGTTAGGATAAGAAAGGTAAAATGGGATAGTGGGTTAAGTCATGAATATGATTTATGTATTGAACAAACTATAAATTGTGAACTTTATATGTACTAAATGAGTATGGTTTGTGACATGGTATATGTGGTAAATGACTGAAGAATAATTTTCACATGTCTTGGTGGTATGTGTAGTATTTACATGAAGTTCTTCACCCATGGGTCAGGTGGGGCTAAGGCTTTTAAACCCACCTTGATAATAAATAGTTAAGGGAGTAGGACTACGTCTCTATTCCACTTACAATTGTATTTGATGAGGCTACCTAGACTAAGGCACCAAGGTAAGTGTGATGTAATTGATTGTTAAATTTTTTCCCTAGTGAGATTGGGAACATGAATTATCCCATTATGCATAGTAGATGATCGACATAGTCCATTTTGTAAAAAATTAATTTCCTAACCCATGTAATAATTGATGAAAATGGTTTAATTGAACGTTTCAAACCAATGGAACCTAGTTTACCTTTTTTTCTTATCTTTTTTTATTTACTGCATGCATAAACTATTTATTTAGACATGATATTTTCTAGAAACCATTTTTAGTGACCTATTGATTTGTACTCACACCCTTCTCAGGCCACCATTAGGTACCCAAGAACATTTCATGGTTGCAGGTCTAGATAATGGAAAAGTCCCTATGCTAGATGTTTGATTTGGGCATGGTATGTCCATAGATGAGGGATCTTGACCTTGAGTCAGTTCTTATTTTTTGGATCATTTTAATTTTATTTATTTGGGGGTTTTCTTTTCACTTGGAACTATATGACTTGACATATCATATTTACCATTAGTTTTTGGTCTTGTACCTAGTTTTGTGGATTGGTTAGTAGTGCATGTTAATTGTTTTTTATTCATTTATTTATTTTCCATTACTATTGTAAAGAGGGTATAGTCTCACCATTGAATATATTAAATGATCACTTTTAGTCAACAGCCTCTGGCATGTGGGGAGGCGCACCTGAGGTCATGTGGCAACCCAGATCAGGGCACCAGTTTATTGGCTTCGAAGCCAAGGACGTTACAAAGTGGTATCATAGTGGTTTTTTTTCTTACTATTTTGGAATGGTATATGGGAGACTTGGAAGTTTCGAACCTTGTAAATGATCTCATTTATTGGATTAGTTAACCCATTTATGAGGGAAAACCAAAGTAACACATGGTGGGATTGTTGTTCTTAATACGTTTTGATTTTGGTTGAATGATATTTCACCATTTAGTGATGCACTTGTAGTGTTATGTGACTATTTCATGATATTTTTCTCCGATCAAAAATGGAACAAGGTTGTGCATACCAACATGATTTTAGGCACCTAGGGATATATGTGGCATGCATCAAATTAGGAACACATGGGGAGGATGTGTAGGACATAAAGGATAGAACGAATTTCATTTTCATTAAAACTATTAATGATGTGGTGTATAATAATGATGATGAAAATGGTTAAATATAAAGGATGTGAAAGAATTGTTCAATAATAGTTCATAATGTAAAGCAATAAATGGGTTGAAATTTTGGTTGTAGTAAGTTTTAAAGTTGGTGAGGTTCCTAAAAGAGAAATGTTTATATTGGGAGATTGAAAACGGTTAAAATAATTCTTAAGGAAAAATATGGTGGTTGTGAGAGTTGGTTTGACCCATGTTGTCCATAAACCATAGTAAGTATGGTTAAGGGTAGTGATAGAGGTGTAGAAATATCTGTTGGGTTAGTGTATATGGAATGTGTTGTTCATGTCTAGTGTAGAGTCTTATTTTTGTGAAAAAATTGGATGTTTTATGTTATTTTTTCTGTGATGTCTTTTTAGATTTATAGAGAAATTCAACCATGATGACGTGTGTTCGTTGGGTGACAAGTGGATATCCCTGATAATGATCCTCCATAAGTGAAGCAAGAAACCCTTGTGATCTAGGTTAATAGAGGAGAGGAGTTGTTCCATAATAACCTTTTCGTTTTATAAAAAATATAGAGAGGGACCTATGGATGGTCTTTTTAAGCATGTTTTAGTGAACTAAATAGTTTTAGCTGCAACACCCAATTACTTTTGAAGGGTAGCGTGTACTTGAGGATGTTTTGTTCTGGATAGAGTCCACCAAGATGATTCTTGATCACTTATAGACTAAACCTAAGGATAAATTCAAGTTTGTAGCTTACATTTTATGAGGACAGGCAAAGTGCGGGAGGGATATCTTGGTTAATATTGACCAGGAAGAGGGTGTGTTGTAGAATAGTTTCCAGGAAGTTTTTCTAGTAAATTTCAATCAAGATACCTTTAAGAAGTAGAAGTATCTAGATTTTATGAGTATGACATAGGGAACTATGATTGTAACACCCCTGAATGATAAATGGTTAAATTAATAGATGATATGAATCCTGTCAACAAGATGAACCTTCCTTTTTGGGAGCCTACTGGATTAAAACTCCATAGTTAAGAATGATTGGATTGGAGTAGTGATCAGGATGGGTGAACTTCTGGGAATTTTCCCAGAGTGTGTGTGAGTGAGGACAAAGCACACTTGAAAGGATATGTGTTGGCCTATGGGGACTATCATTAGTCATATGACTCATTCGGGCAGGTGGGTGGGCCCTAGGGTGGGGACCACATGTATGTGCGACAACTAGTGGTACCTGGCGGGATAGGACCTGACTTCCATGTGAAATGTGGGGTGTATGTGCTATCATCGACACTCAGTTCTCACATTTGGTATCAGAGGTGGCACCCATCCTTAAGTGTGGTGCACTTCATGGTTTGAGATATAGGGACCATCAAGAGGATGTTGTGATCCAATGGGGGGTTAATGTAACACCCCCAAATGATAAAGGGTTGAATGACTAGATGATATGACTCATGTCAACAAGGTGCGCCTTTCTTTTCAGGATCTGACCTAATTAGAACTCCATAGTTAAGCATGCTTGTCCTAGAGTAGCGATCAGGACGGGGGACCTTCTGGAATGTTTCTCATGGTGTGTGTGAGTGAGGAAAAAGAACACATGAAAGGACATGCACATGTGGGGACTGTCATTAGTCAAATGACCCTTTCGGGCACGTGGGTGTTCCCTAATGTGGGGAACACATGTTTGCGGGGCAAATGGTGGTACCTGGATGGCCAGGACCCGATAGCCATGTAATAGGCGGGGTGTATGTACTGTCACCAAGACCCAGTTGTCTCAATAATAGTGATAGATTATGTTGGCCACTTCACTGACATATAATTCTTTTTTCCTATATTGGTCTGGGATAAGGAAGCTCTGGTGAGATTTTTCTATGATGGATTCATACTTGAGATCATGTTTGAGGTAAATATATTTTTCTTAAGATGGTTCACTGAGGTGGTGGATGATTCGATAGTTTTATATGGAAACCTCATGCAAGCCTCTAGTAGTGGACACATGGTTTCAGTTGGGCGATCTATCTTTGTGAATTCTGGTGGTAGTTAGCACTGCTTTTAGAGTTTTCACCAGGGAAGATGTGGGTAGAGTAGTCAAATTGGGGAACCAGCCTCTCAGGGTATTGATAGAGTTTTCTTCTATCAGTGTCGTGGGTCAGGACACATGTGAGGTCAGTGCCCCTGAACACAAGTTGATTGTGAGAATTCTAGAATGGTGGTGCATGTGAAGAGATTTTTTTGGAACCCTCGATAGTTGGATGATGTTAGAGAATCAATACAAGTACAAAGTGTAGGCAGGGGGGAAGGTTACCTCATACGAGACACGCAGTTGAAGCTCTATCGGCCGAACCGATTCGGGTAGTGGATGAGGTGCTCTTGGAGAAGAGTGTCCTTATCCGTAGGGTATTAAAACACTAGGTACTAAGACCAAAGTCTAGGGAAAGGGGACATGTCAACTTCATGTAGTTCATCCTATAACTAGAGGTGGCGAGGATGACCCATTAATAGTTTGAGGTATAATTATTTTAGCTTCCATGCTTTCTAGTGATTTATTTGATACAAGAACCATGAATTATTTTATATCTGCTCAGTTTGTGAATTTTTTGGGTTTGGTGCTTGAATATATGTGTGGGGTTATGTCGATAGATACATAGTTAGAGTTATAATAATAAAATATATAGCAATGTAAGGATTTTTCTCAAATGTTTTGTGCACAATGATTCCTGTGGGACTTGTTTGTGCTTGAGATGTCAGTTTTTATATGATATTGAGGATGGATTGGATAGTACTATAGTAATCCCATGTCAATTGATACCATCATTGGGTAATTTTCATGTACCTAGAGGGTTGTACATATATTTATAGTGCGGAATGGTATATCCGAGAAGTCCATGCAGGGCCAGTCTGTCAGCAGTTGGGTGAAGTCATAGCCCAAGTGACTTGTATTATGCTTGATTAAGGGGGATTAGAGAAGCTTGTATTTTCTATTTTGGTGGATAAATATAAGGATTTGTTTCCTAAGGACTTGTTAGGCCTTCCAACCAAGAGATATGTTGATTTCGTGATAGTGTATTTTTTGGAGAAGAACCTAGTTCTATTCCACCATATAGAATGGCAGTGCTAGAACTCAAGGAACATAAAAATTAGTTGGGGGAAATAGAGAAAAAGGGTTTTATTCATTTGAGTACCTCACCATAGGAATATACACTATTTTTTTCAAGAAGGATGGTAGATCATTGTAGTTGAGTGTCAATTTTAGGAAGTTGAAGAAAATAACAGGGAAGAACTGATGCCCTAATCTATGAATTGATGACTTTTTGACCAGTGGAGGGGTGCTTCTTTGTTCTCTAAGATTAATTTGAGATTAGGTTATCACCAGCTGGGGGTGAGACCTTCTAATATACCATGTAATTCCTTCAAGAGTATGTATGGTTTTTATGAATTTTTTGTGATGTCGTTCGGGTTTACTAATAAGCCATTAGTGTTTATAGACCTAATTAACCAAATATTTCTCCTGTACCTGGATCAATTTATAATATTTTTTAGATTATAATTTTAATGTACTCCAAGACTCATAATGATCATTTCAAACATCTCGAAATCAATCTTAGTACACGAAGAGAGATAATGCTATGTTCTAAGAAATATAAATTTCATATCTTGATTGACAGGGTAAATTTCAAGGGTCACATCATCTCTATGGAAGGTGTGTAAGTGGGCCCTGATAAAGTGCAGGTAGTTTTATCTTGGGAGAAGCCTAATAATTGTTTTGATATCTGAATATTTTTGAGTTTGGTGGGCTATTACAGACATATCTTCAAAACTTTTCCTATTTGGAAACACCACTTTTAGTCTTGACCATAAAGGGCATCATGTTTGAATTGTATGGGGTATGCAAGAATGATTTTTTGGATTTAAATAAGTGGTTCACTATGACACCCATTTTAGTACTACCTGATCCAGGTAAGGAGTATACCTTATTTTTTTCATCCAGTTTTGGGCTTGGGGAAGTGTTAATAAAATATTTTGGGTTTTGATGTATGGGTCATGATGGTTGAGGACTCATGAATGAAATTACTGTACACACAATCTGCAGTTGGCCACTGTGGCTTATTCTTTAAATTTTTTGTGTAATTACTTGTTCTGAGAATGTTTTACTAATTACACATATCATAAAATCCTTAAGTACATATTATCTTATCACAATTTGAATCTTCAGCATTGATGATGGGTTGAGTACATGCATTCCTTTTATTTTGAGCTGGATTATATGCAGGGAAAAGGAAATAGTGATATAGATGCATTGAGTTGGAAGAATCAAAACAATGAAAATTAGAAATCTAGTTTTGAGTAGAGGATGATAGCATTGATTGTTGGGATGCATCTAGAAGTGATGGATGGAAAAGGGTATATAACCCTTGATTCCTTATAATTTTATTCCATGCTTCAATGCTGGATCAAGGAGTGGTAGCAAGAGGATATGAACTATTTAGCCATGATGGAATTTTTAAAGGTAGTGATTATCCTTGTGATTGGACTATTGGTGATGATGAGATCGTTCATGTTCATTTCCATGTAGTTGTCTCCAATTTTATGTGATAAGAGTGGATGTTTGAGTTCCATGATTTATAGTGGGTGTTTCATCCTAGTTTCATCATATTTTATCATGATCTTTATAGATAGTATTGGTGGTTAGGGATGAAGAACGAAGTTGAAGGTTTTGTGATGCGATGTTATACCTTTCAACTGGTGAAGGTCAAGAATTAGTGACAAGGTGGTTTTTTACAGCCTTTTCCCATTCATGAAAATAAATGGGATGACGTGATGATGGATTTTGTGGTGGGTCTTCCAAGGATGCCTCAAAAGAATAATATTGTTTGGGTAGTTGTGGATCTGTTGACCAAGGTGGAACACTTCTTACTAACCCGAGAGACCTTCACCATTGAATATTTGGGAGAGTTTTATGTTCATGAGATAGTAATATTTCAATGGTTGTTACAAAGTATAGTTTTAGATTATGATCCACATTTTACTTTTCACTTATAGTAGAGATTACAGAAGGTTCTTAGTACCTAGGTGTCTATTCAGGTGTTGGAGGACATGTGTCCAAGATTTTGGTGGATCTTGGGAGAAGCATTTGGCGGTTGTTAAGTTTTCCTACACCAATATTTACTATGATATTATTCAGATGTAACTGTATCAGGTGTTTAATCGTAGGCCTTGTTGATCTCTACTATTTTGGATGGTGGTTAGGGAATCATAGTTGTTGGGACCGAGTCCAATGCACGATACATCCTAAGAGGTTTAGTTGATTCAAAAACAAATGGCCATATCTCATAGTAGTAAGAAGTCGAATATGGTTCAAGGTTATGGACCTCTTGAGTTAATGGTGGGTCACCGTGTGTTTCTTCAGGTTCCACCAATGTTGGGTCACCATCAGATTCAGAAATAGGGTAAGTTAGAACCTAGGTACAAGGGTCTTTTTGAGATTGTGGAGAGGATAAAACCATTGTCATACTGATTAGCTCTTCCACATTGGTATAGTGGTATGCATGATATTTTTTATTTGTCACATATTCAGTGGTATAACCCTAACCCATCTAAATAGATTGATTTTGGTGATGTAGAGCTTGACGATGATTCATCCTTCAAGGATCATCTGGTTCTTATTGTGTATCGTAATGGGAAATTTATTTGGGTAAATATTTTTCCATTGGTTTAGGTGTTATAGAAACACAATAATTTTAAGCAAGAGGAATGGGAGAGAGAGACAAATATGTAGGCTCGGTTTCGTGGTATTTTCATCTCATGAACTCAATGATTCTTGATAATGAGGCTATATGATTATCCATTGTATTGTGGGTATGTTTTAAGATCCCAAACAGCAGGAAGGGACATTGATGTTTAAGTTTATGTTTAAAACCCTTAAAATTTCATAACAATATATTTTTGGAGTTTATGAGGAGGCTTAGGTGTGTTAGATGGGTTAGATGGGTTTGGTACATTAAAAAAGGGATAACATGTCCATCTAGTACATATTTGACGGTTGGAACTTGGTCAGTAGTAACCATGTTCTTTAACCATGCTTTCTTTGAGGTGGGATTCATTGTTTGAAGAAACCATGTTAGGGGAAGGCCAAATCATGTGGGATTGGATAGTTTCATCCTGCATATTCATCTCATGGTTTTTTGAACCATGTGGGCTCTCTAGAAACCCATGTGACATGGTCCCCTCATGGATAGAGGGTGACACACCATTTGGCCAACCAAGCAGCCAAACCATGCATCCCTTTAAAAGTGGGTTTTTACATTTTACCCCTCATGACTTATGAACGCTCGCCTAATTTTCTCCCCCATTTCTTCTCCATTAGTAAGAGTGAAAAACCAAATCACTCCAAACATCCCAAGGGTCAGTATCTCTAATTTTTATGTCATTTAAAGCATTATTTGATGCGGATCGAAGCTCCAGGTGAGTATAACACTCATATTTCATCATTTTTCTAGATTAGGTCTTTTGTAGTTGTTCTTCTTTATCTAAATACCTAAAACCCTCTTTTTATAGTGGATAAATGGTTGGGGATTTGAAGTGTATTTGAATATGAATCAAACATTGAGGTTAAGAAAGGGTTCATCTTCGGAATCGAGGTAGGTGTTCAACAAGCTATATCTCATAGTATTGTTGTTTTGTTCTTGTGTGTGTGGTGGTGATTTGGGGTTGTTGTTCTATCCATGGTATAATTGATATTTTAATTGTTTTATTATTGTGTTGAACCCCTCATGATCCCCATGGGATGAATTGAGGTTTATTAGACCATGTTGATCTCTACTCATTTGGTGTTCCACCTTATTGAACATGAAAATTGTAGTGATTAGTGTAGAATTGAATTGTTATGGAATAGTTCCCATAATAAATTTTCTACATATTATCATGAATTATTAAAAGGAATTGATGTTAATTTTTATAATCATTTACATGGAACAAGTGTGTGTTTGAAATAATATGAATGGGTTAAATAAATAAAAGTGGATGTGTTAAATTACTAATGGGTTGTAATTGAATTTTTTAAATGAGTTAAGTCATGTGAATAAAGAATGTATTAAAATGGTTCAGATATAAATGGAAATTTTATTAATGTGTTAAGGAATGAAGATGATTGTTTTCTTAAAAAAAATATAAATTGTGAATTTTATGTGTACTCGGTGAGTATGGTTTATGAAATGGTATATATACTAAATGGATAAATAATCATATGAAGATGGATTTTTTGTTGGTAGAGTATTTGCATGAGGTTATTAAACCATGTGTTAGGTTGGAATGAGACTCTAAACCCCAACCCCATAATGCATGGTTTAGGGAGTTGGACTGATGCTCTATACCCCAAACGATTTCAGAAGATGAGATTACATATACTGAGTCACCAAGGTCCAATGAGCTCATACCCAAGTGGTAAGGGATCCTGCTTGGCATCCAAGAGACCTAGGATCAAAACCGGGTGGAGGTGAATTTATGGGTTACTGTAGCAGTACTATAGTAGTAATGTAGCAGGTAATGTTTGGTGCTATAGCAGTCAGACCTATTCATCCAATTTGGGCCTTTGGGACACCGGTTTGGGCCTATTGGTCTCAAGGGACTTCGGGTCATCCAAGGTCTTTAGGCCCCAGGGCCTTCGTGCCACAAAAGATCATGGAGTATCCTAGTTCACACAGAGCAAGCCCCATAAGAGGATCATAGAAACAAGAGTAGGAGTCACCAGAGGTAGAGATAACTGGATTGGAAGAATGGGAGGGTATGTCAACTTCCATCGGGACCAGGCATCGTGCATCTTTGTACGTGGAAATGCTAGCCGATCAGAAATGCAAGGTGGGCCGCTAGGAGATCAATGATGCAGAATCTGGCGAGGGGCCGTTCTAGTGGGTTGGGAACGCAGTTCATGTATTGGTCATGGTATTCCTCTAGGACTTCAGGTCATGTATTGCGAGTCATGTCGGGCCTTGTTCCTTGAGCCTACGGGTCATGTACGGGTTCCCCTTCATCCCTTAAAAGGGGGATTTTCCATAATAAACTAAAAATAAGCCCTTCGGGACATTTAAGATGAGTCTCTAAGGTAAGTGTGATGTAATTGATTGTGAAGTGTTTTCTATTTTGAGATAGTGAGATAGACTTATCCCCTTATACATAGTAATTTACTAGAATAGTCTATTGAGTAATAAATGAATTACCTAACCCATGGAATAAATGGTGAAAATGTTTATAGTGAACCTTGCTAACTAGTGGCACTCATATTAACTTTTGTTTCTTCTGGTTGTTTATTTAGTGCATGTATACACTATTTGGTTAGAATATATATTTTATAGACATAATTGTTGGTGGCCTACTAAGTTGTCCTCACACCCTGATCAGGCCACCATTGGGTACCAGATAATATTTCATGGTTGCAATTCAGGACAAGGGAAAGGGCCTTATTCTGGATGGATAATTGGGTAATGTGATGTGCATGGATGAGGGATCCAGAAATAGAGTCAATATTTATTTTGGGTACTATTTTATTTTTCTTTATTTTGGGTTTTCCATATACATGGAACTATATGAAATGACATAAAATATTCAACATGTGGTTGTGGGCATGTACATAGTTTTTGGGGATTGGTTGGTAATGCATGTTTTTTGTTTATTATTTCCATTATTTTGTATTTTATATATTGTGGTGTACTCTGATAAAGAGGTTATATTCTCCCTGTAGGATCTATTAGACCATGAATTATAGTTATAAGCCTCTAGAATATGGGGATCCATGCCTGAGGTTGTGTGGTGACCACGATCGAGGCATAGATTTAGTCGATTCCAGGCTGGAGACATTAGAAAGGTACTGAACTATATTTATTGATGATTTCTGGTGCATAGACTGGACCATCTTGATACACCACTAATAATAGGTGTATAATTTAATTAAGGGGTATATAATAGTGACTAAAAATATGTGTTAATGAAAAATATGAATTTAAAATATGATAATTACATTAAGTTTTAAAACCATTATGTATAATATTATCTGAATTAGCATGGGATAATGAATCCACTCATTGTTGGGTGGAAAACTCAATAAAAATAGAGGTTAAAAGAATAATTCAAATTTTCAACAAGGAGAGGGTGATATACATTAAAAAGTGGATTCCATTAATGTTTTATAGAGAGGTAGTGAGGAAAATAATTTTCATAATGAATGGATCGTTTTTTGAGTCACAAGGAAGAAAAAGGTTATTTGATATATGGTATAAATAAAAACCATGTCTCAATTATTTTTTATTTTTTGGAGTAACTATTAAATATAAATAAATTAAAAAAGGATTACAACTCATAAAAAAATGGTTAAATTACTTTTCTCACATAATATTTTCGATGAAAATCCTATTGATTTTAAATTAATGGGTTTATAATATTTTTGAAGGAAAATATTTCATTTTCATTGATAACGAATGAAATAATCATTTCAATACTAAAGGAAATATTGAATAATTTGAAGAGAATAATTTTTTTAAAAAAATATTAGAGGTGAAATGTGATCGCTCTGAAGTCGATTCAAAAGTGTAAGGTAATGAGAATAAAGTTTCAGAACCTAAAATCCTTGGGAAAACAATTTGGGGGGATAAGGTCAACAATATGATTCTTTTAGATGAAAAATTAACTAGGTTTGAATAATAGGTTTGAATAAATCATAGTTAATTTTTTTTACCTAGTTAAAACTAGTTGTTTTAAAGAATAATAATTAGAGTATATTTGGGATTAAATTAATAAATCGAGAACCTAACATAATCAAGAATAATTAAAATATTTTTTTATTCCAAATATATAAGAAATTAATATTATCGGAACCAACATGTTTTTTCTAAAAAATATAAATTATTGTGAACAATTCATTCAAAAAATTTAAAGGTCAGTATGTGAGGGGTATTCTAAAATTGAAGGTATGGATATTAATAATTTATTTTATCCCGTTGCATGGTTGGTAGAGATTATCCTCTTTATCAAAATTATTTTCTAAAATATATTTATGTTTTTCCAAATATATGTAAATTTTTCCTTCATAAATGAGTTGTTCGAATAATAATTTTATATCTACTAACCATATGGATTTGAGTTTTTCAATAATGAAAGTAAGGTGTGAAAGTTAAATAAGGTTAATTATAGGGTAAGGAATTTTTACATAGATCAATACTCATGGATGGATTTTTTATTGAAAAAATTGGGATTCAAAAATGGTGGAGTTGATCATAATGTTTTTTAAATAATATCCATGAATAAATATTGGTAGTATTTTTCTGGGATAGTTAAATCATATTTGGAAGATCAAAAGAATAAATTTGTGATCATATTGCTAAGATGATGTGGAGAGAGTTTGAAATTTATATGATCAGTGAACTCTACTTTTTATATAGTCTCCAAGTTATGAAAATTATTTTTCCAACATTGATATATCAAAAAAATCTAATAAGGAGTTTAAGATATTTTATATAGAATTCAAAAAGGTTTTTTTCAAAACCAATTGACCCAAACAAAAATCACGTGTCTGTGTTGAAGAGTATACTTTATTATATTAATGGTATAATGGATTATAGATTGTAATAAATTAAAAAAAATTATAAAATTTGATGGAAATTTCCAATATAGATTGATCTAGTTAGGAATAAAGTCACAAGTACTCATTCAAAGATTTTGTTTTCTTAAAATAACGTGTGTTTTATGGATCATCAAGAAATAAGACTATATATTACTCAACACGGTTTTGTTTGAGTGAATAATTTACTATTTAATTTTGAAGAATAAGAAACTAGAGGATGTTGGTGAATAGGTTTTCTCATCCATATCAATTATGTGTGATAATTTATGTAATATCAATCTTTATAAAAATATAGTGAAAAATTGATAAAAACACATTAATTTGACATATAATTTCATTAACAAAAAAGTTGAGTAATCTATTGTGAAGTTAGAGCACATTCACTCTGAGAATAAAGTCAATGATTTGATGAAAAAGGCACTCCAAAAATAAATTTTAAAGTTATTTTTTGAAACATTGAGATCTTTAATCTCCATCAACATTAATAAATAAAGAAAAAGGGATCATCTTTTTAATATTTTTTACTAACTATTCTAGAAATTTGAAATCCTAATTTTGAGTGTATACATTTTTTGTCCTCACTTTGGAATTATTTTTGAAAGGGGTAATAATCTATTAAAAATATTGGGAAAATAAATTTATTTAGGTACTAATATTATTTTATGATCTTTGGTTAGTTTTTTTGGGATTGATTTTTAGAATAACTAGTATAAAGAATGGATAAAATGCTGTTTTTTATTTTTCTAAAAGATGGTAAAATAGGTTTAAATAAAAATTAATATTTCATATTAATACAATAGGAGTTTATAAAAGGTTTAATTTCATAATTTTTTCTCTTTCCAATTGTTATCATAAAATTTTAGGTAAATGAAAAATTATTCATGAATTTCATTAAAGTATTTATATTTAATATTATTGAAAACCCTAATTTTAATTCTAGTATGATTAGAGTTTATAAATTAAATTTATTATATACTTAGATTATATGGTTTGTTTACTCTAAAAAATATTGAAGTGGATACAAGGTGTTTTCAATAGTGATGATTAATGTTATAAATAACAATAAAAGAGGAGTTTGTTTAATAAAATTAGATTTTTTATAATGTTTGTTAAAAAGGATGATGATAGGGTTATTATTTTCATTCAATAAGTTTTATGGTAAATAAATGAAATCATTGGTATAAAGAAGTATTTTGGTTGTTGAAATAAATACTATGTTTTGATGGAGGAAACATATGTCACAATTAATAAATCTATTAAAAGAAAAAAACTATTATTGGTATTAGGAGGAAACCATTCCCAAGTGATAATTTTGATATCTTTTTAAGCTATTTTTTATTGAGTTATTTTTTACTGATAAATAATTGAGGTTTAATTACTTAAAGGATATCAAATAATTTTTTTATATGAAAAAAGTAGGATTAGTAAAAAAATTCCTAGTAGTAGTCATTATAGAGGAGTCAAAACAAGTTTTTCAAATGAGAAATACTTAGGAGTATAACATCATGACATAGTTTTAAGAATTCTTCATATGCAAAGCACAAAACACCTAGAAGAAAAATGAAATGTAGTTTAGCCATATAGGTTTTCCCATATAATATAAAATATTTATTAAATATGAAAAAAAAATCATGAAAAGTGTTGAACTACCATTGTATGAAAAAATCCATGGAAATTCGGTCATTTTAGTTGTGATTTCCGGATTCCCATTTTGATTTTTAAGATTTTATGTTGACTAGATGAAGACAATATCATATCATGGGTGACCATGCAATGATTTTCATAAATATTTCATAGATTTTATTTTCTTATCTCTATATAATGGGAACTTATAGGAATTCATTAGGCCATCCCATTTTTTTTATAGATGATATTCATTATCATTTAATAATGAATTAACTATTATATATGTAGAGAATATCTATTAATATGTAAAGGTTTTATATAGAGTTATAATTTATTTTCTGTTAAGGATAGGTTAATGTAGCAAATAATAGTTAGGAATAAACATGAAAAAATAACAGAATTATCCATGAGAGAAAGGGTTTGAAAAGTTAAAAATTAATAAGAAATGGTATATATGAACTCAAGCATAATTTTAACAGTTATCCAACATGAAAAGTCTCAACTAAACAGAATTATTACACCTACATATTTATTGTGTATTGATTTTTTATCTTTATGTGATGATATTGTAATTATTACTTCTGTGACTCGGTTTACCTGAATAGATCCTAAGTTGGGTCTCCCCATCCCCTCAACAGTTCCTCTGTATATTCCATAG
The DNA here is from genome assembly GCA_963277665.1 of Viscum album. NCBI lineage: Eukaryota > Viridiplantae > Streptophyta > Magnoliopsida > Santalales > Viscaceae > Viscum > Viscum album. Next base: position 669,772,083 of record OY728167.1, read on the forward strand.
GCTTTAATCTAGTAGAATGGGTATAATACATATAATAGGGTATCTATACCCTCAATATTATTACAATCCAAAAATAATAATAACATATTAAACTGTAAAACATATAACAGAATTTAATATACATAAATTTTCAACTCAGAGGTTTTATGTTGGATTTTCCAATAATTACTAAATATTGATGAAGTTTTTGAGATTCTATGAGGTTTTGAGATGGATTTATTACCAAACACATAGGTCATTTTTTTTTCTTTGAAATTAATGAAACATATTTTTTAAGAACCAAAAGTTATTCAATAAGTAAATATGTTCTATAATTCATGGGTTTTTAAGTAAATATATTACAAATATGTTCATAGATTTTTTAAGAAATAGTAAGAAGGTTTGAAAAAGTTTGAAATAATTTTAGATGGTTGTAGATACTCTACTGGTTTTGGTGGTTACAGGAACAAGTCAAAACATGAGCATAAGTATCACACCATGGGTGAAGTTGAAAAAATTTACAAGTTCATAGAGATTATTTATTCTTATCTAACTGAATCAAGTGTCATAGAATGATCATAAAGATCACTCCATTAGTAAAGTTTCTGAAAAATGGATAATTCACACACATAATTATTTTTACTAGATGATATATAAGGTAACTAGATCGTATGTAATAATTTCTGTGTGATGAGTAAGATTTATTAATTCTCCAAATTTAAAAAAAAGATATCATGAAGTTACATTTTATTTATGTTGTGGGAAGGATGTCACACTGAGAAGATACATAAGAATATTTTAGCAGTTTTACCTATTTGGGGATACCCAAACCATGGAAGTGAGTCACATTTCAATGGGTTTGGAGATTAATAATATAGATAATTTTATCACACTAGGATAAAAAAATCACCCCATGTTTAAATGAATTAATCCATGATATTTAAACCATGAAAAAATAATAAAGGTTGTGATATTTATGATTCATGTTTTTTTGCAATATTAATCATGTTTTCACCATAAATAACTCTATCACATCATGATAAAACTAATAGTTGAAGAATAATTTATGCAGGAACCAATTTTTCATACTATGATGAACGTTTCTTCACCATGATTATGGTAATTTGTAGAATTAAAATAGAAAAAATCCATTGGAACTTTGAAACTATTTAGTGGTTAGGGGATGAACTTCAATAGCCTAAATAGATTTTAATGGTAGAGATTTACTTAAAAATTATCTGAGATATAATATAGGAAGTTCATTAAAGTCAATTTCTTGAATTTAAATTGGAAGTTTAAATATCCTAACTAGAAATTGGAGGGATATTTCTAGAATAAAAATACGGTTTAAATGTTCTTGACATTATTATGATAAAGAAGAGAGAAAAGGAATACAGATTTAAATGATTGGAGAAGGATGTAGGAGGAGGGTGGTCTGTAACCTGGGGTTCATTGAATATCTAAATTAAATAATATTGAGTTTCGTCTGGACTTTATTCCATTGAAAATTAATTTTATATGTATAGAGTTTCTATGTATATCTATGAAAATCAAGAGGTAGATAATTTTTATGATGGAATTATTTTACCTAAAATTTTGTTACTACATGAAGTTTATTTAAAGACAAAATATTAAACTGTTCTCAAATGGAGATGATTTTATCTAGTCTTTTAATTAAAATAATAACACGGTAAACATCATAGACTAAAATCTAGAATTATGATGTAGTTCAAAACTGATATACGTGTTGAACATGGAGAAAAATCCATGCTGATAAATTGAAAAGACACATGTAAGTCTATAAAATGATATATTGTAGAGTATTGAATGAAATATCATAAGGGTATCACCCTTGGGAGGTAATGATTTATTCCATAAATAACATAATACATAGTGATCCTTAGTGAGGAGTGATTTAAATTAAATAATATATCCACAAAAAAGTGAGTCATAGTATATTTTTTGAACACCAGTACAATGCTACATGTATTCTAATAGGATATAGACCAATGTTGATGAACCAAGTAATAACTATGTTTTCTTTCATGTTTAATTTATTCACATGTGTATGATATTTTATGTGGGTGAATTTGATAAAGAGATGGTTTTAATAGTTCTCCTTCTAATAAGGGAACAAAATCTAAAGGGAACGGGATGAGGTGAAATATTTAAATCTAGTAACATCCAAATTCACCCTCCCTTCAAAGGTTTCTTGGGTTATAATATATTTATTTCATATTTTTTACAATAAAAATAATATAAAATATGTTATATCAAAATGAAACCCATGTTATAACATGAATTGTTAACAAACATTGTATTTCCCATTGTGGTTCAATAATATTCTTGGAAATATATAAAACAACTAAATAAAGCCATCATTGTTTTACCAAATAGTCCATTTTCTTGACATAGAACCATATCTCATCCCTTCCAAACTATCTATATTCATTACATGGTATCGGTCCCTTTCCTATACTAGAATATCAAACAAATGGATTATATATCCACCGATATTCATATATAGGTTGTGAGTTTTAAACTTTGTAGGAAATCACTAAAAACCCCCTAAAATATACCACAATCTATATATGTGAGTTTATAAACAAAAATTATATATAAATTCATAAAACTCAACATACACTACAGAAGTTAAGTCATTATGTTCTAACTAGGACATCATGATGCTCAACCCCACCAACTTCATCCAGTGCCAATAAAAAAATTATAAAAATTGATCATACCATGATGGCACTGTGGACATCTTAGAGGTCCACCAAAAAAGTGTTTAGTATCTAAGTTGAGGGGTATGTTTAATGTATACAATACCTTATGGAATGAACCACATCAATTGTAGCAATATATGGACCCATATACTCTTATAATATAAGAATGACTCTCAGGGATAATATTTCCATGCATAGGTTTCATCTAAATCATGGGAAGGAATTAACATAGCCAGTTCCCTAATGGAATAACCATAAAGTTGGTATTCTGAAAAAATATTTGGACCCCTATCATCTAAATCAATTGGGAATTATCCACACCTCATGGTACCAAGAATCCTTTTCAATCACATAACATCCCCCAAATGTTAAAAAAAATTATTAATGTAGGCATCACCCCACCCAAACGTATCCCTTAATTATACACTAACGTATCCCTAGTTTCTCAAATATCACATGTGATTCATATCCCTTTACTAAAAAAATATTCCCATACCTTAACTCTCAGTTTGAACTATGATTAATGATCAGTTAACATATTCTATGCTCAATAGATCATCTCACTCAGTCACAAAGGACCCCACTTGGTTCTTGAGTAATCCATTTGTTTACCACCATGGTGATGTTTTGAACCTTATACCTCATTTATATAAATAACAGACACCAATTCCTTTATAGAAACTATTTATCAAGCATCAACCTAATCGTCCAATCAAAGTGTACTACTCTAATTGATTGATTCACACCCTACCCCAACCATTATACTATTCCCTTAAATCACATTTGACCCTTATAAGGACTCTCACTATCTAAACTATACTCACTGGTCAATCACCTCAAAGGATACTATCAAGGACCAAATACCATGTCTCATTACTTATTAATATTAGAACCTACATGATAAACTATTTATAAAATCCATTTCTATAAAAAAAATACTCTTTACCCAAAAAATACCATATTAGGGTTGTCATGTTCAAAATCACCCTTAGACCCCCATAATAAATCCAATTGATTCACTGTACCAAGGGTTAAAATGTTGAATGATCATTGAGTGATCCTAAAATAATCTTATAATAAGTGAATATTTTGTTCTATTTCTAATAATCTCTACCTAAATATTATTCATAATTAAACTGTTTTTCCCCACTTGAGTCTCCTTGACTTTAATACATATGATCACATAACACATTTCACATAAAATACACATAAATTAATAGATTAATAATTTAGGGACCACTTTACTTGATAAGTGATTTATCCCTATGAAGGTTATCCATTTATATATATAAAATCATGTATTTATCAATGTCTAGAACATGATCCCCTCTCTCATTCTAGATTAATATACATATTATTGATAAAATGATTTTAATGATTTTCTATAACCTATCCATAATCATCATAATCCAAGGAAGCTCATCAATACAAGCCATGTAGTAGTGTCTTCCTGTAATAATATGCTAATAACTCAAGGAATTATCCTAACCTTATCTTGAATGAATTATAAAAAATACGCTGGATTTCAAGTCAATTTTAATATAATTTTGATGAAAATACAATATATGATCATTATGATACATAGCATCCCCAAAATTTTGATAACTGGTATGAGTCCCCTATTTATGAGCTTCCTCTAGTTGTCATGGAAATAATCCCCACCAACAGGCTATGATTTCATGATGATCCTATGAAATCACACCTAAATCCCTGTTTAATGCTTCCACAATAAGAGAAAATGAATGGGGAAAGGGTGAGGGAGAAATTTATACATTAAATTATCATGTTTTTAATTAAGAAACATCTCGTGGATCTAATCTATTCGAGTAATATGTGTACATTGTAAAATAATCAAAAAGGTAACAAAATAACTTTTGTTAGGTTATACAAATCCTTCTATAATATTCAATGTATTTCTCAACATCCAAATATCTCAGTAACACATTTTCCACATGTTCTGTCTAATAATTAATCATTATTTTCTATAATGGGGAGTCCTTATTCCAAAAACAAGGATTTATAATTTTCTAAATTATGTATTTTTTTAATATATTTCATGGAGGTTAAAAGTTATTCATTGGAAAAAACTTTACGGTGTTGGCTATGTAATATCCTATAAAATAATCTTAAGCATCTCAAGTCTACTATTTTTGTCTGGGCGAAGGAAATTTCTATGGTTAATATTCATGATGGTGAAATATCAATGTAAACCCAAGAGATCAATATGGATATACAATAAATATGAGATTATAATTACTTTATAATCCTCCTATGGAAATACAAGTATATTTTCAAATCATAATAAAATTGGAATAGTTAGCTTCAAAAAAATATAAAGTTCCTTGTCATAAAGAATGAGAAAAATACCATCAAATTTATTGACTATATTAAATAAATGAGATTTATTGGTAATATAAATCTTAAATGAGTATATATAATGTTTTATAAATATGTAAATGTCCTCATTCCCTTGAATATAAATCACTTTTTTTCACTACTCACTAGATCATTGGATAAAAAATATAATAAGAAGGGATATCCATGTGTAAATAAAGATAGCTCCTTCTTCGATTCTATTCTATTGGACATCTCAAAAAGGGAAAATATAATATTATAAGGTATCCAAAAATAATTTTAAATATATAATTCCCTAAAAACCAAAACCAATAGAGTTCTCTAGTTCCTGATTAATCTCTAAGTTCTTTATTTATTTTATCATGTGATGTTATCAAGAAGGAGGTTATTGAGGCTGTGTTGGATTTTTTCAATAGTGGAGTACTTACCAGATCAACATGCATATAATCCCTATTTCTTAATCTAATGGTTAATCACTATGAATCCTTCTAACAATTTCATCTTATATGCATGTGTAACTTTACAGATAATTTCCATACAAAAATCCTCAACGATATATTCGTTCCTAAACTATATATACTAGTTTTGAGAAAAAACATGGATTTTTTAGAGGTAGAATCATCAATGGGAAATCACTCTAGAACAAGATATGTTAACATTCTTTGATGGGAATGTTATTGGTTGGGATGTTGTCTTAAAGGTATAAATCTAGAAATCTTATGATTATATGGAATAGAATATCAATTTTTGGATCTTATTCCAATTTTGATTATCATAATGATCTTATTACCACTTTGTGATGTAAGTTTTCACCTTATTTTATAACATATCTCATCGGAAATGGGTTTGAATTATTTAATTCTATTATAATTTTGAGTAAATGGTACCCACAATCTCTCAGTTTCTTTGTGTCATCACAAGATTCTTTTTTTAGGCCTCTTAATATAGTGATGCAAGTTGGGATATTCGGATAATTTATAAAGAGATTCCAAAATATAGGGATCACTTATATTATTTTTACAGATCAAGTGATGGTCTCCCTCAATGTAAATATATAGAAAATAAATTCCATTAAAAATATTATGAGAATTTATGATCACTAGGGAAGGAATAAGGATAATATTTATAAAATTATAATTTATATTTCTATATATATTCTAGAAAAAAAATTATTTAATTACTTGAAATTTGTATAGGTTTTTTCAAAAAAAATTCTTTCAAATTATTGGGATCTCCACTCTCCATTTTTAGGATTAATTTATACATTTTTTCTAACTTAGTGAGTAAAATTTATGGGTTTATTTATATCTAGAAAAAATGAATCTTATCATATAAAGGGGGGATTGTGTGTATTCTTAAAAATTTATATCCTTCCATTGATAAAATGAACCATGATAGTAATCCTGTATATAGAGAAAATATCTTATGAATTCCTTTTAGATGAAAATTTAGAAAAAATGTATTATTTTCCTAGTAAGAACAAATTAATGAAAACTCTTGAATATTGTAGTATTTATATCCATGGCCTAGAAAACACCATGACTATATTACGATAGAAGCTGGTTTGGGAGTATATGAATGTTTGTTCCTATTGGGATTGTTATACTAGAAGTAATTATGGGGAACAGATGGATTTCATCATCGATGGATGTCCCTACTCTTCTCTTATATAGTATAACTTAAGTTGGACTCTTCGAATTATTTTTGGATAATTTTTGATGGGTCATCACGAGATGTTAGATTCTATTTTTTAAGGATAAATTTTTTAGAGTAGTTTCATTCTTCTTGAGTTTCTAAATTCCCGAAATTAAATTCTGGATAGAGATTCAATATCGAGTTTTCATCAATGTATTTCTAGATTAAATAAAAAAAGTTTATATTGGTAATATATGGATTTTTGATGTTTATAAATGCATCCTATTTAATATATATAAATATATATATGAATCCTTTAACGTAAGTGAGTTTTGTAGAGTATGACCAAACTTTGAAGAAGTTGATCCATGAGGTTGGGGTTCAAGATTTTCCTTGGTGTTGGAACTCCTTTTCTCAGGAGACATTGTACCAACTATGGTGGAACAAACTCTCTCTCTCTCTCTCTTTCTACAAGGCTAGATGAATCATCCTTACTCATGTGGAGATGAATTTAAGATTGATTTTAATATTCTTAAGAGGAATTTATTCATCATATTAAAAAATGATATCATAACAATGTGAATGTGATTTTTTAGTTAGACTCCAAGTATTAAACACACTTAAGGGAAAAGAAATGTGGTGATGAACTCATTGGTTTATGGGGGTGATACCATTGAGAGAGTCTAGTATTTCTCTACTCTAGATTTTCTCCTATTTAAATATAAACATATGTTCATTGGAGATGATCATGTCTATAATAATTTAAGTCCCCATGATTATACCTTACTCATTTATTTTTTAAGAAGTTTTTTAATAAACATTTATGTTTTATTGTGTATATATTGGGTACCTGGTGGATGATCAGCTACGCACTATAGAGCCACCTAATAGTTGGTGGCTTTCCTCATGGGGGTTTTACCCAATAGGAACTCGTCAATTACATAGTGCCTCACAACCTTGTACCTGATAGTGTATATTGTATTATTACAACAACTATACCCTATAAAGAACACATAATATTAATTGATCACCCCACCTCCCAATACTCTAAACTTATCCAAAATAATTCTCAATTTGATATTCAATCAACATAAATTCAATCTGAATCCATAAAGATAAAACCCCCCAGCCCTAATTCCAGTAGATTATTATTTCACTCTGATTCCACTAAAATGTGATTATAGATATGATTACAAACATCTTATCATATGGTTTATCATGCTTATGAAGCATAATTTTTCTCCTCCCATTAATTACCCCATTTATTTAGGATTGGTAATTTTTTTAATTCATATATCTCTATTAAAATATATTCATGTTTATTATATTCCAAATATAGTCTAATATTTTTTCATCTGAGATCCTCTAGAACCAATACAAAACACAAATCACTCACTTCTCAAATGATTCAACTTACATCATTTCCATCACAGCAACACTAATATTGTTCTAGAAACACTTTCTAATATCCCACTGTACTAGATTTATTTAATGTCTTTATTTCCACGTATACTATGGTTTCTACAATCCCTACCTATAAAAAAAGAGATTTAATTACCATGATGATATCCTTATAACCTTGTGAACACCAAAACTATGATCTGATAGTCGATTTCATTGAACCGAGTAAGGTAACCCACTCAGGTGTATACTCACATGTCTACTAATCATATACAACCACCTTTCATTATCCTTTATTATACTTGTTGTTATATATAAATCCCTAAAATATAAAAAAACCATTATTTTATTCTCATCATGAGTACCAATATCCTCCAATCAAATTTCATAATAAGACCATTCACTAGAACACACCCCTACCAATTTTCTTATGCACTAGATCTTTGATATGTCGAAAATATTTTATTTTATTTTATATTTTTTCCTAAAAAACAAATATAATTTATCTTCCAATAATTTAATATTCCATGTGACACCTCATATGCCCACCTTTTCGGTTTGTTACACAATCACCCAAAAAACTCACCATTACTACCCATAACAATGGTTGTACCACCGAGAAACCAATAGAATGTATCCCACCATAGGATCTCCCAAATAATTTTCCCACTCAAACAAACTTACATTGATTATGTCATCTCACAAGGACCACTGGTCACTATCCTCAATATAAGTTATGATGATATTAAGGTGATCCTTTCCACCACTATCCCGCGTCACAAGCCACCAGCCATCACAATTATCATTCCATGTGTACACACCTCACATTTCATGAATAAGTGAAATTAAAAAAATTACTAATACCACCATTCAAGTCTCTCATATAAAATCATGTATTATTGGAATTCCTCGGATCAGTGACCTCTAGTAACCCTTAGTTAACACTCACATGAATCCCATTATATACTTTGTAGATATATATAAGAAGTCTGGAAATACCTTAATGATATCCCAACTATCCATTCATGAGAGATATATTTACCCTTTATTTTTATTTTGATGACCCTCTTCCATAAAAAATTACTACTTTCATGATTTTTTAAAAGTCAAGAAACTGCCATTTCCACTATATAATCTATCCACTCATTTATGAATTTTATATATCAATCCAATTATGATCATCCTACCATTTCTATTACACACCCTTAATCAAGAGTCTTAAATATACATTACATGTTTTCTCTACATGGAAGTTTTATTATGGATATTACCTATTGGAGAATCTCTTAAATCACATATTGACTATTCATAAGTGATTATCTCTCATAAATCATTATACCACATGATGTTACTCACTAAATGACCATATTTCCAATGAACCATTTATCATAATATTCCAAAATATTTATCATTAAATTATATATTAAAATTCAACACAAACTCATGTCCCTTTATACTTTTATAGTTAAGGATTAATTTTTTTCCTTTACAATCTAACACATAAATTTCATCCCATTTCACACCCTTATTATTTAAAAAGAATTCCATTTCCCAAAATAATCATGATTCCCAAGCATATCCATAGTATACCCACCTACCCACCATTCCTTGAATGGATTTATAACCTCAATCCATATTCACTTCCCCAATCCTCTTACTCTACTCATTGGTTATAAATAAATAAAACCCACCATGCACATTATTACATGATCTTGTTCATACCATCTTATTATATGTATCCCATATGGTACATGACCATGCACTCGCTTACCTCCAAGGATAGAAATATATTATGGTTCCCATTCTCATGTAAATTTTCATCCATACCTTAAATTCCATACATCACACAAAACCATAATCACTTTCCTCCATGTAAAGTGTGAACTAACTAACAAAAACCCAAACCTCATACCTTTTATAATATAGAAATACTCATTATCTCACATCCATCAAATTGGAGGGACCATAAATCCAAGACCCATATGCAATCTCAATCAAAATCCACAATAAGAAGGCATAAGCTACTATATTGTCCCACCACCATGCCCGACTCATGATATCATAAGTCATATTTCTCCATCCCTAGTATCTTAATCATAATCAACTAGGCTAGGAATCCTACTGATCCTACCTGTTAAAAATACCAACAAACATCCAAGAGAATTATTTATGAAACATACAAACAAGCACAAAAGGAACCTCACATTACTTTCTATACCCCCTCCAAGGTTTCTAATCCTCTAGTAATCCCATGATTATATCAGCACAGTACTTGGTCTACAGTTCATATACCATCTGTACCCCATGGATTTGTTATCTCTTTTTAATCTGTACCTGATATATACAATTCCTCCAGGGAATATTAAGTAAAAATTACATGTTAATTACCACCCATTAATGGATTTCATCATATCATATTAATTTAACAGTGTTATCCTAGTCAAGAAAATAACATCCATAAAACACCATTGTTCTTATAGTTAATTAATGCACACCTAATAAGTTTTTAAAAAAATGAATAATTATAATCAACTTTCTAATTTACTAAAACACATTTTTAAAAACTATTTTCCAAAGTACATTTTTTTTTAAATATATTTTCCTATAAAATATTTCCAATAATCTTGTTTTCTAGTCACACATAGTATTATTCATTCCTTATGAACCTATATGTTATGTATGATGAATACACATGCACTCTCTTTCCATAACAATCCAAGAGTAACTCAATCAGAATATAAACATCATAATTTCATGAAAATAACTCAACTATAATGGAAAAACTAATAAATTTATATCCATTTCCCTAAAAAGTCATACTTGCACCAAATATATGTTGACAAAGAACACACAAAATTCCCATCATAAATTTCAACCAACCTACCTTAATCTACAATTCAAAATTAAATAAATTAAACATATATGGTACTCTAATACCATTTATAACATTCTCATCCTAGTCTACATAATTAATACCTAATAGAGATCACTACATCCCCTCATACACATCTCCCCTTATGTTGGAGGTCTCATCCAGTGGTAATGGTATAATACATACAATGGGAAGAATATACCATTTTATCATAACTATCGAATAAAAAATAAATAAAACCATACAATATACATGAATGTACAATATTTAATTACAATGAAATACTAAAAATGATAATATCATAAAACATGATATATCTAAATAAAACCCATATCATAATATACATTAGTCAAAAAACATTGTTCATATCCCTTTTGGCCAATCATATATATAGAAGGATATAAAATTACTAACTAAATGTCGAAAAAACTATCACTAACTAGGTGCTCATCCTCTCCTTAGAACTACTAATATTCTTACTAAGCAAACAAACTCCATTCCCTAGAACTTAACCCTTTCCTTGAACTATATCTCAAATATAAGGATTGTGTGTACATTAAGAAGTATTTTTTAGGTGTAAGTGTGAAACTCAATAAGAAACCACTAATGGTCCCCTAAAATATACAACAATTTATGTATGTGAGTACATACAAAACACAATATAAAAATTAGTAACACTCAGCATGTAATTCAAAATTCAATTCATTGTGTGAAAACTAGGAAACCACGACACCTGATACTACATACTTGAGTAAGTTCCAATAATAATATTTCATAGCAGGAGCTCATAGCATAGAGGCACCCTATCCATATAGAAACTAAACTAGACATGTGATTAGTATCCAAATCATTGGAGAGCTATAATATAGCCAACACTTATCTAAGGAATGACACTATGGGTACCATGTGACTAACCCTTAATCCCATGTTATACATGAATAACTCTTAAGGATAATAGTCACATTTAGATGAAACATAAGAATAATTGGAATAGATTGACATAGCTAGTTCCCTAGGGTAAGAACAATATAGTGTGTACCATGATACAGTAGTCAATCCCCTAACATCCAAATAAATTATAAATTATATATAACACTAGGTAAAATGGCACATTATTTGTCCCCTAGCATCAAATAATGATTGGGTAAAACTAAAAAACCCAAGTATCACACCACCCACACCTATCTCTCAATTATACACTAATATACCTCTAGTATATCACATCCCACATGTTAATCCTATACCTCATGAAACAAATTTTCCTTTTTAGTCACTATAAAATGAGTTTGACCATCCCATGAACTTCTCATTATACTCAAAGATAATATCTTAGATGATCAATTGACCCACGGTTTATATCCCATCATTCCAATACCTCAAATATTAAATCAAACTAATCTCAACAATCATCTAACCCCTTCAACCTATGGTGACTCATCTCACATGGTCATGAAGGACCCTACATGATTCTAGTTTCAACCATTCATTCACTACCAAGGAGATACTTAGAACTTTATGCCTCTTTTATATACATACCACACATCAAAGCTCATTGTTGAATCATTCAATTGGTGTCAATATCCTGGTTTACTCTAAGTGAACTGCTCTAATTAATTAATTCATTCCCTAGTCCAACTATTAGAATATTTACTTTAACTAAATTAGGTCTCTATAAGACCTTTTATAATCCAAATTGTACTCATTAACCAATCACCTCCAAAGTGATTCCCATGGTCTTAATTCTATGCCTCATTACCCTCACATAATATAATATTATTAGAAAATCCATCATCAAACCTTCATCCACACAATCCACTTCTAGAAGAAACTCCCTTATATAACCACAAGATACTATCCTAGGGCCCTTATATTCAACCTCACACCTGGTCCCCCATGAGGAATCCAATTTAACTATTACCTTGAGGATCAAAATTTTATACGATCATTAAGAAATCCCAAAATCATCTTATCATAATAAAAATATTAATTCCACTATTAATTTTCTTTACCAACACATTGTTTACACCTGAACCCTTTATTATCACCCATAAAGTCTCATAGACATGAAACATTACTACAAAATTGGCCTTTAATAGCACTAGAAAAGGACTTTATCAGCACTAGAAATGTGTTGACTACATGATCGAGGTTAAAAGTCCTAGACTTTTATCAGCACTGAAAAAGTGCAGATAAAGGTGTCCATTATCGGCACTAAAAAAGCATTGATAAATGGGAACTTTAAAAGAATTTTTAGAAGTGGTGATAATGGAACCATTTATCAGTGCTTTAATTTATCACCACTAAAGGAACCATTTATCAGCACTTATAGAATCACTGATAAAGGGACATTCTATTGTGTGCTATAATAGAAAATAATATCACCAAAAACACAGAAGATATCAACAAAAAAAGTCCCAATACATGAATTAAATGGAATAAAATTTTTAACACAAACACAAGGAAAAAAACAATATTATAGACATTTCAAACATTGTTTCATAAAATTACATAAATAAAAATGATTACATATATTCCAAAACATCAATGTTCCTATATCTTTTATTCTTGGTCCGAATCATTTTATTTTTGAACAAACCACACATACTCAAGAAAAAGAACACATGTGTATAATAATAAAATTATTATGTTAGTAATAATATAGAGAAATAATTTAACAAAAAGTGTTGATTTTATTAAAATTGATGTCAATTTTAAATAAAAATACAAACTTGGAGTCATACCGGTCATAGCGTGAATCGGATTGAGGTGTGGCTGATTCCAAAACATCTCAAATGACTTGTGGACCATTTTCCTAAAGTATAAAAACAATCTAAAAGTGTTTTCTCAGTTTTGAGTATGTCAGTTTTCTTTTTTAATAAAATTTCATTTTTAACTAGAGACATGCACTTTTGAATCATTCTGATCACATCGTGTATTGGTTTAACGTGAAATGGATTCCTATGTGTCACAAATAACTTATAAATCATTTTTCTAAATTATTAATAAAATACGAGCATGTTTGATAGGTTTTTAGTGAGTGAAAATTTTGAACTAAAGTATCAAAACAATATTAATATGTTTTTTTAGTTTTGAGGTGTGGGTGTTTCTTGTAAAGGCATGACACATTGAGTCGTAGTGGTCACACCATGCATTGAATTAAGGTGTGTCTGATTTCTACACATCTAAAATGACTTGTGGATATTTTCCATAAGTTTGAATGAATTACAAAACTCCATAAACCTCTTTTTCACATAATATAAAACCCTATAATATTTTTAATAATCAAAAAAAATATCTCTAAATGAACAAAGAACCCACCCATAAGGCACAAAGAGTGGTTTATAGAAAAATAGACATCTCCAAACAAACATGATATAAATAGAGAAACTAATTCATGAAAGGATGTCCTTTTAAAGTTTCATAATAAAAAAAACCAATTTAACTATGAAAAGATGATTTCATCAAACTTTTATAATAAAAGAAGAACTTACAACAATCACAAAACAAAAATAAGGAAACTCTGAACATCTTAACCCCAATACAAGAGACAAAAACTAAGAAAATGTATTGTATGATTATTTCACAACAACTCAGTCAAAATTGTTTCCTCCAAAAACTTCTCAAAATGGAGTTCCTTGGAGAATAGGACATGCTCTTTGATCCCTGGATGAATAACCCCAATGAAATGAGAATCTTTCAACAGATCTTGTGACACCAACTCCAGAGAAATAGAAACCATTTCTTTAAAGTGTTCAAAATAATCCATCACTATCCACTGAACTTAATGCACACTCATGAGCTCATCCATTTTTTGCATCTTCACCTACTCAGGTATAAACAATCATACAAAGACAAACATTAAAACTTCCCATCACATCCAAAATTGCATCATTGGTGGGGAAAACAACTCCCATTATTCTAAAGTTGTACCCCCAAGAAAACCCAGAACAGCATCAAATCTAATAGTTTTGGGAGTCCCCAACTATATGAATACATGATCAACTTCCACAAGATAGTTCACTGCATCTAACGAAACTCAATTTCCACAGAATATTGTAAAAATCTGAGGAGAAATATAAATAGAGTGAGTCTCATTGGAAACTTTAGGGACCTTTCTGGGTGGCATATTCTGAATAACATAAAATTCATAAAATTAGGTGAATAATCAATTCCTCACATAACCACCCATATGAAGACACTCTTAATAAATAATGAGGGTCACACTTACCACTTTACCACCAAACCCAATAACATATCAAATTTTCAATCCAAAAGATTTTCTTTTAAAACTCAATTTTTTTCCAATCTGAGACCATTTGAAATAAATCATTTTAATTTAAAAAAAACATTTTAAAATATTACTCACAATAAGCGAGACCAAAACAAGACATAATTCATGATAAAACACCAGAATGAGGAACTGTAGTCATGGTTAGCCCGATGACTTGGTAGTTGTAAGAACATGGTTTTTCACTCATGTTTGGATCCTTTAATTTACATTCTAATATTTTATTTTATAGATAATATAGATTTATAATAGGTCACTGAAGTCCTTAGGGGTTTATGGGGATTTTTTGGAACCCAGAACCCATATTTTTGAAAAAAAAGCTTAGCACGTGGTTTAGAGTAAACTGTGCAGGAATGCCGCATGGTTTGGAAAACTTTGCAGATTTTGTTTTTACGAATAGATCCACCTTGAATAGTTGGTACATAGTCGTATGGCCTTACCATGTGAGTGATCCTTCTTCCCAAGTAACCATGGACGTTTGGGAATAGTTTTTCAAATAGTGTTGAAAAACCATGCATAAGCTATTGTTTGGGTTAAATGTCTAGATTTCCCTTAATGATCTAATTATCCCCCTCCTTCCCTAATCTATAACCCTTCCATATTAGCCTTCATTTCTCTCATTTTGGATATTTTTTTAAGACCCAAGGTAGGATTTAAGAGATCTCCTTCACCACGGTTCTGATCGATCTTGTGTTCGTCACGTGGAAAGCACAACGGTAAATACTCAAGTCTATTTAAGACTTTCTCCTTCTCTTTTTCTCTCGACCTAGTTATTAGGTTATGAGAATTTATCTCTTTTTCTTATATCTACTCCGATCTGATCAAAATCAAGGACCAATACTAGAGGAAGGGAGTTTTACAACCCTAAGGTGGGTGGTCTATAACTCATCCCTAATGTTCATTGATTTTGGAATTTATCATGTGGGTCCCACTGATTTCATCGAGTTCCATTTATTAAATTTATTTGTCATGGTTATATTCATTAGAAATGTATCGTTATTATCTTTCCAAGTACATGATTAATATTTTGTGGGTACGGCCATAACTCCCAACACCCCATGTAGGGTGTAATTTCATAATTTTTGTTTTATTATTTTGACACTTTTGAGCCATCGTTCGGGTGTGGTCACGTTTGACCACACTAGTGGTAAGACTCATTATAATTAAATGAGTTTTTTTATCATGTAATGATCAATGGAAAGTACCATGTCACTTCCACTTGACCCACCTAAGGTAAGTGCCTCAAATTGGTAATTAAATGTGAAAGGAAAATTGGAAAGTATATTAAGTATATGACTTGACCGTATTAAATGAAAATGAATAATAGGTTGCATGTCCATAGCACCCCTTTCCACATTAATGGAAGGTAGTGGAATGGAAATTAATTATTAAATAGGACATAATGGGATTTATTAAAGGGTTTCATGTTAATCAGCCCATTCACACTAAGGAAAGGAAAGGTTTGAACCAATATGGAATTATACCTGACTTCATTAACTAGTAGAAATTACCTTACTTGAGTTCGCCTTGGATTATTATCAGGGAATGCCATGGACAATAGGGAACCCCACTCCAATTCAAGTATGTGGCTTGCTTAGGATGAGACTGACCTAGATTTTGATCTTTTTATATTCTTGTATGCCCGGTATGAAACCTTAGGATCCCTCTCGTAGAATTAAAGGATTCCTTGGATACATTCCTTGGATCCAGCATTTAAAATTAGGTTCTATGGTTAAATACTAGAGGGACCTCTTACTGCATAGCCCCGTTTTACCTTGGTTGATAACCTTGGGTTTAGTAGGCATGTTATTGTGGAATGACATGGACTATACTCCTTGTATTAAACTCTTACCCTTATCTATAACCAGTTACAACTAAGTTTGAAACCCCTGAGGTCTAGGTTTCATTGGTGAATACCATGTAACAATTTTGTATTAAATATCAATTGTGGTTTCCTTGTTACATCTCGTAACTTCCACAGTAAATAACATGTGACTTATTTATAAATTGGTAAAATCAATCCATGACTCAGATAGATGTTCATACACTAGTTTAGGGTTGAATAAGGTACTTGGATATTTAGTTAAATTGTATTTCTTTACATTATATATATTTATAAATGCATCCATGCACACTGTTACATTTCTATTACATGGTTCAGAAGTTATAGACACCATTAGTGGTGTCCTACTGAGATATATCTCACACCCTCTACAGGAACCTTTTGGTACATGGAGTATATTACAAGGTTGTCGGGGTTGATAAAGGAAAGAATATGACCTTGAAAACTTGATTTATTGATATTTAGAATTGATCTTGATAGCAGATGGTTGTGTTGGAGGTTGGGATGTTTGGGATAGTCTGTTGATTTCTTTTATGATTTTTTATAACATTTTATTCCAGCTATCTTGTATCCATGTTTTCCAATTTTCTAGTGACCTGATATATCATCATAATGTTGAATGTTATTCCAGTTGTTTAAGTAATTATTAATATTGTCTCTATTTTCTTTTTTGCCTCCTGTTTACAAATATTTTTTCCACATTTTACCTATGTTTACTTACATTTGTTGTGATACACTTTGGTAGTGAGGGTATAGTCTCCCCATGGACACACCCTAGGCCCTCGCTTCTAGTTGGCAGCCTTTGGAATTCGGGGATATGCACTTGAGTCCATGTGGCCCACTGGGCTCGGGGCACCAATTATGTGGTATTCGGGTCTGGGACATCACAAAGTGGTATCAGTGGGGTTTCTTTTATTTTATTTCATTACTATTTAGAGACAGTAGATTGGAGATTAGGAATTCATAGTACTTGGTCATAATCCATTATTAGGTGTCGTGAACCCGGGTTCAGGGTAAAACCCAATTTTCCCAAAATAGAATTGGTGTTATTATTTTTCCTATTACAGTTTACATTATTACACTGTTGGGTGACACACATGTTGTGTTGTGTTATTGATTAATATTATGATTGAGATTATATCTTCTCTTTGGCCCGATGAGATAAGGGAAAGGGGCACTATTCCATGAATCATATAGGCACCTATAATTCACATGTCTTACATATTTTCATTCAATATAGGCGAATTTCACTACTTTTCATTTATTGATATGGTTGTGTTTTTTGAGTGATGTTGTGATAGTTTACTTATGCTTGTATTATTCTTGGTTGTGGTGGAGTGATTTTTTGTCTCAATTCATAGAGATTATGGGCCCTAATGGGTTGGGATGAGTAATTTACTGAGTCAAACCAATATGATATAAATAAATAGGTGTTGTTTGTAGTGATAGGTGTATGGGCACTGGTTCAAAATAAATGGCTATCCATTATAAAGTGATTCGGAATTCTAAAATGAAATGGTTGCACACCATTATCCCGCCTTCTCGTGTTTATGAAAGGTAAAGGAGAGAACCTAGTAATTAAATGAAAAATTAATTGAAACTTATACTTGAGGACTTACCCATTTCTAGCCATCTAAGTGGGTAGTTGGGGTAGTATGCCTTGGGTAGTGGGTTTTCCTATGTTCAGCTTCCACTAGTGATGTTATCTTTATTCATAAGCTTGTTCGGATGCCTATTCTTGGAAATTGTAGACCAATGATACCACAAATTCCTCATATAATATGCCAAGAGGGTATTGACAACCATACTCCAGACATGGCGGGCCGTGACCCACCAGTCTTACAACCAGGATTTCCACTGGAGGCACCACCTGTTGTACCTGATCTGGTCATTGATTCCCAAGTCTGAGATAGTTTTCTACATCTAATGTTGTCCATTCATGGTGCTCCATGAGTTTCACCTATGATAGATGATCTGAATCGCGAGTCTTAGCAGTAGAATCCTCCTCCTTTCTCAGGGGATGGCAGTTCATAGGCTACTAAATTATGGTTGGAGGACACCCTCTCTATACTTGAGAATCTAGAAATGCCTACATAGTGGAGGGTCAATATTTCAATATAAATTCGTCAGGATTCATCCAAGCATTGGTGGGATGTAATTACCCAGACCGGTCATCATCAGGTCATGTTAGGGGTTGATTGCTAGACTGCCTTTACTGCACAGTTCTCTCCTCACACGCTGAGAGATGAAGGAGCCAAATATTTCATGCATCTCGAGTAGGGGTATATGTCAGGTATGGAATATTCAATGCATTTCATGGAGTTAAAATGTTTTCACCACTTCTAATCAGTGATGAGATTTCACGTGCTAGATGCTTCTGGGATGGGCTCGAGTACTCTATCCATACATAGGTGAATGTCTCTCACTTATCAACTTCTTATGAAATAGTCAACCAAGACCTTATCACTGAGCATAACATGAGGTATAGGAATAGTACTGATTATAGAGGATTGGTGTCATGGATAGCCAGTAGTTCTTCTGGTGGTAGGAAACGTTCCCTTTAGGTTTATAATCAACACAGTGGAAACCAAAGTGTTAGTTTAGATAGCTTCATAGTGTGTCATAAGTGTTAATGATGGGGGAACCTGAACCCTCATTCTGATAGAGACCCAATGGAGTGTTAGGCTTGCGTATATATGGTGTATCTTCAATGTTTCTATAAGACTTTTCAACCAGCTTCAAGTGGAAAATGATCAACTACAGCACCACCTTCATGAACATGTTCTTGTATGCTGCATCAAGAAGGGAGTTGGAATAACACCAGAAGGTCTAGCTGAGGAGGAGGTTGTGGCCATGGTTCCCAGACCATTGATCACCAGTAGCGCTAGTAGAGCAGTTTTGGTCCTGGTAGTCCATCTATTTCCAAGGGTTGTGGATCAGGCTAGTTGAAGGCACTACAGTTGATACCTGAGGATCAGGTTGTGGCACCATCTACAGTACGAGGTACTATTATAGTAGCCTCTACTGTAGTATCTTCTTTATTTGATACAGTTTCTTCAAAATATTTTATCTTTTTATCTATTGTGGAAATACTCTGACTATAGATACATTATTCCTATGGTGAAATGAACCCAGATACAACTTTAGGGGTATGAAAAGAGAACATATGACAATGTATAGATTTTCCCCTTTAGGTAGGCAATTTACTTTTCTTATAGATCCCCTTTTTTCTCGAGATGATGAGCTTTGATGTCATTATAATAATGGAATGGTTGGTTCACTATCACACTTTTGTATATTTATATTGTTGTAGGGTATATATTACATCACCATAAGGAAGTAGTTATCTATATAAGGGTGAGTGGGATATCAAGGTTGGAAGAGATAGATCAAAGAATCATGGGTTTGGTGAATTTACCACCCATATCAAAAATATCTTCATGGGGGGTAAGGGATTATGTCAAGATGATTTTCCTTCAGTAGTAGTTTGTTTCAGGGATGTCTTTCTTGATGACTTCTCTGGATTACCTCCTCCAAGAGATATTGATTTTACGATTGAGATTGTTCTGGGAGCTGCTTTGTTTCCCATTCCTCTATATAGGATGGCACCAACATGGCTTCAAGATCTCAAGTGGACGTTGTAGGATTTAGAGGCCAAATGATTTACACATCCCACTGTGTCCTCTTGGGGTTCTCTCATGCTCTTCACCAAGAAGGGGGGTGGAATATTACGTCTTTGTGTGTATTACAGAAGGTTGAACCAGCTTACGGTCAAGAACTGTTACCCAAGTCCTTGAATAAATTATCTCTCTGACCAAATCTTAGGATCAAAGGTCTTCCATAAGATTGACCTGACATCAAGTTATCATCAGGTATGAGTCAGACCATCAAACATACCTTGTACAACGTTTTGTAGTAGGTATGGTCTGTATGAGTAACTTGTTATGTCATTCGATCATACAAACGTGCCTACCATTTTCATCGATCTGATGAATAAGGTGTTCCACCCCTACATGGAATCTTTTCTTTTAGTCTTTGTGGATGACATCTCGGTGTATTCTCACACTTATAGTGACCATGAAAAATATCTTGAGATTGTTCTATGTACATTGAGAGAGAATTAACATTATGCCAAGCTTGCTAAGTGCCACCTATGGATCGACAAAGTTCACTTCTTGGGTCATATAATATCAGAATCAAGAGTATCTATTGACCCAGAAAATGTTAGTAATGTAGTTTCATGGGAAAATCCAAATAATGTGTTTGATATAAATTCTTGGGGATGACTGGATATGATAAAAATTTCATATAATACTTTTCTTTTCTTTATTCACTTATTTATGGCCTTAAAAATAAGTTTGTAAAGTTTCTTTGGTTAGAAGCATGTGAGAAAGCCTTTCAGGAGATGAAAGGGAGGCTTGTATTGGAACCAATTTTGACTCTTCCAGAGCCAGGCATAGGTTATATCATCTTCTATAATGAATCATGCATCATCCTAGGAGCAGTGACGATGTAGGAGGAAAAAGACATTACGTATAGATATCATCATTTTAGGTTTCATGAGAGAAACTACCTGATGCATGACCATGAGCAGGCATTAGTTTTCCATGCCTTACATTTATGGATACACTATCTTTTGGGTGAGAACTTTTTGGTCTACACGTACTACAAGATCCTAAAATTTATCTTTACTCAATATCAATTGAACCTCAGATAGCATATATGGGTTGAATATCTACAATCCTTTGGTTTTGAGCTTGACTATATGCTTGGGAAGGGCAATGTGGTTGCAGATGAACTGAGTTGAAAAACTCATGAAGAGGCATTACAAGAAGCCAATGATGAATGGAAGCTATCACCCTATTTTATAAGCTTCATCTGTAGTTTCATGATATTCACGAGTAGTCTTACGTATTATTTTTAACTGTTACCTCTTCTCTCATTGAAAAGGTGAATGGTATACAATTTTTAGATCCAAAATGCTCGGTACTCCATGAGAGTATATCAGAAGATAACCTACCTCCATATATATATATATATATATATGAAATCATACATATCCATGGACATGTTTGGGTCCCTATAGATATAAGAGAAGAGTTGATGAAAGAGTCCCACGCCTCTTAGTGAGTAGTTCATCCAAGCATATCAAAGATGTATCGAGACATGTGAAGCTAGTACTGGTGTTCGGGGATGAAACGTCAGATTTTAGGCTTTTTCTAAAGGTGTTCCACTTATCAATAGGTGAAGGTAGAGAAATAGAGACCTATGGGATTGTTATATAAGCTTCCAATCCTAAAATGGAAATAGGAAGATGTTTCCATGGATTTCATTGTAGAGACCTGAAGCTAGACGTACATGGACAATACATTACTTTTGCGGAATACTTAGTACATAACAAAAACACACACACAAGGATCGTAATAGTTTAGTGTCTTTGGAAACTCGGAATATAATCTTCTAATCGTGGTAAAAGATCTTCAACATCTCCTATAAAGATCTTCCTTTTTTTATACATAAAACCTTTCTTTATATCCTGAGGAAAAGAAAACATAAAAGGGTGAGCTCGAATGCTCAGTAAGGGTAAACAAACGAAATATCAATCACATCATATTCATAAGAACATAACATTTTGGAAATCTTAACCTGCAAAAGAGAGCATAATTTCATAACATGGGATAAATCATAGTAGTGAAATGAAATCCCAATAAACATAACTTAAAACAGGAAACTTTGTGGCATACACACATAATCATAGAGAATCATATCTTATTAGTCCAGACTCATTTCCAAGACTATCTTAGTGGACAAAGTCCATTTCTGAACCGAGTCACCCATGTTTCAGTCCTGTTTCACTGAACCGGTATAACCTACCGTTCCAGCCATGTCTATCTCATGAGATATAAATTCTTTACCCAATTCATTGGAGGGAGATATAGGTCCCACCCATCTCATAATTATACCATTCTTATGTGTGCCACAAAATCATAAATCATATATCATTTCCTAACCCATGTAATAAAAACGGGAATCTTAAACATCGTGACATCAAAAAACAATTCATATAAGATAAAGGAATTCATAAAAATAATTCCATCACAACATAATCAAATCAATGTAATAATAGGGATAAAAAAAGAACCCTTTATTATCTTATATGGAAAATAATTTTGATAAAACACTTGAACTCCATTCTTGAGGAAAATATCCTTTCTTCTTCAAAAACACTTTTCCTTTCTTAACATGTCATACAATTCTAAACTAAAAGAAGTTGATTAAAAATAAAAATGAAAACTTGTAAAGGAATATTCTTGGAAATAATGTTTTAAAAATCCATTCATTCTGTATAAGTTAAAAAAACATTCTTCTCGTACTTTTTTCGGAAGAGTCAAAAAGTACCTCGTACGAAAAACAACAAAAGATTCCCTTCATATCTTTTACTAAAAACTCACCGAAGGGTAAAATAGGATTTAAAAAATTGTAGGTGGATGGAAATAACATTACATATTGAGGAAATATGGATGTGGATGATAAAATACACCCCATTAAATGCCAAAGTATAATCAATCTCGGATAAAAATGAGATTGTGATATTTCCCTTACCTTAGGTCTGTTTTGCTTCGTAAGTGTCTGAACCTCCTGTATAATGATTTAAATAATGTCATTGACTTATTACAGAATCATATTCATTGTTATTATATCATATATGGTTCACTTATGACTTTATATTACCCGTTCTTTTGTAAATTCATGTTAAAGTAGTGTTTTGTGTAAAATCGTCTCATTTGTCGTTCGTGTTTTAACTTGTAATTATTCATATGATTACTTAGATCATGATTACATAAATCCATAATGTAAAACATGATTGATATATAATATATATTCATAATATACATATATATAATGGATCGATAAATGGAAAGAAATACATCGTTCATTGAGACGGTAGGCCGTACGTACGCATGAACGCTGTTTTCATTTCCTTATTGAATTGAGTGAAATTAAGTAGATGACATAAATATATATATAAATAAATACAGTATCATTATTATGTCATATATTTCATTATTACTTATTATATATACTTTATAATCATTCATGAATGGTTAAAGTGGAGAACGAATCTCATCGTGTCGTGGAGACGGTAGTCCGTACGTACACACGAGCGATGATATCATTATCATGATCGTGGGACTGTATTGGAGTGTATGTATACTATTTGATAATCAATATCACTTTAAAATAATCATATATAGTTATTATTTACACCATTATACCCATCCAAGTAAGGTGGTGGTGGAAAATAGATTACACCACGGCGTGGAGACGGTATTCTATACGTACGCACGCGCGATGATTTCTTTTTCCGTAGAATGGATAGATGGTGAAATAGGGTTGTTTCATAGTTATAATAACATATCATTATATTATTGATACTGATATTTTTACTTCATAATGAAACAACTAATGAAGAAGATGTGGAATAATAAATATAGATGAAAGAATCGGTAACAGACATTACCTCTTCTTTGAAGTGTTTCTTTGAGACCTCCTTTTAGGGCACTAAACATGGTCTTTGAGGAAGACCAGAACCTCTAGTATGTTTATAGGGAAGTGGAGAAGAGAATTTGGCAGGGTTTGGATGAGCTGGAAGGCTCAATGTTGTGTGAGGAAGAGAGGGAGGAGGTGCCCTTTTATAAGGGAGGAGAGGGGCTCCTTTGGAAATCTAAAAATATTATTTTATTATAAAGTCATATTTGGTTTTAAATAGCTCCAAATTGATTTATTTAGAAGCTAAGGTGGGGATGGATCTAAATAATCTCATCCAATAGAATTTAGACAAGTTTAGGTTCCTATTTTAACCTTATAATTTAGATTTAACACTAAGTTAAATAATTTCACTTTTACTGTGTCTTCTTGTGTTCTTATACTATAAGGTTAATAAACATACTATAACAAGACAAAAGAACCCCAATATGTTTATTATTAATATATATAACCTTATCTAAGTCATTTTGCCAAACCTTAGATTTTTAGGAATAAAATAACAATTAATAATATAATATTTGTTTTTAAAAACTATTTTATGTCAATTTTGACACTATTTAGTAATTGATTTTTTGTGAAACTCATAACAGAATGATAAGTTCGAAAAAAGTTACTTATATAAACAATAACATTTCATATTAACCAATAAAATTAATTTAAGTCATAAAAGTTTCAAATTAAATTTATTTGGGCATTTATAACATCAATTATGTCAACATTTCATTAATAAGACAATTACTGCATCATCTTTGTGTCATAATAAATGATATTTATTTAATCCCTAAAAATTATAAATAAATTCCTATGATGTAGATAATTTTATTATCTTTCTTGAGACTATTAATGTTCGAAGTTTCGTGAAGTTTATCACTAGATTAAAATTATTATACTTATAGGATTTAAGAAAGTGACATGTTGTCACATTCTTTGGTTTTAATAATAATTAAATTATTTTCATTGACAAAATTTAATTAAATGAATCTAATCAGACCCTTAGGTTATATGGGTCGACTTTTAGTCATCCAATAGGATTTTGACATTTGTTAGGGTAATTTTAAAATATTATATTTACCCTTAATTACCCGATTTACCTTTAACTATGGTAAATAAAATTTACCGTAGTTACTATTCATAAATCCCAAAAATAAAAAGTAGCTTATTAACATAATATGGATCCACTGATTCCAAATATGGAATCCATTTTCCCAAATTAAATACACAAAAGTTTCAGAAATTAAATTAAAATTAATCCCGTTGTCGAAAGAAAACGGGTTTTTCTTTAAAACATTGCAAACGATTGAATTGATTTAACCTACGAATTCAAGGTAAAATCAATGAAAATGACATACATTATATTAAATGGTAAAAATATATTCTATTTATACTTTAAAACCATACAATATTATAATTTAACCACATAATATATTATGATGAAAAAGTTGTTTTTAATTAAAATATAGCGTGTTTTTACTATTCATTAAAATATGAAAGTTATCGGAAAAATATCAAAACTTTATCTAATGTAAATTTTCATATCCTGATTCAAAAGAAGAATTTAATTTTGTCAAATTGAACTTATAAACATGTCAAAAACTAGATTTAAAGTGGGTGCGCCATCAAAAGGTGGAAAAACTGAATTTTTTGAAAAATACTTATTTTACCCGAAAAATTTATTTTGTTCTTATACCATGTTCTAGAAATGTGTAAGATGAATAATAATGTTATAAAATTCAAAATTTAGTTAACACTATTCATAACGGATAGTTCATAACAATATTATAACAATATATCGTTGTTTAGTAAAACCCGGTATTACGTACAACACACACTATCGAGGAAGGTCGTGATTGTGTGTAATGCAAGCCAAGTCAGGGTTGCGTGTTGCGCAAGAATCCTTCGTTGTTTCGTATAACATAATACAACCATATTTCATTTATACATTGAATATATATATATATATATATATATATATACTCAATGTTGCGTAGAATAACTATTATCAAAATTTTTGTAACACGATCCAAGAATAGTGTTGCGTATACTGCAAGCTAATACGGTGTTGCGTATAGCGCAAGGTAATATTGGTGTAGCACAAGAAATTAATAAAATTAAAAGAATATTTTTCATAAAATCTCGGGGTGTTACATTCTACCCCCCTTAAAATGAATTTCGCCCTCGAAATTCGTCGGGGTTATAAATGGTTTACTACTCGAAAGTTTACTTAATAGAAACCCACGTCGTAAAAAGGAATACCAAAACCAATCTTTAAAAACAAAAGTATGAAACGTAATGGTTACCCAAATAAACTAATCACTGGGTTTCCACATATGAGAACATAGGTGAAAATATGGATATGGAAGAAAAATCTAACCATCAAGTTCTAATGGAGAGTGGTAGAGAACATGGCTATGAAAAAGGCAACAATCACAAAGATATTGATTTGTGATGATCTAAGGTACCATCTGATTAATTGGATATAAGGGAACTAGGACAACATTTTTGGTTTTCAAGATCATTTCCCTAAATTTGATGAATTAAAAGAAATACTTGAATGATTTTGGTACAATCTCACTGTTGTTCGTGAATTGAACAATTTCCACTTCATCCCTTAATGAAATAAAGTGGAATTTGTTATTCGTGATGTGTTAGCAGATCATGTGATAGAATGATGGTTCATTCCATCTCTTTAAAACAAAAGGATAGCAAAAGTTATAAGTCCATATTATGGTTAGATTAATCGTATATGGTTCCAAAAATGAACTTATACTACATATATCATACCACTTAATAAAATAAAACTAGTTTATACTAACCAGGGACTTCCTGTAGGCCAGTGGTAGGCGATAAAGGCCAGTCTCACTTCGGTTGTGGGTTCGATTCCTACAACCTTGTCCGACGCGATGGGCTATCGCCTGTCCTGCAGGTTGTCCTTTTTCTAAAACTACATTACTATATCATCCCATCAATAATATCGAAAAAAGGTTCTATCCTTAAACAATACTAACTTATGTCCAACATAATCCATTACAATCTTTAGGCTTATCCAAAAAACTTCGGTCCAAACTCATAGTATAGAGAAAATGATCACGTGAATGCCATCATTTATCCCTCATATATCTTGTTCGTCACATTCCAATCATGTGAATACCTTAATCATGTATTCTCTTGAAAAATGAATACCCATTAAACCTTAGTGAAAACATGAATTCTGTCAAAAGTTAATTCTTTCCACATACCAAAATCCAAAAATTCTATATACTCAATCCATTACATAACCTTCTCCTTATATCAGTCATGATCTCATGAATACTATCAAACATTTAATTTTCTTCTTATCCCTTCATTATGCGCATATCATCTACATTCCAAAAATATCTGAATAATCATTCATGGATACCGGTAACATTAATCATACACTTTCAAAACTCAAGGAAAGGCAACAGCGTAACAATCCTTAGATATCTCTTTATTCCATAGTACCATGAGATTACTTATACAACATTACACATGATAAACCTGTAATCATTCCACTACATTCTTAAACCATTGACCGAGCTTCAACAATTATTTCATCTCACATATCATTTGTAGTCTCTTCATCGTCATCCACATAAATACTACCCATACGAAAATACTGATTCTCTTCATGAGACATTCCCTTAGGGCATTGGTTTTCATAATGCCCGTACATTCCACATTTAAAACATTTAACCATTGTTGATGTCATAGCAATACCGTTATCCTCATCCCTGGTGTTAACTGAACCTTTTCCTTTGCACTTACTGGCTTTGTGTCCTTCTTTTCCACACCCAAAGCATCTTCCAGTTCCTTTGAAACATTCTCCTTGATGCCTCTTCCCAAATGATTTACATAGGTGAAATTGAACTTTCTTTCCTCTATGATCATCATGAAACTCCATCTATCTCTTATTAGCCGAGTCAGGAAACATACCAAATTTTACTTTATTGATCATATTATGAGATTGCTGATTCGGCATAATAATGATGTTTGGACTTCCAAATCCTATTTCATTTGGTTGCTCATGAAGCATATCATTCCATTGTCCATCATATCCTCCATTATCGTG
Organism: Viscum album; assembly: GCA_963277665.1. Lineage (NCBI taxonomy): Eukaryota > Viridiplantae > Streptophyta > Magnoliopsida > Santalales > Viscaceae > Viscum > Viscum album. The sequence continues at coordinate 669,800,817 of OY728167.1, forward strand.
AATCATCTTGTTTCCAGCCATTTTCTAAAACCCAAAAAGAATAGTGTGAGAGCCAAAAAAACATGCTAGGGAAAACAACATAATAAAGGGGTAGTACCTTCAATATCTAACATCTTAGGTTTAATTCTATGATCGTTAGCGTAATTCTAGTACTAGAACCTATACGTATACATAACCTTAGGGACATCCCTAGACATACCTTAGAAATATCTCTAGGGATCTCACTAACGTTTTCGCATCCTAGTTTCCAAAGGTTGACTAAACCTTTCTTCTGATACCAAATGTAGAGTCCCGAAGCTAGACGTACATGGACATTACATTACTTTTGTGGAATACATAGTACATAACAAAAACACACACACAAGGATCGAAATAGTTTAGTGTCTTTGGAAACTCGGAATATATTCTTCTAATCGTGGTGAAAGATCTTCAACATCTCCCATAAAGATCTTCCTTTTTTTTATACCTGAAACCTTTCTTTATATCCTGAGGAAAAGAAAACATAAAAGGGTGAGCTCTAATTCTCAGTAAGGGTAAAAAAATAAATATCAATCACATCATATATATAAGAACATAACATTTTGGAAATCTTAACCTGCAAAAGAGAGCATAATTTCATAACATGGGATAAATCATAGTAGTGAAATGAAATCCCAATAATCATAACGTAAAACATGAAACTTTGTGGCATACACACATAATCATAGAGAATCATATCTTATTAGTCCAGACTCATTTCCAAGACTATCTTAGTGGACAAAGTCCATTTCTGAACCGTGTCACCCTCGTTTCGGTCCTGTTTCACTGAACCGGTATAACCTACCGTTCCAGCCATGTCTATCTCATGAGATATAAAATCTTTACCCAATGAATTGGAGGGAGATATAGGTCCCACCCATCTCATAATGATAACATTCTTATGTGTGCCACAAAATCATAAATCATACATCATTTCATAACCCATGTAATAAAAATGGGAATCTTAAACATCGTGACATCATAAAACAATTCATATAAGATAAATGAATTCATAAAAATAATTCCATCACAAAATAATCAAATCAATGTAATAATAGGGATAAAATCAGAACCCTTTATTATCTTAGATGGAAAATAATTTTTATAAAACACTTGAACTCCATTCTTGAGGAAAATATCCTTTCTTCTTCAAAAACACCTTTCCTTTCTTAACATGTCGTACAATTATAAACTAAAAGAAGTTGATTAAAAATAAACTTGAAAACTTGTAAAGGAAGATTCTTGGAAATAATGTTTTAAAAATCCATTCATGCTGTATAAGTTAAAAAAACATTCTTCTCGTACTTTTTTCAGAAGAGTCAAAAAGTACCTCGTACGAAAAACGACAAAAGATTCCTTTCATATCTTTTACTAAAAACTCACCGAAGGGTAAAATAGGATTTAAACAATTTTAGGTGGATGGAAATAATATTACATATTGAGGAAACATGGATGTGGATGATAAAATACAACCCAGTAAATTCCAAATTATAAACAATCTCGGATAAAAATGAGATTGTGATATTTCCCTTACCTTAGGTCCGTTTTGCTTCGTAAGTGTCTGAACCTCCTGTATAATGATTTAAATAATGTCATTTACTTATTATAGAATCATATTAATTGTTATTATATCATATATGGTTCACTTATGACTTTATATTACCCTTTCTTTTGTAAATTCATGTTAAAGTAGCGTTTTGGGTAAAATCGTCTCATTTGTCGTTCGTGTTTTAACTTGTAATTATTCATATGATTACTTAGATCATCATTACTTAAATCCAGAATGTAAAAAAATATTTATATATAATATATATTCAGAATATACATATATATAATTGATCGATAAATGGAATGAAATATACCGTTCATGGAGACGGTAGGCCGTACGTACGGATGAACGCTGTTTTCGTTTCCTTATTGAATTGAGTGAAATTAAGTAGATGACATAAATATATATATATAAATAAATCCTCTATCATTATTATGTCATATATTTCATGATTACTTATTATATGTACTTTATAATCATTCGTGAATGGTTAAAGTGGAGAACGAATCTCATCGCGTCGTGGAGACGGTAGTCCGTACGTACGCACGAGCGATGATATCATTCTCATGATCGTGGGACTGTATTGAAGTGTATGTTTACTATTTCAGAATCAATATCACTTTAAAATAATCATATATAGTTATTATTTACACCATTATACCCATCCAAGTAAGGTGGTGGTGGAAAATAGATTACACCACGGCGTGTAGACGGTATTCTGTACGTACGCACGTGCGATGATTTCTTTTTCCGTAGAATGGATAGATGGTGAAATAGGTTTGTTTCATACTTATAATAACATATCATTATATGAGTGATACTGATGTTATTACTTCATAATGAAACAACTAATGAAGAAGAAGTGGAAGAAGAAATAAAGATAAAAGAATCAGTAACAGACATTACCTCTTATTTGAAGTGTTTCTTTGAGAGCTCCTTTTAGGGAACAAAAATTGGTCTTTGAGGAAGACCAGAACCTCTAGGATGTTTCTAGAGAAGTGTAGAAGAGAATTTTTCAGGGGTTGGCCGAGCTTGAAGTCTCAAAGTTGTGTGAGGAAGAGAGAGAGGAGGTTCCCTTTTATAAGGGAGGAGAGAGGCTCCTTTGGAAATCTAAAAATATTATTTTATTATAAAGTCATATTCGGTTATAAATAGCTCCAAATTGATTTATTTAGAAGCTAGTGTGTGGATGGATCTAAATCCTCTCATCCAATAGAATTTAGAAAAGTTTAGGTTCCTATTTTAACCTTATCATTTAGATTTAACACTAAGTTAAATAATTTTACTTTTACCGTGTCTTCTTGTGTTCTTATACTATAAGGTTAATAAACATACTATATCAATCCAAAAGAACCCCAAGTTGTTTATTATTAATATATATAACCTTATATAAGTCATTTGGCAAAACTTTAGATTTTTAGGAATAAAATAACAATTAATAATATAATATTTGTTTTTAAAAACTATTTTATTTCAATTTTGACACTATTTAGTAATTGATTTTTTGTGAAAATCATAACAGAATGATAAGTTCGAAACAAGTTACTTATATCAACAATAAAATGTCATATTAACCTAGAAAATTAATTTAATTCATAAAAAGTTTCAAATTACATTGATTTGGGCATTTATAACATCAATTATGTCAATATTTCATTAATAAGACAAATACTGCATCATCTTTGTGTCATAATAAATGATACTTATTTAATCCCTAAAAATTCTAAATAAATTCCTATGATGTATATAATTGTATTAGCTTTCTGCAGACTATTCAGGTTCGAAGTTTCATGATGTTTATCACTAGATTAAAATTATTATACTTATAAGATTTAAGAAAGTGACATGTTGTCACATTCTTTGGTTTTAATAATAATTAAATTATTTTCATTGTAAAAATTTAATTAAATGAATCTAATCTGACCCTTAGGTGATATGGGTCGACTTTTAGTCATCCAATAGGATTTTTACATTTTTAGGGTAATTTGAAAATATTATATTTACCCTTAATTACCCAATTTACCTTTAACTATGGTAAATAAAATTTACCGTAGTTACTATTCATAAATCCCAAAAATAAAAAGTAGCTTATTAACATAATATGGATCCACTGATTCCAAATATGGAATCCATTTTTCCAAATTAAATACACAAAAGTTTCAGAAATTAAATTAAAATTAATCCCGTTGTCGAAAGAAAACGGGTTTTTCTTTAAAACATTGCAAAAGATTGAATTGATTTAACCTACGAATTCAAGGTAAAATAAATGCTAATGACATACATTATATTAAATGGTAAAAATATATTATATTTATACTTTAAAACCATTAAATATTATAATTTAACTACAGAAGATATTACAATGAAAAAAGTTGTTTTTAATTAAAATATAGCGTGTTTTTACTATTCATTAAAATATGAAAGTTATCGGAAAAATATCAAAACTTTATCTAATGTAAATTTTCATATCCTGATTCAAAATAAGAATTTTATTTTTTCAAATTGAACTTATAAACATGTCAAAAACTAGATTTAAAGTGGGTGCGCCATCAAAAGGTGGCAAAACTGCATTTTTTGAAAAATACTTATTTTACCTGAAAAATTTATTTTGTTCTTATACCATGTTCTAGAAATGTGTAAGATGAATAATAATGTTATAAAATTCAAAATTTAGTTAACACTATTTATAACGGCTAGTTCATAACAATATTATAATAATATATCGTTGTTTAGTAAAACCCGGTATTGCGTACAACACACACTATCGAGGAAGGTCGCGATTGCGTGTAATGCAAACCAAGTCAGGGTTGCGCGTTGCGCAAGAATCTTTCATTGTTTCGTATAACATAATCCAACCATATTTCATTTATACATTGAATATATATATATATATACTCAATGTTGCGTAGAATAAATGTTATCAAAATTGTGTGTAACACGATCCAAGAATAGTGTTGCGTATACTGCAAGCTAATACGGTGTTGCGTATAGCGCAAGGTAATCTTGGTGTAGCACAAGAAATTAATAAAATTAAAATAATATTTTTTATAAAATCTCGGGGTGTTACATTCATATTCATCTTACCTATAATTCTAATGGGTAACGACTTTGTTTGGGTAGTCATTGATCAACTAACAAAATCATCCCAATTTATACCTATTTGGGAGAATTTCTCAGTTAATGAGATGGGAAGACTATATGTTTGTGAGATCATAAAACCACACAAGGATCCACATACTATCATTCCATATCGGGATTCTCGTTTCACATCACGATTCTGGAAGGGATTTCATTTGGCTATGGGAACTCAGGTGCTTCCAAGCACCAATTTTCACCCTCAGATAGATGAATAATTGGAATGGAAAATAAATGTCTTAGGGGACTTGCTCTGATCATCTGTCCTCGATTTTTGAAGTTCTTGGGAAACACATATACCTCTCGTTGAGCTCAACAATTATAATAGCTTCCATGCGACAATTCAGATGGCTCTGTTTGAGGCCTTATATGGTAGGCCATTTCTTTCTCCCCTCTTTCGGTTAGTGGAATCTGAGGAAACCCTACTAGGTCCTCATCTCATTCATGATACATTAGAGCAGGTTTTGCTGATCAAAAAGCGTATAACTACTGCTCAGTAGAAACAAAAATCTTATGTCGATCGTAATCGATGACCTCCAGATTTTGAGGTTGGGGATCGTGTCTTCCATAGAGTATCACCTAGTGTAGAGACCCGAAACTTAACGTACAAGGACATTACATTACTTTTGCGGAATACTTATTACATAACAAAAACACACACACAAGGATCGTAATAGTTTAGTGTCTTTGGAAACTCGGAACGTAATATTCTAATAATGGTGAAAGATCTTCAACATCTCCTATAAATATCTTTCCTTTTTTTTCTTACCTAAAACCTTTCTTTATATCCTGGGGAAAAGAAAACATTAAAAGGGTGAGCTCAAATGCTCAGTAAGGGTAAACCAAAGAAAAATCAATCACATCATTTTCATAAGAACATAACATTTTGGAAATCTTAACCTGCAAAAGAGATCATAATATCATAACATGGGATAAATCATATTAGTGAAATGAAATCCCAATAATCACAACATAAAACATGAATCTTTGTGGAATACACACATAATCATAGAGAATCATATCTTATTAGTCAATACTCATTTACAAGACTATCTTAGTGGACAAAGTCCATTTCTGAACTGAGTCACCCTCGTTTCAGTCCAGTTTCACTGAACCGGTATAACCTACCATTCCAGCCATGTCTATCTCATGAGATATAAAATCTTTACCCAATGCATTGGAGGGAGATATAGGTCCCACCCATCTCATAATGAAATCATTCTTACTTGTGCCACAAAATAAACATAAAAAATTCATCATAACCCAAAGAATAAATTTGGTTTCATAAACATCATCCCATCATCACATAATACATATAAAACAAATGGATATTTCATCATAAGAAAATTGAAACCATGTAAATCATAGAGACATTATACTTGAAACATACACATATGAAATAATTTCATCTTAGATGGAAAATGGTTTTGATAAAACACTTGAAATGAATTCTTGAGGAAAATATCCTTTCTTCTTCAAAAATCAATTTCTTTTCACAAAACGTCATGCAATTTTAAAAGAAAGCGATTTTGTTGAAAATAGTCATGAAATCTTTTAGAGGAATCCTCATGAAAACAAGGCTTTATAAAACCGTAAAAATTCGTTTGTTCTGTATAAGTTAAAAAAACATTCTTTTCGTACTTTTGCCGGAAAAGTCAAAAAGTACCTCGTAACGTAAACAAAAGAATGATTCCTTTCATACCATGTAGTAAAATTCAAAAATGGGTAAAAACAACATTAAACATACATGAAAACACTTTTATAAAACATTGACATGGATGATTTAAATAACCCCATTAAATACTTACAAATATGCAATCTCGGATAAAAATGAGATTTGCAAAATTATCCCTTACCTTATGTCCGATATGCTTTGTATGTATCCGAACCTCCTCTTTTTGGAGCGCCTTCACTTAACCTCCACCTAATGAACTAAGGATGGTTTTTGAAGAAGACCAGGACCACTAGGATTATACTAGGGAAGTGGAGAAGAGATTTTGGCAGGGTTTGGCCGAGCTTGAATGCTCAAATTGGTGTGAGGAGGAGAGGGAGGAGGTGCCCTTTTATAAGGGAGGAGAGGGGCACCTTAGGAAAATCTCAAAATATTATTTAATATTAAGGTCAAATTCGGTTTATAATGGTTACAAAGGGTCTTATTTCAAAGCTAAAGTGGGGATGGGTCGGAATCCTGTCATCTAATAGGATTTAGACAAGTTTAGGTTATTATTTTAACCTTATCAATTAGATTTAACTCTAAGTTAAATAATTTAACTTTTACCGTGTCTTTTTGTTTTCTTACACTATATGGTTAATAAACTTACTATATCAAGCCAAACGAACCCCAAGTTTTTTATTATTAACATATATAACCTTATCTAAGTCATTTGGATGAACCTTATATTTTTAGGAATAAAATAACAATTAATAATAAAATATTTGTTTTAAAAACTAATTTATGTCAATTTTGACACTATTTGGTAGATGATTTTTATAAAATTCATAACGAAATGATAAGTTCTAAAAAAGTTACTTAAATCAACAATAACATGTCATATTAACCTATAAAATTAATTTAAGTCATAAAAAGTCACAAATTACATTTATTTGGGAATTTACAACATCAATTATGTCAATATTTCATTAATAATACAATTACTGCATCATCTTTGTGTCATAATAAATGATAATTATTTAATCCCTAAAAATTCTAAATAAATTCCTATGATGTAGATAATTGTATTAGCTTTCTGGATACAATTCATGTTCGAAGTTTCATGAAGTTTATCACTAAATTAAAATTATTATACTTACAAGATTTTAGAAAGTGACATGTTGTCACATTCTTTGGTTTTAAGAATAATTAAATTATTTTTCATGGAAAAAAGTCCATAAAATGAATCTAATCCGAACCTTAGGTTATATGGGTCTACCTTTAGCCATCCAATAGGATTTTTCCAAGCGTTAGGGTAATTTTATAATCTTATATTTACCCTTAATTACCCGATTTACCTTTAACTATAGTAAATAAAATTTACCGTAGTTACTATTCACAATGCCCAAAAATAAAAAGTAGCTTATTAACACAAAATGGACCCACTGATTCCAAATATGGAATCCATTTTTCCAAATTCAATACACAAAAGATGCAGAAATTAAATTAAAATTAATCTCATTGTCGAAAGAAAATAGGTTTTTCTTTAAAACATTGCACAAGATTGAATTGATTTAACCTACGAATTCAAGGTAAAATCAATGATAATGACATAAATTATATTAAATGGTAAAAATATATTTTATTTATACTTTAAAACCATTCAATATTATAATTTAACCACATACGATATTACGATGAAAAATGTTGTTTTTAATTAAAATATAGCGTGTTTTTACTATTCATTAAAATATGAATGTTATCGGAAAAATATGAAAACTTTATCTAATGTAAATTTTTATATCCTGATTCAAAATAAGAATTTTATTTTGTCAAATTGAACATATAAACATGTCAAAAACTAGTTTTAAAGTTGGTGCGCCATCAAAAAGCGGCAAAACTGCATTTTTTTTAAAAATACTTATTTTACCCGAAAATTTTATTTTGTTCTTATGCCATGTTATATAAATGTGTAAGATGAATAATAATGTTATAAAATTCAAAATTTATTTAACACTACTCATAACGGCTAGTTCAAAACAATATTATAATAATATATCGTTGTTTAGTAAAACCCAGTATTGCGTACAACACACGCTTCGAGGAAGGTCGTGATTGCGTGTAATGCAAGCCAAGTCAGGGTTGCATGTAGTGCACAATTCCTTTGTTGTTTCATATAACAGAATCCAACCATATTTTATTTATACATTGAATATATATATATATATACACTCAATTTTTCGTAGAATAACTTCTATCCAACGAACTTGAAATTGTGTGTAACAAGAGCTAAGAAAATTGTTGCGTATACTGCAAGCTAATACAGTGTTGCGTGTAGCACAAGATAATCTTGGTGTGTCGTAAAATTGAAGATATGAATGAAATTAAAAAGAATGTATCTTATAAAATCTTGGGTTGTTACATTCTACCTCCCTTAAAATGAATTTCGCCCTTGAAATTCGTCGGGGTTATAAATGGTTTACTACTCAAAAGTTTCTTTAATAGAAACCCACATCGTAAAAAGGAATACAAAAACTTGGCTTTAAAAACTGAAGTATGAAATGTAACGATTACCCAAATAAACTAATCACTGGGTTTCCACATAGGTGAAAATATGGATATGGAGGAGAAATCTAACCATCATGTTCTGATGGAGAGTGGTATAGAACATGGCTATGGAAAAGCCAGCAATCACAAAGCCATAAATTTGTGATGATCTAAGGTACCATCCGATTCATCAGATATAAGAGTACTAGGACAACATTTTTGGTTTTCAATATCATTTCCCTAAAGTTGATGAAATTGGAATTAGAAGAAATACTTTCATGATTTTGGTATAGTCTCATCGTTTGTCGTTCTTTGGACAATTTCCACTTCATCTCTTAAAGAAATGAAGTTGAATTTTTCATTCGTGATGTGTTAGCAGATCATGTGATAGAGTGATGGGTCATTCCATCTGTCTCAAACAAAAGGTTAGAAAAGTTATCAAAAAAATACATAAGTCCATATATAGTGAGATTAATCATATATAGTTCCTAAAATGGACTTATACTTCATATATCGTACTGCTTAATATAATAAAACTAGTTTCTACTAAACAGGGACTTCCTGTAGGCCAGTGGTAGGCGATAAAGGCCAGTCGCACTTTGGTTGTGGGTTCGATTCCCACAGCCTTGTCCGACGCGATGGGTTGTCACCCTTCCTGCAGGTTGTCCTTTTTCTAAAACTACTTTACTATAACATCACATAAATAATATCAAAAAATGTTCTATCCTTAAACAATACTAACTTATGGTTAACATAATCCATTCCAATATTTAGTCTTATCTAAAATACTTCGGTCCAAGCTCATAGTATAAAGAAAATGATAACTTGAAATGTCGTCAACCAAGCATGTGAATACCATCATTTATCCCCCATATATCTTGTTGGTCACATTCCAATCATGTGAATACCTTAATCATGTATTCTCTTGAAAAATGAATACCCATTAAACCTTAGTGAAAACATAAATACTGTCAAAAGTTAACTCTTTCAACATACCGAAATCCAAAAATTCTATATAATCAATCCATTACATAACCTTCTCCTTATATCAGTCATGAGCTCATGAATACTATCAAACATTTAATTTTCTCCTTATCCCTTCATTATGCGCATATCATCTACATTCGAAAAAAATATGAATAACCTTTCATGGATACTGGTAACATTAATCATACACTTTCAAAACTCAAGGAAAGACAATAGTGTAACAATCCTTAGATGTCTCTTTATTCTATAGTACCATGAGATTACTTATACAACATTTCACATGATAAACATGTAATCATTCCACTACATTCTTAAACCATTGACCGAGCTTCAACAATTCTTTCATCTCACATATCATTTGTAGTCTCTTCTTCATCATCCACATAAATACTACCCATACGACCATACTGATTCTCTTCATGAGACTTTCCCTTAGGGCATTGGTTTGCATAATGTCCGTACATTCCACATTTAAAACATTTAACCATTGTTGATGTCGTAGCAATACCATTATCCTCATCCCTGGTGTTAACTGATCCTTTTCCTGTGCACTTACTGGCTTTGTGTCCTTCTTTTCCACACCCAAAGCATCTTCCAGTTCCTTTGAAACATTCTCCTTGATGCCTCTTCCCTCATGATTTACATAGGGGAAATTGAACTTTCGTTCCTCTATGATCATCATGAAACTCCATCTTTCTCTTATTAGCCGAGTCAGGAAACTTACCAAATTTTACTTTATTGATCATATTATGAGATTGCTGATTCGGCATAATAATGATGTTTGGACTTCCAAATCACATTTCATTTGGTTTCTCATGAAGAATATCATTCCATTGTCCATCATATCCTCCATTATCGTGAATCATCTTGTTTCCAGCCATTTTCGAAAACCCAAAAAGAATAGTGTGAGAGGAAAAAATCATAATAAAGAGGGAGTAACTTCAATATATAACATATTTAGTTTAATCTAATATCGTTACCATAGTTCTAGGACTATATCCTATACGTATGCTTATCCTTAGGGACATCCCTAGAAATACCTTAGAAATATCTCTAGGGATCTCACTAACGTTTTCGCATCCTAGTTTCTAAAGGTTGACTAAACTTTTCCTCTGATACCAACTGTAGAGACCTAAAGCTTAACGTACAAGGACATTAAATTACTTTTTCAGAATACTTATTACATAACAAAAACACACACACAAGGACCGTAATAGTTTAGTGTCTTTGGAAACTCGGAACGTAATCTTCTAATCATGGTGAAAGATCTTCAACATCTCCCATAAAGATCTTCCCTTTTTTTCGTACCTAAAACCTTTCTTTATATCCTAGGGAAACGAAAACATTAAAAGGGTGAGCTCAAATGCTCAGTAAGGGTAAACAAAATAAAAATCAATCACATCACTTTCATAAGAACATAACATTTTGGAAATCTTAACCTGCAAAAGAGATCATAATATCATAACATGGGATAAATCATATTAGTGAAATGAAATCCCAATAATCACAACTTAAAACATGAAATTTAGTGGCATACACACATAATCATATAGAATCATATATTATTAGTCAAGACTCATTTCCAAGACTATGTTAGTGGACAAAGTCCATTTCTGAACCGAGTCACCCTTGTTTCAGCCCTGTTTCACTGAACCGGTATAACCTACCGTTCCAGCCATGTCTATCTCATGAGATATAAAATCTTTACCCAATGCATTGGAGGGAGATATAGGTCCCACCCTTCTCATAATGAAATAAATCTTACTTGTGCCACAAAATAAACTTAAAACATTCATCATAACCCAAATAATAAAATGGGTTTCATAAACATCATCCCATCATCACATAATCCATATAAAACAAATGGATATTTCATCATAAGAAAATTGAAACCATGTAAATCATAGAGACATTATACTTGAAACATACACATATGAAATAATTTCATCTTAGATGGAAAATGGTTTTGATAAAACACTTGAAATTAATTCTTGAGGAAAATATCCTTTCTTCTTCAAAAATCAATTTCTTTTCACAAAACATCATGAAATTTTAAAAGAAAGCGATTTTGTTGAAAATTGTCATGAAATATTTTAGAGGAATCTTCATGAAAACAAGGCTTTATAAAACCGTAAAAATTCGTTCGTTCCGTATAAGTTAAAAAAATATTCTTTTCATACTTTTGCCGGAAAAGTCAAAAAGTACCTCGTAATGTAAACAAAAGAAAGATTCCTTACATACCATGTAGTAAAATTCAAAAATGGGTAAAAAGGACTTTAAACATACATGAAAACACTTTTATAAAACATGGACATGGATGATTGAAATAACCTCAGTAAATAATTACAAATATGAAATCTTGGATAAAAATGATATTTGCAAAATTATCCCTTACCTTATGTCAGATATGCTTTGTACGTATCTGAACCTCCTCTTTTTTGCGCGCCTTCACTTAACCTCCACTTAATGAACTAAGGACGGTCTTTGAAGAAGACCAGGACCTCTAGGATGATTCTAGGGAAGTGGAGAAGAGATTTTTGCAGGGGTTGGCCAAGCTTGAATGCTCAAATTGGTTTGAGGAGGAGAGGGAGGAGGTGCCCTTTTATAAGGGTGGAGAGGGGCACCTTAGGAAAATCTCAAAATATTATTTTATATTAAGGTCAAATTCGGTTTATAATGGTTCCAAAGGGTCTTATTTCGAAGCTAAAGTGTGGATGGGTCGAAATCCTCTCATCTAATAGGATTTAGACAAGATTAGGTTATTATTTTAACCTTATCAATTAGATTTAACTCTAAGTTAAATAATTTAACTTTTACCGTATCTTTTTGTTTTCTTACACTATATGGTTAATAAAATTACTATATCAAGCCAAACGAACCCCACGTTGTTTATTATTAATATATATAACCTTATATAAGTCATTTTTCCGAACCTTAGATATTTAGGAATAAAATAACAATTAATAATAAAATATTTGTTTTAAAAACTAATTTATATCAATTTTGACACTATTTGGTACATGATTTTTATGAAATTTATAACAGAATGATAATTTCGAACCAAGTTACTTAAATCAACAATAACATGTCATGTTAACCTATAAAATTAGTTTAAGTCATAAAAAGTCTAAAATTAAATTTATTTGGGCATTTACAACATCAATTATGTCAATATTTCATTAATAATACAATTACTGTATCATCTTTGTGTCATAATAAATGATAATTATTTAATCCCTAAAAATTATAAATAAATTAATATGATGTAGATAATTGTATTAGATTTCTGGAGACTATTAATGTTCTAAGTTTCATGAAGTTTATCACTAAATTAAACTTATTATACTTATAAGATTTAAGAAAGTGACATGTAGTCACCTTTTTGGTTTTAATAATAATTAAATTATTTTAATGGAAAAAAGTCCATAAAAAGAATCTAATCCGACCATTAGGTTATATGGGTCTACCTTTAGCCATCCAATAGAATTTTTCCAAGTGTTAGGGTAATTTTATAATCTTATATTTACCCTTAATTACCTGATTTACCTTTAATTATAGTAAATAAAATTTACCGTAGTTACTATTCAAAATGCCCATAAATAAAAAGAAGCTTATTAACATAATTTGGACCCACTGATTCCAAATATGGAATCCATTTTTCCAAATTCAATACACAAAATATGAATAAATTAAATTAAAATTAATCTCGTTGTCGAAAGAAAACGGGTTTTTCTTTAAAACATTGCAAAAGATTGAATTGATTTAACCTACGAATTCAAGGTAAAATCAATGCTAATGAAATACATTATATTAAATGGTAAAAATATATTCTATTTATACTTTAAACCCATTAAATATTATAATTTATCCACATAAGATATTACGATGAAAAAAGTTGTTTTTAATTAAAATATAGCGTGTTTTTACTATTCATTAAAATATGAATGTTATCGGAAAAATATCAAAACTTTATCTAATGTAAATTTTTATATCCTGATTCAAAAGAAGAATTTTATTTTGTCAAATTGAACATATAAACATGTCAAAAACTAGATTTAAAGTGGGTGCGCCATCAAAAGGCGGCAAAACTGCATTTTTTGAAAAATACTTATTTTACCCGAAAATTTTATTTTGTTCTTATACCATGTTCTAAAAATGTGTAAGATGAATAATAATGTTATAAAATTCAAAATTTAGTTAACACTATTCATAACGGATAGTTCATAACAATATTATAATAATATATCGTTGTTTAGTAAAACCCGATATTGCGTACAACACACGCTCTCGAGGAAGGTCGTGATTGCGTGTAATGCAAGCCAAGTCAGGGTTGCGTGTAGTGCACAATTCCTTTGTTGTTTCACATAACAGAATCAAACCATATTTTATTTATACATTGAATATATATATATATATACACTCTATGTTGCGTAGAATAACTTCTATCAAACGAACTTGAAATTGTGTGTAACAAGAGCCAAGAAAAGTGTTGCGTATACTGCATGCTAATATAGTGTTGCGTATAGCGCAAGATAATCTTGGTGTGTCGTACAATAGAAGATATGAATGAAATTAAAAATAATGTATCTTATAAAATCTCGGGTTGTTACACCTAGCCTAGGGAATATATAGTTACATAAGACAGGGAAGTTGTCACCTCATTATGTAGGACCGTTTGAGATTCTTTAGAGAGTCGGGTCGATATCCTATTGGTTACTACTACCATAGTTGTACCATTGCATGCATGAAGTATTCCATGTTTCGTAGCTTCTCGAATATCATGTTGACCCTTAACATGCCTTTGATCTTGATAATGTTGATTTAGATGTGGATTTTACCTTTGAAGAGTATCAATATGAATCATCAACTAGAGCATGAAGATTCTTCGAGGCCGGTCTGTCCCTCTATTATGGGTGTTATGAAAGCATGGTCATGTGCAAGATGAGACATGGGAGCGAGAGGTAGACATACAATATTATTATCCATAGTTGTTCTCAAAAAGTATCTCTCTACCCTTGGAAGGTGAACATGGGGGGGGAGTTCCTTTAAGGGGGGAAGACTGTAAGAACCTGGTTTTTTCACTTAGTTATGGATCCTTTAATTTTCACTCTAATATTTTATTTTAGACCCAAAATTAATTCCTAATGGGTTAGTGAAGGCCTTAGGATGTTTCTAGGGGATTTTTCTGAGCCTCGAAACCCATATTTTTTAAAAAATAGGATTGGATCATGGTTTAGAGTAAATCGTTCAGGAATTCTGCACGGTTTAGCCAACATTAGGGTTTTTTCGGACAGAGAAACCTCGCACGATTGTCTCAAAGTTGTGTGTCCTAACCATGTGACCACCCCTTCTTCCTAGGTAACTATTCACTATTTATGCAAGGTTTTTCAAACCATGTGGACAAACTGTACACATGATATTTTTGGGGTAAAATTTCTAGATTTACCTTAATGATCTAATTATCCCCATCCTTCTTCAATAATCCATAAACTAGCGAGATTAGCCTCCATTGATCTCATTTTGCATCCTTTTGAAGATAAAAGGTTGTATTAAAGTGATATATTAATCAGGGGTCTGATCGAGATTCTTTTCATCATGTTGGATGTGAAATTATAAGTACTCAAGTCTATATAATCCATTCTCCTTCTCTTTTTCTCTCAAACTAGTTTTCAGGGTATGTGTGTTTTTCTATTTTTCTTAGATCTACTCCTATACAAGCCAAATAAAGGTTTGATAATGGAGGATGGGAGTTGTACAACCCTAAGGTGGGTGGTCTACAACTCATCGCAAATGTTTGTTGATTTTGGAATTTGTCATGTGGGGCCCACTGATTTCATCGGGATTCATTTATTGAATTTATATGACATAGTTATATTCATTAGAATTTTATTGTTATGTTCTTTCCAAGAATGTGATTAATTGTTGGTTGCTACACCCAAAAATTCCAACACCCCATGTTGGGTGTTAATCCATAATTTTAGTTTTAGTGTTTTGACAGTTGTGAGCCATCTTTCGGGTGTGCTAAAGTTTGACCACACTAATGGTAAGCCTCATTATAATTAAATTAGTATTGAATCATGTAATGATGAATAGAAAGTACCATGTCACTTCCACTTGACCTGCCTAAGGTAAGTGCATCAAATTGATAATTAAATGTGAAATGAAAATTGGAAATTATACTAAGTTTATGACTTGACCATATTAAATGTAAATGAATAGTTGGTTGCATGTTTTTAGAACCCCTTACCATATTAATGGAAGGTAGCAAAATAGATCATGATTATTAAATTTGAATTAATGGGATTTATTAAAGGGTTTCAAGTTACTTGGCCTATTCACACTAATAAAATGAAAGGCTTGAAATAATATGGAATTATACCTGAATTCATTAACTAGTAAGAATGGCCTGACTCGAGTTCACCTTGGATTCTTATCAGGGAATTCCATGGACACTCAGAAACCCCACTCTAATTCAATGATGCAGCTTTCTTAGGTTGAGACCAACCTATATCCTGATCTTTTTCTATTCGTGGATTCCTGGTATGACATTGTAGTATCCCTCATATAGAATTAAAGGATGTCTTGGATACACTCCTTGGATCCTGGATGGACAATTAGGTTCCATGGTTAAATCACATATGACCATGTTACTACTTAACCCTGTTTTACCTTGGTTGATCACCTTGGATTTAGTAGCCATGTTATTGTGGAATTCCATGGACTATGCTCCTTGGATTACATTATTACCCTTAGCTAGACCCAGTTACAACGGAGTTAGCAACCCCTAAGGTCTAGGTTTCCTTGGTGAATACCATGGAACCATTTCATAATAAATATCAATTGTGGTTTCTTTATTACATCTCAAAACATCCACTATGTATAACATGTGACTTATTTTTAAATTGATACAATCAAATTATGACTTGGGTATATGTTCAGACACCAGCTGAGGGATGAATAAGGTACTTGGGTATTTAGTTACATTTTATTTAATTACCTTATATATATGTATAAATTCATGCCTACACACTATTACTTTTCCATTACATGATCCAGAAGTTATAGACACCGTTGGTTGTGTCCCACTGAGATTTATCTCATACCCTATTCAGGATTCATTTGGTACCCTGAGTAGATTAAATGGTTGCAGGTGTTGACAAAGGAAATCATACAACTTCAAAATACATGATTGATTTCTATTTAGTATGATGCTTGATATCAGATGACTGGGTTGGATATTGGGATTATTGGGATGGTATGTTGATTTCCTTTATGATTTTTTTGGAACTTGTTATGCATATTTTCTTGTATCCATGTTTTCTAGTTTTCTAGTGACATGTCATATCATCAATTGTTGAATTAAATTCTTGTTGCTTCAGTTATGGTTATTGTTGTCTCTATTTTCTGTTGTGCCTTCTACTTACATATATTAATTTCACTACTTACCTACATTTACATTATTTTTTTGCCCTACACTTTGGTATTGAGGGAATACTCTCCCCACGGACACACCCTATGTCCTCACTTCTAGTCATCATCCTCTGGTGTTTGGGGAGATTCGCTTGAGGCCATGTGGCCCACTAGGCTCGTGGCACCTATTAAGTGGAATCTGGGTCTGGGACGTCATAGCAGTGGGCCATAGTTTACATAGTATATGAGTTTACTATGATTAAAAGGATTATAAATCCCCAACACTAATGAAATATCAAAATTACAACCATATACATAATACTAGGCTACTGAGTTCTTGGTTGTGTTGACAGTGGCCCTACATACACTACCCTATCAACGGGTACTTGGTTCCATTACATCAGGTACATAGTACCTACCACACAAGGGTACCTCTATCTATTTACCACTCTCTCCTATCAAATCCTCTAGCCCCTCTTTTAACTTCTCTTCAACACAAAATAAAACCTAAATAAGACTGAAATACTAAAATTAAAGGGGATTTCATGGTTAGATTAGATGGGAAATTTAAAACCTCCACAGTCTCAATAATTTTATACTCAATACTATTCCACAAGATTCTTGAGGGAATAGATTGAACCATTGGGTTTTCATATGTGTAAGGCTAGCTGTTAAGAAATTTCATAGACCTCTCCAATAATTTTAAAAGGTTTGATGTATTTCGAGGTTAATTTACTATTATTTCTAATCCATTAGTGAACCAATATTAGGGAAACATAAATAAATACATGATCATTAACATTAAATTATTTGGGTAGCCTTTAATGGTTACTATAGGACATTGGTTGACTTTGAGCAGTTTCAAAATGTTTTTGAACTAAAATCACTTGGCCTACCATTTCTTGGACAGAATATAAAGGAGATTGAAAATGTATTTAATATAATTATTCATACAGGTCCATCTAGATAAGTTATTAATAACCATTTTTCTAAGATAATTCCACCAAGGAAGGTTATTCCTTCCAGGAGCCACTAAAGTTAATAATTAAGGCCCAAAGAAAATACTCCAATATTAAGATAGTCTAATTAGAATACTGTTAGTTTGTGGAATAATTAAAGAATAAAATTTCACCCATAACCTCATTGAAAATTAATTTCCTTACTATAAAAAAGATAATAGCATCATATCCCTATCAAATACAGCATTATATGGGACAATTGGAAGCAGTATTATCTATTTGACATACAATTAATCAATTTCATCAACTGAGTAAGCCTCTTCAATATGTAATATGTTTTTCATCTTAGTTAGGTGATCCACTATAACCCACACTACATCTTTATATTTAGTTGATCTAGAAATGCTAGTTAAGAAATCCATCATTATTTCAACCCATTTTCTAATAGGAAAAGAAATTATTGAAATATTACTTATTGGTTTTTTGTATTTTTCATTCACCATATTATAGGAAAAAAATTTAGTGAGTAATTCTGTGATTCATTTCATCATTAAAGGACACAAAAAATGGTGACTAATATCATGGTACATATTTATGATCCTTCATGAACATAGAGGAGCTGCCCTGGCAGTGGAACGGAGATGAGATGTAGGGTTCATCATGGTTAAGAACAACAAAAAATGAAAAACGAAAAACCCAGAACCCAAAAGATCAAACAATGATAGTGGAAAAGTAGAAAATAATATATATCAGATTATAGCCTCAAGTTTTATGAGCGAATGTAGAGGAGTTGCGCCGGCAGTAGAGGAGTTCCGTGAGAGCTTGAGAATCGCAACTGACTGACTACTGGTTAGGGTTCTTTTAAATAGATCGGGAACACTTTTAACAACACTTTCAAAAAATCACTGATAAATATACCTTCTATCATCATTAAATTGTTATGAATTGAAAAAAGGGATATTTATCAGTGCTAAATAAGCACTGATAAAAAAACAACTTTATCAACACCAATATTTTAGTGATGAAAAAGATTCTTTTTAGCTACTCTTTTTTAGCACTAATAAATGATTTATTTTAATTTATTTATTTTAATTTTTTAATTATTAAATATATATAATTATTTATTTATAAATATATAAATACTTATTTAAAAAATAATTATTATTTATTTATAATAATTATAAATATATAAATTTATAAATATAGTAAATATAGATTTATAAATATATTTATTTATAAATATTTAATGACAAAAATATTTTTAACATCATTCGTGGATATATAATCTTAAATGCATTAATTTTAAAAATGAGTGAAATTAAATAATTCAAAATGATTATAGTTTAAAAATATTTTAAAAATGGATAAGTTTTATTTATTAAGTATAAATTATAAAAAAATATAGATATAGATATAGATATATTTATTTATTGAAGTAAGATGAATACATATTGAAAATACGAAAACATAGTTAAGAAATATATATATATAAATTATAGAAAATGATCAAAGTCAGAAATAAAATAAGAATATTATAAAATATTAAAAATGAATGTCCTAACTGTAATATTATTAAAAATAAATAAATAAAATTGATTGATTAAAAACATAATATATTAAATGTATCATTTTATAGTGAAATTCTAACATATTCTAAAATTTGAATAAATTACATAAATATTATGTGTATGTGTTTCTATATATAGAGTAAATATATTTTTGTGTGTGTTTGTATTTAAAATTACAATAATATTATATATATATATGTGAAATCATTGTAACACACGACATATGGTATAGGTTAAATTGAAAAATAAAACAATATTAATTATAAATAAGACATTAATATATTTTTAAATAACATTTTATTCATTTTATATATATTTATATTTAATATATATTATTTATTTCAATTTATAATGAATATATATATATAATACTTATTCATTTTTATTAATAATTGTTTCATTAATAAAATTTTAAATACTTTTTTATTTTCTTATTTTTTGTTTTTTTTTCATTATATATCCATTTATATGTCTACATTTAATATATACTATTTATCAATATTTATAATATATATATATATATATTAAATTTATTCATTTTTATATATAATTATTGAATTGATGAAATGTTGAATATTTTTCTTAATTTACTCATTTTAAATTTTAATTTTTTTAATTATTTCATTTTATTAATTTTATATATCTATATATCTAATATATAATATATATTAAATTTTAAAATTTATATTTATGTATATCTGATTTATTCATTTTTAACAATAATTATTTAATTAATTAAATTATTAAAAAAAATTATCTGTTTAATTATACCATTTTATTATGGACCTTTATCAGTGCTAATAAAGTGCTGATAATGGTTATCATTTATCAGTGTTTTATTTTTAGCCCTCTTAAAGGGTGCTTTTTAGAAGCGCATATTTTAGTACAGATAAAGATGGACTTTCTCAGCGCATTTTTCTAGCACTGATAAATTCAAGAGCATTTTGTAGTAGTGAGTACCCACACCCTTATATCATGTAGTGCATATAAAATAAAAAATTCATTACTTAATAATTTTGGGAATATCTACCTCTCTAGAGGATTTAACCACTAAAATTTCATGTTCTTACATCCATTTAAGCCTGAACTCATCAACAACTACCATACAAACTCTTATCTCACTGTGAAATAATCAACACATTAATTAAAGTTTAATAATTAATTTCTATAATCTATATATTATTATTATAATCTAAGGAGACTCATCAAGTGGATCCCACAAATGAAACATTAAGCAATGAAATTCCCACAAACCATGGAAAGATCCCAACCTTATCTCGATAAAAATTCCCAAAATATTGTTCTAAATCACCAGTCAAGTTTAATTTAATTTTTTTTAATCTAATAAATGATCACCATGTGATGTACCATCCCCAAAACAATAATAATGAAAATTTATTCCTCATTTTCTAGAATTATATTGATACCTGATACAAATTATTTATCATAGGTTTTGATTTCATTATTCTTTAGTGAAATCACACCCCAAACCTTAGTTTAACCCACTAAAGATCAAATAAAATAAAGAGGCATGACGATGGGATAAAGAAGAAAAGAACATTGTAATGAACTATCCCAAAAAGTCACATACCAAATCCCCCCCATGAGTTTATGATATGTTTCATAGTCATCACAAGTAATCATTGGGGATTCTTTTACCTAGAAAAATTTAATTTAAACTGAAGTGGAATTCTACTAGAATTCTAGCATGAATCATCCGTAAGTTGGATGTCCATACAAAATCAAATAAAAAAAATAAATGATCTAAATAATTTAAATATAGAAACATATATATTATATGAAAGAAACACAAATTTCATATCACCCCTCAATTACCTCACCTAAAACCATCTCTTTGTCCCACTACATCCTCAATATATATAGTGTGCCACCAGTAACAACATTTGAAAGTAAAAAATGGACCATGTGGTTGAAGCTACTAAAGTAGTAAAAACATAAATAGTGACATACTTATTCAAGATATCCTATGTGACCTGAAATCATACTCCATACAATATAAAATATCATTCTAAGAATCAAACTAAAACCTACCAATTCACTTTGTGTACAAACACTGAGTGGTGTGAGTCGGGTGTGAGATCAATATCCTAGTAAGAAATCACCATAGATTCCATAATTTTATTTTCAAAAATAAAACAAAAAAATATGGTGGTTTGAAATATGTTTTTAAATTGATTTCATAAGATATATCATGAAAACCAAACATCATAGTCATCTATTTTCTAAAACCACAAATTCTTTTTCTTTATATAAAAACAATCACATGGAAACTGGTTTCTCGTCTGAAAGCTCTTTTATCAAAAACACACATTATTACGATTTTCATTCTAAAGAAAACCATCCCACATAAAACATGAATTGAAATTCAATATTTTATTACTTTAAAAAAGATAAAAAAATAAAATATAGAATAACAAATGAAATAAAAATATGAGTAATAAGAAAGAAACTATAAATAAAACTTATTATAGAATAAGTAAGAGATGAAAATGAATAAGGATGGTAAGTAATAATCACAACATCATCTATAAAAATGATACTGGGCAATAAATATCCTGTTGTATGACAGGTATAATCCACCACACATGGGAACACATGTAACCTTAAGGTGTCAAAGGTTACTAGCTCACTTCTAGAGCACTTTCAAGCTAAGTGACTTAAAAATTAAACAAAACTTGGGAGATCTATTATTTTTTCTAGAAATGACACCTAGATAGTATACACACTAGGATAGATCATCACTTGTCTATTTACCGACCTACATATTGTCTCCCCTAAGCCAATCACAGACCAATCTATATAGTATTCATTCATTACATCATTAATAATAGTTCACTATGAAGAACACAATTTGAAATCCTTTCACCCTTTGAAACCTACCTTTGAAAAATTAATTAAAAATCATACTTTTTTCATGAGGCCATTTCATGAACATTTTTTTAACTCAAACCAAATTTAATTGAAATCGAAACCATTTAAGATCATCTCTTGAAAACAAATTTAAAAAACAAATTTAAATTTCCTATATAAATTTCAAATCATCCAATCCCAACATTATACACATATGAAATTTCATATATACATATAAACATTTCTAAATGTACATATCCATATATGATCAGGTAAATAGGCACATATGTCTATAGATGTACCCATACTTTTGAGTATAATAACCAAATAATAAAATATAAAATCATAACATCAATCATAAGCAAAAAAAATAATGATGGAACAAGTAAAATTAAAAAAATCTATCAAAAAACCTTAAATAATTTTAAATCACCCAATTTCTCTTTAAAAACAAGAATGAATATTTTATCAGAAAAAATCATGAGTTATTCCTTGAGTACTGATATAAAATAGGGAAAATAATCTAAAATTACATTTTGAAATTAATTTTAATATAAAGACCCGATATTTCCATGTATTTGTTTTTAAATATATGGGAATTTTACAAGTCAGTGAAAATTGACGGCGCGTGATTCCGTGGCCAGGAGTGCCCGGAATGAATTTCTGAACATTAATTCGGGTACATTCAGAAAATGTGTGAGTGGGATTTTATAACTTTTGAACCGGTTCTATGAATTCAAATCAGAGGGCACCATTGAACTTTTAGTTTTGGTATTCTCTTAAGGAGAGCTTCACCTTGACTATAGTAGGTTGAGGGTGGAAGTTAATTTTTCATATATTCGTGAACGAATAAAATAAAAATAAAATTGTGTAAAATTTTTATTTTTATTTGAAACTCCTTGTTGATGTTGAGAGGTGGGGAACCCCAGAATTAAACCTCCCCTTGAGGTTATGGAGGTGGGTACCACCGAACCAAAAACCTCCCATGAGTGGTTATGGTGGTGGGGACCACCTGAGATTAAAACCCCTTTGAACCTCCCACATAAATGTGGGGAAGTCTCGTGAACTACACCTTGATTAATTATGACAGCCCTTTAATTAATTATGCCTCGTTAATTGATTAAGGTTTCCAAATTGTTTTGTGGCGAAAAATTAAAATTAGAAAAACAATTTTTATTTTGGTTGGCTATTCATTTGAGAGAATTCGTTGGCAAAGGCAGAGTCTTGGGAAGAACATTGAAGAAACATTCTTCAACGAAGAACTTTTCTCCTTCGACGAATATTTCTCCAACGAAGAACATTGACTTTGACTTCTTCCTAAGGACATCCTCCAATGTAGGATGTCTTTGACGACCATCCTTCCCTCCTCATAGACATCAACTAACAAAAAAGGTAGGGGTTTATTTATGAGTGATTATCAATTTCCATGTTCTTCCCTTCTAAACAAAGAACGCGGATCTACACTCATGAACTAGTTGATCCACAAATGTTTTCTTTTGCATTTTTGGGAATAGTGATCAAAGAACGTTGCGAGGTTTTATGTTTTATATATATTCCATACACATTCTTGATACAAAATTTGTGAACCACTTGCTACTGCTCTAATTCGGAGAGTGTAGGCCAAAGAAACATGGCCCGACCTATCCGCAAATCTTAGGTTCACTTGTGGAATCTTGCGACGGAGGAAGAGGGAAACTGGAGAGGGTTTTTGGCACCAATGAGTCATGATAATGGTGGATGGACCCACCGCCGGCCTCAATGTCAGTGAAGTCGCAATGACACTGCCCCACAGCCACCGCCGCCCCACGGCCTCACCGCGCCGCTCGCGGCCCTCTGTGCCACCTCGCGACATCGCCGCCTGTGGCCTCACTACACCGACCTACGACCTCTTCGCACCGCCTGTGGCCCTCCGTGCCACCCCTCCCCATGGCATCGTCGCCCGCAGCCTTGTCGCGGCCTTCGGCACTGCCCCACGGCCTCGCCCCGCCGCCTCGCGGCCTCCGCGCCTTCACGGCCCTCGCAGCCTCTTGGACCGCCCAACGTGGGCTGGGCCGGACCCAGTAGGCCGAGCCTCCTAGCACGGGCTGGGCCAGACCCAGCGGGTTAGGACGGGTAGACCCAAACTGGGTCATCCAAGACCGGGTCGGGCTGGGTCGGTCCGACCAGGTCGGACCGGACCCGAACCCACTTTGACCAATTTACGCTCTTTTGGCCATAACATTGGAACCGGACATCTGATTGAAGAATCATAAATGGTGCTGTAAACCTTGGAGCGAGAAGGTACCTTTGGTATAACCCACTAGAGATTTGGATAAATTTGGGGAATGGTCGGGTTGGATCGAGCTCAACTCCAATCGGGCCATCGGGACTAAAAGGCTAATAACTCACAGACCAGAAGTCCAATTGACACACCGTCTGATGAGTTCAGACCCCTATGACGTGGCGGTCCATTGAGATACTTCTTTGTGGGAATTCTTTGCAGTTGGAGTATCGACCAATGGAATGTGGAGTGGACCCTCTCGGAGACGAGCGAGTTTAGTGTGGGAACCTAGTAGTTGGCTGTGACATGAAGAACGAATAGAGATCCTATGTGGGTCAACATCGAGGGATCCTGTGTGGGTCATCACTGAGAAATACTATGTGGGTTAGCACCTAGCGATACTGTTTCGGTAAGCACCGAGCGATCCTATGTGGTTCAGCACCTACAGATCCTTTGTGGTCTGCCTCTTGATGGAGTAAGATGATTCAGTAGTTATATCTTATCATTTTACTATAGTACCTAAGTTATACCTGGTGTGATCTGAGTATGTAACTGTATGGTACTTTCCATAGAGGTAATACCTTAGTGGTATTCTTCTTTTTGGCGTACCTATATGGTACTTACATTAATGGTGTTCCTTTCTTTGTGGAACAGCTGAGCTTTAGGATTTGAGGTGGACTCTGTGTTTTCCTCATGATTGAGATGGGTTTACTTGATAAGTTAGGTATATGTATGAGAATATACCTAAGTAAGGTTATCAGTTATTTTATTTCTTTTTGGTTTATCCTTTGTGGATTTTGTGAGACCTTCAGGGTCTAGGGGTCCCTACTGAGTATCGTTATACTCACCCATGTACGGTCTATTCCTGCACCTCATTGTGTTGGATGCAGATGATGGACAACGCTAACTGAGGATGAGGGTACCAGGACTAGAGGTAGCTCGAGGTGGACCTTAGACGAGGCGTACAGCTAGGATGACTATTCGAGAGCTGTACCTACCCTTCAGGTAGGATCCTTGGTGGGTGATCACAGGAGTTGTTCCGGTTTACTTGTACTTTCAGTTTCTTGTACTTTCCAGTAGGGCTTGTATTCGGGCCCCTTTTACTTACTACACTAACTTTGTTTACTATTTAGTTTACATGAGTTAGTATCTTACTGTTTTCTTGGTTGTGTGTGCTTATAGGTTATAAAGAAAATGCCTCCCAGTTATAGGGAATACGCCTTTGGTGCTAGTTTCCAGCACCTAGCCTATGGAAGGCGGGCTTGGGGTAGTAATGGCACGGGCCCCGAGGGACGAGTCGTGAAAAATTGGTATCAGAGGAGTTGGTTCTACCGTAGAACATAAGGCTATGTTATTTTAAATTTAAATATTGTTAAGTGTTGTGAGTGTGGTTTTCAGTTTAGGGAATCCAGTATTGGTGCGGTGGACGATGTATCCATACACCAGGACCCTAGATTCTGATTTCTGACATGGTGCACAAAAACACTAATTGTGTGTGTGTTTTCAAGAGTTTTCTTTGTGATCTCTTGAGTTAGCCCACCATTTATATCTTATAGACTGTGGAGAACCTTTTTCTTTTCAGGATGTCACAACATAGGTATCTAGCTAGGGTTCTGATAGTAGTACGTACTGATAGCCCACCGACCGACAAGGCCTCGGTGTAGGGCCCTCATCCAGCGGAGGAACCAGTGGTACCATTACCCATTAGGCCACTATTTCCACCAGTCTCAGCAGTGGAGGATTCATGCCACTTGAGAGTGTTGCATGAGTTCCAGCGCCAGAGGCCACCCATGTTCAGGGGAGAGACGGACCCACATGCAGTTAAGGATTGGCTGGAGGTCGTGGTGAGAGTTTTCAGACTGGTAGGGACACCAGCTGACCTCATGGTGATCCTTGCTTCCAGCTTTCTACAGGTAGCAGCAAACAGATGGTGGAGATTGATGCTCCTGTTTCGTAATGAGGTGACGCTTCTCTGGGAAGACTTCGAGAGCCTGTTTTGGCCAGAGTTTTTCCTTCCGACTCTTCGCGCAGTGTGCGTACAGGAGTTGCTTCATCTGCAGCAGGGGATCATGACTGTAGCTCACTACTCAGCGAGGTTCACTGACCTCTCACGCTACTCCATTGATATGGTGTGGGACCCATTCTTCAGGGCCTAGAACTTTGAGCAGGGGCTCAGGTTAGAGATCAGGGCTTCTATTATCTCACTCAGCATCCCGACGCGGGCATGGGTGTTAGAGCGATCCCTCTTAGTGGTTAGATTTCTTGTTGGCAGTCACCAACAACGATACCCACCACCGATCATCACGTATTGAAGTCTTCTATAGCTGGAAGTTGACATATGTCACAGAAGTCCAAGAGGACCATACCTACTGGTGGACGGAAATTGGATTCAGAGTCGGTTGTGTGGGGCACCCAAGGAAGAGCTAGTCATGCCAGGAGTGGGCAGTGTTACGCATATAGTGGGCAGGGTCACAAGGATCATGACTGTCTGAATCGTCATACAGATGATCAGAAGATGGTCGACGGACAACCCAATCAGAGACAAAGGTTCGATCGAGGTGTTCCACATGGAGCAGGAAGACGTGGAAGAGGAGCTGGTCGTGAAGCTGGCAGTGGGCGACGATTCGAGATGTTACCACTACCACCACTATGTGGTCCACCCCAACCACAGCGAGCAGGTGGACATGGGCGAGCACATCTCCAAGAAGTTGAGGCCTACGATCCTGGCGCTCCAAAGATGATATGAGGTATGATATTTGTCTATTCCACCTTAGCTGCATTACTTATAGACATAGGTTCCAGTCATTATTTTATTTCCACTGCCCCCGTTCAGAGCTCGTAGATTCTGACGGAGCCATTGGCTCAATCCTTACAGCTAGAGATCCCTATGGGAGAAGATTCAATGATTACGCACTGGTACCAGAAGTGTGACTTTACACTAGGAGGCGAGAGCTTCAGCTGGGATCTCCTAGTAGCAGCATCGAGGCCATATGAAGTCATCTTGGGTATGGACTATTTATCAATAGTCCATGGTCAGATAGACTATATTAGGCACAAAGTGCATTTTTTTCATGGATGGGACCATCTTTACATTCATCAGCAAGAAGGGAGCCTTTGTAGCACATGATAGACTTACCCGAAGAAGAGTGCAGTCGATGACTCATCAGTTGGCTAGACTTAACCTCATAGCAGTTGATGTGAAGAGTCTGAGTTATCCTATTGTGGTGGACTAGTACGTGGATGTATTTCTTGATGATGTTCTGGGTCTACCTCCTCAGAGATAGGTTGACTTTTAGATTGACATGTACCCCAGGACGGCACCGATATCTACACCAGCATATTATATGGCTCCCGCAGAGCTTCGTGAGATGCGGGTATAGCTAAAGGACTTACAGGGGAAAGGTTTCATCCGGCCCAATGTTTCTCCTTGGGCAGCCCTAATTTTTTTCGCCAAGAAGGCGGATGGGATATTGAGACATTGTGTCGACTATCATCACCTGAACCTGGTGACCATGAATAACAAGTACCCACTTACAAGGATTGAAGACCTCTTTGATCAACTGAAGGGAGCACAGTTTTTCTCAAAGATAGTCCTCTGATCAGGCTATCACCATCTCAGAGTGCGAGATGAGGATGTGCAGAAGACGGATTTCTGATGTCAGTACGACCATTACTAGTTCTTGGTTATTCCATTCATCACGACCAACGCTCCAGCGTTGTTCATGGGACTCATGAAAATGATCTTTCAGCCATATCATGATCTATTTGTAGTAGTATTCATTGACTACATTCTGAACTACTCGACTACTAAGGAGGAGTGTTCCTACCATTTGCGGGTAGTACTGGACACAATCCGAGAGCACCGGATTTATGGTAAGCTCTCAAAGTGCCAGTTCTGGATCCAAGAGGTTCACTTTTTGGGACATGTCATATCAAAGGCTAGAGTTTCAGTGGATCCAGAAAAGATTGAGGCAGTACTTTCTTGGGAGTCACCCAGGAGTGTAACGGAGGTACGAAGTTTCTTGGATTTGGCCGGTTAATACAAGAGATTTATTCCAGACTTCTCCAGAGTTGTAGCACCACTTTCATCATTGAAGAAGAAGGGGAACCCTTCGTGTGGTTGGAGAGATGCCTATAGAGTTTTCAAGAGATGAGGCTGAGGCGGACTAGTGCCCCCATATTGAAGCTTTCGAAGGAGGGCGTAGGGTACATAGTTTTCTGAGATGCATCAGGGATTGGGCTCGGATATGTCCTGATGCAGGAGTGAGAAATGATCGCATATGGTTCTCGATAGTTGAGACAACATGCGAAGAACTACGCTACCCATGACCTGGATTTAGTAGTAGTGGTCTTCGCCTTGAATATGTGGTGACACTATATGATGGGATAACATTTTACAGTCTACTTGGATCACAAGAGTCACAGGTATATCTTCTCTCAGAAGGACATGAACCTGAGACAACGACATCAGCTTGAGTTCCTCCATGACTATGAATTCGAGGTAGTCTATACTCCTAGGAAGGGGAATGTTGTAGCAGATGCACTCAGTAGGAGATCTGGTATACAGCTTCATGGTGAGGCGACGAAGCAGTTGGCCGCTTTGTAGATATACTTCGTGGATAGAGATGGAGCCTCTTTTCTTCAGTCTCTTACAGTCACTCCCCCACTTCTTCAGTGAGTCAGGGAGGCGTAGTGTGGGGACACTGACTGCGAGGCTCAACGTGCTCAGATATCCACAAGGCAGGCACTTGATGTATTTTCTGAAGGTGGGGAGCATGTTATCCTCTTCAGAAGACGTACTATGGTGCCAGCGTCACATTAGGATAATGTGTTGAGGGAGTTCCACACATCCCCTCTAGCAGTACATCCCGGAGTGTTGAAGATATACCAGGATCTCCAACGACATCACTGGTGGCCAGGAATGAAAAAATCAGTAGCAGAGTTTCTCTCTCGGTTCCTCACTTGTTAGTAAGTAAAGGTGGAGCATCAGGTACCAACAGGCTTGGTTCAGCCTTTAGAGGTCCCAGAGTGGAATTGGGATGGTATATCCATATACTTTGTGATAGGACTTCCAAGTACATCCAGAGGTCATGACTTGATTTGGGTGCTTGTCGACCGACTCACCAAGTAGGACCACTTCCTACCAATCCGAGAGCAGGGTTCAGTGGAGATCTTGGGAGGCCTCAATGTATAGGAGATTATGCGGTTACATGGAGTACCCTCAACGATTTTCTCTGATCGTGATGCATGTTTTACATCCTGGTTATGGAAGGGGTTACAGGAGGATTTTGGGACGCTGCTTCATTTGAGCACCACCTTCCACCCTCAGATGGATGGTCAGACTAAGAGGACCATTTAGACACTTGAGGACATGATGTGTGCTAGTGTACTTGACTTCAGTCGAAGCTGGGAGGGTCACCTGCCTTTGGTGGAGTTTTCATACAACAACAGCTATCACTCCACCATTGGGATGACACCTTTTGAGGTGTTGTATGAGAGACCTTGCAGATCACCTTTGTGTTGGACTGACCCAGGGGGGTCAGCACTAGTAGGACCAGAGATGGTACAGGATACCACAGAGAAGGTTAAGATCATCTAGGAGCAGATGAAGACTACAAAGATCAGGAAAAAGTCTTATGCCGAAAAGAGAAGGAGACCTCTAGAGTTCGAGGATGGTTACCACGTCCTTCTATGGGTCTCACACTGACGAGGTTTACGGGGATTTGGATGAGGCAGAAATTTATATCCGAGATTCATTGGACCCTTCCAAGTCCTCATTAGAGATGGAGAGGTGGCTTACCGCTTAGCTCTTCCACCTCTGTTGCATCGGGTGCATGACTTCTTCCACATATCCCAGCTGAGGAGATACGTGCACGGCCCTTCCCATGTCATCGACCATGGAGAGCTAGACATCGACGATGGTGTGACTTTTACGGAGGTTCCAGTAGAGATTGAGGATCGATAGGAGCGGGTCCTTCATGGGAGGTTGATACCTCTAGTTCACGTTTACTGGTAGCACGGGAACCTCCAGGAGAGCACATGGGAGCGGGAGGCTCAGATTCGTGCTCAGTACCCCCCACTAGTTTTACTAGTTTTGAGTTGTGGATTACGGGGATGTAAAGCC
This sequence comes from Viscum album, assembly GCA_963277665.1. Taxonomy (NCBI): domain Eukaryota; kingdom Viridiplantae; phylum Streptophyta; class Magnoliopsida; order Santalales; family Viscaceae; genus Viscum; species Viscum album. The sequence goes on from OY728167.1 coordinate 669,831,896, forward strand.
CTGAGGTGGGGAGAATTTAAAGACCTCTAATTTCTATGTATTTTTTTTAATATATGGGAATTTTATGAGTCCGCGAAAATTGATGGTGCATGATTCTGAGTCCCGAAGTGCCTGAAATGAATTTCAGAACATTATTTCAGGTACATCCAGTAAATGTGCGAGTGGGGTTTTCTAAATTTTTAAATATTGCTCGGAATTGAAATCTGAGGGCACCGTTGAACTCGCAGCACTGGTATTCGCTGAAGGAGAGCTTCACCTCAACCACAATAGGTCAAGGGTGGAAGTTAGCTTTTCACATATTCGTGAAATAATAAAATAAAAATAAAATTTTGTAACATTTTTATTATTATTTGAAACTCCTTGTGGATGCTGAGAGGTGGGGACCACCCGAATTAAACCACCCCTTGAGGTTATGGGGGTGGGGACCACCGAACCTAAAACCTCCCATGAGAGGTTACGGTGGTGGGGACCACCCAAGATTAAAACCCCTTTGAAACTCCCACTTAAATTTGGGGAAGTCTCTTGAAATTCCCCTTGATCAATTATGCCACCCCCCCCCCTTAATTAATTATGCCTCGTTAATTGATTAATGTTGCCAACTTGTTTTGTGACAACAATTTAAAATTGGAAAAACACTTTTTATTTTGGTTGGATATTCTTTTGAGATCATTTGTTGGAAAAGGCAGAGGCTTGGGAAGAAATTTGGAGAAACATTCTTCAACGAAGAACTCTTCTCCTTCGAAGAATATTTGTCCAACGAAGAACGCCGTCTTCGAATTCTTCCTCGGGACATCCTCCAATGTAGGACGTCTTCGATGACCTTCCTTCCCTCCTCATCGTCATCAACTAAGGAAGTAGGTAGGCATTTATTTATGAGTGATTAACAATTCCCAAGTTCTTCCCTTCTAAACAAAGAACGTGATTAAACTCTCATGAACTAGTTGATCCACGAATGTTTTATTTTGTGGGTTTGGTAATAGTGATCGACGAAGGTTGTGGGGTTTTCTGTTTTAAATACCTTCCATAAAAATTGTTGATACAAAACTTTTGAACCACTTGATACCGCTCTAATGCAGAGAGTGCGGGCCAAACAGGAATGGCTCGACCTCTCCGCAAATCTTGTGTTCACTTGATGAATCTTGCGATAGAGGAATACAACAATCGAAGTGGGGTTTTTGCACCAATGAGGCACGAAAATAGTGACTGACCCCACCGCCAGCCGAGATGTAGGCAACGGAAAAACGGTGCCGCCTCGTGGCCACCGCCACTCGGTGGGCTTGTCGCGCCACCCGTGGCCCTCCGCACTGCCCCGCGGCTTCGCCGCCTGCTGCCTCGACATGATGCCCAGGTGCCCTCTGCACCACCCCGTAGCCTCATCGTGCCGCCCCACGGCCTCGCTGCGCCTCCTGTGGCTCTCCGAACCGCCCCGTGGCCTTTCCGCACCGCGTCGCATCCTTCGTTCCTACGCGGCCCTCGCGACCTATCGGGCCGCCCAATGGGTCAGGCCGGGTAAACCAAAACTGGGTCACCCAGGCCAGGTCGGGCTAGGTCAGACTGGACCGAGACCCACTTCGACCCATTTATGCTCTTTTGGCCATAACATTGGCACCAGACGTCCGATTGATGAATCGTCAATGGTGTTGTAGACCTTGTAGTGAAAACGTCCTTTTGGTAAACCCCACTGGAGATTTGGATAATGTTGGGGAATGGTCGGGTTGGATCGATCATGAATCCAACTGAGCCCTCGGGACTAAAAGGCTAATAAATCACAGACCGGGCATCCGATTGACACACCGCCTATTGCGTTGAGACCCCTATGACATGGAGGTCCTTTGAGATACTTCTTCATGGGACTTCATGGAAGTTAAAGTATCAACCAGTGTATTATGGAGAGGATCATCTCTGAGATGAGTGAGCTTAGTGCAGGAACCTAGTAGTTGGTTTTGACGTGGAGAAAAAATAGAGATCCTGTGAGGGTCAGCACCGAGCGATCCTGTGTGGGTCAGCACCGAGCAATCCTATGTGGGTCAGCACCTAGTGATCTTGTGTGGTTCAGTACTGAGCGATCTTATGTGGGTCTGCACCGAGCGATCCTGTGTGGGTTAGCACTGAGCGATCCTGTGTGGGTCAGCACCTAGAGATCCTTCGTGGTCTGCCTCTTGACGGAGTAAGATAATTCACTAGTTATATCTAATCATATTACTATCATACCTAAGTTATACCTATTATGAGCTGAGTCCGTACCTATGTGGTACTTTCCGTAGAGGAAATACCTTAGTGGTATTCTTCTATGTTGCGCACCAATGTGGTACTTACCTTCATGTTATTCCTTCCTTTGTGGAATAGTTGAGCTTTGGGCTTTGAGTTAGACTCTGTGTTTTCCTCATGATTGAGATGGGTTTACATTCTAACATAGTTATATGTATGGGAATATACCTAAGATGGGTTATCAGTAGTTTTCTTTATTTTTGGTTTATCGTTTGTGGATTTTGTGAGACCTTGAGGGTCTCGGGGTCCCTACTGAGTATCGTTATACTCACTCCTGCATGGGTTATGCCCTCACATCGTTGTGTTGGATGCAGATGACGGACAACGCTGACTGAGGACGAGGGTACCAGGAATAGAGGTAGATCAAGGTGGACCTTAGATGAGGAATACCGCTGGGACGACTGTTCGAGAGATGTACCTACCCTTCGTGTAGGATCCTTGGCAGATGATCACAACAACTGTTCCAGTTTACTTGTAATTTCAGTTTGTTGTACTTTCCAGTTGGGCTTGTATCCTGGCCCCTTTTACTTACTCCACTCACTTTGTTTACAATTTAGTTCACTTGAGTTTGTATCTTGTTGTGTGCTTGGTTGCATATTCTTATAGGTTATAAAGTCAATGCCTTACAAGTTATAGAGAATACGCCTTCGGTGCTAGTCGCCAGCCCCTAGCCTATGGAAGGCGGGCTTGGGGTAGTCACGACACGGGCCCCGGGGGATGATTCATTACATTTAATCACATAAAAACTACATTAAAATGCATATTTAAAAATAAATAAACCCAAATAGAATTTATAATTTTAAAGAAATAAATTTAGAGCACCCAAGAATGTGAGGAAAGTGTAGGAGACACAAAAATCATGGAAACACCTTCTTATATCTTGTTATGATGATGTGATTCCTTCAATAATTGAGAGAATAAGTCTTAAATATCCCATCACACACCCAAAAAAAATTGAATTAAATCAGTACTCAGAGACCCATCTATGGTTTGGCCAAAATCACATATATCAATGAGGAAGAGAAAATTGATAGGGGAGGAAAAGAAAGAAGGAGGAGGGAGTGAGGGAAGATCACCCAGATTGATTTCCATACAGAATCATAAGAAGAGACACCAAATATTGGAGTTGGATAGGAGGCCACGCATTAGAGGGTAGGGGGATCAGTTTCACACATTGTGAAAGGGAATTGGGTGGGGTGTATTTGGGTACAATCAAGAGGTTGGGAAATTTTGTATATTAAATTTTTTTTAGGTTTCTATATGAATCACAAGATTGAATCATATAGTTATAAAAATGATGTGTTAACCATGAATAATGACTCTATAAACTACAGAAATAATTTTAATGGTTGCCACAGATTTTTCTCTGATCGTACAGTAACCCAAATTTAAAAAAATCAATATTTTAAAAGGGATAGGCCTAAAACTCAATTGAAAAAAATAAATACCAATAAATAAAATAACTAATTAATTAATTAAAAATCAGGGTTTCATAATCCTCCCCTACCCCTCATAACACATTCCACCCCTAGAAAGCCTCCATATTCAAGAAGAATCAAATAATCTCCTCATTTGTATGGAAAATATCAACAATAACATGATCTCCAACCTACGCAAAACAAAATTTAAACCAGCACACTGAAAAAATATAAAAATTAAACAAAAATACCTAAACCCTCAAGAAAACACTCACACCGAACTTCTAATAGTAAAATCAATAAATAAATACATATAGTGGGTCTCTCTAAAATTTATAAATTTACTAGCATGGTGGATCAACCAGAAAAGGCACTTGAAAATACCAATACCAAACACGTTGAGAGCTTCCAACCTAGTGAACTCAAACATATTTCCTAACTAAAACAAAATCCAATATCCCTTAAGGCATGAAAATCTCCAAATAGGAACAATATAAAACAACCCAAAGGAATCCACCCAAAAAACATCAATGGATCCCTAATTGGAAAAGGAAATGGAAAATAGACACCTCAAAAGGTCCATTAAACCACTCTCAAAGGAGACCAATTCCCTAATAAAACTCAAAAATTTCCATAATGAGGATAATCATGCCACTCACTACTATCTAACAACCCAAAAAAGATTATAAATCACACCTCAAAAATATGCCTATATAATGAAATGGGTCTATACCTTGGGTCGAGGAATGGAGTAATGGTATACAATGACACAAAACCCAAGACACCAATCATAGTAATCCTAATAAAGTAAACGGATCAAAAATTGATTCAAAATATAAACTAGGTATGCATCTATCCAAGGTAGTTTAAGCAAACTCATGGTCATTCCCTATAATAAAGGAACTAAAAATATCCCTACCTCCCAAATTCACACTCAAACTGCAAAGGAAAAAATCAACCCAATCGAAAATAAGGAAACCCAAAAATTTATAATAAGAAACTAATAAAGGATCTAAGGAAATACACCCAAAAATAATGGTTGAAAAACTCAATTAGATAAGGAAACTTGAATTATAAGATCACCCAAGCCATAACTATGGTTGAAGATTTTTTGGGGAGCATACTTTCAATGATAGGTAGAAAAACAATACACAATCCAATCATGTCCAAAAAACATCAAATTCAATCCAAAATCATTTTCCTAATAAAAATAACTACTTTAAATAAAATTTATAAGAATGAAACCAAAGAGAATCACAATATTCAACTAATTAAAAGTATCCTTTTTACCCATTTCAAAACAACAACATTAAATTTTGAATGAATATGGCCCAACATAAAAACCATTTTGAAATGTTTCTCAATCCCCAACTTTAAATTTTGAAATAAAAAATATCCATTTAAAAACCTCTTTTAGACATTGTTTATTCCTTATCATGAAAATTTATAACTCTCAGAAAACTAATTTAATTTTGATTTTTTTTATAAAACCTCTTTAATACTTGTAAAAACATATTTATATAAAAATAAGGTTTTGTAACATAAAAAAACCATACCATAGAACTTTTAATGATCACAAAACCCTCTTTCCAAATTCAAAATCGACTATTCCCATTTTAAATCGAATATTATTTTCAAAATCCATTCAAAAAAATTTCAAAATGTGCCTTTACATTTGGAAACATTGAATCTTTCCATGAAAACAATTTTAAACCCACACTTCCTTTTTAAATATTTTAAACATCACTTGAAATCAAATAATTGAATATTTAAAAATGTTCATTATAAATCATAAACAAAAAATATAATTGTTCAAAATAATAAAATATATGACCACTTAAATGGGACTAGTGATTATACATGAATTGGACAGAAGGCTTGGTGGGCCATGTTCAAATCACACAACCAGCACTAAGAGTAAAAAAGAACCATGTACACAGGTTCCATATAAGTTACCAATCATTATGATCTCAATATGTACTGCCACATATACTCCTAATTCATTTGAAAACATCAATTTATTTCTGAATACCATTAAAATAGTTCATAAAATACCAAAAACCGTGAACTAAGAATCAAAACCCAACTTCCCATGGATAATCAAGGTTTATAATGAGGAATATATAGAGACACTCTTCCCACACCTGCCTCCTGAGTCCAGAGAGTACTAACTCTCTACCAGACACACCCAAATAATAAATGGAACTTTGAAACCTTGGTGTTTTAAAGAAACCTAGGCTCTTATACAATTTGTAATAAACCAATCCAGTATTCTAGTTGAACCGGCACCCAAACTGGGTCTCCCCTAACATGAGGGGTAGCCCGGACCCCCCAGCTAATGAAAAGTATCATAGCCATCATATGAAGTTTTTGGGGATTATATCACCCATATAAATATAATTTAAATAGAAGTTTAATTCTACTACAATTTTGGCATGAATCATCTATAATTATTGCATCCACATAAAATAAAATAATCAGAATATACTAGATAAACATTTTAAACAATTTATTATATATAAAAAGTGTAGAAAAAAAATCCATCATATAACCCTCCAACCCCCTCACCTACAACTAACTTATTATCCAAATTGTGAGTTACAAATATATAGTGTATAACTAATAACAATAATTGAAAACAAGAACTCTCCTATATTTCCAAATCTAATAAAGTTAAAAAAACACCGATATACCTAATAAAACTATCCCATGGGACCTGAGGTCATGATCCATCCAATATTGAATCTCAATCATTGAATCAATCCAGAACGCACATATACACATAGTCTAAAAACATTAAGTTGTTTGAGAAAGGTGTGAACATGACTGTAACATCCCAACATTTTGTGAATTGTTTCTTTCAAATTAATTTAATCATTTTGATATTTTTTATTTCACACAACACTGAAAATAGATTATTTTATATTAAAACACTATGTGTGGATTTTGTTATATGAAACACCAAGGTTATTTTTCACTACACACAACATAAATATTATATTTATCTACACAGAACACCTAGGTTAGCTAATGTTGCACACAAGACTAACTTTCCTCGATGGCTTGCGTCACACGCAAGACCGAGTGTTACAGAGCAATCATTCATTATTAAAATATTATTATTTAATAAGATATAACATAACCATAAAATTAAAAATTATAGTATTTAATAACTTATGAATATGTATAGTTGAATTCATTGGCTACATATGAAATATAAAATAATAAAGAAACCAAATGAATATAATGGGAATGATTTTATCAAATAATATTTTTATGTAAAAAAGGAGATTTATCTTAATAAGTTAAATTAATTACTACTAGTGAATGATATTAATTAAATTTAGAGGTTATTTATTAAAAAAATATTTCCGATATTCATACAGTTTATTTTATATGCATAATATGAGAGTAGACATAATATTATACATAAAAATCAATATTTTTATAAAAATAGTTTTATCGCCTTTTAATGGAGAACCTTTTTTAAATATAAATTTTGGAACTTTAATAAATATAATATGTTTAAATAGACTCCATATTTAAAATATAAAAATATAAATTAGGTTAAGGTAAATTTTTGGTTCTTTTCTATGAAGTTTTATTTTTTTTATGAATAGTGAAAAATGCTGAATTTTAATTCAAAACTTATTTTTCATATAATTTATTTATACAGTTGAATTTTATTTTAAAATGAATTAAAATTTTAATTATGTTATATTTTTATCAATTAATCTAATTTATTTAAATATAATCAATTTCACTTTGAAATTGTATTAAAAAACTTAGCAAACATTTGGATGTTTTTACTTTTAACACTCAAAATGTCATCCCATAAACGGGATTAATTGTAAATTAATTTTTACAAATTTGGTTATTAGAATTTGGAAAAACGGATTAAATATTTTGAATCATAATAACTTATAATGTATAATATGGTCAAATTAGTTTTTGACAAAAAATATTAGTGAAATTAATTAAAATTAATTACAATGATTAAACAAAAATTAAGCTTAACAAGGGAATAAACATTAAACATTAGGGCCCAAATGTCCTATAAACATGTCCAAAACCCATTTTCTAGCCATTATGCTCCCATAAACATTCCATTATTTATTTTTGTTGGTTTTTTATGACTTATGATAGGTAAAAACGTGGATTCACATAACTTGTTTTCAAAAATGCCAAGTGTGGCATTTCCCTTCCCTATAAAAGGCCACTAGCACTCCCCTTCCCAACACCTCTCAAACCACCTAGGTTCATAAAATAACTTCCAAATAAAATTCCAAAAAACAATAATTTAGTCATTAAATCCCCCCTTTGGGCATAAATACTTCTAATAAATCCTTTTGGTGCAAACCAAAAAGAGTTACCCGATTAAGAGGTAACACCCTCCATCAAGATCTTTTCCTTAATTTCCATTATCCATTCCCTAAACTCTTATTATTCCATCCTTGTATAAAAAAAAAGTATCATAAATATATTATGATGTTTTTTTTATAATTTTTAGACCAAAACTTACAAAAAAATCCATATAATAGGTAACGAACATAGTATTTACAGGTAAGTCGAACTACTGCCTCACGAAACGATGATTGTTAATTTTTCCTTTACCGCCCCTCATTGTGAATATTATGATGGAAAATATATTTATATTAGATATATATGATATTTATAATGTATTTATTCTTACTTAAGTTTTATTTATAACATACCCTTATGTTTTCCATCTTGTTTAAATATGATAATTTCGTTTGGGAAAGTGTGGACTATCATCCCCTCAAAGCGATGTGATTCATTCACACACTACATAGAATGTATTAATGATATGTTTAGTGAAACTATATGATATATATTACATAATAATTATAATTTATTGATATTATATACATATATATATACATATACATATATACATATATTTCATTTACTTTCTTTCAATGCATAAATACAGTAGAAGCAGTGCTCATGTGTATGCACGACCTACTATCTCCATGAATGTTGTATTACATTTAATTCTTCTATATTATATATATTATTATAATACCAGTATATTTAATATTAGTTATTTTTATATAATTTTTTACATTATTTAAACTAAATATATAATTATAAGGACCAAATATATATCAACATAAGACACAAACGAAAATCAAAGAGAATATTACCTGAAGCGTAACCATAAAAATAAAATGTTAAGAAGAAGGTAATATAAAGACATAATCATAACATAGGTGATATTATATATAATAATATTTTTATTTAAAGTATTTATAATGAACTTACATTTATTATACAGGAGGTCTGAATGAGTACAACGAGAGTCAAGGCACAAGGTAAGGGAATTTCATCTCACTTTTCATTTTCATGAGATACATGTATGATTCAACACCTATTTATTTATTTTTTGGTGTGTATACTGACATGGATGTATTCTATGATAATTATACTTAAATTCATGGGTATATAGAAATATCTTTTATGATCTTCCTTTCACATGGTTTATGTTTTCAAAAGGTACCAAATCGGTAAAGTAATTTTGTCTCAATTTTCCTTCTTTGAGACACATGCATTGTTATGAACCTATATTTTCAATGAGGCATATAGACTGCCTTTGAAATGATATATCATTAATATAATGCTTTTCATGATATTTTAATCTTCATATAATGTTGTAATTTCCATTGTGTTATGATTCAAAGTTACCGAATTGGTAATGGTTTATAGTTACAATCTCACTTTTTATTGATATTGGTTATGATTATACTACCATTGATGAAATATTATGACCAATATCTTAAAAAATTCAAATGATTTTTCTTAAATCCTAGTTATTCATGTCATATCCACGTAATGGTATAATTTTTCTAATCTTTGGTACATAATATGATCAAGGAAGTGTTTTTAAGAAAGTCTGAATTTACCTCTCTCCTTAGTAAAAAATATGTCTTCCTTCAAAAAACGTTTTCTAAATGGTTTCAAAGAACATTATAATATTATCCTATGTTCTATAAAAGAAATTTATACCTATGTTTTACCTTTTTAAAAATTGTGTTTTTAAAAAGCAATCTTCTTGTTGTTTTCTAGTCGAGCCACTTTTCTATACTTTTTACGGTGAAAAAGGAATGTTCGGAATGTATAGATTTACTTTTTTATTTCCCTTGAGTCTACCTTTACAAGATCTGAAATTTTTTTTTACAGAAATTTTTTTATTAATATTCTTTAAATTGGTTGTTTTTAAAGTGTTTTTCAATGAAAAAGGTTTTCTAAAATTTATTACGTTCAAAATTTTTTTAAATTTTTTTTCAAAACCTCCATTATAATTTTTCAAAAGTAATGTTTTCAAAAAAAGGATTTCAATGACCGAAAATATTATTTATATGTTTCTAAAGTATTTTAAAGGAAAGAGGTTGTCAAAAAAATTAGTTTTTTTTAAAACAAAATCAAGGAAAATGGTTTTTAAAATGTTTTCAATATTCTTTTATAAGTATTCAAGGAAAAAAGTTTTCAAAATGATTTCAAGACTTCTTTCTATGTTTTCAATGTATTTTCAAATAAAATGGCTTTCAAGAATTTTTATGTTTTAAAAGCCTTTTTCAAAGAAGAAGTGATATTTCCCTCATGCAATCTCTTTAAAGGATATCTCAAAATTATTTCCCATATAAGGGGATATTTGTTTATGTTACTCATGCCTTTTTGAGAAGTTATCAAAATTTTCCATTCAAATTATTTAAATGAATGGTTTTTTTATGTAATGACATTTGTGAAGTCTCATTCCTCTTCCTCATGTTATATGGTTATAAAATAAATTCCTATTCAATGGGTTATATGGTTATGAAACTAATTCATATTCCATGGTTTATATGTTTATGAAACCTATTCATATTCCTTGGGTAATATGCTTATGAAACATGTTTCTCTTTAATGGGTTATATCATGATAAAAGCTTATGAAACCCACTTCATTTAAGGGGTTATTCTATGATTAAATGATTATGAAACTTTTATATTTTTCATAGGTTATAATATTACTATTTTTTTATAACCATTTCATTTCATGGGTTATGATATGATCTCTTTTTATGGGTCATGATATGATTCAAGTTTTATTATCTCTTGGAACATATATGTATGAGTTATTACTTGACAGGTGGGACCTATATCTCCCAACAATTCATTGGATAATGATAAATCTTTTATAACCTCAATAGGGTACATGGGAGGGAATCCCAATCTTGAAAAAATTTTGCATCTTAATCTTGAAACAAGAGGACACATGGGTGAACATACCAAGCCCGAAACAAGAGGGTACATGGGTGGACATCCCAATACCAAAACAAGAGGGTACATGGGTGGCCATCCCAATCCCAAAGTAGGTACACGAGTAATTATCTTGATCCTAACATGTTGTTAATGTCTTGGTAGGTATCCTTGAAATATGATTTTATATTCTTATGTTTCTCCTACAAATTTCATGAATTATTCTTACTTTATGATTTCATGGATTATGTTATTTATTTCATTATGACTCATGTCTTATAAACATACAATATTTATGTTATGATTCATTTTTATCATATTTTATATACAGGGTGTGATCTTAAAATTATATGATCACATTCTGATACCCCTATACTCATGTTTATGCTTACATGTCTCCCTTGATTACCCTTGATGAGCATCTAAGCTCACCACTTTTTATTTTTTCTTCCCTAGGTTATGAAGGATTATTACATTTATGATATGTCTAAGAGGGGTAATAGTCTTGGAGAATATATTTGGAGATAATGTAGATCTCTAATGTACTAGTAATTTTGTTTCCATGTTTCCAAAGGCACTAAAATAATACGGCCTTTGGGTGTCTATATTGTTTATTGCTTTATGTATTCCACAAAACTTATGTATTGTTAAATTTTCAAAATTGAGGATTAGTACAGTTGGTATCAGAGTAAAGGTTTAGTAAAAATTTGGAAACTAAGATGAGAAAACATTAGTGAGATCCCTAGGTATATTTTCTAGTATATTTCTATGGATGTCTCTAAGGATAACAATAAGGACGAGTTAGCATTTAGGAAAATGTCTTGGATTCTTGGTAAAGGATAGAGAGAGTAGTCTCATAGAAATACATCCTTTTATAGATACTATAAGTGGATTTGGTTCCAACAGAGATGTACTTGGGATTAATAACTCTAATAAGGGGTGGAGGGCCTGACTCGGTGTGACCTAGTACATGATAATGGGTCTTACTATATACTAGGTTTGAAACTCCCATGGGATATGATTTAAGAATTTAAAAACTCTTCATGAACCATCATGAAGGATTTAAATGGATGTTTATTATAAATAACTAAGTATAAACCTAATGCATCATTTATTAAAAAGTATGTGTCATGATTTAGATATCCTATAACTAATTTTCAGGATTATGTGGTTTTCTTCAAAGATATGCGTTTTTCACCTAGTGCCTTCTAGTTTTAGTCAATAATGAGAACTAAAAGTAACATGGTAAACATTGAATTTTTCCGATGTGGAAATTATTTTCATTAGAAAAATCTATTTTCCTAGTGGAAATCTAATAAATAAAATCGTTTGGTGGTGTGAGTATTGGTTATACTTATAAAGATACAGATACAGCAAATGACATGTGAAAGGGATGTGATTTTATTCAAATATTTTTTACATAAGAATCATGAATTGATTAAGGTTGAGGAACCTTAAAATATGACTCATATTTCATATCCTATGAAATAGGTATTAACAAATAATTTAATGAATACCAAGTAATGGTTTAAGAAAAAATATGTATGAATAATGTATTTATGTTTTGGAATTAAAAGATTATATTATATAAATCATAAAATATATAATTGTTTTTAGTATAATTTTACATTAATGATTAAAAATGAATTTTTGAATGCTGATGAAGAAATAGAAAAGTTATTTCATGGAATGGTTATATTTTGACTAGGGTAAAGTAACTATTAACTAATTCTTGACATTGAGATAATGATGTTTAGATAAATATATGTTGGATATGAATAAGTAAATTGGACGGTATGGATTACCCGAGATCTAATTATTGAAAAAGAGGTCTATGTCATAAAGTATGAAGTTTACAACTTCTGGGATTTAAATAATATATCCAGTAATCATTATAATTAGGAATCATACATGTTTTTGAAGTATTAATGGTAATTTCGGTTATTACCATGTTTCAGGGTAATAAAAGATGTGTTTATTCACATGTTCGGAATATGAAAACCAATTTGTACTTTTTTATATATAGGGTATCAATGTTAAGATGATTTTTTCAAATGGTTTATAATGTTTTGGGTATTCATCTTTTGGAATGGTTATAAGGTTAACAATTTATGGAATGATTAAGTTAAAATTCGAATGGAGTATTTTAGAATAAAGTATTATCTTTCCAAATGAGGATTTATCCATATTGGATAATATATTATAACATATTTTTGTTGATGATAACTGATAAAAAAATCCGATGGAATAACATAGATATCAATATCTGTTGGTTGTTCAGGAATGAAAAATTGACCTTCCTTTTTAGAGAGATAGGTGAAGTGGATCAAGGAACAAAAATGGTGAGGATTTCCTAAAATCAGGAAAGTATATTCTTTTATTTAAATTCTTCAACATTTAGAAAATGATTTATAAATAATATTTAATCCTAAAAACATAACTTTTTTGAACTGATGGCCATTTAAATCATCATAAAATTATGAATTTGAGGCACTCAACTTTTCATTTACTATTCACTTAGCTGTGATTGATGACCACAATCACTCACTATGAATATTTATGATTTTCTTTCACATCCTTATTTTCACTTTCCATATATTTTCTCATATATAAAAACATAGACATATGTAACTTTGGATTACCGTTATTTCTTTGATGTTTGATTTTTTGATGAATAGTGAAAAATACTGAATTTTAATTTGAAACTAATTTTTCGTCTAATTTTTTTATAAGGTTAAATTAAATTTTAAATTTATTTAAAAGATTAATTATATAATTTTTTTATTAATTAATCTAATTTATTTCATTAGAATGAATTTCACACTGAAATTGGGTATAAAAACCAGGATAACTTTTGGATGTTATTACTTTAAAAACATGATGTGTCGTCCCATCAATGGGATTAATATTAAATTAATTTTTTCCACTTCTGTGATTATAAACAAGAAAAATGGATTCCATATTTTGAGTTAGAATAAATTATAATGTTTAATAATTCCAAATTATTTATTTAACAGAAATATTAGTGAAATTAATTAATATTAATTACAATGATTAAAGAAAAATTAAGAATAGTTTAGGAACAAATCTTAAACTTAAGGGACCAAATGAACTATCTTCTTTTCAAAAAACTATTTTTGGAAAAAAATAATCAAAAAATAATCAATTATATATTTTATTTGGGTTTCTCTATATTTTTTACATAAAAACGTGGGTACACCTAACTTGTTTTCAAAAATGGAAATTGTGCCCTTTCCCTTCCCTATAAAAGTATACCACTTATCCCCCTTCCTCAAACCACTAAAACCAATTATTTTCGACCATGATCTACAAAATAAATTTTCCATCAACCATAAATTCGTCTTTTAATCCTCCCACTATGAAAAAAACATCCAAGGAATGCATTTGGTTCAAACCAAAAGGAGTTACCCAATTAAGAGGTAACACCCTCCATCCAGATCCTTTCTTTTATTTCCATTTTCCACTCCCTAAACTATTATTATTCCATGATTTTATTAAAAAATAATTATCCTAAATATATTATGAGGTTTTTATTATAAGGGTTATACCTACACTTACACAAACTTCTATATAATGGATAACGAACATGATATTTACGTGTACGACGAACTACTACCTCACGAAACAATGATTGTTCATTTTTCCTTTACTGCCTATCATGGTGGATATTATGATTGAAAATATATTTATTTATGATATATATTATATTTAGAATGTATTTATTATTATTTTATTTTAATTGATAACATACCCTTATTCTTTTTATCTTCTGTAAATATGATAATTTTGTTTGAGGAAGTGTGGACTATCTCCCCCTCAAAGCGATGTGATTCGTTCACAGACTACATATAATGTATTAATGATATGTTTAGTGAACCTATATGATATATATTACATAATAATTACAGTTTAATTATATTATATAAAAATATACATATACATTTGTGTCATTTACTTTCTTTCAATACATCAATAAAACTAAAGCAATGTTCATGCGTACGTATGGCCTACCGTCTCCATGAACGGTGTATTCCATTTAATACTTATATTTTATATAAATTATTATAATAAAATTATATTTTATATTAATTGTTTTTATAATATTGTTTAAATTATTTAAAAAATTATATAAGTATAAGGACCAAAGATATAGCAATTTAAGACACAAGAGAAAAAACCATGAAAATATTACCCGAAGTGTAACCTTAAAATGAAAATGTTAACAAATAGTTAATATAAGGTCATCATAAAACCATTGGTGGTGTTATATAAAAAAATATGTTTCTTTAAAATATTTATTATAAACTTACATTTGTTATATAGGAGGTCTGAATGAGTACAACGAGAGTCAAGACCTAAGGTAAGGGAATTTCATCTCACTTTTTATTTCCATGAGATACATGTATTATTAAACACCCATTAATTTTTTATTGTGTGTATAATGAACATAGAAATATTTTGTGATAATTATACTTAAATCCAATGGAATATAGATATCTACTTTATTATCTTCATTTCACGGGGGTTATGTTTCAAAAGGTACCAAATCGGTAAAGTAATTTTGTCTCAATTTTCCTTCATTGAGACACATGCCAAGTTATGAACCTATATTTTCGATTAGGAATATATAATGCCTTTGAAATTTTATATCATTAATATCATCATTTTCCTGATATTTTAATCTTCATGTATTATTGTTATTTCTATTTTGTTATGATTCAAAGTTATCAAATTGGTAATGGTTTTTAGTTACAATCTCACCGTTTATCGATATTGTTTATGATTATACTCCCATTGATGAAATATTATGATACATATCTAAAAAACACTAATGATATTTCTTAAATTATAGTTATTCATGTCATATCCAAGTAATGGTACCATTTCCCACTCTTGGGTACATAATAAGATCAAGATTTTTTTTTAAGAAAGTATGACTTTACGTCTCTCTTTAGTAAAAAATATGTGATCTTTCAAAACCAAGTTCTCTAAATGTTTTCAAAGGACATTCTACTATTATCCTATGATATTTAAAAGGAATTTTTACCCATGTTTTACCTTTTAAACAAAATGGGTTTTATAAAGGAATATTCTTGTTGTTTTCTGGTCAAGACACTCTTTTAAACTTTTTACGGTGAAAAAGGAATGTTCAGAATGTAAGGATTTACTTTTTCATTCACTTGATTATAACTTTATATGATTTGATGGGTATGTTTTCTAAAAGAAATTTTTTCATAATATTCTGTAAATTCATTGGTTTTAATGTAGTTTTCAATGAAAAAGTTTTTCAAAAATGTTTTATATTCAAAAAAAAAATTAAATGATTTTCAAAACCTCCTTTATAATTTTTCTAAATGTTTTTTTTCAAAATAATGGTTTTCAATGACCTCAAATCTTCTTTTATATGTTTCAAAATTATTTTAATGGGAAATTATTTTCAAAATGTTTTTAATATTATTTTAAAAGTATTCAAGGAAAAAAATTCAAAATGTTTTCAGTCTTCATTTATAATTCTTCAAGGAAAAAGGTTTTCAGAATGATTTCAAGACTTTTTTATACGTTGTCAAATTATTTTAAAAAAATGGTTTCCAAAAGTTTTTATGTTCTAAAAAAAATTTCATCGATGAATTGATATTTCCATAATATAAAATAATTAAAGGATATATCAAAATTAGTTCCCATATAAGGGGAAAACTGTTGATGTTACTCATGCCTTTTTGGGAAATTATCCAGATTTTCCATTCAAGTTCATTAAATTAATGCTTTTTGTTTTGATGTAATGACTTTTATGAAATCTCATTCCACTCCAACATTTCATATGGTTATAAAATCCATTCCTATTCCATGGGTTATCTAGTTAAGAAAATCATTCGTCCTCTATGGTTTATATGTTTATGAAACATATTATTTTTCCATGGGTTATATGTTTATAAAACCTCTTTCTCTTTATTCATTTATACAATGATAAATTCTTATGAAACCCACTTTCTTTAACACTTTATTCTAGGAAGAAATGAGTATGAAAATTATATATTTTTCATAGTTTATGATATTGCTAAATGTTTTTGAAAACAACTTCATTATAAGGGTATTGATATGATCTCTTTTTATAGGTCATGATATAATGGATGTTTAATTATCTTGTCACACATGTATATATGAGTTATTATTTGAAAGGTAGGACCTATATCTCCCAAAAATACATTGGGTAAGGATGATTGTATTATGAACTCAATAGGGTACATGGGAGGGAATCCCAAACTTGAAAAAATGGGCATTTTAAGCATTAAACAGGATGTTACATGGGTGAACATCCCAAGACCGAAACAAGAGGGTACATGGTTGGGAATCCCAAGCCCAAAATTAGAGGGAATCATATGCCTAAAAAAGGGGGTATATGGGTGGACATCCCAATCCCAAAACAAAAGGGTACAATGGTTGCCATCCAAATCCCTAAGTAGGAACATGTGTTATTATCCCAATCCTAACATGTTTTGAAGGTCCTAGTAGGTAGCATTGAAATATGATTTTGTATTCTTATGTTTCTGCCACAAATTTCAAGAATTATTATTATGTTATGATTTCATGCATTACGTTATATATTTTATTATGATTAATTTCATATTATCTTACAAGATTTATGTTTTGATCCATGTTTATTATAATTGATATACAGGGTGTGATCTTCAAATGTTAGGATCATGGTCTGATACCCTTATACTCATGTTTATTCTTATATTTGTCCCCCTTTTACCCCTGATGAGCATCTGAGATCACCAATTTTTATTTTTCCTTACCTAAGTTATGAAGGTATATTTCATTTATGATATTACTAAGAGGGGTAATAGTCTTAGAGAATATATTGGGAGATAATTTGTTTCACTCATGTACCAATGTTTATGTTTCCATTTTTCCAAAGTCACTAAACTAATGCGATCTTTGGGTGTCTATTTTTTGTAATGTTTTAATTATTCCTCAAAATTTATGTAAAGTTAATTTTTTAAAAGTGAGGATCGCTACAATTGGTATCAGTGTAAAGTTTTAGTCATCATTTTGAAACTATGATGAGAAAACATTAGTGATTTTCTAGGTATATTTCCAAGTATGTGTCTATGGATGTCTCTAAGGATAACTATACGGATGAGTTGACTTTTAGGATAATTTCCTCGAATTTTGGTAAATGATAAAGAGAGTGGTTTCCTAAAAATAAATCATTTTCTAGATACTAAAAGTGGATGTGGCTCTAGAATAGATGTATCTATGAGTAATAACTCCATCAAGGTGTGGCGGGCCTGACTCAATGTAACTTGGTATATGAAAACAAGTCTTACTCCGCACTTGGTTTGAAGCTCCTAGGGGATATGATTTAGGAATTCACAAACTCTTCAAGACCCATCATGAAGGATTTAAATGGAATTCAATTATAAATAATCAATGATAAACCTAATGTGTTAATGATTAAAAAGTATATGTCATGATTTAGTCATCCTATCAGTAATTTTTTAGGATTATGTTGTTTACTTCTATGATATGTGTTTCTCACAAAGTGCCTTCTGGTTTTAGTTAATTGTGAGAACTAAAAGTAACACAGTAAACATTGATTTTTTTAGATGTGGAAATAATTGGTAGTATGAAAATCTATTTCCCAAGTGGAAATATCATAGGGAATTAAAAAGTTAGTGTGAGTGTTGGTTATACATTTTAATATATATATATCGAAAATGACATATGAAAGGTATGCAAAGTTCTTAATGTATATTTTATATAAGAATCACAAATTGATTGAGGTTGAGTAACCTTAAAACATGATTCATATTTAATATTCTAGGAAAGGGGTATTAACGAATAATTTAATGAATAATAATTAATGTTTTAAGAATAAAGTTGTATGAATAAACTATTTGTGTTTTTGAATTAAAATATTATGTTTTATTAGTCATAAAATATGTATGTATTTTCAGTTTAATTTTTCACTTTGGATTGAAAATAAATTTATAAATCCTGATGAAGACATAGAATAGTGATTTCATGGAAAGTTTATATTTTGATTTGGGGAAAATAACTTTTAATTAATGCCTGATTTTGAGATAATTATGTTTAGGTAAATATTTATCTTGGATATGAATAAGTAAATTGGAAGGTATGGATTACCCATTAACTAATTATTGAAAAATTTCTCTATGTCATCATGGTTGAAGTTTTCAACTTCTTGGACTTAAAGAATGTATCCTGTAATCATTAGAATAAGGAAGTATGCATGTTTTCAAAAAGTATTCATGTTAATTTAGGTTATTACCATTTTTTAGGGTAATAAAACATGACTGTATTCACATTTTTGGAATGTGAAAACCAATTATTACTTTGTGATATATGGGGGATCAATGTTAACCGGATTTTGTGACCTGATTTATTAAGTTTTGGATATTTTTTATTTTAGAAGGGTTATAAGGATAACAATTTATGGAATGATTATGTTAAAATTCAAATGGATTTTGTGAGAATAATTTATTATCTCACCACATTATGATTTATGCATATTGGATAACCTATTCTAACAAATTTTTGTTGATGATAACTGATAACAAATGGGATGGAATATCATGGATATCATGATTTTTTAGTGATTCAGGGATGAAAAATTAACCTTCCCTTTTAGGGAAGGAGTTGAAGTGGATCAAGGAGAAAAAAACGGTGAGTTTTTCCGAAAATCATGAAAGTATATCCTTTCGTGAAATTTTTTACAATTTAGGAAAATTATTTATTAATAAAATTTTGTCCTAATAACAAAACTTTTTTGAATTGATCGCCTTTTAAATCATCATTGTTATATGACTTTGGGGACCTAAACTTTTCATTTATCATTCACTTATCAGTGATTTATGACCTCAATCACTCGCTATGAATATTTTTTTTTCTCATCCATTTTTTCATTTTCTAGCTACATTCTCCTATATTGAAACCGAGATATATATTACTTTGGATAACAGTTATGGTTATAAATTTTTTGAAAGTACTTTTTAGTATTCATTTTTACAATGTGGGTTTTATGAAAGGAAATTTAAATTATTAAAAATTTGATGAACCATAAAAATTTAAAGGGATAAATTCATTTTAAGTGGGGTAGAATATAACACCCCGATTTTTTTGAATTATTTTTTTCAAATTAATTTAATCTTTTTATATTTTTCATTTCACAAAACACTGAGAATAGTTTATTTAATATCCAAAAACAATATATGGATTGTTCTATACTCAACTCCATGTCAATCGTGCACAACACACAACATAAATTTTAGATTTATTTACAATGAATAATGTGGTTATCTTACATTGCACACAATACTGACTTCCGTCAATGGCTTGCGTAACACGCAAGAACGAGTGATGCAGAATAATAATTAATTATTAAAATATTATTATTTAATAAGATATAACATATTCATTAAATTTAAAATTATAATATGAAATAAATTATTAATATATATAGTTGAATTTATTGGTTACCTATAATATAGAAACCAAATGAATATAATGGGAATGATTTTATAAAAGAATATTTTTATGTGATAAAGATGATTTATCTTTATAAGTTAAATTAATTACTACTAGTGAATTATATAAAGTAAATTTATATTTTATTTATTCAAAAAAAATATTTTTATATTCATACAATTGATTTTATTATTATAATATGAGAATAGTCTCAATATTACACATAAAAACCAATATTTTTATAAAAGTAGTTTTACTACCCTTTAGCGAGGGACCTATTTTAAATATTAATTTTGGAACTGAAATTAATATAATCTTTCAAAATTAAATTCTTATTTTAAATTTGAACATATAAATTATGATAGGGTAATGTTTTGGTACTTTTCTGTGAAGTTTAATTTTTTTTGATGAATAGTGAAAAATACCGAATTTTAATTCGAAACTGCTTTTTCATCTAATTTTTTCATAAGGTTAAATTATATTTTAAATTTATTTAAAAGATTAATTAGATAATGTTTTTATTAATTAATCTAATTTATTTCATTAGAATCAATTTCACTCTGAAATTGGGTATAAAAACCTAGAAAATGTTTGGATGTTATTACTTTAAAAACACGTCGTGTCATCCCATCAGTGGGATCAATTTAAAATTAATTTCTTCCACTTCTGTGATTATAACATAGAAAAATGGATTCCATATTCTGAGTTAGAATAAATTATAAATTTTACTAAGTCCAACATAGTTTTTTAATAGAAATATTAGTGAAAGTAATTAAAATTAATTACAACGATTAAAGTAGAATTAAGACCTGTAATGGAATAAATCTTAAACTTAAGGGGCCAAATGACCTATCTACTTTTCAAAAAACCATTTTTGGGAAAAATTCATAAATAAACCTTCAATTAGATATTTTATTTGGTTTTATATATCTTTTTTAAATAAAAATATGTGTACACCTAACTTGTTTTCAAAATTGGAAATTATGTCCTTTCCCTTCCCTATAAAAGGCTACCACCTATCCCATTCCTCAAAACTCTAAAAAAATTAGTTTTGATCATTATCTACCAAATATAATTACCATAAAACCAAAATTACTCTTTTAATCCTCTCATTGTGATAAAATACTTCCAAGGAATCCATTTGGTGCAAACCAAAAGGAGTTACCCAATTATGAGGTAACACCCTCCATCAAGATCCTTTCTTTTATTTCCATTGTCCACTACCTAAACAATTATTATTACATGATTTTATTAGAAAATAATTATCATAAATATATTATGATGTTTATATTATAATTTTTAGACCTACACTTACACAAACTCCCATATAATGGATAACAAACATACTATTTACGTTTACGGTGAACTACTGCCTCACGAAACGATGATTGTTCATTTTTCCGTTACCGCCTATCTTGGTGGATATTATTATGAAAAGTATATTTATTTATGATATATATTATATTTATAATGTCTTTTTTATTATTTTAGTTTAATTTAGAACATACCCTTATGTTATCCATCTTGTATAAATACGATAATTTCGCTTGGGAAAGTGTGGATTATCGCCCCCTCAAAGCAATATGATTCATTTACACACTACATATAATGTATTAATGATATGTTTAGTGAAACTATATGATATATATTAGATAATAATTACATTTTAATGATATTATATACAAATATTATTATACATATATTTCATTAACTTTCTTTCAATACATCAAAAAACGGAAGTAATGTTCATGCGTACTTATGGCCTACCGTCTCCATGAATGTTGTATTCCACATAATACTTATATATTCTATAAATTATTATAATAAAATTATATTTAATATTAATTATTTTTATAATATGTTTTAAATTACTTAAAAAATTATACAAGTATAAGGACCAAAGATATATGAACTTAAGACACAAAAGAAAAAACCAAACGAATATTACCCGAAGCGTAAGCTTAAAATGAAAATGTTAACAAACTTTTAATATAAAGTCATCATAAAACATAGTTGGTATTATATATAAGAATATTTTTCTGTAAAATATTTTAAATAAACTTACATTTATTATACAGGAGGTCTGAATGAGTACAACAAGAGTCAAGACACAAGATATGGGAATTTCATCTCACATTTTATTTCCATTAGATACATATATTATTAAACACCAATTTATTTTTTTGGTGTGTATACTGAACATGGATGTATTATATGATAATTATACTTAATTTCATGGGTATATAGATATCTATTTTATGATCTTCCATTCATGGGGTTTAAGTTTCTAAAGGTACCTAATTAGTGAAGTCATTTTTTCTCAGTTTTTTTTATTTAAGACACATGTCATGTTATGAACCTATATTTTTAAATGAGGTGTATATAATTCATTTTAAATGTTATATCTTTAATATCCTCCTTTTCATGATGTGTTAATCTCTATGTAATCTTTTTATTTCCATTATGTTACGATTAAAAGTTACCAAATTGGTAATGGTTTATAGTTACAATCTCACTGTTTATCGATATTGTTTATGATTATACTCCCATAAATGAAATATTATGACACATATCTAAAAAACAGTCATGATATTTCTTAAATTATATTTATTCATTTCATATCCACGAATGGTACCATTTTTCAACTATTTGGTACATAATATGATCAAGAAAGTGTTTTTAATAAAGTATGACTTTACGTCTCTCTTCAGTCAAAAATATATGTTTCTTCAAAACCAATTTCTCTAAATGGTTTCAAAGTTAATTATATTATTATACTATTATATTAAAAATAAATTTTTACCCATGTTTTAATTTTAAAAAAATGGGTCTTAAAAAGGAATATTCTTGTTGTTTTCTGGTCGAGCCACTTTTTTAAACTTTTTACGGTGAAAAAGGAATGTTCATAATGTAAGGATTTACTTTTTCATTCACTTAATTCATACATGAAATGATATGATGGGTATTTTTTATAAAATAAATTTTTTTCATAATATTCTATAAATTCTTTGGTTTTAATGTGGTTTTTAATGAAATGTTTTTTCAAAAATGTTTTATGTTTAAAAATTGTTTTAAATGATTTTCAAAACCAACATTATAATTTTTAAAAAGGGTTTTTTCAAAAGAAAGGTTGTCAATAACCTCAAATATTATTTTGTATGATTCAAAATTATTTTAAATGAAAAAAATTTCAAAATTTTTTTAATATTCTTTTATATTTTTTCAAGGAAAATGGTTTTAAAAATGAATGCAATCTTATTTTAAAATTATTAAAGGAAAAAGGTTTTCAGAATTATTTCAAGAATTATTTCTATGTTTCGAAAGTATTTTCAAATAAAATGTTTTTCAAAAGTTTTTATGTTCTAAAAACATTTTTCATAGAAGAAATTATATATCCCTCATGTAATATTTCTAAAGATATCTCAAAATTATTTCCCATATAAGGGGACACCCGTTGATGTTACTCATGCCTTTTTGGGAAATTATCCAAATTTTCCATTCATGTTCTTTAAATTAATTATTTTTGTTTTGATGTAATGACATTAATGAATTATCATTCATCTCCAAAATGTTATATGGTTATAAAATCCATTCATATTTTATGGGTTATATGGTTATGAAACTCATTCCTCTTTCATGGTTTATATGTTTATGAAACCTGCTCTTATTCCATGGGTTATATGTTTATGAAACTTGTTTCTCTTTATTAAGTTATACCATGATAATTTTTTTTGAAACCCACTTCCTTTAACAGGTTATTCTATGATGAAATGATTATGAAGCATATATATTTTTAATAGGTTATGATATTTTTAAATGTTTTTGAAAACAATTTCATTATAAGGGTTATGATATGATCTATTTTTGTAGGTCATGATATGATGAATGTTTTATAATCTTGTTACACATGTATAAATGAGTTATTATTTGAAAGGTAGGACCTATATCTACCAAAAATACATTGGGTAATGATGATTGTATTATGAGATAAATAGGGTACACGGGAGGGAATCCCAAACGTGAAAAAATGGGAATCTTAAGCTTTAAACAGGAGGTTACACGGGTGAACATACCAAGACCGAAACAAGAGGGTACATGGGAGGGAATCCCAAGCCCAAAATTAGAGGGAATCATAAGCCCAAAATAAGAGGCTACATGGGTAGACATCCCAATCCCAAAACAAGAGGGTACAATGGCGGCCATCCCAATCCCGAAGTTGGTACATGTGTTATTATCCCACTCCTAACATGTTGTGAAGGTCCTAGTATGTGGCCTTGAAATATGATTTTTTATTCTTATGTGTCAGCCACAAATTACAAGAATTATTCTTATGTTATGATTTCATGGATTATGTTTTATATTTAATTATGATTAATTTCTTATTAACTTCCAAGATTTAGGTCCTGATTCATGTTTATGATATTTCATATACAGGGTGTGATATTTAAAAGTTATGATCATGTTCTGATACCCCTATTATCATGTTTATGCTTTTATGTGTCCCTTTTTTACCCTTGATGAGAATCTAAGATCACCACTTTTTATTTTTCTTTACCTAGGTTATGAAGGTATATTTCATTTATGATATGTCTAAGAGGGGTAATAGTCTTATAGAATCTATTGGGAGATAATTTAACTTTCTCATGTACTAATATTTATGTTTCCATCTTTCCAAAGTCACAAAACTAATGCGATCTTTGGGTATCTAATTTTGTAATATTTTAAGTATTCCACAAAATTTATATAATGTTAATTTCTTAAAAGTGAGGATCATAGTAGTTGGTATCAGAGTTAAGATTTAGTCAATATTTGGAAACTAGGATGAGAAAAAATTAGTGAGTTACAAGGTGTATTTCCAAGTATATATCAATGGATGTCTCTAAGGATAACTATACAGATGAGTTCACATTTAGGATAATTTCCTCGAATTTTGGTAAAGGATTGATAGAGTGGTTTCCTAGAAATAAATCCTTTTCCAAATACTATAAGTGTATGTAGATCTAGCACAAATGTATCTAGTAGTAATAACTCCAACAAGGTGTGGTAGTCCTAACTCAGTGTAACCCGTTATATGACAATGGGTCTTATTACACACTTGGTCTGAAACTCCTAGGGTATATGATTTAGGAATTCACAAAATCTTCTTAAACCATAATGAAGGACTTAAATGGGATTTGATTATAAATAAACAAAGATAAACCTAATGCGTCAATGATTAAAAAGTATATGTCATGATTTAGACATCCTAAAAGTAATTTTTCCGGATTATGTGGTTTTCTTCTATTACATGTGTTTCTCACCCAACGCCTTCTAGTTTTAGTCAATGGTGAAAAATAAAAGTAACATGGTAAACATTGATTTTTTTAGATGTGGAATGTATTGGAATTATGAAAATAAATTTCCCAAGTGTAAATCTCATAGAGAATTAGGAAGGGGTGTGAGTATTGGTTATACTTATGAAGCTATAGAGACATCAAACGACATGTGAAAGGTATGTGATGTTCTTAAAGTATTTTTTACATAAGAATCACGAATTGATTAAGGTTGAGGAACCTTATAACATGATTCATATTTAATATTCTAGGGAAGGGGTATTAACGAATAATTTAATGAAGACTAATTAATGGTTTAAGAAAAAAGTTGTGTGAATAAAGTTTTTGTGTTTTGGAATTAAAAGATTATGTTTTATGAATCATAAAATATATAAGTATTTTCAGTATAATTTTTCACTTAGGATTAAAAATAAATTTTTAAATCCTGATGAAGACATAGAAAAGTGATTTCATGGAAAGGTTATATTTTTATTAGGGGAAAGTAACAATTAATGAATTCCTGACATTGAGAAAATGATGTTTATATAAATTTATGTTGGCTATGAATAAGTAAATTGGAAGGTATGGATTACCCATGAACAAATTATTGAAAAAGTGGTCTATTTCATCAAGGTTGATGTTTTCAAATTCATTGATTTAAAGAATGTATCTAGTAATCATTAGAAAAAGGAAGCATGGCAGTTTTTAAAAAGTATTCATGGTAATTTAGGTTATTAACATTTTTCAGAGTAATAAAAGATGACGGTGTTCACATTTTTTGAATGTGACAACCAATTGGTACTTTTTGATATATGGGGGATAAATGTTAAGCTAATTTTGTGACCTTATTTATAATTTTTTTGGATATTTGTCTTTCGGAATGGTTATAAGGTTAACAATTTATGGAATGATTATGTTAAAAATAAGATGGATTCTTTGAGAATAAAGTATTATCTCACCACATGAGGATTTATGCATATTGGATAACCGATTCAAACAACATTTTTTGAAGATAACTGATAAAAAATGGGATGGCATATCATGGATATCATGATCTGTTGGTGCTTCAAGGATGAAAAATTAACCTTCCTTTGAAGAGAAAGAGTTAAATAGGATCAAGGAACAAAAAAGGTGAGGTTTTCCTAAAATCATGCAAGTATATCCTTTCATGGAAATTTTTACACTTTAGGAAAATTATTTATTAATAAAATGTTGTCCTAATAACATAACTTTTATTGAACCGATTTCCTTGTAAATCATCATATTTTTATGAATTTGGGGCCCCCCAAATTTCATTTATCATTCAATTATCTATGATTGATGACCTCAATCACTCGCTATGAATATTTATGCTTTTCTTTCCCATCCATTTTTTCTATTTCCACCTATGTTATCCTATATGGAAACCTAGATATATGCTACTTTGGATAACCATTATGTTTATAACTATTCTTAAAGTATTTTTTAGTATTAATTTTTACAATGTGGGTTATATGAAAAGAAAATTTAAATTATTAAACCTTTGATAAACCAGAAAAATTTAATGGGACAAATTCATTTTATGTGGGGTAGACTGTAACACCCCGATTTTTTTTGAATTATTTTTTTCAAATTTATTTAATCTTTTTGATATTTTTCATTTCACAGAACACTGAAAATAGTTTATTTCATATCAAAAAACAATGTAAGTCTTGTTCTATAATCAAAACCATGTTAATTTTGCACTACACATAACATAAATATTAGATTTATATACATGATACAATGTGGTTTGCTTACATTACACACAATACTAACTTCCCTCGACGGCTTGCGTAACACGCAAGACCAAGTGTTGCCGAACAGTAATTAATTATTAAAATATAATTATTTAATTAGATATAACATATTCATTAAATTTAAAATTATATTATGATCTAACATATGAATATATATAGTTTAATTCATTCGTTACCAATTAAATAGAAAGTAATATGAAAACCAAATGAATATAATGAGAATGATTTTATAAAAGACTGTTTTTATGTGAAAAAGATGATTTATCATAATAAATTAAATTAATTACTACTGGAAAATTATATTAATTAAATTTATATGTTATTTATTCAAAAAAATATGTTTATATTCATAAAATTGATTTTATTTGTATAATATGAGAATAGGCCCAATATTACACATAAAAACAAACAATTTTATAAAAGTAGTTTTACTACCCTTTAACAGAGAACCTATTTTAAATATTAATTTTGGAAAGTCAATTAATATAATATTTCAAAATAAAATTCATATTTCAAAACGAAACATAAAATTTAGGTTAGGGTAACGTTTTGGTACTTTTCTGTGAAGTTCAATTTTTTGATGAATAGTGAAAAATACTGAATTTTAATTCGAAAATTCTTCTTCATATAATTTTTTATAAGGTTAAATTATATTTAAAATTTATTTAAAAGATTAATTTGATAATTTTATATTAATTAATCTATCTTATTTCATTTTAATCAATTTCAATCTGAAATTGGGTATAAAAACCTAGAAAACCTTTGGATGTTATTACTTTAAAAACACAGTGTGTCGTCCCATCAGTGGGATTAATTTAAATTTAATTTCTACCACTTATATGATTATAAACTAGAAAAATGGATTCCATATTTTTATTTAGATTAAATTATAATTTTTACTAAGTCCAACATAGTTTTTTAACAGAAATATTAGTGAAAGTAATTAAAATTAATTACAATAATTAAAGTAAAATTAAAACTAGTAAAGGAATAAATCTTAAACATAAGGGGCCAAATGACCTATATAATTTTCAAAAAAATTGGGAAACATTCATAAATTCAACATCAATTATATATTTTATTTTGTTTTCTATATCTTTTTTACATAAAAACATTTGTACGCCTAACTTGTTTTCAAAAATGGAAATTGTGTCCTTTCCCTTCCCTATAAAAGGCTACCACCTATCCCCCTTCCTCAAACCTCTAAAACAAATTAGTTTTGGACATGATCTACCAAATAAAATTACCATCAACCCTAAATTACTCTTTTAATCCTCCCATCCTGAAAAAATACTTCCAAGGAATCCATTTGGTGCAAACCAAAAGGAGTTACCCAATTAAGAGGTAACACCCTCCATCAAGATCCTTTCTATTATTTCCATTTTACACTCCCTAAAGTATTATTATTCCATGATTTTGTTAAAAAATAATTATCCTAAAAATGTTATGATGTTTTTATTATAATTTCTAGACCTACACTTACAAAAACTTCCATATAATGGATAACGAACATATTATTTACGTGTACGGTGAACTACTACCTCACGAAACGATGATTGTTCATTTTTCCTTTACCGCCTGTCATGGTCGATATTATAATGGAAAATATATATATTTATGATATATATTATATTTATAATGTCTTTATTATTATTTTAGTTTAATTTATAACATACCTTTATGCATTCCATCTTGTGTAAATATGATAATTTCGTTTGGGGAAGCGTGGACTATCGCCCCCTCAAAGCGATGTGATTCGTTCATACACTACATATTATGTATTAATGGTATTTTTAGTTAAACTATATTATATATATAACATAATAAGTCTACTTTAATGATATTATATACAAATATACATACACATATGTGTCATTTATTTTTTTCAATACATCAATAAAATAGAAGTAATGTTCATGCGTACTTATGGCCTACCGTCTCCATGAACGTTGTCTTCCATTTAAAAATTATATATTCTATAAATTATTTTAATAAATGTATAATTAATATTAATTATTTTTATAAATTTTTTTAAATTATTTAAAAAATTATATAAGTATAAGGACCAAATATATAACAACTTAAGACACAATAGAAAAAATCAAGTGAATATTACCCGAAGCATAACCTTAAAATGAAAATGTTAAAAAATAGTAAGTCATAATAAATCCATAGGTGGTATTATATATAAGAATATATTTATTTATAATTTTTATAATAAACTTACATTTATTATATAGGAGGTCTGAATGAGTACAACGAGAGTCAAGACACAATGTAAGGGAATTTCATCTCAGTTTTTGTTTCAATGAGATACATGTATTATTCAACAACCATTTATTTTGTGTGGTGTTTATAATGAACATGGATGTATTCTATGATACTTATACTTAAATTCATTGGTATATAGATATCGCTTTTATGATCTTCCTTTCTTGGGGTTTATGTTTGAAAAGGTACTGAATCGGTAAAGTAATTTTGTCTCAATTTTCCTTATTTAAGACACATGTAATGCTATGAACCTATATTTTTCACTAAGGTGTATATAATGCCTTTAAAATGTTATATCATTAATATACTCTTTCTAATGATATGTTAATATTCATTTAATGTTATTATTTACATTATGTAATGATTCAAAGTTACCAAATAGGTAATGGTTTATAATTACAATCTCACCTCTTATTGATATTGTTTATGATTATACTCCCATTTATGAAATATTATGATACATATATAAAAAAACTCTTGATATTTCTTAAATTCTAGTTATTCATGTCATATCCATGTAATGTTATAATTTTTCCTCTCTTTGGTATATAACATGATCAAGAAAGTGTTTTTAAGAAAGTATGACATTGCGTCTCTCTTCAGTAAAAAATATGTGTTCCTTCAAAACCAAGTTCTCTAAATGGTTTCAAATTAAATTCTACTATTATCCTATGTTATTTAAAAGTTATTTTTACCCATGTTTTACGTTTTAAAAAAATGGGTTTTAAAAAGGAGTCTTCTTGTTATTATTTGTTCTAGCTATTTGTTTAAAAAATTTACAGTGAAATTGGAATGTTCGGAATGTGAGGATTTACTTTTTCATTCACTTGATTCTACCTTTTAATTATTTGATGGTATTTTTTCTAAAAGAAATTTTTTCCATAATACTCTATAAATTCATTGGTTTTAATGTGGTTTTCAATGAAAAAGTTTTTCAAAAAAATTTTATGTTAAAAAGTATTTTAAATGATTTTCAAAACCTCATTTATAATATTTTAAAATGTTTTTTTCAAAAGAAAGGTTTTCAGTGATGGAAAATTTTCTTTTATATGTTTCAAAATTAATTTAAAATGGTTTTCAAAATCTTTTTAAGATTATTTTAAAAGCATTCAAGGAAAATGGTTTTCAAAATGATTTTAATCTTCTTTAATAATTATTCAAGGAAAAAGGTTTTCAGGATGATTTCGAGACTTATTTCTATGTTTTCAAAGTATTTTCAATGAAAATGGTTTTGAAAAGTTATTATGTTCTAAAAAAAATTTCATAGAAGAAATGATATTTCCCTCATTTAATATTTTTAAAAGATATCTAAAAATTAGTTCCCATAAAATTTGACACCCGTTGATGTCACTCATTCCTTTTTGGGAAATTATCCAAATTTTTCTTTCAAGTACTTTAAATTAATTGTTTTTGTTTTTATGTAATGAAATTTATGAAATCTCATTCCTATACAACAAGTTATATGGTTATAAAATCCATTCCTATTCCATGGGTTATATGGTTATGAAACTCATTCCTCTTCCATAGTTTATATGTTTATGAAACCTATTTTTATTCCATAGGTTATATGTTTATGAAACCTATTTCTCTTTATTCAGTTATACCGTGATAAATTCTAATAAAACCCACTTCCTTTAATAGGTTATTCTATGATGAAATTATTATGAAACTTATATATTTTTCATAGGTTATGATATTACTAAATGTTTTTCAAAAAATTATTATAAGGGTTGTGATATGATCTCTTTTTATAGGTCATGATATGATGCATGTTTTATTATCTTGTTACACATGTATATATATGTTATTATTTTAAAGTTATGACCTATATCTCCCAAAAATGCATTGGGTAATGATGATTGTATTATGAGATCAATAGGGTACACGGGAGGGAATCCCAAACCTGAAAAATTTGGGTATCTTAAGCTTGAAACAATAGGTTATATGTGTGAACATCCTAAACCAAAAACAAGAGGGCGCATGGGAGGGAATCCCAATCCTAAAATTAGAGGGAATCATAATCCCAAAACAAGTGGGTACATGGGTGGACGTCCCAATCCCAAAAAAAGAGGGTGCATGGGTGGCCATCCCAATCCTGAAGTAGGTGCATGTTTTATTATCCCAATCCTAACATGTTCCGAAGGTCCTGGTAGGTAGCCTTGAAATATGATTTGGTATTATTATGTGTCTTCCACAAATTTCAAGAATTATTTTTATGTTATGATTTCATGGATTATGTTATATATTTCATTATGATTCATTTCTTATTAACTTCCATGATTTGTGTCTTGATTCATGTTTATGACATTTTATATATATGGTGTGATCTTAAAATGTCATGATCATGTTCTGATACCCATATGCTCATGTTTATGCTTATATGTGTCCATTTTTTACCCTTTATGAGCATCTAATATCACCACTTTTTATTTTTACTTTCATAGGTTATAATAGTATATTTCATTTAAGATATGTCTAAGAGAGGTAATAGTCTTGGATAATCTATTTGGAGATAATTTAGCTCACTCATGTACCAATCTTTATGTTTCCATGTTTCCAAAGTCAGTAAACTAATGTGATCTATGGGTGTCTATTTTTGTAATGTTTTAAGTATTCCACAAAAGTTTTGTAATATTAATTTTTTAAAAGTGAGGATCACTATAGTTGGTATCAGAGTGAAGTTTTAGTCAACATTTGGAAACTATGATGAGAAAAAATTAGTGAGTTCCTAGTTATATTTCCAAGTATAGGTCTATGGATCTCTCTAAGGATAACTATACAGATGATTTAACATTTAGTATAATTTCCTAGAATTTTGGTAAAGGATGGAGAGAGTGAATTCCTAGAAATAAATCCTTTTATAGATACTATAAGTGGATGTGACTCTAGCATAAATGTATCTAGGTGTAATAACTACAACAAGGTATGGCGGGCCTGACTCAGTGTAACAGGGTATATGACAATGGGTATTACTGTGCACTTAGTTTGAAACTCCTAGGGGATATGATTTAGGAATTCACAAACTCTTTATGGACCATCATGAAGGATTTTAATGGAAGTCAATTATAAATAAACAAGGATAAACCTAATGCTTCAATGATTAAAAATTACATGTCATTATTTTGACATCCTATAAGTAATTTTTTAGGATTATGTGGTTTTGTTCTACGATATGTGTTCTCACCCAATGCCTTCTGGTTTTAGTCAATGGTGAGAAGTAAAAGTAACATGGTAAACATTGATTTTTTTAGATTTGGATTGAATTTGGCATTATGAAAATTGATTTCGCAAGTGGAAATCTCATAGAAAATCAGGAAGTTGGTGTGATTATTTGTTATACTTCCGAATATATAGAGACTATAAACGACATGTGAAAGGTATGTGATGTTCTTAAAGTATTCTTTACATAAGAATCGTGAATTTCTTAAGGTTGAGTACCCTTATAACATGATTCATATTTATTATTCTAGGAAAGGTTTATTAACAAATAATTTAATGAAAACTAATTAATGATTTAAGAATAAAGTATTTTGACTACAGTATTTGTGTTTTGGAATTAAAAGATTATATCTTATGAATCATAAAATATATAAGTATTTTTAGTATTGTTTTTCATTTAAGATTGAAAATAAATTTTAAAATCCTGATGAATACTTAGAAAAGTGATTTCATGGAAAGGTTATTGTTGGTCAGAGTAGATTACTCAAGAGGGGAGGGGTGAGTTGAGTAACTATAAAAATTTCATTAAAAAGTATTTCTAAAAAGGTTTCCCCAAAACTAAATACAGGCCAGTTTATCAAGGTTATACTATTATAAAAGTTTGATTATTAAAATAACTTCTTAGAAGATTGATTAATTCTTAGTAATATTAATATCATTTATCGAAATTATTTTTTAAGTTATTCTACTAAGACAAGACAGTTATAACTTATTTCTAAGACTAACTATCAATGTGAATTTAGTAATTTCTGAGTTATATAGAAAATCAGTAAAATAGAGAAGACTAAACTAAGCAGCACAACAGATATGAATCAAGTGGTTCGATCTCAAGTCGAGACCTAATCCACTCCACTTGGTGATCACCTTCCACCAAGAATTTTATATAAATAAACTTGATCCACACCCTGGATCGGGGTTAACAACAGTGTACAAGACTATCCAGGTCACACAGGGACCTCTTCTACAGTTCTTCGTAGGTACAAATAACCAGGCCACATAAGGACCTCTTCCACACTTATCCATGGGTATACACAAGTGTAAAAATATGTTTAAGTAAGGATATCATGTATCCTTCAGTTAAGTGCAGGAGAGAGAGTGTGTTATTATACAGAAACACACACTGCTCAAAAGTTAATAAAATGATACACAACAGAGCAGAAATATTGAGATGGGTTTAGAAGTGCTATGAGAGTTAGTCTTTTCATCTCTGGACTTCTGTGATGAAGATGATGAAGGAACCATGTCCATGTATGGAAAACAGAGTTTCGCAAGACACCAATATTAGTGTGTGTTCTTCGCGATGTTTGACAGTGAAAAGATTTCCTTGATTCTGGGATTCAAGTATGCTTCGTGTGTTCTTCAGCAGTGTCGGGTTTTCCTGCAATAATCCTTTATTCAAAAATTGCTCTAAGTGTGTTCTTCGTTGTCGTGCTCATGCCCACCAGCTTGTTCTATTATCTACTATTATGTAGTATTCTCTTTTTTTTCTAGGCCTCACTACTCTTTTATCTTGGAGTGCATGTTTTGGATCTGACAGGTTGCATGTATTCTGCACCTCATACCTCGTACTGTCAGATGATATGTCTACAAAGAAACATTAATTATATTAGTGCATTAAAGTCTTCAAATAAGACTATTAGAGATTAAATCCAAAACAACAAAGTAGATTAAGAAACAGTGTCACAGTATGTCATGGAAATGGTGTCTCCTTCACATGGTGTCTATATTGGTCACGGTGTCTTGATATCATAGTGTCTGGTTCACGGTGTCTACTTCAAAGTGTCTCATGGTCACGGTGTCTTGTTCACGTTGTCTTGTTCACAGTGTCTTGTGGTCACGGTGTTAGGATGTTCACGGTGTATGGATGTTCTTGGTGTCCTGTGGTCATGGTGTCTGGATGTTCATGGAGTCTGGATGTTCACGGTGTCTAAACGTTCACAGTGTCTTGTGGTCACAATGTCTGGATGTTCACAGTGTATGGATGTTCACATTGTCTTATAGTCACGGTGTCTCAGACTTAGCCAAATATTTGTATTTAGACTTAAGCAGTGATACTTATGGAATGGATTTACCTTAATCATTTGTCAAAAAAATCATTATAAAGTGAGTCAAAAGATAGTATATAGTATCCAAACTAAGTGTATACCACATAAGATATTTGGATGGATTTTACCAAAAAACATTACATTTTATGTGAGATATATTACATAGAGTTTACATAGTTTATAGACTAAATAGGATTTGGGATCCTTAAAACATGATTAATATATGAGGAGTCCAACAATCTCCCCCTTTTTGATGATCACGAATCATATAAGATTAAAGTATATATTCTAACTAACAACATAGGTCTGAAGTGCATGTAGCATATATAGAGTCATGGATTTTTCCACTATTTCTATAACATATCATAGAGTTATCATATATATCTCCCCCTTTTGGGATTATCAAAAGGCATCAATAAAAAGAAGAACAAAAGAGACAATAAACGTTCATAATGTATTATATAAAAAGAGTGGCATTGTAAGAAGTAAATAAAATGAAACAAGATTCAAAACTAAAGAGAGTAAACACTATCCTTCATCACTGAGTAGTCTTCCCTTTTTCTTTATCAGCATCAGTAGAAGAGGAAGTCATAGGAGCAGAAGTGGAGGTAGAAGAAGGGAGTGAGTTGGTCGATAGAGAAGGTAAAAGAAGGCATTCAAAGATAGAGGGAGCCAGAGTAAGTGCATTAGAAGACCGAGGTAGTTGTCGATCAAGGATCACAGGCCTTATCTGACTAAGTTCTTGACCAACATACATAGAAGTGGAGGCTAGGGTAGAGGTTAATTTAGGCAGACCAGGTCTCAGAGGTGCAGCCGTAGGAGGAACAATGGTTTTACTCTGTACATGAAGATATGTCCTCAGAAGTTTGGTAAAATCCGCAATGATCTCTCCACCATATAGCATGACTTTCTCAAAATCATCCTTTTTCTCCATAAAATTTTCCAACAATCGAGTAAACTCTGTGAGATTTTGGACTTGGGTCTTGAAATCTTGAGTAACAGGAAGAATCCTCAGATTTTCCACAAGATACTTGAAATTATTTGTCATACCAGTGTTTTATAATATTTGGTTGAAATATAAATCCACTTTCTTGGAAATTTCTTGTTGAGAATAATTTGCAATTTTAGAGTGGATTTTGACCAAATCAAGAACTCTGTCACTATTCTTGATAACTGTAGATAGAGAGTCTTTGTTGAAACCACTAGGCACAGTCTGAAGCTCTTCTTTGAACACTATTCTGAGTAGGTCAATGTCTAAATAAGGTTGAGATGATTGCTCAGATTCCTTATAGGTATTGATAGCTGGGGTGAGAGATTTTAGTTGGTTTAGCACTTCTTGAAGACACCCCGTATATTCATCAGTGAGCTTGTTATGATTTACAAGAAGCTCTCTCGTCTCCTTCACAATATGTTTGTTCCTTTTAGCGACCTTTTCAGCTAAGGAAGCTAAATAAGGTTGAATCTAAGACACAATATCATGTGGGGTTTGAGGAACAACAGGTTCTATAGGATGGAAAGCAAGCTCTGATCTCAAATGAATCTCTTTCTACATTTCTTCAATCATACCTCTCAAGGATTTCACTTCATCATTAAGCAGTATGTTTTCATCTCTCACTTCCTGAATCTCATGAAACATTTGAGGTTTAATCTTCCAAATTAAATTTTCCAACAATAGTGAGGCATCTCTCTCACTTAGATTTTTCACAGAAATTGGTTGGGTATTGAGGAGTTTTTCAACTCTAGAATAAAGGGCAGCTCCTAAATCTTTCAAATAATATTTACTCACCAAGGATGGATGTTCTAATGAAGGTTATGAGACTGGGATTTATACGGGATTAGGTTCTTTCTTAGGAGAAATGTTAGAGACAAATTTCAATTGGAATATAGAGGAATGGTCAATGCCTTTTTTGAAACTTTTCAAGAGGCGTCCACATCATAAAAACTGGGGAACTTATATCGAGTGACTACGAGGCTTGAATCAACCGGGTTTGGTACTTCAGTAGATTCCAGACCTGGGGGTTGATCCCCCTCAACATTTTCATCCTACTCTGGATTGAGAGGCCTAGGGTCTTGATCTATTTCCAAAAATTCATCACATAGTTCCTCACCCATTTCCTATCTAGGCAACTAAAAAACAAGTTCCATCCTTTCTTACACCAAAGGGTTGATTTCAGGAAAAGATTGTTCCACAAGGAGTTCATCAAGATTAGCCTCTTGCATAACAGGTATCTCTTCTAGTATAGGTTCTTCCATGGAATTATTTTCAGTTTCCTTGGAAATAGATTCGGGTTCAACCTCGGGTTTATCTTCTAGATTAACAACATCTTTAGGAGTAGGACCTTCTTCTTCAAGAACTACATGTGGAACAGAAGTATTGTCTTCCTCAACAGAAACAGATTCCCTGGGAGGCACAATAGCCTCTTCTTCTTCATCTTGAGTGGAGTACTCAACCACTTCATCTGGTTCCAAACCAGGATCAGAAATTTCTTTTGGTCTTGATGGATGTTCCACTAGATTAAATTTCTCATAAATCCTATCATTGTCTTCCACCCATGCATTTTTCCATGGATTCCTATTAATCTTCATTACCTTGATAGTGATTTTTGAAAGGCAGAATTCACATTCCTTGATAACTTCCTCATCAGGTCCAACTAATCCTTTGGCATAAAGCATGGCTGAGATAAGCCGAGAGTAAAACAGGGAGGTTGAATTGGAAGTATCTTTGATCAGTTCACACATATGGTGTATGAAATACTTGCAAAGGTTGATCTTATGCCCATTTTTTATAAGATGAATCAGAAACACATCTTGATATTTTAGAACAGCAAAATTGCCTTTTCTAGGGCTAACCATGTTTTATATAAACTTAAAAAATAGTCTTGATGATCCATCTGGTTCGATAGAAATGGCTCTTATCTTGGTTCCATTTCCGGTTAAACTCTTCAGAGCATCATCCAACCCAAATAACTCACTAGATGGTGGAGGTCCGCTCTGATAGTCCTCAAAGATTCCTTCATGAGGTATCCTAAGGCATATATCCCATAACCTCGAAGAGAATGCACATCTTTGTCCATTTATCGAGCTTTTCACAACATATCCATCTTCAGAATAAAAGGATAACTGATCATATTGATAAAACCGAGCCACTAACTTAGAATAGATATGTCTATCATCCTTTGAAAAACACTATAACTAGCCTTGGTATTTTAAAACTTTCACAACCAAATACTTTCTTGAAAGAATCCATTTGGGGAAAACCTATTTCTCAGGTACTACAACTCAGTTTACCAGATTTGGGTTTAGAGGATCTTTGGGTGCTAACTTGGGTGCGATTTTATTCTTCTTTGAGCTACGTCTCTCAAGAGTCGACGATGAAGGACGTTTCATCCTGGGAAACCACCAAAGGTTAGAGAGAGAGAGAGAGAGAGAAGGGTTGTAGGTTTGAAAAGAGGTTACAATGTGAGTGAATA
Source organism: Viscum album (assembly GCA_963277665.1). Classification (NCBI taxonomy): domain Eukaryota; kingdom Viridiplantae; phylum Streptophyta; class Magnoliopsida; order Santalales; family Viscaceae; genus Viscum; species Viscum album. Next base: position 669,870,449 of record OY728167.1, read on the forward strand.
GAAGAAAGCTCATGTGAAGGAAAAAATGATACTTCATTTATTTTATCATTTAGGAATACCAAACGTCGCAAAATTAAAAATCATGAGAAAATAAAAAAAACTGAAATGAATCATTACCATGTTAGAGTTTTTAATTCAGAAATAACAATCATAAATAATAGTTAAATTGAGAATATATTAGGTCTTTACGGTGAGACAGTGAATGAACTTCACGGTGATACAGTCACTGTCAGACAGTAATCATGAAACACTAACTGTGAGACCGTAAACTTGAAACAGTAAGATATAAAACAGTGAGCTATCGAATAGTAAGACATGAAAAAGTGATATGTAACATAGTGACATATCTATTTGAGGTGTATCATGCCTAGTTCATGTATGTTGTAGTTTATTCTCTCATAATTTGGTGGTTTGGTGAATATATCAGTAAGATGATACTTAGTACCAATGAATTCCAAAGTGATATCACCCTTTTGATATTGATATTTCAACAAGTGATGTATTACATCAATATGATTTGTCCTAGAATGCGACACAAGATTTTTTTAGATGTTAAAAGCACTTTTGCTGTCACATTTTATAGGTACATTCCGGAATTGATATCCATAATCTAGTAATGTGTTTTTCATCCATAAAATTTGTGTACAACAACTACCAGCAGCTATGTATTCAGATTTTGCAGTAGATAATGCAACAGAATTTTGATCCTTACTATATCATGATACTAGTGACTTGACTAAAAATTAACATGTTAAAGAGGTTCTTTTTCTATCCAACTTAAAGCCACCGAAGTCAGCATCAGAATAACTAATAAATTCAAATGATTGTCCTTTGGGATAGAACAGTCTTAGATTGGGTGTATGCGTGATGTATTTGAAAATTTTCTTTAAAGAATTTAAATGAGATTCCTTAGGATTTTCATGAAAATGAGCACACATACACACACTAAACATAATGTCAGGTTGACTAGAAGTTAAGTAGGGTAAACTTTCAATCATTCCTCTATAAGTGGTTTGATCAATAGATTTTCCATCTTCAACAAGATCCATCTTACAAGTGGTACACATGGGAGTGTCACTAATTTTAGTGCTATCCAATCCAAAACCTTTTATACGATCTATAGTATATTTACATTGAGTTAAAATGATGCCATCATTATTTTGAAATATTTGAAATCCAAGAAATAATTTTAGTTCACCCATTAAACTCGTTTCAAATTCGTTTTGCATCATTTTAGAAAAATCAATACATAAATAATTTTTTAATGATCCAAAAATAATGTCATCTACATAGATTTGAACAACTAAAACATCATTAGAAATTATTTTTATTAAAATACTAGGATCATATATTCCTTTTGTAAAACCAAAGGAAATAAGAAAAGTACTTATCCTATCATACCAAGATCTTGGAGCTTGTTTTAAACCATATAAAGCTTTTGCTAATTTAAAAATATGATTTGGAAAATGAGGGTTTGTAAATCCAGGGGGTCGTTCAACAAAAACATCCTCATCTATATACCCATTTAAGAATTCACTTTTAACATCCATTTGATATAGTTTGAAATTCAGATGTGTTTCATAGGCAAGAAAGATTCTGATAACTTCAAGTCTAGCTACTGGTACAAAAGTCTCTTCATAGTAAATTCTTTCTTCTTGACTATAGCCTTGTGCAACCAATCTAGCCTTGTTTTTAACTATGTTACCAGCTTCATCTACCTTATTTCTAAACACCCATTTAGTGCCTATGGTGAATGTGTCCTTAGTTCTTTCAACAAGTTTCCAAACTTTGTTCCTTTCAAATTGATTAAGTTCTTCTTGCATAGCGATCACCCAAAATTCATCAGTAATGTTTTTAGGTTCAAGTTGTGGCAAGAAGAATTGATGTTCAACCTGATTTCTAGGAGAAGCTCTATTTTGAGTTCCTTTGTCTTAGTCTCCTACAACAGCATCTAAAGGATGGTTCTTAAGAGTTCTGACAGCTCTAGAAAAGGAGGGACTAGTGATTTTAGGTTCATCAATAGGTCCAGGTTCATTGTGACTTGATTCTGGGGAATTTCCAGGACTGGAAGTTCTCACAGATTCTTTCACAGAATGGTTTGAGGATTTTTAAATGATGTTCAGATTTGATAAATCATCCTCCTGGTTCTCTAGAGAGGTTTTAGGCTCATGTGGATCTGTTTCATCAAATTTTACATGGAATGATTCTTCCACACATTTAGTTCTTTTATTGAACACTCTATAGGCTTTACTAGACATGGAATATCCTAAAAATATTCCTTCATCACTCTTTGATTCAAATTTTTCAAGATTGTCCTTAGTATTAAGAATATAGACTTTACAACCAAAAACATTTATGTTGTTAACCTTGGGTTTTCGATTGTTCCATAACTCATAAGGAGTCCTCTTAAGAATAGGTCTAATCAATACTCTATTGATTATTTAGCATGCTGTATTGATAGCTTCAGCCCAACAATAAATAGGTAGGTCATATTCACTAACCATTGTTCAAGCAATCTCTTGCAGGGTTCTATTTCTACTTTCTATAGCTCCATTATGTATAAGTGTTCTAGGGGAATAGAAATTGTGATTATAACCATTTTGTGAGAAAAAGGATTCAAAATCTTGATTTTCAAACTCACGACCAAGATCACTTATTATGGATTTTATTCTATGTCCACTAAGATTTTCTACATACATGGTATATTTAGTAAAATAAGAATAGGCTTCACTTTTGGGACCAAGAAAGAACTTCCAAGTATATCTAGAAAATTCATCTACAAGAACATAAACATAGTGCTTCCCATTTAAACTAGAAACTCTAGATGGTCCAAACAAATCCATGTGAACAACTTAATGAGGTGGAGAAGTTGACACTTCTTTCTTTGGTTTGAAGGAAATTTTTTTTTGTTATCCATTTTGACAGGGGTTCACACTTTGTCATTTGGAAACATAAGTTTGAGTAAGTATTTAACTAAGATTTTAATAGTTAGCTTACTTAGGGAATGAGTATTATAGTGTCCTAGTCTCCTGTGGCAGAGCCAAGATTCTTTATGAAATACACATAATCATGAATCATTTTTAGAAGCTAAAGAATCTAAATTAACAGAATAATAATTTTCATTTCTTGATGCAGAAAACACTAATTGACCTTTAGAATTAAAGATATTGAATGAATCATTTTCAATTTTAACATGATATAAATCATCACTTAATTGTGAGATACTAATCAGATTATATTTTAAACCATAAACTAACAGTACTTTTGGAATCAATACTAAGTTAGAGTTACTGATTTGGCTGAGGCCAATAATATTTCCTTTGGCATTATCACCAAACGTGACATGTCCTCTATCTATTTTTATTAGGTTCTTGAAGCGTGAGTAGTCTCTTGTCAGGTGTCATGAACATCCACTGTCCAAGTACCATAAACTTTTACAGGAACTCTTTAAGAAGATTACCTACAAAATGATCAAGAAAAAACATATTTTGGTACCCATACTTGTTTGGGTCTAGTACTATTAGTAATAAGTACATTGGGAACCCATATTTGCCTCATAGGTTTCCTATAAGCATTATGTAAATTATTTGAAAAATTAACTCTATTTGGTCCATAAAAACTTGAAACAATAGAAATTGTATCATAACTTGACCTAGTTGATTTGTGTCCAAAACTAAGAGTAAAACATTATGTCTAAGATTTAGAGACAAAAATTTTTCTACCAAGATTTCTTTTTCCAGGTTGATAACCAATTCTAGTGTTGTATTTAGGGGAAATTTTTTTTCCTAGAATTTTAGTAATAGTATTTTTTTTCCATTGGTAAACATTTCTATATCATTCTTCAATTTCTTATTAGAAATTTTTAATTCATTGTTCTCTTTGAGCAGTTGAGCATTTTTATCTTTTTCAGTTGTGAGTTCAGATTTATAGTAACAGTAAGAGCATGTTGTTTCTTCAATGATTTATATTTGTCTTTTATTTCATTGCATGTTTCTTCAAGCATGTTATAGTATTCAAGCATTTCTTCATTAGTCATGTTTTTAGAGTAACTCTCATCTCCAGAATAGTATAAATTATGTACAGGGGAGTCCAGTGTTACCTCGGATTTGTTTGTCATAAAACACATATTGTATTTATTTTCATGTTCATCATGTGATGTTTCTGAGTTGCTTGAACTGTCCTCATAAGCACTCCAGGTTGCTTTAATTTCATTTTTTTACTTCTGGTCCTTGTCCTTATATTTATTTTTTTACTTGAGCTTTGGATAGTAATCCATGATATGTCCCTTTCTCTTACACTCATAGAAAACAATTTCATCAGTATTGTCACTTATTTTCCAATAATTCTTCCAACTTCATTTTTGGTCATATTTTCCCTTGATGTTAGTCGTTCTGAAAAATTTCTTCTTCTTGTAAAATATTTTAAATCTTCTGGCTAATTGAGCCATCTCCTCATCATTTTCAGGTGGTGTTTGTTCACTGGTGGAGCTTTCTAAAGAAGTATCCAGTTTCCCTTTGTCTTTGTGTTTAGAGGTGGTGGTCTTGAATGCAACAGATTTCCTCTTTGGTTCATCCTCCTTTTCCTTATTTACTTTAATCTCTTCTTCATACATCATTAGTTTCCCAATTGGCAGTGACTTCTCTTCCTAGATAAATCATTGTGTTGAAAAAATCATTGAACCTAAGATACATGTCAGAAATATGCTCATCAGGTTTTATTTTAAAATTATCATAATCAATATTATAATTATTATGTCGCATTTATTTTACACTAGATGTTCCTTCATGTGAAACAGGCAGGGTATCCCAAATTTCTTGGGCAGTTTTACAAGCAGACATTGTATTGAACTCTTCATCTCCTAAGGAGTAGTATAAAGAATTCATAGCTTTTTAATTGTTATTATAGGTAGTTTTGGTAGGTTAAACCCATGTGATTCTATCAGTAGTAGGAATCTTATATTCATCTATAATGGAAGACCAAATTTCAAAACTCATACTCTCTAAATGCATTTTCATTTTAATTTTCCATTGAACGTAGTTAGTTCCTTTAAAGAATGGTGGTATGTTGGTTGCATCACCTTCCAAGATATTATCCATAAAATATAATTACTTTAAAAGAGCTAAAAATTTATAATTAACTGAAATTTAATGATCTTTAAAGTACAACTACAATCACAGTTGAATAAGGTTAAACAGAGTCCTAATAAACAACCCTTTGATACCAAATGTTGGTCTGAGTAGATTACTTAAGAGGGGAGGGATGAATTGAGTAACTATAGACATTTCTGTAAAAATTATTTCTAAAAAGGTTTCCCCAAAAATTAAATACAGCCCATTTAATCATGTTTATATTGTTATAAGAGTTTCACTTTTAAATAACTTCTTAGAAGATTGATTAATTCTCATTAATCGTAATATCAGTTATTAAAATTACTTTTAAATCTATACTTCTAAGACAAGACTGTTATAACTTCTTTCCAAGACTAACTATAAAATTGAATTTAGTAATTTTTGAGTTATATAGAAAATTAGTAAAACAATGAAGACCAAACTAAGCAGCCCAGCGGATATGAAACAAGTGGTTCAGTCTCAAGCCAAGACCTAATCCACTCCACATGTTGATCACATTCAACCAAGAAATTTATATAAATAAGCCTGATCCACACCCTGTATCGGGGTTAACAACAGTGAAGAAGACCATCCATGTCACATAGGGACCTCTTCCACAGTTCTTCGTGGGTACAAATAACCAATCCACACAGGGGCCTCTTCCACACTTATCTGTGGGTATACACAAGTGTAAAAAGATGTTTGAGTAAGGATATCTTATATCCTTCAATTAGGTGTGAGATACAGAGTGTGTTATTATACAGAAACACACACTACTCGAAAGTTAATAAAATGATACAAAATAGAGAAGAAATAACGAGATGGGTTTAGAAGTTCTCTGAGAGTTAGTCTTTAGAGCTCTAGAATTATGGGATGCAGCAGATGTAGGAACCAAGTCCTCGTATGGAAAACAGAGTGTCACAAGATAGTAATATTAGCATGTGTTATTCATGATGTTTAACAGTGCAAAGATTTCCTCGATTTTAGAATTCAAGTATGCTTCGTGTGTTCTTCAGCAGTGTCATGTTTCATGCAATAATCCTTTCTTCAAAAATTGATCTAAGTGTGTTCTTGGTTGTCATGCTGACGCCCACCAGCTTGCTCTATTCTCTAGTATCCTGTAGTCTTCTATTTTTGTTTCTGGGCCGCACTACGCTTTTATCTTGTAGTGCATGTGTTGGAGCCGACAAGTTGCATGAATTCTACACCTCTTACCTCGTACTGTTAGATGGTATGTCTTCAAATAAACATTAATTATGTCAGTGCTTTAAAATCTTCAAATATGACCGTTAGAGATTAAATCAAAAATGACAAAGCAGATTAGGAAATGGTGTCACAGTATGTCATGGAAACGGTGTCTCCTTCACATGTTGTCTAGATTGGTCACGGTGTCTTGATATCACAGTGTCTGGTTCGCAGTGTCTGCTTCATGGTGTCTCATGGCCACGGTGTCTTGTTCACGGTGTCTTGTGGTCACAGTTTCTGGATGTTCACAGTGTCCTGATGTTCATGGTGTCTTGTGGTCATGATATCTGTATGTTCACTGTGTTTGGATGTTCATGGTTTCTAGATGTTCACGGTGTCTAGTGGTCACGGTGTCTCAGACTTAGGAATATAGTTATATTCATACATAAGTAGTGATACTTATGGAATGGATTTAACTTAATTATTTTTCAGAAAAATAATTATAAAGTGAGTCAAAATATAGTATATAGTATCCAAACTGAGATTATAAAACATAAGATATTTGGATAGCTTTTACCAAACAACTGTACATTTGATGTGAGATGGATTACATAGAGTTAACATAGTTTATATACTAAATAGGATTTGGGATCATTAAAACATGATTAAAATATAAGGAGTCCGATAGATATATTTGGATTAGGGGAAAGTAACCATTAATTAATTCCTGAAATTGAGATAATGATGTTTAGATAAATATATGTTGGATATGAATAAGTAAATTGGAAGTTATGGATTACCCATTAACAAATTATTGAAAAAGTGGTCTATGTCATCAAGGTTTAATTTTCCAACTTCTTAGATTTAATGAATATATCCAGTAATCATTAGAATAAGGAATCATGCATGTTTTCAAAAATTATTCATGATAATTTAGGTTATTACCATTTTTAGGGTAATAAAAGATGAGGGTATTCACATTTCTGGAATGTGACAACCAATTAATACTTTGTAATATATGGGGAATCAATGTTAAGATTATTTTGTGACATGATTTATAATGTTTTGGATATTTTTCTTTTGGAAGGGTTATAAGGTTAACAATTTATGGAATGATTATGTTAAAATTCAGGTGGATTTTGTGAGATAATGTATTATCTCACCATGTGAGGATTTACGCATATTGGATAACCTATTATAAGAACATTTTGTGGACAATAAATAATAACAAATAGGATGTCATATCATGGATATCATGTTCTTTTGGTGCTTCGGGGATAAAAAAACAACCTCACTTTTTAGAGAAAGAGGTAATGTGGATCCAGGAACAAAAAACTGTGCGGTTTTCCTATTATCATGCAATAATATCATTTCATGAAAAATTTTACACTTTAGGAAAATTATTTATTAATAAAATATTGTCCTAAAAACATAACTTTTTTTGAACCAATGGCCTTTTAAATCGTCATAGTTTTATGACTTTGAGACCATCAACTTTTCATTTATCATTCACTTATCTATGATTAATTACTTCAATCACTCACTATGAATATTTATTCTTTTCTTTCGCATCCATCTTTTCAATTTAAACCTATGTTCTCCTATATAGAAACCTAGATATATATTACTATTGATAACCATTATATTTATAACTTTTATAAAGGATTTTTAGTATTCATATTTACAATTTGGGTTATATGAAATTAAATTTAAATTATTAAAACTTTGATAAAAATACAAATTTAAAGGGATAAATTCATTTTATGTGGGGTAGAATGTAACACCCCTATTTTTTTGAATTATTTTTTTAAATTAATTTACTCTTGTTGATATTTTTCATTTCATAAAACAATGAAAATAGTTTATTTCATATCAAAAAGCCATGTATGGATTTTTAATACTCAATACCATATTAATTGTGCACTACAAAAAACATAAATTTTATATTTATTTACATGGAACAATGTGGTTAGCTTACGTTACACACAATACTGACTTTTGTCGACGGTTTGGGTAACACCCAAGACCGAGTGTTGCAGAACAATAATTAATTATTAAAATATTATTATTTAATAAGATATATCATACTAGTTATATTTAAAATTATAATATGAACTAAATTATGAATATATATATAGTTGAATTCATTGGTTACATATTAAATATAAAGTAATATATATAAACCAAATGAATATAATGGGAATGATTTCATAAAAGACTATTTTTTATTTGAAAAAGATGATTTATCTTAATAAGTTAAATTAATTACTAGTAGTGAATTATATTAATTAAATTTTTATGTTATTTAATCAAAAAAAATATTTTTATATTCATAAAATTGATCTTATTTGTATAATATGAGAATAGGCCTAATATTACAATAAAAACCAATATTTTTATAAAAGTAGTTTTACTACCCGTTAACAGAGAATCTATTTTAAATATAAATTTTGGAACATTAATTAATATAATATTCTAAAATAAAATTCATATTTTAAATCTAAATATATACATTTGGTTAGGGTAATGTTTTGGTACTTTTCTGTGAAGTTTACTTTTTTGATAAATAGTGAAAAATCTAGAATTTTAATTCGAAACATTTTTTTGTCTAATTTTTTATATGGTTAAATTATATTTTAATTTTATTTAAACGATTAATTAGAAATTTTTTTTAATTAATCTAATTTATTTCATTATAATCTATTTCACTCTGAAATTATGTATAAAAACTTAGAAAACTTTTGGATGTTGTTACTTTATAAACACGATGTGTCGTCCCATGAGTGGGAATAATTTTAAATTAACTTCTATCACTTATATGATTATAAACTAGAAACATTGATTAAATATTTTCAATAATAAGAAATTATAATTTTTAATAAGGCTAACTTAGTTTTTTACCATAAATATTATTGAAAGTGATTAAAATTAATTATAACGGTTAAAGTAAAATTAATCTTAGTAAAGGAATAAATCTTAAACATAAGGGACAAAATGACCTATATAATTTTTAAAAACCCATTTTATGTAAATTTTTCTTCAATACACCTTCCATTATTTATTTTAGTTGGTTTGGTGTTTCTTTTTTACATAAAAATGTGGGTATATCTATCTTGTTTTCAAAAATGGAAACCATGTACATTCCCTTCCCTATAAAAGGCCACCACCTATCCCTCTTCCTCACACCTCTCAAATCAATTTGGATTGACTAAGATAAACAAAATAAAATTACCATCAACCCTATATTCTGCTTTTAATCCTTCCATTTTTCGAAAAACATCCAAGGAATTAATTTGGTGCAAACCAAATGGAGTTACCCGATTAAGAGGTAACACCCTTTATCAAGATCTTATCTTTTATTTCCATTGTCCACTCCCTAAACTATTATTTTTCCATTCTTGTATGAAAAAATAATTATCATCAATATACTATGATGTTTTTATTATAACTTTTATACCAACACTTACATGAACTTCCATATAATGGGTAACAGACATATTGTTTACGTGTACGGTGAACTACTGCCTTACGAAACGATGATTGTTCATTTTTCCTTTACCGCCTCTCATGGTGGATATTATGATGTAAAATATATTTATATATGATATATATCATATTTATAATGTCTTTATTCTTATTTAAGTTTTATTTAGATCATACCCTTATCTTTTCCATTTTGTGTGAATACGATAATTTCATTTGGGGAATTGTGGATTATCGCCCACTCAAATCGATGTGATTCGTTCACACACTACATAGAATGTATTAATGATATGTTTAGTGAAACTATATGATATATATTAAATAATAGTTCTATTTTAATTATATTATATACATATATATATATATGTCATTTACTTTCATTCAATACATCAATAAAACAGAAGTAGTGTTCACGCGTACGTACGATCAACCATCTCCATGAACATTGTATTCCATTTAATACTTCTATATTATATATTATTATTATAATAAAAGTATATTTAATATTAATTGTTTTTATAATATGTTTTAAAATATTTAAAATAATTATAAAAATATAAGGACCAAATATATAGAAACTTATGGCACAAGAGAAAAACAAAGCGAATATTACCTGAAGCATAACCTTAAAATGAAAATTTTAAAAATAAGGTAATATAAAGTCATAATAAAACCATAAGTGGTAGTATAAGAATATGGTAATTTAAAATATTTATAATAAACTTACATTTATTATACAGGAGGTTTCAACGATTACAATGATATTCAAGACACAAGGTAAGGGAATTTCATCTCACTTTTTATTTCCGTGAGATGCATGTATTATTCAATACTAATTTATTTTTTGTGGTGTGTATACTACCCATGGATTTATTATATTATAGTTATACATATATTAATATTTATATAAAGATCTATTTTATGCTCTTCCTTTCATGGGGTTTATGTTTCAAAAGGTACCAAATCGGTAAAGAAATTTTGTCTCAATTTTCCTTCTTTGAGACACCTGCCATGTTATGAACCTATATTTTTCAATGAGGAGTATATAATATATTTTAAATGTTATATCATTAATATACTCATTTTCATGATATTTTAATATTCATGTAATTTTATTATTTCCACTGTGTTATGATTCAAAGTTACCAAATTGGTAATGGATTATTGTTACAGTCTCACTGTTAATTGATATTGTTTATGATTATCCTCCCATTGATTAAATATTTTGATCCATATCTAAATAAATCTCATGATTTTTCTTAAATTCTAGTTATTCGTGTCATATCCAAGTAATGGTACCATTTTTCCTCTCTTTAATACAAAATATGATCAAGAAAATGTTTTTAAGAAAGTCTGACTTCACCTCTCTCTTCAGTCAAAAATATGTGTTCCTTAAAAATAAAGTTTTCTAAAATGTTTCAAAGAACATTATATTATTTTACTATGATATTTAAAAGTCATTTTTACCCATGCTTGAAATTTTAAAAAAACTGGGTTCTTAAAAAGTAATCTTCTTATTGTTTTCTAGTTGAGCAACTTTTCTAAACTTTTTACGGTGAAATAGGAATGTTCTGAATGTATAGATTTACTTTTTTCATTCCCTCGATTATACCTTAATTATATTTCAAAGGTATTTTTTTCTAAATGTTTTTTTTTCTTAATTTTCTGTAAATTCGTTGGTTTTAAAGTGGTTTTCAATGAAAAAGGTTTTCAAAATTTTCTTATGTTTAAAAGGTGCTTTAATTGATTTTCAAAACCACATTTAAAAGTTTCCAAAAGGTTTTTTTCAAAAAAATGGTTTTCAATAACTGAAGATATTCTTATATTTGTTTTTAAAGTGTTTTAAAGGAAAACGTTTTTCAAAAAAAAATTAAACATCATTTAAAAGTTTTCAAGGAAATTGGATTTCAAAATATTTTCAATCTTATTTTATAAGTTTTCGCGGAAAAAGGTTTTTAGAATGAATTCATGAATTATTTATGTTTTTTTAAAGTATTTTATAAGAAAATGGTTTTCAAAAGTTTTTATGTTTTAAAATCCTTTTTCAAATAAGAAATGATATTTCCCTAATGTAATATTTTTAAATTAAATCTCAAAATGATTTCTCATATAAGGGGACATCTGTTGATGTTACTCATTCCTTTCTAATAAATTATCCAAATTTTGCATTAAAATACATTAAATGAATGGTTTTTTATGTAATTACATTTATGAAATTTCATTCCTCTTCCACAAGTTATATGGTTATAAAATAAATTCCTCTTATATGGGTTATATGATTATGAAACTCATTCCTCTTCCATGGTTTATATGTTTATGAAACCTATTCATTTTCCATGGGTTATATGATTATGAAACCCATTTCTCTTTAATGTGTTATAACATGATTAATGGATATGAAACCCACTTCCTTTGATGGGTTATTCTAGGATGAAATGATTATGAAACTTACATAGTTTTAATAGGTTATTATATTACTAAATGTTTTTATAACTATTTCATTTCATGGGTTATGATATTATCTCTTTTTATGGGTCATGGTTTGATGCATGTTTTATTATCTTGTGGCACATTTATGTATGAGTTATTATTTGATAGGTGGGACCTATATCTCCCTAAAATTCATTGGGTAATGATAATTGTTTTATGATCTCAATATGGTACATGGGAGGGATTATCAATCTTGAAAATAGTGGGCATATTAAGATTTAAACAAGAGGTTACACGGGGGAACATCCCAAGCCCAAAACAATAGGGTACACGGGAGGGAATCCCAAGCCCAAAATAAGACAGAATCATTATCCCAAAACAAGAGGGTATGTGGGTGGACATCCCAACCCCAGAACAAGACGGTACATGGGTGGCCATACTGATCCTAAAGTACGTACACAGGTTATTATCCCAATACTAACATGTTTTTAACATCTTGGTAGGTATCCTTGAAATATGATTTTATATTCTTATGTGTCTGCCACAAATTTCATGAATTATTGTTTTGTAATGATTTCGTGGATTATGTTATTTATTTCATTATTATTAATTTCTTTTTAAATTAAAAGATTTATATCATGATTCATGTTTATGATTTTTTATATAAAGGGTGTGATCTTTAAATGTTATGATTACATTGTGATACCCATATCCTTATGTTTATGCTTACATGTCTCCCTTGTTTACCCATGATGAGCATCAAATCTCGCCGCTTTTCATTTTTTCGTCCCTATGTTATGAAGTTATATTTCCTTTATGATATATCTAAGAGGGGTAATAGTCATGGAGAATATATTGGGAGATAATGTTTCTCACTCATGTAACAGTGTTTATGTCTCCATGTTTCAAAAGTTACTGAACTTATACGGTCTTTGAGTGTCTATTTTTGTAATGTTTTAATTATTCCATAAAATTTATGTAATGTTAATTTTTTAAAAGTGAGGATCACAACAGTTGGTATCATAGTGAAGGTTTAGTCAACATTTAGAAACTAATATGAGAAATTATTATTGATATCACTAGGTATATTTCTATGTATATGTCTATGGATGTCTCTAAAGATAACTATAAGGATGAGTTGACATTTAGGAAAATGTCCTGGAATTTTGGTAAAGGATAGAAAGAGTTTTCTCCTATAAATACATCCTTTTCTATATACTATAAGTGGATGTGGCTCTAGAATGGATGTACCTAGGAGTAATAACTCCAACAAGGTGTGGCGGGCCAGACTCGGTGTTACTTGGTACATGATAATGGGTCTTGTTACACACTTAGTTTGAAACTCCCAAGGGATATGATTTACGAATTCAAAAACTCTTCATGAACCATCAGGAATGATTTAAATGGAAGTTGATTATTAATAACCAAGGATAAACCTAATGTGTCATCGATTAAAAATAGGTGTCATGATTTAGACATCCTATAAGAAATTTTTCAGGACTATAAGGTTTTCTTCTAATATATGTGTTTCTAACCTAGTTCCTTACAGTTTTAGTTAACAGTGATACCTAAAAGTAACATGGTAAACATTTAATTTTTCAGCGGTGGAAAGTATTGGCATTATGAAAATCGATTTACAAAGTGGAAATCTCATAAATATAATTAGGAATGTGGTGTGAGTATTGGTTATACTTCTAAAGATATAGAGACCGCAAATGAAAAGTGAAAGGTATGTGATGTTCTTAAAGTATTTTTTACATAAGAATCATGAATTGATTAAGGTTGAGGAACCTTAAAACATGACTCATATTTCATATTCTAGGAAAGAGGTATTAACGAAAAATTTAATGAAGACTAAGTAATGGTTTAAGAATAATGTTGTATGAATACTGTATTTATGTTTTTTAATTAAAATATTATGTTATATGAATCATAAAATATATAAGTATTTTCATTTTAATGTTACATTAAGAATGAAAATGACTTTTTGAATGCTGATAAAGACATATAAAAGTGATTTCATGTAAAGGTAATATTCTTATTAGGGGAAAGAAACTATCAATTAATGTCTGACATTGAGATAATGATGTTTAGATAAATATACATTGGATGTGAATAAGTAAATTGGATGGTATGGATTACCCTGGAACTAATTATTTAATAAGTTTTCTATGTCATCAAGGTTGAAGTTTAAAACTTCTTGGATTTAACGAATGTTTCCAGTAGTCATTAAAATAAGTAATCATGCATGTTTCCAAAAAAGTATTCATGGTAATTTAGGTTATTACCGTGTTTTAGGGTAATAAAGGATGAGGGTATTCACATGTTTGGAATGTGACAACCAATTAGTACTTTGTGATATATGGGGGATCAATGTTAAGCTGATTTTGTGACCGGATTTATAATGTTTTGGTTATTCATTTTTTCAAAGGTTTATAAGGTTAACATTTTATGGAATGATTAAGTTAAATATTGGATGGAGTTTGTGATAATAAAGTATTATCTCACCACATTAGGATTTATGAATATTGGATAACCTATTGTAACAACTTTTTGTTGATGATAACTGATAACAAATGGGATGGCATATCATGGATATCATGATATATTGGTGCTTTAGGAATGAAAAATTAACCTTCCTTTTTAGATAAAGAGGTGAAGGGATCAAAAAAACAATGAGGTTTTTCTAAAATCATGCAAGTATATCCTTTCATGAAAATTATTCATCTTTAGGAAAATGGTTTATAAATAAAATTTTGTCCAAATAACTTAACTTTTGTTGAACTGATAACCTTTTAAATCATCATATATTTATGACTTTTAGGCCCTTGACTTTTCATTTATCATTCACTTATCTATGATTGATGACCTCAATCACTCAATATAAATATTTATTCTTTTATTTCGCATCCATGTTTTCATTTTCCACCTATATTCTTTTATCTGGAAACCAAGATATATGTTACTTTGGATAACCGTTATGTTTATAATGTTCTTTTTTTAAAGTATGTTTTAGTATTCATTTTTATAATATGGGATATACGAAAGGAACTTTAAATTATTAAACCTTTGATAAACTAGGCGAATTTAAATTCATAAATTCATTTTAAGTGGGGTATAATGTTACACCCTGATATTTTTTTTAATTATTTTTTTCAAATTATTTTAATCTTTTTGATGTTTTTCATTTCAAAAAACACTAAAAATAGTTTATTTTATATCAAAGAACTATGTATGGATTATGAATTACTCAACACCAAGTTAATAATGCACTAAACATTAATTTTTTCTTTCTTTACATGGAACAATGTGGTTATCTTACATTACACACAAGACTGACATCCCCCAACGGCTTGCATAAGACGCAAGACTGAGTGTTACAGAACAATAATTCATTATTAATATATTATTGTTTAATAAGATATAACATATTCATTAAATATAAAATTATAAGATCAACAAAATTATAAATATATATATAGTTGAATTCATTAGTTACCTATTTAATAGAAAATAATATAAAAACCAAATGATTGTAATTGGAATGATTTTATAAACGACTATTTTTATGTGAAAAAGATGATTTATCTTAATAATTTAAATTAATTAATACTATTTAATGATATTAATTATATATATATGTTATTTATTCAAGAAAATAATTTAATATTCGTAGAATTAATTTTATTTATATAATATGATAACAGACACAATATTACACATAAATACCAATATTTTAAAAAACCAGTTTAACTAACATTTAATGTAGAACCTATTTGAAATATAAATTTTTCAACCTCAATAAATATAATAATTCAAAAAAATCATATTTCAAATATAAAAATAAAAATTAGGTTAGGGTAATTTTTTGGTACTTTTTTGTGATGTTTCTTTTTTTGATGAATAGTGAAAAATACTGGATTTTAATTTGAAACTACTTTTTCATATAATTTTTTATAAGGATAAATTATATTTTAAATTGATTTAAATTTTTAATTAGATCATGTTTTCATTAATTAATTAAATTTATGTCATTAGAATCGATTTCACTCTAATATTGGGTATAAAAACATAGAAAACTTTTGGATGTTATTACTTTAAAAACTCGATGTGACGTCCCATCAGTGGGATTAATTTTAAATTAATTTCTGCCACTTCTATGATTATAAACTAGAAAAATAGATTAAATATTTTTAAAAATAAAAAATTATAATGTTTAATAAGTCCAGCTTAGTTTTTTTCGATAAATATTAGTGAAAGTAATTAAAATTAATTACAACGATTAAAGTAAAATTTAGCCTTGTAAAGGAATAAATCTTAATCTTAAGAGACCAAATGACCTATATACTATTCCAAAACATATTTTATAGAAATTATTATTTAATAAACCTTCCAATATTTATTTCAGTTGGTTTTTTATGTATTTTTACATAAAAATTTGGGTACACCTAACTTATTTTCAAAAATGGAAACTATGTCATTTCCCTTCCCTATAAAAGGCCGCCAGCATTCCCGCTTCCTCACACAACTAAAAACAATTATCTTAAAACAAGATATACCCAATAATATTCCCATAAACCATACATTCCTATTTTAATCCCCCCCATTTATAAAAAATACTTCAAAGGAATCCATTTTTTGGAAACCAAATGGAGTTACCCGATTAAGTGGTAACACCCTCCCTCAAGATCCTTTCTTTTATTTCCATTTTCCACTCCCTAAAATATTCTTATTATATGATTTTATAAAAACAATAGTATATTAAATATACTATTTTTTTTATTCTAATGGTTCTACCTACACTTACACACACTTACATCAAATGGGTAACAAAGATGTTGTTTACGTGTATGAAGAACTACTACCTCACAAAACGATGACTGTTCATTTTTCATTTACTACCTCTCATGGTGGAAATTATGATGGAAAATTCATTTATATATGATATATATGATATTTATAATTTATTCATCCTTCTTTAATTTTTATTTATAATATAAAATTTTTCTTTCAATCTTATGTAAATACGATAATTTCGTTTGAGGAAGTGAGGACTAACGCCCCCTCAAAGCGATGTGATTCATTCACACACTACATGGAATGTATTAATGATATGTTAAGTGAAAATATGCTATATATATGAAATAATAATTCATCTACAATAATATTATATACATATGTACATATACATATACGTAATTTACTTTCTATCAATATTTAAATAAAACGGAAGTTGCGCTCATGCGTTCGTATGGCCTATCGTCTCCATGAAGGGTGTATTCCATTTCATAAATATATATTATATAGATTATTATAATTCACATATACTAAATATTATTTATAGTTATATCATGGTTTAAATTATAGAAAATTATGATATAATATTAAGGACCAAAGATATAACAACTTAAGACACAAGTGACAAACAAAGTGAATATTACCCGAAGCGTAAACTTAACAAGAAATTGGTAATAATATGGTAATATAAAGCCATAATAAAACCATAAATGGTATTAGATATAAAAATATGGTTCATTGAAATATTTTTAATAAATTTAAATTTATTATAAAGGAGTTATGAACTATTACAATAAGATTCAAGACACAAGGTATGCGAATTTCATCTCACCTTTTATTTTTGGGAGGTACATATATTATTCAACACTAATTTATTTTTTATGGTGTTTATACTGACCATGGATGTCTTATATTATTATTATACTTGAATTAATGGGTATATACATATCTATTTTATTCTATTACTTTCATGGGGTTTATGTTTTAAAAGATACCAAATCGGTAAAGTAATTTTGTCTCAATTTTCCTTCTTTAAGACACATGCCATGTCATGCACCTATATTTTTCAATGAGGTGTAAAAAATATCTTTTACATGTTATATCATGAATCTCATAATTTTCATGATATTCTATTCTTTATGTCATTTTATTATTTCCATTGTGTTATGATTCAAAGTTACCAAATTGGTAACAGTTTATAGTTACAATATCATTGTTTATCGAGATCATTTGTGATTATACTCTAATTGATGAAATATTATGATTAATATATAAATAAACCACACGAGTTTTCTTAAATTATATTTCTTTATGTTATAACCTGTTAATGGTACCGTTTTTCACTCTTTGGTACATAATAGGAACAAGAATGTGTTTTTAAGAAAATCTGACTTTACCTCTCACTTTGGTTGGAAATATGTGTTCCTTCAAAACCATTTCATCTAACTGGATTTAAATAATATTATACTATTATCCTATTATCATTGAATTACATTTATACCCATTTTTTACTGTTTAAACAAAAGGTGTTTTTGAAAAGGAATCTTTTTTTGTTTTCTGATTCAGGCACTTTTCTATTCTTTTTACGGTGAAAAATGAAATTTCAGAACATATGGATTTACCAATATCATTCCCTTAATACTTCATTTAAAATATTTCAAAGTTATATTTTTTAAAAGAAAATTTTCCTAATATTCTGTAAATTCATTGGTTTTAAAGTGGTTTTCAATGAAAATGGTTTTCAAAAAACATTTCTGTTGAAAATGTGTTTTAAATGATTTTCAAAACCTCCTTCATAAGTTTTTAAGAGGTTTTTCTCAAATAAAGGGTTTTTGATGATATAAAAGATTATTTTATATCTTTCAAAGTTATTTTCAAGGAAAACGGTTTTGAAATTTTTTTAATCTTCTTTTAAAAGTTTTCATGAAAAATGGTTTTCAAAAAAAAATTAATCTTATTTTTAAAATTTTCAAAGAAAACGTTTTTCAGAATGATTTCAATCCGTTTTTATATGTTTTCAAATTATTTTCAATAAACAATTTTCTAAAATGATTTTGTTTCGTAGAATACTCTTTCAAAGAATATATAATATTTTCCTCAAAAAAAAATTCAAATGATATCTCAAAATTATTTCACATATATGATGTCATATATTGATGTTACTCATGCATTTATTAGAAATTATCCAAAGCTTCCATTCATATTCTTTCTAT
The DNA here is from genome assembly GCA_963277665.1 of Viscum album. Taxonomy (NCBI): domain Eukaryota; kingdom Viridiplantae; phylum Streptophyta; class Magnoliopsida; order Santalales; family Viscaceae; genus Viscum; species Viscum album. Next base: position 669,889,665 of record OY728167.1, read on the forward strand.
GAATGGTTCTTGTTTTGATGGAATGACTTCAATGAAAACTTATTCCTCTTCCATGGGTTATATGGTTATGAAACCCATTCCTCTTCCATAGGTTATATGGTTATGGAACCCGTTCCACTTCTATAGGTTATATGTTTATGAAACAAGTTTCTATTCCATGGGTAATATTCTTATGAAACCCATTTCGCTTCAACGAGTTATACCATGATAAATGATTATGAAACACGCTTACTTTCATGGGTTACTCTAATATTAAATTATTATAAAACGTATATATTTTTTAAAAGTTATGATGTGATTAAATTTTTATGATACACATTTCATTTCATGAGGATATTATATGATATCTTTTTATGGGTCCTGATATGATGCTTGTGTTATTATCTTGTGTAACATATATGTATGAGTTATAATGTGACGTGTGGGCCCTATATCTTCCTCCAATGAATTCGGTAATGTTAATTTTTTTATGAGATAAATAGGATACATTTTAGGGTATATTATTCTAAAAAAAGGAATCTTAATCTCCAAACAATAGGGTACACTAGTGTACATTCCAAGCCCGAAAAACCAGGGTACACAGGAGGGAATCCCAAGCCCAAAATAGGAGGCTATATTAAGCCCGAAACAGGAGGGTACATAGGTGGACATCCCAATCCCCAAATAATAGGGTACACATAAGGTCATCCCAATCCCAAAGTATGTAGATGTGTTATTATCCCAATCCGAAAATGTTGGGAAGGTCTTTGTATATATACTTGAAATATGATATTATATGCTTATGTGTCAGCTATAAATTCCATTTATTATTCCTATGTTATGCCTTCATTGATTATTCTCTTTGTTTCATTATTATTCAAGAATAATAAACATCAATGTATTATTCCATGATTCATGTTTATGGTCTTTGATATGTAGGGTTTGATCTTCTAATGTTATGATCAAATTCTCATACACCCATGCTCATGTTTATTCTTACATGTCTCCATTTTTACCCTTACTGAGCATCTGATCTCACCCCTCTTTATATTTCCTTCCCCAAGTTATGAAGTTATATTTCATGTATGATATGTTTAAGAGGGGTTCTAGTCTTGTAAAACCTAGTGTGAGATAATGTAGCTCACTCACGTACCAGTGTATTTTTTTCCTTGTTTCCAAATGAACTAAACTAATACATTCTTAGGGTGTCTATTTTTGCAATGTTTTAAGTATTTCTAAAAAGTTATGTAATGTTAATGTTTAAAAAGAGATGGTCTCTATAGTTGGTATTAGAGAAATTTTTTAGTCAACCTTTGGAAACTAGGACGAGAAAAATTTAGTGATATTCCTTAGTATATTTCCAAGGATATGACTCGGAATTTATCTAAGGATAATTATAAAGATGAGTTAACATTTAGGAAAATGACCTAGAATTTTGGTAAAGGATGGAGCAAGTGGTTTCCTAGAAATATATCCCTATATTGAAACTACAAGTGGATGTGTATCGTGTACAGGTGTACCTAATATTAACAACTTCGACAAGGTGCATCAGGCATGACTTGGTGTAACCTGGTACGTGACAATGGGCCTTGTTGCACACCTTGTTTGACACTCCCATGTGATATGTTTTGGGAATAAAAAACTCTTTCTGAACTATCATGAAGGATTTAAATGGAATTAGGTTTTGAATATTCTTGGAAAACCCTAATGATTCATCGATTAAAAAGTAGGTGTCATGATTTATAAATCATATAAGTAATATTTCATGATTTTATTATTTTATTCTATGATATGTGTTTCTCAACTGGTGCCTTCTGGCTTTATTGAACGCCAATAACTAAAAGGAACATGGTAAATATAGAATGTTCCAGATATGGAATGTATGGGCATTATAAAAATTTATTTCCCCATTAGAAGTGTCATAAAGATAATCATGAAGGTGGTGTGAGTTTTGGATATAGTAATGAAGATAAAGAGACAGCAAATGACATGTGAAAGGTTTTTGATGTTCTTCGACTATAGAATACATAATAAGAATGTATATATAAAGATTGAGGAACAATAAAACATGATTCATATTATATATTCTTGGAATGAGGTATTAAGGAATAATTTAATGAATACTATGTAATGGTTTAAGAATAAATTTTGATGAATAAAGTATTTATGTTTTGGAATTCAAAGATTATGTTATATGAATCCTGAAATATATAATTATTTTTGGTATACTTTTTCATTAAGGATTGAAAATAACCTATTGAATGGTGATGAAGACATAGAAAAGTGATTTCATGGAAAGGTGATATTTTTATTAGGGTAAGGTAACCCTTAATTAAAGACTAATGTTGAGGTAATGATTTTTGGATAAAGAAATGATGGATATCAATACGTAAATTGGATGGTACATATTACTTGGGAACTGATAATGGAAAAAGTGTTCTATGTCACCAAGGAAGAAGTTTACAGCTTCTGGGATTTATAGATGTATCTAGTAATCATTGGAATAAGGAAGAATTCATGTTTTCCAAAAGTATTTATATTAATTTATGTTATTACCATGTTTTAAGGGAATATACGATGAGGGTATTCACATGTTTGGAATGTGAAAACCAAGTGGTATTTTTTAATATATGGGGGATAAATGTTAAGTTGATTTCATGACCTTATTTCTAATGTTTTATATTTTTATCCATTATAATGGTTATAAGGTTAACAATTTATAGAATGATTAAGTTAAACTTTAGACGAAGTTTGTGAGATAAATTATTATATCACCACATGATGATTTTTGAATATTGGATAACCTATTCTAAAAACATTGTATTGATGATAACGGATAACAAATGGGATGGAATATCATGGATATCATGATCTGTTAGTGCATCAGGAATGAAAAATTAACCTTCCTTATTATAGAAAGATGTGAAGTGGATTAAGGAACAAAAAATAGTGAGGTTTTACTAAAATCATTCAAGTATATCTTTTCATAAAAATTATTCAACTTTAGGATAATAATTTTGAAATAAATTGTAGTTCTAATAACCTAATTTTTGTTGAACCAATGGCCTTTTAAATCATCATAGATTTATAACTTTTACCCCATAAACTTTTCATTTATCATTTTTTTGTTGATGACCTAATTAACTAATAATGAATACTTATGATTTTCCTCCACATTAATTGTTTTACTTTCCACCTATATTATCCTATGTGTAAACCTAGTTATATGTTACTTTTGATAACTGTTATGTTTATAACTTTCTTTTTTTAAATGATGTTTTAGTTTTCATTTTTACGATCTGGGTTCTACGAAAGGATCGTTCAAGTATTAAACCTTTGATAAACCAGATGAATCTTGAGGGAGGAATTCATTTTTAGGTGGGTAGAGTATAACATCTCTAGATTTTGTGAATTATTTTTTTCTAATTAATTTAATCTTTTTGATATTTTTCATTTCACACAACATTGAAAATATTTTATTTTATATTAAATTACTATGTATGGATTGCGTTATAAGTAATACCAGGTTAATAGTTCACTACAAGAAACCTAAATTATATCTTTCTCTATGAGGAACACCGAGGATAGCTTATGTTATATGGGAGACTGACTTTCCTCAATGTCTTGTGTAACATGCAAGTCCATGTGTTACCAAACAAATAATTAATTATTAAAATATTATTATTTAATATACAATAACACAATTGTTAAATTGAAAATTATAGTATTAACTAATTTATGAATATATATAGTTTAATTCATTGGTTACCTATTAAATATAAAATAATATAGAACCCTAATGAAAATAATTTGAATGATTTTATAAAAAACTATTATTATATAAAAAGGACGATTTATCTTAATAAGTTAAAATAATTACTACTATTGAATTATATTAAATAAATTTTTATGTTATTTATTCAAAAAAATATTTTTTGTATTCATCTAATTGATTTTATATGCATAAGATGAGAACAGACACAATATTACACTTAAAAACTAATATTTTTATAAAAGCCGTTTTACCGCCTTTTAATGAAGAAAATATTCTATATATAAATTTTGGAACTATAATAAATAGAATTTTTAAAAATAAACATCATATTAAAATTTTAAACATTAAAATTTTGTTATGCTAATTTTTTAGTACTCTTCTGTGAAGTTTCATTTTTTTGATGAATAGTAAAAAAAATATGGAAATTTAATTCGAAATTGCTTTTTTCATCTAATTTTATATAAGGTCAAATTTTATTTTAAACGGATTTAAAAGTTTAATTATATAATATTTTTATAAATTATTCTAATTTATGTCATTAGAACCAATTTCACTTTGAAATTCGGTAGAACAACTTAGCAAACATTTGGATGTTTTTAATTAAAAAACATGAAGTGTCTTCCCATCAACAGGATTAATTTTAAATTAATTTATTCCTAATATATGATTATAATTTGTTAAAATGGATTCCATTTTTGGAATAAAAATATTTTATTGTGTCTAATAATTTAAACTTATATTTTTACCAAAAATATTAGTGAAAGTAATTAAAATTAATTAAATATTTATTAATGTAATATTAATCTTAACAAGGGAATAAACCATAAAATTAAGGTTGAAAATGAACTCAATACTTGTCAAAAACCAAATTTATGGCCATTATTCATCCATAAACCATCCATTATTTAATTTTTTGGTTTGTTATGACTTTTTTTGGTAAAAACGTGGGTACACCTAACTTGTTTTTAAAAATGCCAAGTGTGTCTTTTCCCTTCCCTATAAAAGGCCCCCACCTCTCCCCTTCCACACACCTCTCAGAACGCTTAGGTTTAAAAATTATCTACCAAATAAAATTTTAAAAAACCCTCCATTCCTATTTTAATCCTCCATTTAAGAATAAATACTTCTAAAAAATCTCTTCGGTGCATACCAAAAGGAGTTGCCTGATTAAGAGGTAACACCCTCCCTCAAGCTCCTTTATTTTATTCCCATTATCCACTCCCTAAAACTTTATAATTACATGATTATATAAAAAACCATAATAATCAATATAATATAATTTTTTTATTATAATAGTTTTACTTAAACTTACACACACTTCCGTATAATTGGTGACGAACATATTGTTTACGTGTACGGAGAATTACTGCCTCACGAAATGATGATTGTTCATTTTTCTTTTACTTCCTCTCATAGTGGAAATTTTGATGGAAACTCTATTTATATATGATATATATGATATTTATAATTTCTTTATGCTTTGTAATTTTTATTTAGGATATAACCTTATGCTTTCAATCTTGTGTAAATATGACAATTTTGTTTGAGGAAGTGCGGACTACCGCCTCCTCAAAGAGATGTGGTTTGTTCAAAAACTACATAGAATGTATTAAGGATATATTTAGTGAACCTATATGATATATATTACATAATAATTATACTATAATTATATTATATACATATACACATATACAAATATGTCATTTACTTTCATTCAATACATCAATAAAATGAAAGCAGCGTTCATTCGTACATACGACCAACTTTCTCCATGAACGACGTATTACATTTCATACTTCCATATTATATAGATTATTATAATAAAAATTTAATTATAATTAATGATATTTATATCATTGTTTAAATTCTATAAAATCATGATATAAGTATAAGGACCTAAGATATAACAACTTAAGAGACAAGAAAACAATAAAGCGAATATTACCCGAAGTGTAACCATAACATGAAATTGTTAACAAAAAGGTAATATAATGTCATAATAAAAATGTAAATGGTATTAGATAATAGAATAATGTTCTTTAAAAAATTTATAATAAACTTACATTTATTATACAGGAGGTTGGAATAAGTACGAAGAGAGTCAAGACACAAGGTAAGGGAATTTCATCTCACATTTTATTTCCATGAGATACATGTATTATTCAACAGCTATTTATTTTGTGCGGTGTGTTTACGGAATATGGATGTATTATGTTATAATTATTCTTAAATCATGGGTATATAGATATCTATTTTATTCTCTTCCTTTCATGGGGTTTATGTTTTAAAAGTTACCAAATCGGTAAAGTAATTTTATCTCAATTTCCCTTCTTTAAGACACATGCCATGTTATGAACCTATATTTTTAAATGAGGGTTATATAATTCCTTTGAAATGTTATAAAATTAATATCCTCATTTTTATGATATTTTAATTTTTAATTAATTTTATTCTTTCAATTTTGTACTGATTCAATGTTACCAAATTGGTAAAGGTTTATAGTTACAATCTCACCATTTATCGATATTATTTATATTATACTACTATTAATGAAATATTATGATACATATCTAATGAAATCTCATGAGTTTTGTTAGATAATATTTAATTTGTTTCTACCTAAGTAATGGTACAATTTTCCACTCTTTGTTACATAAAATGATCAAGAAATTTTTTTTAACAATGTCTGACTATACCTCTTTCTTCAGTTGTAAATCTGTATTACTTCAAAATCATTTCCTCTAAAAGGTTTCAAATAATATTCAAATATTCTAATATCATATTTAAAAGACATTTTTACCAATGTTTTACCTTTTAAAGAAAAGGGGTTTTTAAAAAGGAATATTATTGTCATTTTCCAGTCAAAGAACATTTCTATACTTTTTACTATGAAAAATGAATGTTCAGAATTTACGGATTTACCACCATAATTACCTTGAATATTCCTTTAAATAATTCTAATTTATTTTTTATAAAATAAATTTTTTTCCTAATATTATGGATATTCGTTGGTTTTAAAGGTGTTTTCAATAAAAATGGTTTCCAAAAATTTTTTATGTTTAAAAATTGTTTCTAATAATTTTCAAAACCTCCATTACAAGTTTTCAGAACACTATTTTCAAAGAAAAGGTTTTCAATGATCTAAAATATTCTTTAAAATTTTTACGAAGTATTTTCAATGAAAACAGTTTTAAAAATGTTTTTAATATTCTTTTAAAAAAACAAGGAAAATAGTTTTTAAAATGATTTCAATATTATTTTATATTTTTTCAAGAAACAATTTTTTTAGAATGATTTCAAGCATTATTTATATGTTTTTAAAGTATTTTCAAAGAAAATTGTTTTCAAAAGGTTTTATGTTTTAAAATACATTTTCAAAAATGAAATTATATTTTCCTTAAGAAATTTTTTTAATGGATATCTCAGAATTATTTCCCATATAAGAAGACATATATTGATGTTAACCATCTCTTTCTGGGAAATTATTGAATGTTTACATTCATATTATTTCTATGAATTTTTTTTTGTTTTAATGGAATGATGCTTACGAAAAATCATTCCTCTTCCATGGATTATATGGTTATGTAACCCATAACAATTCCTTGGTTTATATGGTTATGAAACTCATTCCTCTTCCATGGATTATATTTTTATAGAGCTTATTCCTCTTACATGGGTTATATACTTATGACACATGTTTCTATTCAATGGGTTATACCATAGTAAGTTATTATGAAACTCGTTTCTTTTCATGGGATATTATAAGATGAAATGGTTATAAAACTTATATATTTTCTAGGTTATGATATTATTAAATGTTTATGATACCCACTTCATTTTGTGGGTTATGATATGATCTATTTTAAGGGTCATGATATGATGAGTGATTTATTATCTTATGGAACATTAATATTTGAGTTATTATCTTATGGGTGGGACCTATAATTCCCTCCAATGATTTGGGGAATGATAAAAGTTCTATGAACTCAATAGGGTACACGTAAGGGAATCCCATGCTCGAAAAAAGTGGGCATCTTAAGCTTGAAACAATAGGGCACATAGGTGGAAATCCTAAGCTTAAAACAAGAGGGTACATGGGATGTAATCACATGCCGAAAACAAGAGGGTATCTTAAGTCCCATGTAAGAGGGTACACAGATGGATATCCCAATCCAAAAAAATAGGGTTCATGCGAAGGAATCCCAATCCCAAAGCAGGAACATGGGTTATTATCCCAAGACTAACATGTTTTAAAGGTATTGGTAGGTAGCCTTGAAATAATATTTTATATGATTATGTGTCTACCACAAATTCCATGTATTCTTACTATTTTATGACTTCATGGTTTATGTTATTTTTTTAAATATTCTTCATGTATTTTAAACTGTCAACCTTTATTCTATGATTCATGTTTCTAATCTTTGATATTCAGGGTGTGATCTTCTAATGTTATGATCACATTCTCATACCCCTATGTTCATGATTATGCTTACATGTCTCCCTTGTTTACCCTTACTGAGCATTAAATAACACCACTTTTTATGTTTCCTTTCCTAGATTATGAAGTTATATTTCATGAATGATCCATATAATAGGGGTTCTAGTCATGGTGTACCTAGAGGGAGATAATATAGCTCACTTGTGTACCAGTGTTTACGTTTCCATTTTCCAAATGCACTAAACTAATATAGTCTTTTTGCATCTGTTTTTGTAATTTTTTAAGTATTTAGGAAAATTTATGTAATTTTAATGTTTTAAAAGTGAGGATCTCTTAAATGCTATCCTAGTAGGTAATCACTAAAAATTACATACTTTTATTTTCTAAAATAAAACAAAAAATATTCTGATATGAAATACATTTTTAGAATATATTTCATAAGAGAGTTCATGAAAACCAAAAATCACATCAACAATTTTATAAAACATCTATTTTGTTTTACTTAAATTAAAAAACTCACTAATAAACCATTTTCTCATCCTAATCCATTTCTTTAAGAAACACACACACTTATTAATACCTTTTAAATTAAAATCAACCCATGTAAAACATGCCTTGAAATTCCCCATTTTCTTACTTTAAAAACTATACTAAAAGAAATCCAAAATAACAAATGAATTGACAATAAAATCAGTAAATAAATATGGATAAATAAAGTTGATTGTATAATAAGTAAACAATAAAAATGAACAAGGGAAATAAACCATTATTACTACATCATCCATAAAAATGACATGGGGTATTAAATAGAATTTTGTAATACGAGAATAATCCACTATATATACTAATATCTCTAACCTATATGTACCAAATCTTACCAATTCTATCATGGAACACTAGATGAATAAGTGACCTAAAATGTAAAACAAACCTGGGAGCTCAAAAAGTATCACTATAAACTACCCCTCTCTAGTCCACACACTAATCATGATCGTCGCTCATCCAGTTACCCACCTACCTAAGATCTCCCATGAGCCAACCACAAAAAAATACACATAGACATCATTAATTTAATAATTAATAATTTCCAAGAACCATGAACACACTTTTAAACCATTCCTCCTTTCAAAAACACCTTTTGAAGATAAATTATGAATAAAAATATTTTCTTGAGACCATTTCATAAACATTTGGAAAGCATAAACTATTTTTATATAAAATCAAAACCATTTAAAAACTCTTCTATAAAACTATTTAAAATTTAAATTTAAACATCCCGTTTAAATTTAAAAAATTCCCTTTCCAAAATTTTACACATATACTATTATATATATATAAGAACCTCTAAATGTACATATTCACATATACTCATGTGAAAATTCCCATTTATCAATGTTTATAGATATATTTTTGTGCATGTACACCCATAAAAATGTGTATAATCACCAAATCTAATAAGCTATAATCATATCATCAATCATAAGCAAACAACATAATCGTGGAATAAGAAAACATAATAAAATCTCTCAAATAACCTCAAATAATTTTAAAACATCCAATTCTTATTTAAACACGGCCATGAATATTTTATCATAAAAAATTAAAGTGTTATTATTTGATTACAAAAATAAAATAGGGAAAGGTCCCTAAAATTAATTTGGGAATTAACTTTTATCACAAGAATACATTTAGTTACATGTGTATTTAAATACAAATAAAATAAAATAGAATTTATATTTTTAAATAAATAAATTTGTAACTCCCAATATTATGAATCAAATTAAGGAAATTCAAAGTATATAAACACCTACATAGAGATAGTGTAGACAATGTGATTCCTTTGAGAATTGATAGAGAAAGGATTGAAAAACCCATCACACACCCTAGAAACCCAAGGCACATGAAATAAAAACATTAAATCTCATCTAGGTTTCACATGAAATCATATATAGTAAATGGGAATTGAAAAATGAGGGGGGTGAAGCAAAGTAGGAGGAGGAGGAAAAGGAATCTCACATAGACTGATTCACATCCCAAATCATAAGAAGAAACTCCCAAGATAATAGGAGTAGAGGAGGTATTTCATGATAGGGGATGGGTCTTGGTCATTCACCATGTTACAGGGAAATTTATGGGGAAGTTTCCTATGAGGTTAAAATAATGAGGTAGGAGAATTTTTTAAATCTAATTTTTTTTAGTTTCTCGGTGCTTCGCTTGGTTTGTTGTATAGTTAGACAAATAGTGTGCTAACCATACAAAATTCCTTTATAAAATATTGACCTAATTTTCACAGTCTATGTTTGTTTGTACTAGTTAGGCCCTAACCATGTTACAGGTCAAGTCTTACAAATTTTAAAAAATTAAAAGGGTCAGACAAAAACCTCAAGCTAAAAAATAAATAAAAATTAATTAATTTATTGATTGATGAATTAAAAATCATGGAGTCATAAACATGACTCAAAATAATGAACCAAATTCTCTGAACTACCAATGGTCAAGGGTAATGTAAGGAAAATAACAATGGAATAAGTTTTCTCCCCTATCTATCGATAACCCTATAAGAGTGACTCTTAAAGGGGTGTTTTGGTTCTTAAAGACTATAATTACCCCTATCCCCACCTTTAATGAAAATAGTCCAAGGTCTACCAGATCCCGAGTGGAAACCTACTAGGTACCAAATGACCTATCAACCACCTAATTTAGAGCCACATTCTAGTCATTGGCTCAATTACGAGTTTCTTTTTACCAGTAGGAACTCACTTGTTATCCAATTCCTTACGACGTGGTGCCTATTTGTGTCTATTATATCTATATATTTTCACTTTCCTCTTGATCACTCATAATAGATATTTACCACATCCAAATTCTCCTATAACATCCAAAATCATCCTCATGTGGATACTCAATTGTCAAAAAATAAATTTGAATCCCTAAATTTAAAACTCACCCAACTTCAATTCTAGTAGAAACTTCTTTCACACTAATTCCACTAGAACATGGTGGCAGAGGTCTTTACTAACTCTTAATCATATGTATTCTCATACCTGTGAAGTATCATTGCATATAACCCTAGGATAATCACATTTACTAAGGCCTGGAAAAATCTTTCAAACATAAGTATCAAGTGTAGACATGTAAAAACAGGCTTGAGTCAACAGATTTCATGGGAAATCCTTTAGGATTAGTGAGGGATGGGCTTCAGATTTTATTATTCTAAAATGGTCCAAAATAGACTTTCAATTATAATTCTATACCCATGTAAATAAATCCTCATAGATCCAGGTTGGCACATGGGCTTGTTTTTTTATTTAAATAATTTATTTTTTTATATTTTTTTTATCACTATTTAGAAAATATGAGTGGCTCCCTATTTAGATTTTTCAAGGAAAAATATCCATCCTTGAAAATTCCATATGCATTTTTTTTTATTTTTGGGGGATTCCTTTATCTATTCTTCCTTTTTTATTTGTGTGTTTGTTCCCCACTAAATAGATTAAATTCGGTGTGTCGATTTCATAGAAGGAATCTCCAGTATTAAGACCATGAATCTAGGAGGGTTCAAGGGATACTTTGAGATTGAAATTGATGATGGACTCCAAGATTCAGGGGGTTTTATTGTAACTAAATCACTTAGTGGTAAATATCTTGGGAACTAAATGATAGTTGTTGATGATCTTTGAGAAGTATAGGATGATATTGGATTAGAGTCCCATTTTGAGTCCAACGAACATTACTATGTGCTGGTGGAGGAGGAACTTGATGTGGGTTAGGATTTGAAAGATATTCTCACATTCCATCCAAGAAATGATTCCTATAATGTATTTGGAGAATACATTATCATGGAATTTAACATTTTTTATAGTGAATTTTTCTTCAGACTAGTTGACTCTCTATCATCAAAGTGTTTCATTCTTTTGGAACATCATAATCTAGAGTAAGACCATGGAAGTATCCATAATTATAAGAAAAAATATTGAACCAAAACCAACTAGGTACCTAAAAAACTGGAAATAAAAACAAAAAAATAATCATTCTAATAGATATATAAATATACAAAAAAAATCCATTCCCTCATGATTTCCCTTCCCTTAGGAAAAATGGTATGATATTGTAAGTTTTGTCCAATGTGAAAAATGATATAAAATAATTAGAGGTAAAAAAAGTTCAATACTTATATGGGTATCACCCATTAAGACCATCCAAACCATTTTACAAGTCTACACTATTGGATATAGTAGTGACACCAATTTCATTGGTCCATTTTAACTGTATTTCTCTATGATAGCATCTCACTCTAGTTCATAACATGCACTAGTCACATATCATACAATTCACCCAAAATTATTTTATCCTTACCATTACTAATCATATGTGGAAAATTCCTATCAATTTCTCATCATATAATATTTATTTGGAATCTTCATAACCTCAAATATTATGGTTTCCAAAATCCTTGTCTCCTTAAATGGTGTTGTTATCACCGTGATGGCAATTAAAAAACCACCCAATAATAAATGGTAAGATCCAATGGTATACTACCATAATCTGAGTAAGGTGACCCACTCTAAGGTTATAAGGACCAAGCCTTAAACATTACATAATCTTGAATTATGTTAATAATTCACATTGAGGATCTTTTCAGGTTTATAGTTTTATAGAATCAGTCCATAACATATACATTACATTTCAAATATTAAAAAGTAGGCACTTCTACTCAGTATCCATTTTTTCATAAAATAAAAACATTTGGAAAAAATATTCTGGTCTAGTTCCATGTTTTAGACAGCACTACTTTTCCATGATACCATCTTTGACCCTATTCATCTTTAAGTCCCCTAAAAAACATTACAAAAAAACTTGGGATGAGCATAAAATGCTCAGTAAGGGTTATAAAATAAAGAAATAAATCATTACTCGATGAATACATAAAAAACATAAGCTATTTTACATACCTCATGAAATCATAATATTTATGAATAACACATATAAATCGTAAATCATAAAGGTAACTTGTGTTATCCACAACATAGTTATATTGTAGCTTTTACAGCTATGTAAAGAGTTACATTTGGAATACCCATCACTATATATTCCCTAAATATCTTAGGAGAAACATTAACAATTACCTTTTTCACATTACTCAATGCATTGGAATGAAATCTCGGGCTCACCCTCCCTAGGTTTATCATGGATCAACCCTTATACGTAAACAATTCCGAAGAACCATAACATAATCATAACACATAACATAATCATAAAGGAAAGATAACATTCCCACATTGTAATCATAATAAATCATTTCAAGATATTGAAATAATAAATCCATTATTAAAACCATTTTAAATACCAAAATACTTAAAAATAGTATAAGGTATTTATTTTTCTTTTAAAAACATTACGACTTGCTAAGGAATCCAAATATCAAATAATGCTCGCACCGGCAGAAAGGTTATTGTCACCTTGTACGTTAAAAACAAACATTATTTTTTTCATTTAGTAAATTGATTTGTAGAGATATGATTTCATTTTAATGAAAGTAAAAGTCAAATGGGTTTATACAACGTATAATATAAAGTCGTGTATAAATGAAAGGATCCCTCAATGAAAGGAGATTGAGACGAAGTCCCTTACCTCATGCCAGACTTGACTCGTTCATTCTTTAATCTCTTGAATAATAAACTAATGTAAATTTATTCCTGATTAAGAACCTTTTTCATGATTATTATTCATTTTATAGCACTTATTACCATGTTATAAACACTACATAATTATTTATGTTAATAACGGTCGTTTTGTCGATATTTGGAACTTGAGTCAAAAATGAACATCTTATAATTACAAGTTGTTCATGTTGTCAAAATTAAATTATATATAGAATGATATTAATGAATTAGATTTCATATATATCATATATATCCAGTATATATATATATTTATATTTATATTTATATTTATAATATTACATAACATTTAGATATAAGAAATAAAATGCACCACTCATGGAGACGGTAAGTCGTACGTACATATGAATGCTACTTCCATTTCTATATCGTATTTAATGGAATAAAGAATTAATGATACATAGGTATATTATAATTCTAGTATAATATATTATATAATTTCATTAACTAAATCCTTTTTACGTTCCATGTATGGAATGAATGAGTCATATCACTTTGATGGGGCGGTAGTCTGCACTTCCTCAAATGAAATTATCTTATTTACCTATTATGGAAACCATAAAGTTATGATATAAATGAAAAATACATAAGTATAGATACAATATTAATATAATATATATCACAAATAAATACAGTTCCATATTAATGGACACCATAAGATTTGGTCGGAGAATATTGAATAATCATCGTTTCGCGAGGCAGTAGTTCCCCGTCCACAGAAACAATATGTTCTTTACCCATTAGACAGAGGTGTGTGTAAGTGTAGTTTGAATAATTATCATAAAAAATCCTAGTAGTTTGAGGATAATTTTTTTCTATATAAAAAAAGAATAAAAAGTCCATAGGGAGTGGATAAGTAAAATAAAAGAAAATAACATAAGAGAAGGTGTAACCTTTAAATTGGGTAACTCCCTTTGGTTTGAACCAAAATCCTTTCTTGAAGTTCCTTCTACCTAAGGTAAGACTTATAGGAGGAATATAGTAATCTTGAGAGATTATTTGGGTAAAGGTTGGATGATCCATGGGGTTTTAGAGGTGTGTTTAATGGGTTATAGTTGATGGATTTTTATATGGGGGAGGAGGCACGCTATAGGAATGTTTGAAAATATTATTTTATTATAAACTGATATTCAGTTTTAAAAGGTCCAAAAGACATTAAATTTGCTGATAATATGGATCTTGTTCGAAATAAAGTCATCCAATAATAATTTGATGGGTTTAGGATATATTTTTAAATTTTATAATTTCATTTATTTAAATCATTCATTAAAATGTTAATCACTACATCATCATTGTGTCATAAATAAATTTATTTATTTGATGTCTGAAAATTGTAAATAAAATACCATGATGTTGGAAATATTTTTATATTTATAATTAATATTTATAGTTTAATAGATAACTTATATAACCCTGTGTAAAAAATTTATTTACTAAAAGATATATGTTTAAATCATTTTTGTCTTTACTTTAAATTAATTAATATAATGTGTCATTATCACTCCCATGTGGCTCCATGGGGTCCCAAAATCAAACCAAGGATTTCCATGGTTGGAAATGTATCAACCAATAGGATTAGGACACATGTTAGGGTAATTAAATATTATTATAATAATATTTGTTTTACCCTTTTTTACCAGATTTACCATTTAACCATGGTAAATAAAATATTTACCGAAGTAAATATTCATAATGTTTAAAAATAAAAGTTAAATATTTAAAAATTTTGGACCTCCTGATTCCAAATATGGAATAAATTTTTCCAAATTCAAAACATAGAATTGGTAGAAATTAATTTAAAATTAATTCTTGTTGTCAAAACAAAAAACGTGTTTTTAAGAAATAATAACTATCAAGAGATTGACACTTATTTATGTCCAATTTCAATGTGAAATTACTTCCAATTACTAAAATTGTATTAAATGGTAAAAACTTAATCTAATTAAACATTAAAATAAATTAAAACGATAATCTAACCACATAAATAAATTAGTTTAAAAGTCAGTTTTGAATTAAAATACAGTATTTTTCACTATTCATTAAAAAATGAACATTATGAGAAAAATACAAAAAATTTATCCAAAGTAATTTTTGATGTCCTGATTCTAAAGAAGAATATTATTTTTTCAAATATAACATTTAAAGGTGACAAAAAATAGATTTAATAATAGTTCACAATCAAAAGGCGATAAATCGACCTTTTAAATAATATTAGACTATTTGTGCTTAAAATTGGATTCTTTCACATTTTAAGACTCTAAATTTTATTGGATAAATTTAAAAACATTTAAAACATTTATAATCATATTGTAGTTTTTTCTTTTCATTCCCTCCATTACAATGGTGAGGCGTTAACTACCATTTAAAATAATAATATTATATTATTATTTGTCTGTATAACTCAACATTTTGTGCAACATAAGATTTCAAGGAAACCTATTGTTGCGTATCGGGTAAGCCATCAAACATTGAATCCCCTTTAAAGTAAAATTAATATTTAATACACAAATATTAATAAATATGAAAATATCATATCCTTTATTTACCTGGGATGTTACACTCTTCCCCATTTTGGAAATTGCGTCCTCGCAATTTTATTCACTTATTAATTAAATGGGGGTATTTATCCCTCATAGCATTTTCAGATTCCCACATTGTCTATTCAAAAATATGGGTTTTCCACGAACCCTTTACCTGATGAATTACCTTACTCCACAAAACTTGCTCTCTTCGGTCAAGAATCTGGACTGGTTATTCCACATATGAGAGATTCTCTTCCAACTGAACTACCTCTGGGCTCAAAATATGAGATGGATCCGAAAAATACTTTCTCAACATTGAAACCTAAAAAACAAATTGTGTACCTGAGATAAACATGGAGGTAAAGCCACTCTATAGGAAACTGGTACAACTTTATCTAGGATATCATAGGGTCCAATGATCCTCAGACTCAACTTTACGTTCATACCAAAACACATCACACTTTTCTATGGAGAAACTATGAGAAAGACATGATCACCAACCTCAAAAGAAATATCCTTCCTCAAGTTATCCACATAACTATTTTGCATGCTCTGATTTATTCTCATATTCTTCTAAATAAAATAATCCTTTTCTTCCTTCTCTTCTACAAATTCTGTTCACATCAACTAACTTTCACCAACTTCAATCCAAAAAGATGGAGTTTGAAACTGCTTCCCATATAATACCTCAAATGGATCCATCTGTATACTAGAATGTAAACTATTATTATAATAAAACTCAACCAGAGAATGATATTAGTCCCAACTTCCTTGGTAATTCAGTGAACAATCATGTAGCATATCCTCCAAGGTCTAAATTGTTCGTTCTGACTACCCATCTGATTAAGAATGAAAATATGTACTAAAATTTAATTCAGTACCCAAGGACTTCTGATGGACTTTCAAAAAGTTATAAGTAAACCTAGAATCACGATTAGATACAATGGAAAGGGGAACTCCATGTAACCTGACTATCTCTTTAATATATAATTGAGAAAGTTGATCTTGAGACAAAGTATCTCAAATAGGAAGGAAATGAGTAGATTTAGTCAATCGACTAACAATAACCCAAATTTCATTGTTACCTCAAGATATCCTTGGTAATCCCACAACAAAGTCCATGGATATATTTTCCCATTTCCACTCTGGCACTAGTAAATACTGAAGCATCGCTTTCGGTAACTATCTCTCTACTTTAACTTGTTGAAAAGAAAAACACTTCTCAGTAAAGTAAAACAGTTCACAGTAAAGTCATCAATATCTCTTTTTATTCCATCCCACCAGTAATACTCTAGAAGATCTTTGTATATCTTAGTAATTCCATGATGAACTGAAAACAGAGAACTATGAGATTCACATAATAACTCTTTCTTCAACAATGAATCACAAGTCACGCATAATATCTTCCCAAACCTAAAAACACAATCACTATTAATGTTAAATTTGGGCAACTTACCCTTCTAAACCAACTCTACATTTTTCTGCAACTCACTATCATTCTTCTATACTTTCTTAATTCTATTTTCTAGAGATGATTTCACTGACACCTGAAACAAAAGAGATTAAATTTATGCACCAACAACTTTTATGCCAAAGTTCATCAAATCTTTAATCAAAGGATCTTGATCCAAATGTAACATAGTTAATATAGCATTACTTTTTCGACTCAAATCATCAACCACATTTTTTTGTTTTACTGGATGGTAATGAATTGGGCAATCATGATCTATGATTAATTATACCCATCTCCTATGTCTCATGTTTAATTCCTTATGAATGAATATATACTTTAAACTTTTTTAGTCAGTATATATTTCAAATTTAACTCTATACAAAAGATGCCCCCAAATTTTTTATGCAAAAAATAATAGCATCTAATTCCAAATCATGTTTAGGGTAATTTAACTCATGAGGTTTCAACTGACGTGATGCATAATAAATTACCTGATCATTCTTCATAAAGACACATCTAAGTCATTTCAATGAAACATCACTATAGATAAAAAAACTCACCATTTCTAGAAGGTAATGCCAAAACTAGAGAATTCACCAATCTTCTTTTCAATTCCTGAAAAAAAATCATCACATTCTTTTTTCCAGATTAACTTAACACTTTTTCAAGTAAATTTAGTCATTATACTAGATAACCGTGAAAAATTATCAACAAACCTCTGGTAATAACCTCATAAACCAAGAAAACTATAGATCTCAGTTATATTTGTGGGTCTTGGCATTCTTCAACATCTTTTTTTTAGTAGGATCAACAATTATGCCATTTTTGGAAACAATGTGACCAAGGAATGAATTTCATTGTAACGAAAACTCCCACTTTCTAAATTTTCCAAATATTTTCTTTTCTTTTATGCTTTTCAAGACACCCCTTAAATGAATTTCATGTTCTTATTTACTTTTGGAATAAAACAAAATATCATCAATGAATACAACCACAATCTTATCCAAGAATTCACAGAAAATTTTATTCATAAGATCCATGAATACAATAGGTGCATTGGTTAACCCAAATGGAATAACTACAAATTCATAATGGCCATGTCTAGTACGATACGTGGTATTAGGAATGTCTAATTCCTTTACTTTGAACTGATGGTACCCCGACCTCAAATCAATCTTCAAAAAATATTGATCTCCCTAGATCTAATCAAACAAATCATCGATATGAAGAAAAATATACTTGTTCTTAACAGTGATGTTATTCAATGCTCTATAATCAATGAAAAGTCTCATTGAACCATATTTATTTTTAATGAAAAAGATAAGAGCACCCCATGGTGATGTGCTAGGTCGAATGAAACCTTATCTAATAACTCCTGAAATTTTTTCTTTGACTCTAAAATTTTAATTTGAACCATTCGATAAGGGAGTTTTGATATTGGATTAGCATCAAGAACAAGTCCACAATAAATTCAACTTTCCGATTAGGTATTATACTAGGACAATCATCAGGAAAAACATCGATATACTCATTTAACACTGGCACATCATTAATCTGAATAGTTCCTTTGTTTTCAACAATATGTTCAAGGAAACATTCATTTCAATCTTTTACTAGTTTCTCGTCTTCCCGACATGTTATCAAAATTAAGGGTTTATTCTTGTTCACAAACTGAAATTCATTCTGAAAAGAAACCACTTTAGCTCTGCAGTCATTCTTAGCATGATAAACGGAAATCCAATATATACCCAAAATAACATCAACCTCTAATAGAGGCAAAACAATAAGGTTTTCAAGTAGATTCTTTCCGCGCACAAGGACAAGAAGGTTCTTATAATTTCTTTTTGTCTCAACATTTCCTCCCATTGTTTTTATCATAAGTTTAAGATTTATATCTTCATATGGAATTCCCAATTTACTAGAAAAATTATCAGAAATGAAAGAATGTGTAGACCTTGAATCAAACAACACATTTTCATAATCTGAATAAACAAACTGTGTACCTGATACTAATTCATTCGATTACCCAAAATCTATTGAAGTAGTTTCTAAGGATTTCACCACCCCTTTCTTCTTGTAGTCTGGTTTCTTTCGATCAGTTTAGTTCCTTGTTGGACACTCATTTTCATAATGACTCATTTCATTGCACTTAATACATTTTACTAACTGTAAATCAAATTGTGTCTAACCATTACCCTGATCTTTTTAAATGTAATTATGAGCCTTATGTCCCATTTTACCACATCGGTATCACTTAACATAATTCAAAATACATTCCCCAACATTATTTTTACCACAATTTCCACAAACATTGAACTTAAGTCTCTCACCACCAGACTTTTTTGAAGAGTTCTTCCCTTTTTTCTTCAACCTCGACCTCTTATTCTGTTGTTCTTTCAAAGAACACCAGATCATCGGAAAACTCCATTTCCATATTATCCAAACATCGAATATGTTTTTCATAACTTTTTAACTCACGAGAAGTTGAATCCCTTCGATATATTGGCTTTAATCTTGAGTAAAATGGTTGATTTTACTATCAATATCTCGTATGAAATTTAGAACATACCTTCCCAGTCAAGTGAATTTTTCTTCATAATTAGCCATTGAGTCATCCACCTGCCTCAATTCCAATAATTTTTTTCCATCCTAAGAATAACTACCTTAGGAAAATATTTCTCAATAAATATACCTTTGAATTCATACCAATCAAGGGCATTAATCTTCTCACTATCCCTGATATTTTTCACCATCGACCACCACAAATTGGATTCACCTTCAAAACGGTAAATAGAAACACTTACCTTTTGATGTTATGAACACCCCATGACATCAATAATCTTCTCTAGTTCTTTAATCCACCCTTTAGCTAGCACCTGGTAAGATTATCCTCTGAATGATAGAGGATGCTACCTCATGAAATGCTCCACTACTGACATGTTCCTCTACGGTTGATCTGGATGATCTCGTGCATGGATACCACCACTATTTATAGCCTGATCCAAATGTGCCATCACTACAACAAACTATTCTGTTTCGATTCCAACCATCTCAAGTTTCTGGTTTGGAAGGTTGTTTTCCTCTTAATTTCATCCCATCATACCTGCCATATTTCCTCTGTGAAAAACCATTCTAAACACAGAAATATCTTAGGCGAAGCAACATGGTAATCTGTAAATGCTATATAATTTTAATCTTACCATAAATTAATTTATGGAAATTAATTTAACAATATTCTAACTCCTAAAGTTGTCTAAACTGACCTTTGATACCAACTAAAAGGACTCAACCTTAAAAATTACATAATGTTTAATTAATTTAATAATTCACATTGGTGATCTTTTCATGTTTATAGTTTTAGGTAATTAGGCCATAAAATATACATTATATCTCAAATATTACAACGTAGACACTTCTAGTAAGTATCTATTTTTTCATAAAATAAAAACTTTTGAAAAAAAGAGTCATGTCTAGTTCCATGCTTTAGACAACATGACTTTTCCATGATCTCATCCTTGAACCTATCCATATTTAAGTCATGTAAAAAACATTTCAAAAAAAATGGTATGAGCATAAAAAACTAAGTAAGGTTTATAAAATAAATAAATAAATCATTAGTCCATCAATACATAAAAAACATAATCCATTTTACATACCTCATGAAATCAAAATATTTTTGAATAAAACATATAAATCATAAATCATAAAGGTTACTTGTGTCATCCATAACATACTTACATTGTATTTTTCACAACTACATAGGGAGTTACGTTTGGAATACCCATCACAGTATATTCTCTAAATATATAAGGAGAAAATTAACATTTACCTCTGTCATGTTACCTAATGAACTAGAGAGCTATCTCAGGCTCAACCACCCTAGGTTTATCACGGAACAACCCGTATAAGTAAACAATGCCCAAGAACCATAACATAGTCATAACACATAACATAAGAATAAAGGAAAGGTAACATTCCCACATTGAAAACAAAATATATCATTTCAAGATATTGAAATAATAAATCCATTATAAAAAAAATTCAATACCAAAAATACAAAAAAAATAGTATATGGTATTTATTTTTCTTTTAAAAACATTACGAATTGTTCTGGAATCCAAATATCAAATAATGTCAGTGGCAGTGGAAAGGTCATTTTCACCACGTGCGTTAAAAACAAACATTGTTTTTGTAATTTAGAAAAATGCTTCATAGAGAAAAGATTCCCTTTGAATGAAATTAAAAGTCAAAGGGGTTTATACACCGTATAAACTAAAGTCATTTATAAATCAAAGGATGCCTCAATGAAAGGATATTGAGACAAAGTCACTTACCTCGTGTCATACTTGACTCGTTCATTCTTTAATCTCCTAAATAATAAACTAAACTTACTTTATACTTGATTTAGAAACTTTTTCATGTTTATTATTCCTTTTATATAAATTATTACCATGTTATAAACACTACATAATCATTTATGTTAATAATGGTGGTTTTGTCGATATTTGGTACTTTAGTCAAAAATGAACTTCTTATAATTACAAGTTGTTCATTTGGTCAAAATTCTGTTATCTCCAAAATGATATTCATGATTTAGATATCATATATATCATATTTATATTCAGTATATATGTGTATTTATAATAGTACATAACATTTGGAGATATGAAATGAAATCCACCGTTCATGGAGACAGTAAGTCGTACGTACGCATGAACACTACTTTCATTTTTATTTCGTATTTAATGGAATGAAAAATTAATGATACATAGGTATATTATAATTCAATTATAATATAATATATAATTTCATTAACTCCATCCTTTATACATTCCACGTATGGAATTAACAAGTTATATCACTTTGAGGGGGCGGTAGTCTACACTTCCTCAAATGAAAATATCGTATTTAATCATTATGGAAACCATAAAGGTATTATATAAATGAAAAATAAAGAATTATAGAGACAATATAAATATAATATATATCATATAAAAATATCGTTCTATCTTAATGTCCACCATAAGAGGTGGTAGGAGAATATTGAACAATCATCATTTCGTGAGGTAGTAGTTCACCGTCCATATAAAATGTATGTTCTTTACCCATTAGACAGAGGTGTGTGTAACTGTAGTTCGAATACTTATCATAAAAACAACGTAGTATATTGAGGATAATTTTTTTTATTTACCTAGGATGTTACAAAGGGACTCCAATGTATACTAATCATCTTCACCTATCTCATATTCTTCTACTTAAGACTTGATTTTTTGTATGAAATTGAAAATTAAAAATCCCATCATTTTACCCCCCCTATGATTTACAACATCATCCATTTCAAAGTAACACTAAATATATTAACTAAAGATCACCCCTATCAATTTCTATATTCATTAACTCTTCAATACATCATAAATAAAATCCTTTGACTACTGTTTCCTTAAGAACCAAAAAGAATGTATATAATTATAGTCTAGTATAAATGGAGACACCTTTCACCCTTATTCTAGGTATGTTACACCGACACTCACAACACTCACTATAACTACACAATAAATGATTCATACCACTAGGAAATCAATAGGGTTATCCCCACTATATAATTTCCTATATCTTTTTCCAAGTTACAATTACTAACCAAAATTATGACATCCTACATAGATTGTTTATCTTAATCATTTCTTTAAGAACAAATGATTGTATGGTTCTACACATCCCCACTATCCCATATGATAAGATACTGTCCTTTACAATGCATATTATCTACACACAAATCATATATCTTGAACAACAGAAACTAGAAACACCAATTAGGTCACCTTTCAAATCAATCATGCCAGCATGAGGGTACTAGACATTACATAAATTAGTATAATTTGATAAATGTCACCCAAAATCAATTTGAAACATGTTAAATACTTCTCACATGCATATGAGAATTCATTAATACCCACATTGATGTCCCAATTTTCAATGTATGAGACGTCCCTTTACCCTTTATTTCTAGTTTTATGGTCCTTTATCCTATGATTGTCTTATGTTCCAAATTTTTATAGATTAAACAATTTATATTTATCCTTCTAAATCTATTTGATCAATAAAAAATTGATATATTTATTTAAACATGGGAATCCTACTTTTTCCCCCATGAACCCATAATCAAGAGTCCTAAATATAAGCAATGAATTTTCTTCAACGGGCAGTTTTACTAAGGTTAATACTCATTGGAGGATATCCTAAATCCCTACCTTATTTTCCAAGAGCAATTGTCTCTTAGACATCCCTCTATGACATGAAGTTAGTCAATGAATGACTATATTTCTAATGATCCATTTTCCATCGTATTCCCGTGTATTTATCATCTAAATTATACTTAACATTCAACAACACTTTAATTTACCTTATACTTTACTAGTTTAGATTAAATTTCATCTCATACACGGTCATAATATATTTTTATCTCGTTCATCACACTTATTATTCATAGGAAAAATCATTTACAAAATGGGTTTTCATCCCCAGAATGTACATAGTATACTCATATACTCATTATTAATTACATGGATTTATAACCTAAAACCACATTCACATCCTAAATTCTCATAATTTAATCAATGTTTATAACCAAATAAAAATAAATAAATACACCATTACATGGTTTAGCTCATGTAATCTCATTTAACATACCTTGTATGCCTTATAAACATACAATCTTTTGGATTCAAGGTAAGAGATGGTATGAAATTCCTTTTCTCGTGATAATATATAGATATCCACTAAATTTCATACATCACACAAAACCACACTCACATTCCTCAATGAAAATTGGGAGATAACCAACCAAATCCAAACCCCCATATCTCATACGATATTAAAACACCCACTATCTCACCTCAATGTAAAGATATAAATCATTAATCTTATTACTAACCTTGATCTTGGTCAAGTTATACAATGAGAAATCATACACCACCATACTATCCTACTACCATAACCTAATCATAATATCATAATTCATATTTCACCATATCTAGTGTCTCAAGCCAAATAAACCAGGATATGCATCCAACCAATCTAGATTATTACCCATCTTGATACACACCCTAAATAACAATCCATGATTTCATTCCTAAACACACCCCATACACCTTAGTCTACACTCTCCATGGTTTTTAATACTCCAGAAATCCCATTCTTGCTTCACTTCCTGCCCAGGACCACAATACTTGTACAATTCCATACCCCAAACCCACACTCTCTATGTTAATACATACCAAATACATTTAATGTATATTTAGAGCCTTTATTAATGAATTAAAAGTCTTTAATTCCCAATAATGTTCTATCATCACACCACAAGAACATACAAATACCATCATTATAATGAAATTGACATCCAGAAAAACTACCACCATTGGTTCCATCTAATTATCATGCCCTCGAGAAGTTATTTAGTAAAATACTAAATAATATATTATTGAAATTTTAATTAACCAAAACCCTTTTTTATAAAAAAAATTCAATTTTCTATCACAAAAATATTTCTAAAATTCTTTTTTATTTAGTCACACTGAGTGAATCACATTTCATATGAACATACATTCCAAGTATGTTGCATGTGCACACACTATTTTTTCACATTAGTCCAAGAGTAAAACAATCAAAAAAAAACTTCATATTTTTATTAAAACTACTAAAAAATAATATAAAATACAAGAAATGTATGTCCCATTCCCTAGAAATTTGAAATTTTACTATCCATGTGTTGGTCAAGTATATGATAGAGGTATCCATCCAATTTTGATGGTCTAACACATTTAATGGGGATATTATAACCACAATATCATAAGCATACAATAAATAAATGATGAATTCATAAAAAATACATCAAAATATAATATGTAATCATAGTGGAAAACTAACTTTAATGATTATATAAAACATTTATATCAAATAAACCCATTTTATAACATACATCGGTTAAAAAATAATAGATTTCCCAAATAGAGTCAATCCTATGCATAGAATTCAATAAAATAAATAAATAAAATTATGCAATACTATCTCTAATAATGTCCTAAACCTCGCCTTTTAACCAAATCCCACACATTTCAAATTACCTAGCATCAGTCACTCCCCTGGACCATATTTCACATATTATGACTGCACATCTAATGAGGTTCACATGCATGGAATGAGTATGAAATGTAGTTGAACACAACCAATGAGGCCCTAAAATATAACCTAATTTATATGTGTGATTTTATGAATATTGTAATATACAAATTAATTACACTCAACTTACAACACACAGGTAGATCCAATGTTTTATAACCTGGACCATATGAAAATTGACCCTACCCACATTAACCAATAATGTCGAAAACTCCCTCATACTAGTACTCGTACCACAATAAGACCCCATCCATCTGATTGGTTCACCAAAAAAGTTATCAGCATCTGAATCTTGGTAGAGGTATAATGAATCCAATCGCATGGGGATGTAAATTCATTAAGAGTACTATGAGAATGAACCAAAAGACCCTAATCATTTTATAATTACTCATAGATATAATATTCACATGTATAAGATGAATAAGAATCATGGGAAGGGTTTAACATAAAAAATTACCTTAGGGAAGATCTATGTTGTTTGTACTATAACATGATATTTGGGAGAATAGTATATTAATCAATTAAAAGTGACAATCTCTTAGATTATTATATTTTATTTTTAATACCCTAACTTCCAAAAAACATTCATGTAAGCCAAGGAACAATATAGACATCACGTCACCCACACCCAACCCTCAGTTGTACACTGATTTTTTCCGAGATAATTGCATCTCACATTTCAATATTAGCCATTAGCTAACAAACATCCAATTACAAACACCTTATATTTATCATCTCTATATCATTTATTACTCATCACACTCAAAGATCATCTTTTAGGTGATCACCCAGTCTATAGGACAAAACCCACTATTCTAACATCTCAAATCTCAAACCAAATTAAGATCAATGATTATCTAACCCCTTCTACCCTTGGTAAGTCATCTCACTTAGTGATATGTTTTCTTAACAAGTTCTAGTTATATTATTTTATTTATTTCCATGGTGATTCAATAACCCTTAGGCCAATTTTACACACATACAACACAACAACCCACTTAGACGAACCATTCTTTTGGGATTAACCTCATGATATAATCTAAGTGGAATACTATAATCGATTGATTCACACCATAATCCCACCATTTAACTATTACCTTAAACTGAATATACCCCTTAAAAGGCCTCTCATGATCTAAACCATGTTTTCATGTCAATCACATCCAAGGTAATTTCCAAGGTCCCAAGATCATACCCCATTCCCATCACATATTATAATGTACTCAAAAAACCTCGTTAAATATTTGATCACACAATCTACTACTAGTGGAAAACAAATATATAACCACAACAGGTCAACCTGGGGACCTTGTATAAAACTTCTCCATTAGAACCCCATGAGGAATCCAATTTACCAACTAACCCAAGGATTATAAGAAAAAATGATCATATAGTAATTAAAAATCATTATATCATAAGTTGAACAACTATTTTGTTCCCAATAGGCTCTACATATATATCCTTCACACAAATACATTTTTTCCCACTTAAGTATCATTGACATTAATACTCACTATTGTATATCAGATTTCATGTAAAATGCATATAAATGAATTGATTAATATTTTGTGTACCACCTACATCACCAATGGAGATAACCCCTTAAATTTAATTTTTCTACAAACATCAAACCTATTTTATTCAGTATATATCATACAAACCAATATGTTATTATAAATGAATCAAATAATTAATTAAAAAACTACTATATTTAGTTTCCATAATCAGTATATAATGGGTATAATCTAAGGAAACTATCCAAGAAGCACCACTTAACTAAAAACATGATCAATAACTTGTGGCACGATCCCAAACTTTTCTTAAATGAAATAACCAACATTTTGATCAAATAAATAGTCAATTTGAATTTAATTTTGATAAAAATATAATAAATATTCAATAGGTGATTAAAATTCACCAAAATGATGAGAAATTGTATGTGTTATTATTTTATGATATTCCTCTAGCTATATCATGAAAAATACCCGTCAATATGGTGTAATTTTACCTTGATTCCATGAAATCACACCAAAATCCCTTGGTTAACCCGCCATAAATCATATGAAATGAAAGAGGAAGTAAAGAGGGAGAAAAAAACAATCTACCACAAAATGATAAATCCAACACTCATGATCTACCATTTATCAAGGGAAGATGTTGAAGGATAGGGGAAGAAGGTATTCACCCCTCCTTGTTTAGAATCCTATATGAGTGATCCTTGAGGGGGTGTTCTGGTATTTAGATACCAATATTTCCCCTTTCCCACACTTTAAAAAAATTACACTTGGTTTTACTAATTACCCAATGGGTACCTACCAACTAATAAGTGGACCACCTATCACCCACTCCAGATCCACTAACTAATCAGTGGTTCACTGAATGGGTTTTTCTCCCCACTAAGAACTCACTAGGTTTATGGTTTCTCACCATCGAGTACCTGATGGTATCTACCACATTATTATCGAAATACTAACTAAACTAGGGAATAAAACATATGTATATAGAACAAGGATTTAAAAATGTTAACTTCATATTTACATATCAAATTCATCCCCAGTGATTCACTACCTAGTAATAAAACCAATGATCAAGAATGAAATAGTTAAGAATGAAATTTAATTTAATAATTACCTCATTTTATTTGAAAGTGTGTTGGAAAACTACTTTTCATCAGTGACTATTTCTAAAAGGAACTAATATCTGATACCTTTAGATCATCCTCATACACTTTGAATGTTTTTGGTAACATCGATCGTCAATATTTGTGTGCTAGCGTGGAGATTTGATGAAGCCTATAATGTCTTGGTGATCACTGCTACGTCATTCCAATGTTCCACAAGGGTGGTCTATGATCGATTACGAAGACCAAGTTCTTGTCTCTCTATGATATGGGATATAAGAGGGAGTATATGTCAAATTCTAGTGATGAATAATGTTCCAAATTAGATCCTCTCATTCCTTATATAGTTAGGAATAAAATACCCAGAAATGGCTCCTCCCCCCCCCCCCCCCGAAAATGTAATACCCACTAGATAAGTTATAGACGACATGTTATGACTGAATAAATATGTCATAAATTTCATTTATATTTTTATCACTTATGTTTAATATAATTAATATATTAATTGATAAAAAATATCATTAATATGACTCATAATTCCAACAAGTGAATATTAAAATAATATTATTTCATTGAATATTTTCCCACATATTCACTGAATAACTTTTATACTTTTAATAAATAAATTCAATACCAATTATTATAAAGTCACATAATAATAATTTATTTATTTCATGATGATCATTCCAACATAGACATCAACCAATCCTCATTGTGGGGCCTACCATGTCTTAAACACATATTCATAAGAATAGGATGGATTTTTTAATATTCTAAGTATATAACCCTCTAAGGAATTACCTCAAAATAATTGAGTACTAATATGTGACCCAAAATGGAGTCTAGTAACCCATCAGCACCCCCTAAGTAGATAAGGTATATTCATAGTAACAACAACCTCGTATGAATACATGTTGTGTAATATAATCTCTTAATATTGTGATATATCATAAAGTAATACACAAACTTTATGTTATTATCCGTTATCATTTTTTTAATCCATTTACCTTACTCGACAGACTTACATTCTTCTAACATGGACATGGATTTGTCATAGGTACTTCTATCTTGATCAATAGGGTCTAGGATAACACTAAATTTTAGAAATCATAAATTTTCTCTTGACCATTCAATCAATCTATTACAACGAAGGGCACACCAAAATCAATCTACCTCTCCATGAAATAAGTTCCATGGTTTTCATCTTGTATCAAAGTATATATTCCAATTTTATACACATATACTAATCTCAAGTTAAGAGACTAATGAAAATTATCTTAAATAGGAACAACGAAGGACTTAAGAAAATGTGGTGTTCTAATTGACAGTTCAATCCCCATGATCTACTCTACTCAAGATCATTAAGTGTGAACATCATGAGAATTATCAATGCTTATGATCCACCAACAACTAATAGTGAAACATCATCAGTGTCTGGTCAGTATGATGCATCTACACTATAAGACATAAATTTAATATTACTAACATAATATTTCAAAAATTTCATTATAGATTAGAACTATTATAACATGTTGAAATGAAAAATAATCTATGGGAATTACCATTTAAATGTTGTAAATAGAAATATGAACACTATTGTGATAAGAATTCATCATGAATAACTCACTTTATACATGATGCAGTAATAATAAAGTACTGTTTAAGTTAGTTCTAATGCAGTCACTACTAAAACACTCCCTCATGCACTATAGAAAACTTCTTAATAATACTTGTTATATCTTACATGATAATATTATGCATAGTTTGAGTTCTTGATTTATTCATTGGGCCTAATATGTCTCATCTATGTGGATAGTTTTCTATTTATGACTTTACCTCCTTGAGTAAAACTCCTCAAAAGAATATATCCCTAAGTGTATTTTTTTCCTCTATCTAAACTTGAAATCTTTGTTAGTACCATTATTATATCCTTATCATAATTTATATTATGATAATAATTTACATACTAGGTGTGAATCCAAGAATTGAAAAAAAAATCATTTTTTATTTTATAGTTGTTCTTTAGCTGTATCAGAAGCTAAAACACACTCAATATTTATAGATATGGATACAACTAATTATAAGTATCTTCTCTCGCTAATTTAATAATCATAACTATGAAATTAGATCATATTGATGAAAATAACGATTAGTTTTTGTCCCCTTATAACTAGGGTCCCTTCCTATCCATGTATCGGGAATGAATCCCTTATAATCTCTCATGTACAATTAGATAGTTATGATTGATTCCTATGTAGTTTTCTACGATTTAACCAATATTTATCTACCATAAATTAAATCTTTGAAATATAATATTTAGTAAATATAATGGAATATGTGATAGATCCATCCCTAAAGATTATGGAATTATACTCACCATTATAATCTCCTCATATGTCTCATACATGTTTTCTTTTAAAGATTTTTACCATGTGACAATGTAAATGATTCTTTCTTGAATTTTTATGACTTTTATTTTTCTTAATTCATTTTCATTATATTTATTTTTACTTGTTCTAAGAAACCCATTAGATCTACCTCAGTAGATCTGTTTCCTAGAACTTGGTTTCTACTTTAAGTCAATCATTGCAAGGATTCCATCATCCTAATATTAACTACCTATAATACTAAAAAATACTATTTTCCATATGTCATTAACATATTTTTACTTGGTAAATAGTGTTATTACCACTAACCTCTTGCATACACATGGTGAAAATTCATCCAAAATGAATATTGTGTGATCTCGTTGCTTACTTAAACCTAAAATTGGATTTTGATAAATTGAACCCCCTTATTCGAATTATATGGTGTCACTAAATATTTCTGGTTGTATAATATAGAAACATTCCATGTACTATGTTCTTAACATCCAATTCAAAATATAAAGATCGTAAATATTATCTATGTTAAGTAAAATTCAAATGGATTGAGCATGATAATTGGTGTAAAGGTTTCATCATAAACTATGTCTATGAATAAATTTTTAAACCTTTTAGCCATTAATTATTCCTCAATGGTATAAAGTTTACCATTCATGTATTTTTTATCTTTAATGCCACTATATTAGAAAGATTTGAAACATTAAAAATATTAATCACTTGTACAGTGATACATGGAATCCATTATTGAATTTTAATTGAACATTTAAATATTAACTCATTGAAATTTACTTATTACAAATAGGATTCATTATTCTCAATTAAAAATGTATCACTTATTATGGTGAATATGAAACATCCACTATGGTTTCATCCTTCCTACATAGTATATGCCTCTAGGATATTAATTTTCTTTATGATCTTGTGGAACTGATTCTCATTCGAAATAGTTGTACATCTACAACCTTGACTTAACCCAACTCAATATTTCTCATAGTTTCTAAAATAGATATGTTCACATTTTATATAAATATAGTCTATCACTTGATTATAAATTTTCTATCATAGATATTTATATAATATCTTATCTGAACATTAAGATACTAATAGAGGCACACTTTGTGTTTTTCTTTATGCATGTTTTTTTATATCCTTAACAAGACATTTTTATCTAATCACATGTTATTATAACATAGTTGATTTAGTTCATATCATAAATATTATGGTATCCAATTGTCATTATAGTTGTAATATGGTTATGGGATAATTCCATTATTTGTGAAGCATGTATCGAAAAATAAAGGAAGTTTTTTTAATACATGTGAGTCTCATCAATGATGCTCCTTTTAATAAAATCATGAATCTGATTTGTATAAGGAAATGTGTGTGTTGGAACCAAAATTTGCCAGGAAAAAGCGGCCCCAGGATGTCCCCACAGACTGCCTCGTGAAGCCCCTTTGCGGAGTCCCCAGTACCGCGGCCGCCGCAAAACAAAGAAGGCAGGAGGCTCCACAAACGCATTTGACGTTCGCAAGCCCTCCGCGAAGCAAAGAAGTCGGGAGGCTCCTCGAACACATTTGAAGTTCACGAGGCCACCGCGAAGCAAGGAGGCGGACCCCTCCACGAATGCATTTGACGTTCGCGAGCCTTCCATGAAGCAAAGAGGCAGAACCTTCCACGAATGCCTTTAATGATCGCGAGCCCCCTGCGAAGCAACCACGCCCCTCTTCGCGCCTCGTAGGATCTACTTCGTGGCTCCTCTTGCCTATAAATATTGGGCTCCTCCCAAGCCCAATGGATGGACAATCCGACCTTTCGACTTCCTATCTCCCAAATCGTGAATCACCCTTTGCTCTGTGAACGATGAGCTATGTGAGGTACTTCTGCTTTGCGAAGTGCCTCCCCTTTGTCTCGTTTTGACCACCTCTTCAGAGAGGGATGCCCTTCTCGAAGCCTAAGGTCCTTCGTGGAAAAAGGGGATCCCTAAGGGGACCCGGGTCGTCGTGGAGCATTTATGCTTCGAGAAGTAACCCTCATGTACACGTGATCTTCATGCAAAGGTAAGGACACTGTACTTCGTGAAGCACATCACTTCACGAAATATTGCTTCGCGAGGCACCTGTGCTCCGTGAGGCAGTACTCCACGAATGCCTTTCCACTTCTCGAAGCACCTCCCATATTCACCTATGCCCTATGCTAAGGATGAGGCACCCCACTTTGCGAATCACACCCCTTCGCAAGAGCCTTTCTCCATGAGGAGCGGCAGAGCTTCACAAGGCCCCTGCCAATGAACCCCCCTGCTTTGAAATTCCTTTTTCTGTGCGACCCTTTAGGTTTGGATGATGTGATTTCAAAGTCCCCTGGATACCACGTCCCGTTGCGTTTCTTCGCCCCATGCTTCTTCGCATAGGCACACTAACGGCTATTGCTTCTTCTCATAACCACGCTAACGTAGACCCCTCAATAGATCACTCCATAACACCCCCTAGTCACAGCATTATCGGTGCCTTACCTCTACTAAGGAGCAGAGGGTACCAGTTATGTTAGTCCTAGGGGTGCAGAGTGATCCCACCTCGTCCAAGCTATCGGACGTTAAACTTCCCAGCACCATCATCCTAGAACATGACGTTAAACTGTGAGGGGAGAGGGGTACAGGGGATTTTTCACCCTTTCCCTCTCTCACTGGGCCTTGCTGCCACTGGGCCTCCACTTTTGAGTAAGTCCCATCCTCCCCGGCAAAGGCATGCAAAGGGCATGGTGGGGATCAGTAATTATCCTTTCTCAGGTTCCGAAGACCAAGAGGTGAAATGGGGACAGGGCATTTCTCACCCTTTCCCTCGCCCTTTGGGCTTTGTCGCCACTAGGCCTCCACCTTGGAGTAATTCCCATCTTTCATGATGAGGACCTGAGAGGGGGGATGGGCGTCGTGACCCTCCTTTCTTCCATTTGAAGTCCCTCTCCCTTTGGGCTTCATCAATCCCGGGCCTCCTCCTGGAGTAAGTCCCAATCTTCCTCTCCCTGGGCTTCCTAGATCCTATGCCCCATTTCACTTCTCAAGGACGCACCTTTCGTGGCGTGATCTCCAGATCTTTGCAGCTTCTTGTTTCTCACACCGAGCATGACTCACATGGGCATAGAGTATGAATTGACTGTGACACCAACCCTGGGCCACCTAGAGTGTAAGCCTCATACCATGAACTATGAGGTCTTTGATCCTTGCTAAGGCAAGGTACGTAGGAAGTCTCCCCGAGGTTCAAGCCCAACAATCGGTCGTTCTGACCCCTGTCACGTCGGTTCACCGGCATCTGGGAAGCCTAGAGTGTAATCCCCACACCTCCGAATCCCGAATGACGGGGAATTTGATCCATGTTAAGGCATGGTATGTAGGAATACATACGAGGTTCAAGCCCAAACTTGGTCAATCCGACCATCTTCACGTCGGTTCACCGCACCAACCCTCGGCTTCCTAGAGTGTAATCCCCACACCATGCTGAACTACGGGGACTTTGATCCTTGCCAAGGTACGGTATGTAGGAAGCCTCCCTAAGGTTCAATCCCACCATCCATATGGACCCCCTGTCCTTATTCACATTGGTTCACCACTCATCACAAACTATGTGGAATTTGATCCATGCCAAGGCATGGTACGTAGGAAGCCTCCCCAAGGTTCAAGACCAACACTCATCGGACCCCAGGTCCATCTTCATGTCAGTTCACCGGAACCCATCCACCTAACTACAGAGACATTGATCCATGTTAATGCATGGTACATAAGAAGCCTCCCTGAGGTTCAATCCCACCATCTGGTCGTTCTGACCCCATTCACGTCGGTTCGCCAACACCCGGGGAGCCTAGACTGTAAGCCCCACACCCATCCTGAACTACGAGGTCTTTGATCCTGGATAAGGCATGGTAAATAGGAAGCCTCCCCAAGGTTCAAGCCCAACACCCTGTCGATCCGACAATCTTCACATTGGATTATTGACATCCATCCCGAACTACGGTGACTTTGATCCATGTTAAGGCATGGTACGTTGGAAGCCTCCCTGAGGTTTAAGCCCAACAATCATTAGTCCTGACCATCTCCATGTCGGTGTACTAAGCTCCTTACCGAACTACGTGGCCTTTGATCCATGTCAAGGCATGGTACGTAGGAAGCCTCCCTAAGGTTCAAGCCCAATAACTGGTCATTACGACCCCTTTCACGTCAGTTCACCCTCGTCCCGCATGATGTTAATCTTTATTCGCTATATGAACTATGTGGTATTTGATTCCCTTCCATGGGGATATGTAGGAAGCCTCCACGAGATTCAAGCCCATCACTCATGTTTCATCCTGATCTCTCCCTCGAGCCTATGTGTTTCGGTAAGATCATATCCAAACATGGAGATTCTATTTTCTTCAGATCCCATCTGTGCGTCCATTCTCTCGGGCCGCCTCCTAAGGCATCCCATCGTCCCAACAAACTATGCGGACATTGAATCACTGCCACGGGGATACTTAGGAAGTCTCTTCGAGGCTCAAGCCCAAATCCATCGTCCATCCTAATCCTTACCTGGGCTGCCACATCCTGGTAAGGTCATGCCACTTCATAACCCACCCCATTCAAAAGCTTTCGGGAAGCCACCCATGTGTCGGCCCCAATATCGGTGTACCCTCCGGGCGTAGCACCCATCTGATCCACTCTAGCCAGTGTTACGATCAGTCTGATCCGTCTCCGCTGGACTTTAAACTGGAGGCATACCCTGTGTTAAACATGGGAAGTGGAGGAAAACCTCAGAGACATGCCCATGGCATGTGACTCCCCTCATGCGACGTGGGATGCCTCAGGATTACATGCCCTCAAGAAGCCCTATAATAAGGGGAAGAAAATCGAATGCGCCAGTGTTCCAGCACCCAGACACACCAGCGATGCCTCAACGTGACTACTCCCCCAACTGAAGGTTGCTTCCCTGACCGGACCCCTTGGAATGTCCCGACAGAAGCAGTG
This sequence comes from Viscum album, assembly GCA_963277665.1. NCBI lineage: Eukaryota > Viridiplantae > Streptophyta > Magnoliopsida > Santalales > Viscaceae > Viscum > Viscum album. The sequence goes on from OY728167.1 coordinate 669,925,679, forward strand.
TAATTAACCATAATCCATGAAAATATGGCACTAGGACGAGTTTCACGAACTATGTCTTAATCTATAAGGGAGACCCGGACTAGGTGACGAGTTCCGAGTAGGAATCCCTAGAAGGAAGAACCGACATCCTATCATCTGGTTTCGATCAAGGAGAAAACATCCCCGAACAGGGAGCAGATGCCGCCCGCCTTTGGAAAGTGGGAATGCAGGGCAACAAAACAGCGCCGACGTCCCCCGAGTGATAAGGACGCGCGCCCCCCGACGAAAGCGTCAGAAACAGAAATGGTGAACCCGACATGAATGTCATCTCCTTACTATGGGGATTAGTAGTGCTCAAGACATTAGTATACTGACATGTCACCGGATTCAAATATCTGGCACCGGGTCCTTCCATGAAAATAGTGGGCCTTGCATGAAACTCACCAGAAGTTGGGACGGTCAATGTGTTGGGCATCTTGGTCTATGACGTTGTCTGCATGGATCCCTCTTACCGGTCATGGAAGACGGAATGGCATTAGGGAACCAGTCGTCGATTTCTTTTCCTGTCAGTACTAATGAGTTCATCTCCCCGCTTCTCAAAAATCAGGTTGCAGCATCAGAAACGTGATCACCACCTGCCCGTCCACGCAGGGGTAGGGGCAATGCCAGCATAGCCGCTCTGCATGGCTTTGCCTCTTCCGCAATGGCTTCTACATCAATGACCATGGGACACCCACGCCCCCTCTCTCCATCAGAAATTATCCAACGAAGTGTAATCAATGACCTCGTGCGTCGCTACGAGGAGGAGGGAATAATCCCAACCCGGGATATGGCCCGCCTTGATCTGGAGGCGTCTAGGCCTCATCGCCAACGTTGCCCCTGAGGGCTGCGGAGGGAGCCATTTCTCCCCATCCCGACAGACAACTGATTTGGGAGCCTGTCCCCAGAGCGCCTTGATGACTCCCTACCTTACGCTGATGAGGTTTGGGACGTCTATCCAAGCCTGGTAAGAGTCACATCCCATGGGCTCCCAGTAAGGGCCCCCACCCATCTGTGTCAGTGCTGCTGACCAATCTTGCTGGATGAGGAGTAGGTAAGCTATGCACCTGCGCCACCAGTACCGGTTCGTCCGACCCGACGCCAGCGTCGGGCGCAAGCCGAGGACGCCCACCAAGGGGTGTCAATGTCGATGGATACTGTGTCCTGGGCCACCGACGATGCATATCCTCAGGACCTTGCATACACTATGTAGGGACGCTTATACGCCCAACCGGGATTGAGGCCCCAACTACCCCATGGGCGGGCTGGGTCGACTCTCCTGGTCACAGGCACTAGCAGTGGTCGCCGCGAACCAACACACAATGATTCCACCCCATATGGAGGTCCTCCCCATACTACCACTACAGCAAGCGTGAGCCTCCCCCGCTTCGAGGCTCAGCATGGATGTCCGCCCCATGTTATCCCCAATCCCAATGAAGGTATGCCCCGCAACAGCAATGCTCAGCACAGAGGCCTCTCCTGTGCCCATTACACTGGATACAGAGTCATCCCTCCTGCTCCCGACCACCGACGTAGGGACATTATACATCTAGTCTCTCTCCAACATGGGGATCCTCCCTACGTCCTCTGAAAAGCCGATAAAGGTTCTCCTCATCCTGGAAATCAGAGTGGTGGAGGCCAGCTTCACTCCCCCAGCACCCAGCATGAAGGTCCTCTTCAGGCTCCTACCGGTACCAATGAAGGTCTTGCCCGCTCTAGTGTTACCCATAGGGGTTCTCCCTGGGTACCCTTCCACATTTGTCCCGGTGCTCCTTGCACCCCCGCCTTCTCAGGTGGAAACTCCCTCGGCCCCAGCACTAGTGCGGCTGAAGGACCTCCTGTCAGAAATCAGCCATGTCCTGAGGAGCCATCCAGAGGCAGGAAGGCGGGTTGTTTTCGCCAAAAGAAACATTCTGGGAAATCCCATACGGAGATCAGACTGGTCCACTTCTCAGACTCCGAGGCGGAATACAACTCGGCACAGGAACCCTCCCCTTGCTCATATGAGTCAAGGGTCGGGGCAGGAACAAGGAACATCAGCTTGGTGATCCCGGAATGCGAGGTCCACAGGATTCCCACCTCCCTCCATAGGTATATCCATGAGGATGATGTTTTGGTGACCATGCAGGTTATGGTCTTGCAATCCCCGCCATCGTCACCAAAAGCGTTCTCTACCTCCGCGAGAGATCACAGAGAACTATTTTGGGGGGCAATAACAGGCGAGCAACATCGCGACCCACCACCAGTAGCCCTGGCCCCTAATCCAGGGACGACAGCCATCAGCTCCACTTATCGCGACATAGTGGCCAGATCATTTCACTCTTCAAAGGACAGCCCGAGAATTGGCGGGCAGTCAGCCCGCTGGCCGTACTCGTTGCCGGCCAGCCTACCGTCCCAGCGGTCTGCCTCAGTACCGTTGTTGGTTCCCCAATCACCCTTGATCGACGAGTGGGGAAATGAAGGGCTAGAACCCTGAATCTGAGCCGAGGATCTGGTGGAACATCCTCGCAGCAGATCACTTCCGGGAGAGGTTCTGGTCAGCGGAAGCACCAGACATCCTTACGTCGGAATCCCTAAACCCAGAGGAAGTTGAGTGCTTCCGCCAAACCCTATAAATGACACACATCTGTCTTCGTTATCATAGGGTTGTGTACCCCAGGATCCATGCTCATTTTGAAGACATCAGAGAACAATGTCGTTTGGTCGATTTGGCTGCACTCCCCGTGGCCCAGCACCCTGACTCATCAGGTCGCCAGAGGACCCTCCAACAAATCTGTGCTTAGAGTTTCAAGGTACTCCGCAAAATTATCAAGGAGGCTTCCCCCCACATGGAGATCCGTGGTTGGGGGCAGTATGCTGCCCTCCTCTTCAGCTCTATTCTCCATAAGCCCAACTTGATATGCGACATAGAGGACATGCCTCCAGGAAAGGTCTCGGTTAACATGGCTGGCCCATCGGAAAAAGAGGACGACCTAGATCTCTTCGGGGATGACCTCCCTTCCGAGGGGTTTTTACACTTGCTGGATCCGTTGGGAAGGATCACCTGTCAACAGGTAAATCCAATGGGTCTTCATGTGCCTACTGAGTCCTTAACCCTCAGTCAGAACCCAAATAAAGGCAAGGAGTTTGTCGGCACCCTAAAACCCTCTGAGCCATCCGGGTCAGTCCAAAAGGTGGAGGAAGATTCCGAAAAGGCCATGTTGCGCCAGCAACTCGCTGAATAGAAGAAGGTGGTCGATGACCTCCGGGTGGAACGCGCTGCAGAGCGACGGCCGGAGTATGGCAATACTCCACCAGGAGGTCAGGTGTAGAGACCCAAAGCCAAATGTACATGGACATTACATTACATTTGCGGAATAATTAATACATGACAAAAAAATGCCGAAAGACCGTATTAGTTTAGTGTCTTTGGAAACTCCGAATGTAATCTTCTAATCATGATGCGAGATATTCAACATCTCCCATAAAGATCTTCCCCTTTTTGGTTTTATTACCTAAAACCATTCTTTATATCCGGGGGAAAATAAAACATAAAAAGGGTGAGCTCAAATGATCATTAATGGTAAACATAGAGAACATAAAACAATCCATAAACATTTGAATGCAAAAACTTGAGCATAAAATCTAAACATTAAAATATTGAGCAAAGACATAAATCTTGGAAGTATGTAAGGAATATATCATAAAGGAACATCAATCTTCATAAAATAACATTGGAATAAAACATGTAATTTTGTAAAACCATTAATCACATGATATGATTTCTATAGTAGCCAAAGCATTGTTTCCAAGACCATATTAGTGGACAAAATCCCTTTCTGAATCGAGTTCACTCCCCCTTCCAGTCCTGTATCACTGAACCAGATTAACATACCATTTCATCCCTGACTATATCATGATATATAAATCTTTACCCAATGAATTGGAGGGAGATATAGGTCCCACCCATCTCATAAGGAAATCATTCTTTCGTGTGCCACAAAATCATAAATCATACATCATAGCATAACGCATGTAATAAAATGGGATTCTTAAACATCATGCCATCATAACATAATCCATATAAAAAAATGGATATCATTTCATCATAAGAATAATCAAACCATGTAAATAATGGAGACATTGTACTTGAAACATAAACATATTAAAAATGACATTTTTAGATGGAAAATAGTTTGGATAAAACACTTGAAATTAATTCTTGAGGAAAATATCATTTCATCTTCAAAATCATTTTATTTTCAAAAAATTCCATGCAATATTAAAATAAAAGGGTTTTGTTGAAAATAATCATGAAATATTGTAGAGGAAACATCATGAAAATGAGGTGTTATGAAACCGTAAAAATCTGTTCATGCCGTATAAGTAAAAAGTAACATTCTCCTCATACTTTTATTGGAAAAGTCAAAAAGTTCCTCGTATGGTAAACAAAAGAAGGATTTCTACCATATGACGTGGTGAAAGTCGAAAAAGGGTAAAAATGACTTTAAACATACATGGAAGAAAAGTAGACATTTTATGAAAACATTTTGAGAACATATGGACATGGATGATAAACATAACCCCAGTAAATACTTACAAATAAACAATATCAGATAAGAATGAGATTGGAATAATTATCCCTTACCTTATGTCTGATATGCTTCGTATGTATCCGAACCTCCTGTATAATGATTTAAATAATGTAATTGACTTATTATAGAATCATATTCGTTGTTATGATATCATATATGGTTAACTTATGACTTTATATTTCCCGTTCTTTTGTAAATTCGATGTAAAAGCAGCGATTTTGGTAAAATAGTTTCATTTATTCTACGTGTTTCGACTTGTTGTTCTTGATATTATTACTTATATCCAGATTTACATAATTCCAGAATGTAAAACATGATTTATATATAATATATATTCAGAATATACATATATATATATGATAGATCGGTAAATGGAATAAAATACACCGTTCATGGAGACGGTAGGCCGTACGTATGCATGAACGCTGTTTTTGTTTCCTTATTGAATTGAATGGAATTAAGTAGATGACATACATATATATATATATATACATAAATCCAGTATCATTATTATGTCATATATTTCATTATTATTCATTATATATACTATATAATCATTCATTAATGGTTAACATGGAGAATGAATCTCATCGCGTCGTGGAGACAGTAGTCCGTACGTACGCACGAGCGATGTATCATTCCCATGATCATGGAATTGTATTGAAGTGTATGTATAATATTTAAGAATCAATATCAATTTACAATAATCATATATAGTTATTTATTTACACCATTATACCCATCCAAGTAAGGTGGTGGTCGAAAACAGATTACACCACGGCGTGGAGACGGTATTTCGTACGTACGCACACGAGGTGATTTCGTTTTCCGTAGGATGGATAGAAGGTGAAATAAGGTTGATTAATATTTATAATAACATATCAGTATATAAGTAATACTGATGTTATTACTTTATAATGACACAACTAAAGAAGAAGGAGAAGAAGAAGAAAGAAATTTGAGAGAATTGTAAGAAGAGATTACCTCTTCTTCCACGCACCTCTTTTAAGCTTCCTCGTAAGGAAGAAAAATTGGTCTTTTGAGAATATCAGAACCTCCAGAATGTTTATAGGGAAGTGGAGATGATAAATTTACAGGGGATGGCCGAGATTCAAGGCTCAAAAGGGTCTGAAAAGAATATGGAAGGGGTGCCCTTTTTATAAGGGAGGAGAGGGGCACCTTTGGAAAAACATAAAATATTATTTTATAATAAAGACATATTTGGTTTTTAATCGCTCCAAATTGATTTATTTCTAAGATAAGGTGTGTATGGGTCGAAATACTCTCAACCAATAGGATTTAGACAAGTTTAGGTTACTATTTTATCCTTATCTTTTAGATTTAACTCTAAGTTAAATTTTTTAACTTTTACTGTGTCTTTTTGTTTTCTTACACTATATGGTTAATAAACTTACTATAACAAGCCAAACGAATCCCAAGTGGTTCATTATTAATATAAATATCCTAATCTAAGTCATTTTTTCGAACCTTATATTTTTAGGAATAAAATAACAAATAATAATATTATATTTGTTTTAAAAACTATTTTATGTCGATTTTGACACTATTTGTATTTGATTTTTACGAAACTCATAACAGCATTATTAGTTCTAAAAATTTAATTAAATAAATATTATCATGTCCTATTAACTAATAAAATTAGTTTAATTCATAAAAAGTCTAAAATTTCATTTATTTGGGTATTTATAACATCAATTATGTTAATATTTCATTAATAAGGTAATTACTACATCATCATTGTGTCGTAAATACTTTAAATTATTTAATGTCTAAAAATTATAAATAAAATACCATTATGTAGGAAATATTTTTATATTTCTAATTAATATTTATAGTTGAATTTATCTTATTTATAACCCTATATTAAAAATGTTTTAGTTATTAAACTTTGATTTTAACTATTTTAACTCTTCTTTAAATAAAAGAATAATAACTGTCTTCATCTAATCCAAGGGGACCTAAAGGGTAATATTTTATCCCTATGGTTGTTTTTGTTCGAATTATACTTATCCAATAGAATTAGTTCATGTGTTACGGTAATGGTAATATCATTTTTACCCTTAATTACCCTATTTACTTTTTACCGTGGTAAATAAAAGTAAAAAGTTACTATTAACCAAAAATTATTTCTATCATGTTGAACCAAATTTTACTCCTTGATATTAACCGTGTATCTTGGATTTTTGAAATTCCACTCATAGAAGCGGTAAAAAGTAATTTTTTAAATTCTCCTAGGAGGTGGGTAAAAGACGGTGAAAAGTTCAATAAAATTTTTATATATCTAAAATTATTATAAAATGACTCCAATGAATTACATTTAACTTATATAGGTATTATGTATCAATTTTGACCTAAAATAAATTTAAATAAAATAAATAATTATTTAAATAAAAATTTGGTTTTAAAATAGTAGCCTAGTGTTTTCACTGTTCATCAAAAATTGAAAGTTTTCAGAAAAATACCAAAAATTCACCCTTGGTTAATTTCGGTATTCCAAATCCAAAAATGAAGTCCATTTTGAAAGATAAAATTTATAAAATTTCAAAAAGTGGGTATTACTATTCATAACAGCTAGTTCATAATAATATTATAATAATATCTTATTTAGTGAAACTCGATATTGCGTACTACACATACTATCGGGGAAGGTCTTGATTGTGTGTAATGTAAGCCAAGTCATGGATACGTGTAGTGAAATATCTGTTTGGTGATGCGTATAACATAATCAAAACTTATTTAATTTCTACATTAAACAAAATCTATACTTAATTTTGCGTAGAATAATTTCCACAAAATGAACTTGAATTTGTGTGTAACACAAGCCAATAATAGTGTTGCATATACTGCAAGCTAATATGGTGTTGCGTATAGTACAAGATAATCTTGGTGTAGTGTATAATAGAATACATCAAAGAAATTAAAAAATAATATATCTCATAAAATGTCAGGTGTTACATTCTACCCCCCTTAAAATGAATTTCGCCCTCGAAATTCGTCGGGGTTATAAATGGTTTACTAATTGAAAGTTTCTTTCATAGAAATCCACATCGTACAAAGGAATACTAAAACTTCATTTTAAAAAGGAAAGTTAGAAATGTAATGGTTACCCAGATTAACTCATCACTGGGTTTCCACATAGGAGAACATAGGTGGAAATATGGATACGGAATAAAAATCTAACCATCATGTTCTGATGGAGAGTGGTAGAGGACATGGATATGAAAAAGCCAATAATCACAAAGCCATAAATTTGTGATGATCTAAGGTACCATCTGATTCATCGGATATAAGGGCAGTAGGACAACATTTTTTGTTTTCAAGATCATTTCCCTAAAGTTGAAGAATTTTAATTAGAAGAAATACTTTATTTCGGTATAATGTCATCGTTGTTCGTGCCTTGAACAATTTCCACTTCATCTATTAATGAAATGATGTTGATTTTTTCATTCGTGAAGTGTTAGCAGATCATATGATAGAATGATGGGTCATTCCATATGTCTCAAACAAAAGGTTAGTAAATATTGTCAAATATACATAAGTCCATCTATGGTGAGGATAATCGTATATGATTCCAAAAATGGACTTATACTTCATCTATCATACCGCTTAATAAAACCAGTTTCTACTAACCAGGGACTTCCTATAGGCCAGTGGTAGGCGATAAAGGCCTTTCACACTTTGGTTGTGGGTTCGATTCCCGCAACCTTGTCCGACGTGACGAGTTGTCACACATCCTACGAGTTGTCCTTTTTCTAAAGTATATTATTATAACCTAACAAAAGTTCTATCCTTAAACAATACTATCTGATATCTAACTTAATCTATTCCAATCATTAGGTTTATCCAAAATACTTCTGTCCAATCTCATGGTATAAAGATAACGATTACTTGAAATGTCATCTACTGAGTATGTGAATACCATCATTTATCATACGATATATCTTGTTGGTCACATTCCAAACATTTGAATACCTTAATCATGTATTCTCATGAAACATGAGTTACCATAGAACCTTAGTGAAAACATGAGTGCTGTCAAAAGTTAACTCTTTCCACATACCAAAATCCCAAAAATTATATATACTCAAACCATGATATCACTTAGTCTTTATATCAATCATGAGCTCATGAATACTATCAAACATCTCATTATTTCCGTATCCCTTCATTATGCGCATATCATCTCCTTTCCAAAAATATCTGATTAACCTTTCATGGTTACCAATTCCATTCAACATATACTTTCAAATACTCTAGGAAAAAAAATAGTGTAATAATCCTTAGATGTGTCTTTATTCCATAGTACCATTCCCTATACAACATAACTCTTGATAAACATAAATCATTCCACTACCTTCTTAAACCATTGACTGAGATTCAACAATTCTTTCATCTCACATATCATTTGTAGTCTCTTCATCGTCATCAAAATAAATACTACCCATATGACCATGATGATTCTCTTCACGAGACTTTCCTTTAGGGCATTGGTTTTCATAATTCCCATACATTCCAAATTGAAAACATTTATTCATTGTTGATGTCGTAGCAATACCATTATCCTTGTCCATTGTGTTAACTGAACCTTTTCCTTTGCACTTACTGGCTTTGTGCCCTTCTTTTCCACACCCAAAGCATCTTCCAGTTCCTTTGAAGCAATCTCCCTGATGCCTCTTCCCACATGATTTACATGAGGGAAATTGAACTTTTTTTCCTCTTTGATCATCATAAAACATCATCTTTCTCTTATTATCTGAGTTAGAAAACTTACCAATGTTGAGATTATTGATCATATTATGAGATTGCTGATTAGGCATAATAATGATATGTGGACTTCTAGATCCAATTTTATTTGGTTTCCCATGAATAATATCATTCCATTGTCCATAATATCCCCCATTATCGTGAATCTTCCTGTTTACAGCAATTTTATAAAACCCAAAAAGAATAGTGTGAGAGGAAAAAAACATGCTATGAAAACAACATAATAAAGGGGGATTACCTTTAATATATAACATCTTAGGTTTAATTCCAAGATCGTTACTGTAATTCTAGGACTATAACCTATACTTATACTTAACCTTAGAGACATACCTAGACATACCTTAGAAATATCTCTAGGGATTTCACTAAAGTTTTCACATCCTAGTTTCCAAAGATTAACTAAACCTTCTCTCTGATACCAACTGTAGAGACCCAAATCCTGACGTGCATGGACATTACATTAATTTTGTGGAATACTTAATACATGACAAAAACAGACACCTAAAGACCGTATTAGTTTAGTGTCTTTGGAAACTCGGAACGTAATCTTCTAATCATGGTGAAAGATCTTCAACATCTCCCATAAAGATCTTCCCCTTTTTGGTTTTCTTACCTAAAACCTTTCTTTATATCCTGGGGAAAAAAACCTAAAAAGGGTGAGCTCAAATGCCCAGTAAGGGTAAACATAGAGAACATAAAACAATCCATAAACATTTGAATGCAAAAACTTGAACATAAAATCTAAATATAAAAATCTTGAGCAAAGACATAAATCTTGGAAGTACATAAGGCATATATCATAAAGAAACATAAATCATGATAAAATATAATGGGAATAAAACTTGTAATTGTGGAAAACCGTTAAGCACATGATATGATTTCCATAGTAGCCAAGGCATTGCTGTCAAGACCATCTTAGTGGACAATGTCCCTTTCTGAATCGAGTTCACTCCTCGTTCAAGTCCTGTATCACTGAACCAGATTAACTTACCGTTCCATCCATGTCTATCTCATGAGATATAAATCTTTACCCAATGCATTGGAGGGAGATATAGGTCTCACCCATCTCATAATGAAATCATTCTTTCGTGTTCCACAAAATCATAAATCATACATCAAAACATAACCCATGTAATGCAATGGGATTCCTAAACTTCATGCCATCATAACATAATCCATATAAAAAAATGGATATCATTTCATCATAAGAAGAATAAAACGATGTAAATAATGGAGACATTACACTGGAAACATAAACATATTAAATAATGTCATTTTTAGATGGAAAATACTTTTGATAAAACACTTGAAATGAATTATTTAGGAAAATATCATTTCTTCTTAAAAATCATTTTCTTTTCAAAAAATTCCATGCAATCTTAAAAGAAAATGATTTTGTTGAAAATAATCATGAAATATTGTATAGTAAGCTTCTTGAAAATGAGGCGTTATGAAATCGTAAAAATCCATTCACGCCGTATAAGTTAAAAATAACATTCTCCTCGTACTTTTGTTGGAAAAGTCAAAAAGATCCTCACATGGTAAACAAAAGAAAGATTCCTTCCATACGATGTGGTAAAAGTCAAAAAAGGGTAAAAATGACTTTAAAAATACATGGAAGAAAAGTAAACATTTTATAAAAACATTTTGAGAACATATGGACATGGATGATAAACATAACCCCAGTAAATACTTACGAATAAACAATCTCATATAAGAATGAGATTGGAATAATTATCCCTTACCTTATGTCAGATATGCTTCGTATGTATCTGAACCTACTGTATATTGATTTAAATAATGTCATTTACTATTTAAAGAATCATATTCGTTGTTTTGGTATCATATATGGTTTACTTATGACTTTATATTACTCGTTCTTTTGTAAATTCGATGTAAAAGCAGTGATTTGGGTAAAATCGTTTCATTTATTGTACGTGTTTCGACTTGTTGTTCTTGATATTATTACTTATATCCTGATTTACATAATTCCAGAATGTAAAAACATGATTTATATATAATATATATTCAGAATATACATATATATATATATGATGTATCAATAAATGTAATGAAATACACCGTTCATTGAGACGGTAGGCCGTACGTACGCATTAACGCTATTTTCGTTTCCTTATTGAATTGAATGGAATTAAGTAGATGACATACATATATATATATATAAATAAATCAAGTATCATTATTATGTCATATATTTCATTATTATTCATTATATATACTTTATAATCATTCATGAATGGTTAACATGGAGAATGAATCACATCGCGTCGTGGAGACGGTAGTCCGTACGTACGCACGAGCGATAATATCATTCCCATGATCGTGGAACTATATTGAAGTGTATGTATAATATTTCAGAATCAATATCACTTTACAATAATCATATATAGTTATTTATTTACACCATTATTCCCATACAAGTAAGGTGATGGTCAAAAACAGATTACACCACGGCGTGGAGACGGTATTCCATACGTACGCATGCGTGGTGACTTCATTTTCCGTAGGATGGATAGAAGGTGAAATAAGGTTTTTTCATATTTATAATAAAATATCAGTATATAAGTAATACTGATGTTATTACTTTATAATGAGACAACTAAAGAAGAAGGAGAAGAAGAAAAAAGAAACTTGAGAGAATCGGAAGAAGAGATTACCTCTTCTTCGACACACCTCCTTTAAGATTCCTCTTAAGAAAGTATATTTGGTCTTTTGACAAGACCAGAACCTCAAGAATGTTGCTAGGGAAGTGTAGAAGGCAAATGGGCAGGGTTTAGCCGATCATAAAGGATCAAAAGGGTGTGAAGAGAAGAGGGAAGGGGTGCCCTTTTTATAAGGGAGGATAGGGGCACCTTTGAAAAAACATAAATTATTATTTTATAATAAAGTTATATTCGGTTTTTAATAGCTCCAAATTGATTTATTTTGAATCTAATGTGGGTATGGGTATAAAACCTTTCAACCAATAGGTTTTATACAAGTTTAGGTCACTATTTTATCCTTATAATTTAGATTTAACTCTAAGTTAAATATTTTAACTTTTACCGTGTCTTTTTGTTAGCTTACACTATATGGTTAATAAACATACTATAACAAGACAAACGAACCCCAAGTGGTTAAATATTAATATATATATCCTTATATAAGTCATTTGGCCTAACCTTATATTTTTAGGAATAAAATAACAGTTAATAATATAATATTTGTTTTAAAAACTATTTTATGTCAATTTTGACACTATTTGGTATTTGATTTTTTTGAAAATCATAACAGCATGATTAGTTCGAAAACAGTTATTTAAATGAATACTAACATGTCATATTAACCTAAAAAATTATTTTAATTCATAAAAAATCTAAAATTACATTTATTTGGGTATTTATAACATCAATTATGTTAATATTTCATTAATAAGGTAATTACTGCATCATCATTAATTCATAAATAAATTAAATTATTTAATGTCAAAAAATTATAAATAAAATACCATTATTTAGGAAATATTTTTATCTTTATAATTAATATTTATAGTCGAATTTATCTTATGTATAACCCTATATTAAAAATGTTTTAGTTATTAAACATTGATTTTAACTATTTTAACTCTTCTTTAAATAAAATAATAATAAATTTCCTAATCTAATCCAAGTGGACCTAAAGGTTAATATTTTATCCCTATGGTTGTTTTTGGTCAAATTTTACTTATCCAATAGAATTATAACATGTTTTAGAGTAATAGTAATATCATTTTTACTCTTAATTACCCTATTTACTTTTTACCGTGGTAAATAAAAGTAAAAAGTTACTATTCACCAAATATTATTTTTATCTTATTGAACCAAATTTTACTCCTTGATATTAACCGTGCCTCTTGGATTTTCAAAAATCCACTCACAGAACTGGTAAAATGTAAATTTTCAAATTCTCTTAGGAGGTGGGGTAAAAGATGGTGAAAAGTTCAATAAAATTTTTATATATCTAAAATTATTATAAAATGACTCCAATGAATAACATTGAACTTATATAATTATTATGTATCAAGTTTGACCTAAAATAAATGTAAATAAAATAAATAATTATTTAAATAAAAAGTCGGTTTTTAAATAGTAACCCAGTGTTTTCACTATTAATCAAAAATTGAATGTTTACAGAAAAATACCAAAAATTCACCCAGGATAATTTCAATATTCCAAATCCAAAAATGAAGTCCATTTTGAAAGATAAAATTTATAAAATTTCAAAAAGTGGGTATTACTATTCATAACGGCTAGTTCATAATAATATTATAATAATATCTTATTTAGTGAAACTCGGTATTGCGTACTACACACGCTATCGAGGAAGGTCTTGATTGTGTGTAATGCAAGCCAAGTTAGGGCGGCGTGTAGTAAAAAATCCTTTTGGTGTTTCATATAACATAATAAAAACTTATTTCATTTATAAATTAAACAAAATATTTACTTAATGTTGCGTAGAATTATTTCTACAAAACGAACTTGAATTTGTGTGTAACACAAGCCAAGAATAGTGTTGCGTATACTGTAAGCTAATATGGTGTTGCGTATAGTACAAGATAATCATGGTGTAGTGTATAATAGAAGACATCAAAGAAATTAAAAAATAATATATCTCATAAAATATCGGGGTGTTACATCAGGGACAGGAAACCCCCCCCCTGGTGAACTACCCCCAGGCGACCCTGATCATCTTCCCCACACGGACAGGGTTGAGGCTGGAACTCATGGAAATAGGGCACATTATGTCTTGCCAAATCCTCCTGAGTGGAAGAACAACCCAAGGGACCCAGACCGTGTTCCCCCAGCTGCCCCGAGGGACATGCCTCCAGTCGCTCCATGAGCCGCTGAGCCTGTTTACCATGTCGAAGATCCCAGAAACGCACTAGTGATCAAGGATCCCCATCAAGATAGGGACCCTTGTCCCGATGACCTGATGGCGGCACTCATTTTCCACCTTGAGGCATTGGAAACGCGAGAGGTGGCGATCCCACCCTACGTCTAGCCATACTTGGCATGGGTGGATGATATGCCGGTACCTTCGGGTTTCTGGAATCCCACCTTTTCCCCCTTCAACGGGACAGGGGACCCGCCGTAGAACCTAGCCCACTTCAACTCAAGGTGTGGGATGATGCTAGAGACTCTAGCGCAGCACGAGACCACCAAGATCTGGAGTTTCATTCAGACATTGGAAGGGCCATCATTTTTCTGGTACAACCTGCTTCCCGATGCATCTGTAACTAGATGGGAGGACCTTCGCAGACAACTCCTATATTAGTTCAGCTCTACCACCCAGAAAACGATCATCGCAGACCTCTTCATGTGCAAGCAAAGGCCTTATGAGTGAGTCGCGGACTTTATCGCCCGGTGGAATGTGTTCACATACTCTCTTGACATGCCACTAACTCAGGATAAATTACTGATGATGTGTGTGGGAAATGTCAAGGCCGAACTGGTTCCTTCTCTAATCACCCAGAACTACCCGAGTGGATTCCGAGACTTCTCTATTAAGGCCTAGTGCCTGGAGAAATCCATGCAACAAGCCCGACAGGCACACCCATTCCCTCCTGCGATTCTCACGATAAGGTCTGCAAGAGCTGATCCCACCATGGTGGCAAGGTAGAGGCCCCTAGACAACTGTAATTATTACCTATGGAGCCACCTACGCAACCTTGCAGAGGCCCACCACTACAGGGGTAGCCTCCTGCCCAGCAGCGGCCACCTCAGAATCGGCTAGTTCACCCGTGCAATGCACCACCGCCACCTAGGCGGGATAACCAGGCTCCACCTCCTCGGTAGGCTCCTCTAGACCCTCGTTAGGGACAGGCTCCCAAGCCCACTTTCTGAATAGAAGAAACCGGACCTACTCGTTCTACGAGAATCAGGTCCCCGGTTACTTCTGTAGCACCTTGGAATAAGGGATCATGCGCTTTCCTGAGTGTAGAAGGCCTGAAGAGGCAAATATCAATGATCAC
This sequence comes from Viscum album, assembly GCA_963277665.1. Taxonomy (NCBI): domain Eukaryota; kingdom Viridiplantae; phylum Streptophyta; class Magnoliopsida; order Santalales; family Viscaceae; genus Viscum; species Viscum album. The sequence continues at coordinate 669,941,066 of OY728167.1, forward strand.
CCCAACTATTTCCCCGATCATCAGATTTTGGGGCACACCCTCAAGCAGTGATATGTGTTTAAATACTGGCTCCAAGACCATGTCGATAACAACATAGTCCGGCTAGGTCTGGCCCTGACACAAGTGGCGGGTGTCTTTGTAAGTTCGGACAGCGGTAGTGATAGTAAGGGCGAGTGGGAGCAGGTTTCCAACCACGAAGACCAAAATTAAAATGACTGGATGGATCATAAAATGGTAGCCCATGCCCATGGTATCATCTGGGCACACCTGAATATTCCAGAGCCATCAGAATCTGCATCCGCCACTTTTTCATCATCGTCTAAACCGGCCTCTTCTCAGAAGAGCAAGAATCAGCGACGTAAGGGGAAGCAACGCGCCCTTCCAATGATACTATCATCCCACACTCTCGGTGACTTCATACCTCCCGAGATGGGGGGTCCCTCTTAGAATCTGCCCAGTGGAGGATGACTCTTCAGATGACAGTCATGGGTACGCTTCGCTTAATACCGGGGAGATGGTAAATCCATATATGACTCCTGACAACGGGAAGCACCAGGAGAACCTCCCCAACGTCCCCAGTTGACGCCAACATTGGTGGAGATGTGGACATATGGTTAATTGAGACACATCACTAGGTACTTTCAGCTAGGTTGTGCACGCCACTAAGACCAGACAGTAGGCCCAGCGTAGAGCTCCGCATGCGCGACCTCCTCACTTGGTTTCCTCAGATCTACCTCCACCTCCGTTTGTGCTACTAGATTAGGAAGAGCTACTTCATCTATACCGCAACCAGTATTACCCTGCTAAAGGCCAATCTCAGTCGTCTGGTCCTCTTCTCATATCTACTCTTCAGGTCTTGACTAGCGAACAACGGGACATACCTGGCACCATCCAGCCATCGGTCCAGCCGGCAGGACCCGCCGCGCCTCCAATCACAGAGCGGCCTCCTGTAAGCAGAAGTTCTCATGTGGCACAAAAGTACGATGTCATAAAGAATCTCACCAGAATTCCAGCGAGGATCTCTATCTTTGAATCCCTTCGCCTATCACTAGACATGCGTGAGGCGCTCGCCGAGGCTTTAAGAAGCCCCCTCCAGTTTGAGACAGAAGTAGCAGTTGTAAAAGCCTTCCACACTGAGGTAATAGAGAGCACCGAATTCCAGGAAGTTATCTTGTTCTCTAGTGAGGAAGAAGACCCTCCCATACAGGGGAACATTTGTTCATTATAGATTACTGGATAGTTCAACGGCATGGAAGTCCGTCGTTGTCTTGTTGACACGGGCTCTGGGATTAACCTAATCCCGAATCGGACACTGCAAAAGCTGGGGTAGTCTGATGAAGATTTAACTCCCTCCGACCTAAGAATCCAGGGATTCCACAGGACCGAGCAGACCCCGGTCGGAAATATCCGTTTGAAGACCCAGTTCGGTGGCCTAGTTTCCAGTATCGAATTCATCGTTGTCTCCTAGGACACCGAGTACAACGCATTGATGGGTAGGCCATGGATCTACCTGCACGCAGCAGTCCCATCATCGTATCACCAATGCCTCAAATACTTCCTCAATGGTCGAGTAGGCATGCTCTAAGGAGATGCGTCTCCATTTTCCTCTTGTGAAGCCTATTATCTGAACGCCGACTATTACAAGAGAAAGGACAAATAGATCCTGGAAAGTGAGATTGATCCTGCCACAGTCACAACTGACCCTTGGGTAGGTCTGGATGACGCATATGTCTTCCCAATCCATCGATTGGAGGCCATGACCCTCGATATGGGGCAATGTTTTGTTGTTTCTGGTTCAACAGGAAGGAATACTCCTGAGTCCAAGCAACGGTAGAAAATCACCTCGTACTCCTACACAAACCAGGCTCAGGTGATCCCGGAGCCTCCTACCCCTATACGGTATCGGAATGTTCGCCCCATGGCAACGGAAGTACATCATACGTGTCTGTTTTTCCAGGCTGGAATTAACTGACTCAAGCCGATGCACCACTATTGTTTTGATATAATCATGTGTGGCCCGAAGACCGGATGGGATCGGATCGATTTCCTTCGTCGCTACGGTCTCAGCAGCATGTGAGTCTCACGATATGTTGTCCACTACTGCCCAGGCTGGCACCTGCCTCCCATCGGAATTGGCCAACCCAGGGGAATCTTCCCCTGTCGGGGATTCCCCAGCAGTTGATGAAGAGGATTTGGAGGATGCCCCCCCCCCACCCACCTTTGAAGAAGGCGTCGACACCACGGTCGATGAGTTGGTACAGGTGAACCTCGGTAGCGAGATAGACCCAAGACCCACGTTGATCAGTGTCTCCATACCTCTCGAGGAATAGCAGCGGTACGTAGACTTCCTGAAACAGCACCGCGATATGTTTTCCTGGAGTTATGACGAGATTCCAGGACTAGATCCTCGGGTAGTCTTCCACCGCCTCGGTCTCCCGATACATCATTGCGGGTTCAAGAAGCCTCCCAAGAAGATGCACCCTTCTCACAGCGCCATGGTCGAGGATGAGGATGACAAGATCATCAGGGCCAATTTTTTTAAGGACGTCCAGTACACCAAATGGTTGGACAACATTGTGCCAGTTAGGAAAAAGAACAGGCAGATCAGGGTCTGTATCGACTTCTGCGATCCCAACCGCCACTGTCCGAAGGATGATTTTCCCCTTCTGGTGACAGAGTTCTTGATCAATGATACGGATGGGTTTCAAGCCCTCTCCTTCATGGATGGTTACTCTGGGTACAACTAGATCCAGACATCCCCTGAGGATGAAGAGTCCACCACTTTTAGGGTGCCCCAAGGTACTTTCTGTTAACAGGTTATGCCCTTCGGCTTGAAGAATTTAGGTGCCACCTATCTGTGGGCCATGCATCGCATATTCATGCCAATCCTCAGAACATTGGTGGAATTCTATGTGGGTGATCTGATGGTCAAATCTCTCCAGTGCCAGGACCATCTCAGGGACCTTGAGAAAGTGCTTGGTTTCCTCCGTTTCCACCACCTAAAAATGAACCGACTTAAATGTGCCTTCGAGGTCACCTCTGGTAAGTTTCTCAACTTCATCGTTAGACATCGGGGCATCGTGATCGACCCGGATAAGATCAAAGACATTAGCCAGATGTCCCCCTGAGAAATATTCTGGAGCTTCGAGGATTTCAAGGACACTTGGCCTACACACACCTATTCATTTGAATTTGGATGGAAAGTGTAAGCCCTTTTCTCAGCTCATGAAGAAGGGGACCACCTATGAATGGGACGAAGAGTGCCAGAACGCATTTGAGGAAGTTAAGTGGTATCTGCTTCAGCCTCTAGTGTTGATTACACCTGTCATCGTAAAGCCGCTGGTCCTTTATGTGACCTCCCTGGAACGGTCTCTCAGTGCCCTGCTCGCCCAGAAGAATAATGAGGGGACGGAGAACAGTCTCTACTACCTCAGTCGCATGCTCCTTGATACGGAGACTAGATACTCTCCCATCGAGAAGAGCTGCCTCGTGCTGGTATTCATGGTACAGAAGCTGCGACATTACCTACAACAACGCGAGGTACAACTGGTATCGTAGGTAGATCCATTGAATTACATCCTAAACCGCCCCATGCTGACAGGTCGTCTAGCTAAGTGGGCAGTGATTTTCCAATAGTTAGACATAAGGTTTTTCCCCCAGAAGGCCATTAAGGGACAAGCATTGGCAGACTTCCTCGATGCTCATCCGGCTCCCGCCGACCAGTCCCTGGACCTCGATTTCCCCAACGAGGCAGTCCTCTCGGTGGATCAAGACACGCCGTGTTAGAAGATGAATTTCGATGGTGCATCCCAGAGCCCCACCGGCTGAAGGCTATATGATCCTATGCTCAACAGGGTAGACCTGGGTATTGTCTTCATTACCCCAGCACAGGACATTCTATCGTACTCGTTCCTTCTATCGGAAGGCTGCACCAATAATGAAGCAGAGTATCAAGCCCTCATTACTGGCCTCGAACTATCCCTCGAGATCGACGAGCCCCATTTTCATGTGAAAGGGGACTCCGAGATAGTCATCAAGAAGGTCAACGGTGACTATGTTGTTAGGAAGCTAGAACTCATACCATTGTTAGAATGTACTCTCCGGCTAATGGCCCAGTTATCCTCTCACCCGGAAGTTTATCATGTCCCCCGATCTTAGAATGGTTGAGCCGATGCCTTGGCTGGCCTGGCTGCATCACTTGCAAAACCCGAGTAGGATGATCTGATTATACATGTGGTGCACCGGATAGTTATTTCTCCTGTCATCACGGATGATGACGACGTCTTTTGGGTAGGCCATCTTACCGCTGGGTCCTCCATGTCAGGACCCCTAGGTCCCCACGATGCATTGGTCAAAGTAATTCTCATCTAGAGGGCCACCTTCATCGAGTACCTCCAAAATGGTTACCTTCCCGCCGATCGGGCCGAGCGCGAGCGAATCCGACGTCATGCATTACGTTTTACCCTCCAGGACGGTCCCAACCTTGAGAAGATCCTCTAAAAGCACGGGTTCTATGGTGTTCTCCTCCATTGAATTCAAGGAGTTGAGATTCCTAATGATATTCAAGAGGTTCTTGGAGGTTCTTGTGGTGCCCAACAGGCTTGGCCGAAAGTATCTAACCAAATCCGGAGATTAAGGTATTTTTGGCCCTCCATGATCCATGACTGCATCATGTTTTCCAAAAAGTGTCATTTATGTCATGTTCATCCCAACTTCGTACATTGGCCACCAGAGCCTCTCCACTCTACCAAGTACTCTTGGCCCTTTGCGGTCTGGGGATTAATCGTCATGGGACCATATCCACCGGTGACATCTCACCAGTGTCAGTTCATCCTGACCACTACGGTTTTCTTCTCCATGTGGCCAGATGCAGTTCCACTCAAGGAAGTCAAGGCTCAATCCATTTTCTATTTTGTGAGATCCAATATCATCTACCGATTTTGAGTCCCTCACACCGTGCTCACCGATAACGGGACAAATTTCCAAGAATCTGAGCTGAAGAAATTGTACGCCAAGTACAATATCCATTCTAATCATACCTCCTTCTATTATGATCAGGAAAATGGATAGATCGAGGAATTTAACAGGAAACTCTATAACATTCTGCAGAAAATGGTTGGTCAGAACTAGAAGAGTTGGCCAGACAAGCTCCCCAATGCCCTCTGGGCTTATCGGACAACGACTCGTAATTCCACCCAGGTTACCCCATTTTCCTTGGTGTACGGAACTGAGGCCATCTTGCCCATTGAGATTTAGCTGACCTCGTTGCACACAGCAGTCTACGATCAACAGGTTCTAGATGAAGTAGCTGAAATCTGTCTGGCTGAACTGGAAGCACTTGACGAGAATAGGATTCGTGCCCTTCCTGGAGAGGCACCAGAACAAGATCTCCATAGTCTTCAATAAGAAAGTTCACCTCTACTCTTTTTTTACAAGACGACCTTGTATTGGTCCTCAGGACCCCAATGATACCTGGTAGGAATCCACCCAATTTGGAGCCCGAATGAGAAGGACCTTACATCATTCACAAGGTATACTCCAATGGCGTGTATTCCCTGGTCACCGTGAATGCTGAGCGTATAACTCCTCCCACCAATGCCAAGTTCCTCAAGTAATACTTTGCCTGAGTTGTATAGTCCACCATGACCTTAAACTACATTGTCCAGCACATCTTTAAACTACATAGTCCCGCATGATGTTAAACTGTGTAGTCCATCATGACTTTAAACTGTCTGGTCCTACATGACCTTAAACTGTGAAACGTACAGCATGACGTTAAACTGTATGTCGTCCTGCAAGACGTTAAACTACGTGTCCAAAAATATATATGGATTGATTCCCATCCTCATGGGATACATAGGAATGCTCAAACTCCTCGTCTTGAGTCCAGGCCTGCATTCTTCTCATTTGGCTGCCCCCTGGGTGTAGTTTCCTCAGAGGATCCCATCTAAAGCAACCTACGCTTCTCCAAGCACCATTGGTAGTAATATTACGAAGGTCGCACCATATGCCCCTCATCATTCTTCTAGTCCACCCACATCCTTACCTGTGATTCTAAACATCATGTACTTTTATAATTATGTGTGGCTTGATTCCCATCCTCATTGCATACGTAGGACTTCCCATACACTTTGTCTGTTGGCCCAACCCAAACGCCAGAGTCTTCCCCTCGGGTAGACTTTTTCCCCAATTCACGTCAAGATAATCTCGATCTGTCTATACATCCTGCTTCCTGGAGACGTCTGCATTTTCCATATATGGGTATGGCTATGCTTCGCCCACTCTTTTGATGAGATTCTATCATCTTCCCCGCCCATAAGGTCCCCCGAATGGTATGAATGCTATGCCTAAGATCTCTATCTTAACATTTCGGGCCAGCGCCCACGAAGATGTTGAACGAAAAACCGATACAAGTCTCACATTGCGAATATGGTCAGCGGTCGATGCTCATTTGTTTTTCCCATTTCGGGTCACTATAAGAACGTTGTGTTTCGAACATGGTCAACAGTTGTCCTGTGACATTGGAACCACCCCAAGATGTCCCAATAATTGAGTGCAGGGGTTCATTATGCCCCATCGTATCTCCAAGTGACGAACTCCCTTTGGGAAAAGACATGTCTTAGTCCCCCCATATGATGGGAAGAGTCGAGACCGGCTCCTTGTTTCCCACACCGAGCACTACTCACATGGGCTTAGGAGCTGTGATGAGGCGGTAACCGTACAAGAGTATGTATGACTTTCCATCCAAGGATCATCCTCAGGCCCCTTGGCCTTTTCTGGCCCCAAGCATAGGTTCTCCCTTATCGGAGTGTATGGTGTGGTACGGGATTATGTCCCCCCTCACGTCGGGTTACTCGCCACACCGTACACCTCCCTCGTTTGGGTATCCTACCTGTATCCACGTATCAATAACTACGTGTGGCTTGATTCACATCCTCATGGGACATGTAGGATTTCCCAGACGTCTAAACTTCTAGTCCAGCCCCATCTCTTAGAGATCTCCCTGTTATCCAGGCCCCTTGGCCAACCCTTTCCCAAGGAGAGGAGTATATGGTGTGGTATGGGACTATGGCCTCATTCACGTCAAGTTTGTAATGACCACTCCATTTACCACCTCCTCGAAATTCTCCATCTCCTTACTCTCTATTCATCCTTTCAAATTGGTTACTCTCAATATGAGCACCCTCATCGACCCCCTTCGGCGATTCACCAATGTATCTAAGGGTACTCTGGTTTGGTACGGGAAATGATAGATTCTACTTGGACATACTGTAACACCCCGATATTTTATGAGAAAAATTATTATTTTTAATTTATTTGATGTATTGTGGTGTACGATACACCAAGATTAGATTGTACTATATGTAACACTGTATTATCTTGAAGTATACACAACGCTATTCTTGGCTTGCATTACACACAGTCGTGACCTTCCTCGATAACGAGTGTAGTACGCAATATCGGGTTTCACTAAACAACGATATATTGTTATAATAGTATTATGGACTAGCCGTTAAGAATAGTATTAACTAAATTTTGAAATTTATAACATTATTATTCACTTTACACATTTTCCAGAACATGGTATGAGAACAAAATAAATTGTTTTGGGTAAAATAAGTATTTTTCAAAAAATGCAGTTTTGTCGCCTTTTGATGGTGCACCCACTTTAAATCTAGTTTTTCACAAGTTTATAAGTTCAATTTGACAAAATAAAATTTTTCTTTGGAATCAGGATATACAAATTTACTTTGGATAAATTTTTCATATTATTCTAATAACTTTCATATTTTAGTGAATAATAAAAACACGCTATATTTTAATTAAACACAACTTTTTTCATCGAAATGATTTATATGGTTAAATTATAATATTGAATGGTTTTAAAGAAAAAATATAATACATATTTACCATTTAATATAATTTATGTCATTACCATTAATTTTACATTGAATTCATTAGTAAAAAAATTTCAATCTTTGGCAATGTTTTAACTTTTAAAACCCGTTTTCTTAACAACGAGATTAATTTTAAATTAATTACTGCAACTTCTGTGTTTTGAATTTTGAAAAATGGATTCCATATTTGAATTATGTGGGTCCAAATTATGTTAATAGGTAACTTTTGTTTTTTATATATTATGAATAGTAACTATAGTAATTTTTATTTACTGATGTTAGAGGTAAATCAGGTACTTAAGGGTAAAAATAAGATTACAAAATTACCTTAACACCTGCCAAAATCCTGTTGGATAAATGAAAGTAGACCCATATCACCTAAGGGTCATACTAGATTAATTTCAGGGACTTTTGACCATGAAATAATATAAATACTATTAAAACTAAAGAAAGTGACCACATGTCACTCTCTTAAATCTTATAAGTGTTATAATTTTAATTTAGTTATAACCTTCATAAAACTTCGAATATAAATTGTCCCCAGAAAGCTAATAAAATTATCTAAATAATATGAATTTATTTATAATTTTTAGGGATTGAATAATTATCATTAATTATGACACAATAGTGATGTTGAAATTATTTTATTGATTGAAATATCAAATAAATGATTTTAAAAGTATTAATATAAATATTATATGAACTATTTAATGTGATCCACTAATTTTATAGATAAAAATGAAATGTTATGAATCTATTAAATCTTTTAGTTCAAACATGTCTTTTGTATATATTTTATTTAAATTCATATAAAATAATAGTTTCAAAATTGACACTATTGTTATTTTCTAAAAATTACATATTATAAAATTGTTTAAAAATCACAAAAATATTTAAAATTTATAAATTAATATTTATATGGTCTAAAATGTAGTAAAGTATACAATTATGGACAATTCACAACATATAAGTAATTATTTATAATGATTTAGAATTTATAATTTTATTACCACAAATAAAATTAAATAGATTAAATAAGGATAAATCAAGTTGATAATGTTTAAAATAAATTCCAAACTTGTATAAATTTTATTGGTTGATGATATTACAACCATATCTCGTCTAATATTAGGATTTGAGTCATTTTTGGAGGTTTTTAAGTGGTTTTTGGATTTATTATAAATTAATATTTCTTATGTTTCTAAAGGTGCCCCTCTCCTCCCTTATAAAAGGGAACCTTCTCCCTCTCCTCTTTACACAACATTGTGCCATCAAGATCGGCCAACCCCTGCCCATTTACCTTCTCAACTTCTCTACCAACATACTAGAGGTATTGGTGTTCTTCAAATACCAATTTTAGTATCCTAAGAGGAGGTTTCAAAGAGGCGTGTTGAAGAAGAGGTAATATCCTTTACCGATTCTTTCTGATTTATTTATTCTTCAACTTATTTGTCTTTATTTGTTTCATCATAAATGAATAACATTAGTATCAATAATATACTGATATGTTATTATAAATATGAAACAACCCTATTTCATCTTCTATCCATCCTACGGAGAACGAAATCACCGCGTGTGCGTACGTACGGAATACCGTCTCCACGCCGTGGTGAAATCTTTTTTCCACCACCACCTTACTTGGATGGGTATAATGGTGTAAATAAATAACTATATATGATTATTTTAAAGTGATATTTATTCTGAAATATTATACATACACTTCAATACAATTCCACGATCATGGGAATGATATCATCGCTCGTGCGTACGGACGGACTACCGTCTCCATGAATGCGATGAGATTCATTTTCCATGATTAACCATTAAAGTATGATTATAAAGTATATATAATAAATAATCATGAAATATGTTAAATAATAATGATACTAGATTTATGTACATATATGTTTCATTTACATAATTCCATTTAATTCAATAAGGAAACGAAAACATCGTTCATGCGTACGTACGGTCTACCGTCTCCATGAACGGTGTGTTTCATTCCATTTATCTATCTATAATTTATATTTATATAATGAATATATATTTTATTTAAATAATTTTTTACCTTATATAATTATGTAAATAAGGATATAAGTAATAATATCAAGAATAACAAGTCGAAACACGTACGATAAATGAAACGATTTTACCAAAAAGATTCTTTAACATGGAATTTACAAAAGTTCCAGTAATATAAAGTCATAAGTGAACCATATATGATATCATAACAATGAATATGATTCTATAATAAGTAAATGACATTATTTAAATGATTATACAGGAGTTTCAAATACATACGAAGCATATCGGACATAAGGTAAGAGATAACTTTTCCAATCTCATTTTTATCAGAGATTGTTTATTCGTAAGTATTTACTGGGGTTATATTTATCATCCATGTCCCTATTTTCTAAAAATGGTTTAATGTATGTTTAAAGTCATTTTTACCCCTTTTTTACTTTTACTACGATGAATGGAAGGAATCTTTATTTCGTTTACCATACGATGTACTTTTTGACTTTTTTGACAAAAGTACGAGGAGAATGTTTTTTAACTTATACGGCATGAACAGATTTTTACGGTTTCATAAAAACATATTTCAATGAATCTTACTCTACAAGATTTCATGAATATTTTCAACAAAATACTTTTATTTTAAAATTTCTTGGAATTTTGTGAAAAGAAAATGATTTTGAAGAAGAAAGGATATTTTCATCAAGAATTAATTTCAAGTGTTTTATCAAAACCATTTTCCATCTTAGATGACATTATTTCATCTGTGTATGTTTCAAGTATAATGTCTCTATGATTTATATGGTTTCACTTTTCTTATTATGAAATGATATCCATTTGTTTTATATGGATTATGTTATGATGAGATGATGTTTATGAAACCCATTTTATTCCTTGGGTTATGATGAATGATTTATGTTTATGTTATGGCACACGTAAGAATGATTTCATTATGAGATGGATGAGACCTATATATCCCTAAATTTCATTGGGTAAATATTTATATATCATGAGATAGACATGGATGGAATGGTAATTTAATCCGGTTCAGTGTTACAGGACTGGAATGAGGAGTGAACTCGATTCAGAAAGGGACTTTGTCCACTAAGATGGTCTTGGCAGCAATACCTTGGCTACTGTGGAAATCATATCATGTGCTTAATGGTTTTCCACAATTACATGTTTTATTCCCATTATATTTTATCACGATTGATGATCCTTTATGATATATGCCTTACGTACTTCCAATATTTCTGTCTTTTCTCAAGGTTTTGATGTTTAGATTTTATGTTCATGTTTTCTTTGCATTAAAATGTTTATGGATTGTTTTATGTTCTCTATGTTTACCATTACTGAGCATTTGAGCTCACCCTTTTTATGTTTTCTTTTCTCCCAGTATTAAAAGAAATGTTTTAGGTAAGTCCCATATTGCGAATACGGTCAGCGGTTGATGCTCATTTATTGTTCCCATTTCAGGTAACATGATAGGGATACTGCATTTCCTCCATGGTTAACAGTTATCCTCAATAGTCATGCCAACCTCATTAAGCCCAAAATATCGGTTACATGATTCACATCCTTCTCAACCTCATCATGTCCAAGTAAAACTCCCACACTCTTGACACTATTCCATGGTGTGCATCTGCACGTTAGGAGAATAAAGTTGTGGTAAGGGCATCATTCGAGGCTCTGCAACGATTTCCCTTTGATGGGAATTCTAGGTATTGCAATAAAGATCTTCCTCCCTTGTTTCCCACACCAAGTTTGACTCACGTGGGCTTAGGGATCAGGTCGAGGTGTGCACTTACATGGAAGGTTTCCACCCCACCATGGTCCGAGCTCTAAGACCATAAACTAAGATCTCTTCAGAACTGTGTACGACTTGATTCCCATCCTCATGGGATATGTAGGAACACCCGAATATCTCGTTTTCGGGTCCAGCTCAATTGGAAGCTCACTTCTCTTGCCCCTTTACCCTCCATTACTCATGTCCGAGCCATATGAATCTAAAGTATGCTGCCTGGTCCTATCCAATGACCCTAAACTGTGACATTATCGTCCCGGCTGCACGACGAAAAACGGCACCACATTGTGATGTCCTTGCTTAAGGGGACACCATGTTTGGTATTGGTCACATGCCATACCATTTTTCAACACCTACTATGGCTTGATTATTATGGCGACGCCAAGGCCTGCTACCCTAGGCCTATCTCTTAACAAGAAAAACCACTCACCTTAAAGGAAAAACAAGATACTTCAAATGCCGCTTCTTTTGTTGCGAGGGCCAGACACACGCACCCCTTTCATCTTTTTCACTGGTACTTTACTGTGCCACTCCAAGAACTACATGCATCTTGATCCCCATCCTCATGAGGTACGTAAGAATGCCTATGTGCTTTGCCTCGGGCCCATCTCAACCTTTGCGTTCAGTCCCTTGACCTAAACACTTTCCCAAGGAACACATGGTAATTTGGACTTACATCCTCATTCACGTCGAGTTTCATAGGCACCTTACCATGTGTCCCCTGCATTCCTTACCGATCCACGGTCCGAGCTCTAAGACATTAAACTAAGATCCTTTCAAGAACTATGTGTAGCTTGATCCCCATTGTCATGGGGTACGTAAGAATTCCTGTACACTTTTCCTTGGGCTTATCTTAACCCTAGTTTTCGGTCCCTCGGCCTAAAACCTCTCCAAGGGATGCATGGTGGTTGGAACCCTCGGTTCCCATTCACGTCAGGTTTTTGTAGTTACCCCACCACGTGTCTCCCATGTTTCCATCCATCTTTGGTCCGATTTCTAAGACCCTAAAACTATGATCTCTCTATTGGAATGGACTCACCCCCCCCCCCTTTATCTAATATGTCTCGTTGTCGTATTTAGATGCGTCTAGAAAAGAGCCCGAAGTGTGGAATTTTCTTGGGGGCATTCCCCCCGTTCCATGACCAAGCTTTGTGAGCTCTCTATTTGGATCCTCATCCTCCTCCACATCCAAAAGGACCCCCTGATGGAATGAATGCTAGGCCTAAGGGCTATCCTACCATTCCGGGCCAACGTCCCTAAGGATCTTGGATGACATTTGCGACAGGTCCCATGTTTTGAACATGGTCAACAGTTGACCCTCATTTGGCTGTCCCCATTCTAGGATAACGTGATGTGTATACTGCTTTTCCACCATGGTTAACAATTATCCTCTATCGTCACGCTGCCATCATTATGGTCCATATTTTGAGCATCATGATTCACACATTTCCACTTCCTCATGTTCAAGTGGAATTTCAATATACTCAACTTTATCTCTTCATGTGTCTAGGTGCACTACATGGATAGGTTAGCATCATTGGGCTGGTATTAACCGAGAGTCCCTTCTCCCTAACATATTCCTTCCTGTGTCGGGAAATCCCCACCATTAATTTCGATTTCCCACATCGATCATCACTCACGTGGGATTAGTAGTTTTGGTGGGATGTGCACTGGCAAAGCCAGGCTTCTCATAATCCTGCATGACGTTAAACTGTGCTTACAGAACTACGTACGGCTTCATTCCCGTCCTCATGGGATACGTAGAGATGCCCAGGTATTTCACCTAGGGTCCAGCCCCAGGAATCATAAATCCTATTCCTCCCCATTTCCGCCCCCTGGCTTGACCCCTTGTGGGGAACTGATGCGCTATCTAGTGTGCTTCCACCATGGTGGCGTAATTTCAAGAGTGTTGGATTCTGTTCGAACAAACCATCACTCCACCCTTCATGCTTTGCGTGCCCTTTAATCAGGGTGACGTTCTTTTTCATGTCTAAAGGAACCCCCTAACAGTATTGATGCTCAGCCTATGGCTCACCTAATATCCTGGGGAAATGTTCTGGAAGACAAATGGATGGAATTTCGAGTCAGGCCCTGTGTTTCGAACATGGTCAGTGATCGGCCCTCGTAAGTCATCCCCATTTCAAGCTAACGCAACAAGGATACTGTGTTTGAAATATGGTCAACAGTTATCCTTTATTTCCATGCCATCCCTACACTATTTTTAATTTTTGGTATCGTGATTCACATTTTCCACCCACCCTATGTTCGAACTAATTTCAACATCCCTGGAGTCACCCTGGTCATGCACTAGAGAACACCAGAAGAATGCCTCATCGATTGTTCTGAGATCCTAATCCTCTAATCGGGCCTCTCCCATGTCTTTCCAAAAGATCTGAATTGGTTACATAAACCCCGGATACCCGAAGCTTGGTTGACGCATTATGTTCAGATAAAATACCATGGTAATCACCCCTTGTTTCTCACCTTGGGCTCGACCCACCTGAGTTTAGGGACCGACCACTGGACATTTCTTGAATATAATATATGCGTATAGGGTCAACCCTGACAATAGAACTCATGTATTCTATGACATCAAATAAATCAAAACATGAAAGTAAATATGAGAGTTTGTAATCCTAATATCACTCAGGGGTCTATCTCTCCCATGGACTAGTTGACCCCGTCAAAAGAGAGTTGCAGTTTCGCCACCCTCCGACTTGTGGCGTTTAGGAGCTGTTGTCTCATGCTAAACTCCTACTCCTCCTCAGCAGCAATGGGGCACAATTCCTCAGCCCGAGTTTGGGCCCAATCTATGTCGGCCTGAATGACGACCATTTCTTTGGAAGCCTGCGTCATATGCTCTTCTGCCTCTGCCAGCTGGGTTGTAAGAAACCGGATATTCTTTTCAGGTATGATTTTTCTTTTTCTGGTGTTTTTTATAAAAGAGTAGTTTCTAGAAATTTTTTAAGTACGCGTCGTGTACTATATGAGTACACGCCATGTACTCCTTCGCCGCGTGAGGCTGTGTACTGGCCGAGTCCAGGCCACACACATGGCCATATAAGGTTGATGTGGAGGCCACTTAAAGTGGAGTATGGAAGAGTGGAGTACATGCCGTGTACTCAATAAGTACATGCTGTGTATTTTCTTTTTTTTAATTAAACAGACCGGGGTCATGTCTTAACCCCAGAAACGTCTTATTTTAGGTCTCGTTCGTCCGAGAGTGTCGTGCATCCATGGTCTTCGACGAGCCCCTGTTTCTCCATCTGTCCTCCGACTCGAGCACCATCGATTGCGTTGGAATCGCATTGGTGAGTTCTATATTCTCTTTGAGCGTTGTTTTCCATTTCCTCCTCCTTCTCAAGATATCATGGGTTGAACCTTTTGTGCGTTTTCATAGATCTACGAAGTTATAAGTATAATCAAGCCTCGTGGTTCAAGTATATTGATCTCCTAGCATCAAGGTAGGTGGTTTGTACCTTACCTTTCGAATTCCTTGAGTTTTATGTACAAATTCCACCAATACCCATGAATGGGGTGTTGCGTGTTTACCATTTTGACCTTTTTTTTTTCTTTCCATGCTTGTACGCTTGTATAGAGGCAAGTTGATCATGTTTAAGGATAATTACTATGCTTGGATGTTTTATAAATTCCTTGTTATTATTACGAACTTTAGGACTTATTAGCATTTGGTCGTTATACCTGTTTTCCATGCCTTGTGACTGTAAGATGGAATGATATTCTTGACATGCTTGTTATGTTGTAGACTGGTTAGCCAAGTAGCTTTGTAGGTGTACATTGTCCTTATAGCATTATTATGCACTAACTGGCACGGGATAGTGAGAACCTTATGCTATAGACTATAAGGGATAGACTAATTGATCTTTCCTAGAGAGTCTTGGACATTATAGACTACAGGGGGTAGACCGAGTGAGCTTCCCAGAGAGTCTTGGATATTATAGACTACAGGAGGGTAGACCGAGTGAGCTTCCTCAGAGATTCTTTACTTGTTTGATTTTCCTTATACCATTCCAGGCTAAAGGAGGAATTGACCGAGCGTGCTTCCTCAGAGAGTCTGTGGTAGACCTGAGACTATAGGAGGAATTGACCGAGTGAGCTTCCTCAGAGAGTTTCTAGACCTTGGGGCTATAAGAGGGTTAGACCACCTGATCTTCCTCAGATACTCCATGAATACCCTATACTATAAGGGGAATTGACCGAGAGAGCTTCCCCAGAGAGTCTTATAATTTTCGTATGACCAAACCCGAGGGGTTAGGCGGAGTGCACTGCCCAGAGGGTTGTTGGTACTTCTTGGATTGGACCAGAGGGGTTGGCAACTAGTACTTCCCAGAGGGGTTCCTATTGTGGTTAGATGTTTGCTTCCCTACAACTTGTTGTTATGTGGATTGATTACTATTGCATATCATCCTGTTACTGCTCACTGATTACTGCTTGTTGTTTACTGAAAATGTTTACTGTTCACTGTACTATTACCTACCATATACTCACTGACTGTTAGGCACAGATCTTCAGGTGGTTTTCTACTGGGATTTAGTCTCACACCCTGTTTGGGTCATGCTATTAGGCCCAAACAGACTATGTTGTTGCAGGTATAGACCATGGAAAGTGCCCTTCAACTTTTGGTACTTGATTGCTTTGGAGTAGGAGAGCATGGGACCAAGATTAGTCTTGCGATGTGGAGGATCTATTTATCTTTTCTTTTGTACTTTTTTGGTACTGTTTTTACTTCCATCATTGTGTCATGTTTGGACATTTTCCTAGATATATGTATCATGCATCATTTCATATATACATATGTGCTCCAGTTTTTTATTGTTTTAGTCTTCCGCTATTTATTGTTGATGGATATTTACTGCCTCTGCTATTTTATGATTTGTTTACTTCCATTGTGTACTCTGCCAATGAGGGCATAGTTTCCCCACTATCTCACCCCAAGGCCCTCAATGCTAGTCAGTAGCCTCTGGCGTTTGGGGAAATGTGCTTGAGCCCATGTGACCAACCAGGTATGGGGTGCCTCTGGGTGGCTTTCGGAACCAGGACGTTACAAAGTGGTATCAGATAAATTATTTTCTATTGATTTACTATTTGGAGCCTTTAGCCAGGGATAGGATGGACTCGGTACTTGGTAATAAGTTGTGCCCAGGATTAGCTAACCCGTGTACAGGGAAAAGCCAATCTACCTCGTTTATTGCAGTTTTCTAGTTTTGAGATTTTATAGTTGATATGATTTCACCTAGAGTGATTCACATGCCTTGTGTTTTTATTATTATTGCTATTTAGGTTCTATTTCTGTCGCAACCCGAGGAGATGAGGGTATGTAATCTCATTCATCATATAGGCACTTGTTAGAAGTCACGTGCCATGAATTTTTTCCATGCCATCTAGGGTGAATTAGAGATTGTATGTTGTTGTGATAGACGTTGTGTCAATTATGCATGTTGTTGTGATAGATGCGTTGATAGAATCTAGGCAGTTTGATAGAGGAATTGTTTGTATTGTACCTTTATTTAAATAAACACCAAATTTTGATTCTTGACATGTTATGGGCCCTCATGAATCAGATTTTGTTGGAACATTGACTTGTTTCCCTTGTTTTTGATATGTAGGAGATGTCCAGATTTGATTCACAGGGAGTATGGGCCCTCACGGATCGGAATTTGGCACCTCCATGCTTGTTTTTTAGTGTTTTCTGGGCTTTGGTGTAGTTTCTGAGCTACTGCCGAGAAAAACCCAGAATACACGGCATGTACTTTATTAATACCCACTGTGTAGTTTTTAAACCATGTCACTGACTTTGTGAGCAAAAAAACGGGATTGTGAAACATTTTCAGGAACACATCGTGTACGGTCGTTACACATCATGTAGTAGTGATCCATGTACCTGGACGTGTCACTAACAACACAGGTCATGGAAGCTCGTGTAGTACACACCGTGTTTGGTATTAACACGTCATGTAGCCTTGTTCTATGTACCCGTCTGTGTCACGAACAATACGGGTCGGTGTTATCTTCTCCTATACACGCCATGTTTGTTCAGAACATGTCGTGTAAGGATCAGCCGTGTAGACGACTATGTAACTAACAACACGGGTCGCCGAAACCTTGTCTAGTACATGTCGTGTCCTTATTGAAAACGTTGTGTAGTATAGGTTTTAGAGGATCGTGTGGGTTAACTGTGTAAGGAGACTCGGGCAGGGGAATAGAACTCAAGTACATGCCGTGTGTGGGGACAACACGCCATGTAGTTTGGGGTGTTACATGACCAGAGGTGGTAGAAGTACACGCCCATGTGTCTGGATTAAGAGGACACGCCGTGTAGTTGTTACACATGCCGTGTAGTTGTGTTTTGTATAACTTTTTTGTTCTTTTCTCATGTTCCCGTCTTGTACTCTTGTGTTCTCTGTCCTTGATAATCCTGATCTAATGTGTGCTTTTAATCTTTCAGAGCAATGCTTCTGAGACGTCCTATGGTTGTATGCCAGCTGCCAGACAGTGATCAGACACAAAAAACGGTCGATCGAGGACCTCATGCAGATCCTCCTGTTGTGACAGCCTTGGTACCAACAGTTATACCCATTGCAAGTGCTGATGCACATTTTAGGGAGGAATTCCTGAGGATGATGTAGACCTTCCAAGGAGCACCGCCTCCTGCCCCGTCGATGGCTGAGTTGACGCGGGTTTTCCAGTAGCAGCATCCTCCTACTTTCTCAGGGGATGGATAACCCCAGGCTGTTGAGTCATGGTTAGAAGCCACGCGGACAATCTTGGATCATCTAGAGGTATCTCCAGAGAGGAGGGCGAAGCTCTCTACTTATATGCTCTAAGACACCACCAAGAGGTGGTTGGAGGTGATCTCGCTGTCAGGGTGCCAGCAGAGTATGACTTGGGATGAGTTTCAGCGCATCTTCTATGATTAATTCTATCCGGAGACCTTGAGGGCTGACCAAGCCCGGGAGTTTATGAGTCTGGAGCAGGGTAATCTTTTTATTATGGAGTACTCGTCTTGTTTTACCGAGCTGCAGCGCTTCACGCCGATTCCAGCAATTGATGAGTTGTTTCTTGCTAGGAATTTTGAGGATGGTCTTAGGAAAGAGATCTGTTCCCATGTGATTATCTTCAGGTTGACATCGATATCCTCTATCGTCAACCATGCGCTGATCACTGAGCGCAATCTGAGGGATTATGGAGTAGTGAGCCAGGGCGGTTCGATATCTAGAGTCGGTGTTCCTCCTAATGGTAGTAGGAAGCGCCACAGAGAGTCTACTCGAGGAGATTGGAGTATGTAGGATTTATCTTCGGGCAACCAGGTAGTATGCTACCCGTGTGGTAGGAGTGGGAATACTAGACCTTAGTGTTAGAGAGACCCGATGGAGTGTCGATCTTGCGGCAAGATGGGTCATCTTCAGTGTTTTTGTCAGATCTTCTCACCTACAGCTAGTGGTAGAGGTTCTTCTATTACCCCGCGTACATGAGATGTATCGCCAGTTTCTCACTAGTCTGGGAACTGGAGTTCTTCTGGCCGTTCGGGACGAGGTGGAGGTCGCGGCCGTGGTGGTTAGTCACCAGGTCACCAGTGACAGCAGAGTGGGTCAACTTAGAGTGTTTAGCCAGGGGCGCAGGGTCACGGCACAGACCATACTTTCTCTGTGGAGCAGACCTATCAGGAGTAGGATCCCGACCCCTCTACAGTTCAAGGTACGATCTTAGTAGCCCCAGATTTATCTTCAGATCTTTTCGATACTGGTTCTTCGCAGAGTTTTATCTTTGTTACTGTTGTGGAGAGCCTTGGTCTCTGTATCTTTTCGTCTACCAACATGTTGACTCTTGATATGTTGTTGGGAATGAGGAAATCTAGTGTGAACCAGTTCAAAGAGTGACCTCTTGAGGTTGCAGGGTGTCACTTCTTATGGGACCTCTATGTCCTAGCGATGACAAGCTGTGATGTCATTCTCAGTATGGACTGGTTAGTTCCATTCCTGGCGGTCATCGATTGCTATCGCCACAGGGTGAGTTTCATATCACTAGAGGGAGGATCATTTCTTCATAGAGGTGATTGGGATGTCCAAGCGGATAGAGCTGGACCTGAGCATCTTGGGCTAGGAGGAGTTACAACCCAAATTTCTAGTTTTTGTCTAGATAACCAGCAGACTTCGCAGTTAGTCTTTCCTCCAGTGGTGGATCGTTTTAGGGATGTCTTTCCAGAGGAATTTTCAAGTTTTCCTCCATAGCATGAGGTATACTTCTCGATTGAGCTCGTTCTAGGAGGAGCACCAATGTCCATTCCTCCTTATAGGATGGCTACACCTGAGTTTCAGGAGCTGAAGAAGTAGTTGGAGGAGTTGTAGGAAAAGGGTTTCATCCAAACCAATACTTCTCCTTGGGGATCGCATGTCCTGTTTGCGAAGAAGGTAGACGGCACCCTTAGTCTTTGCGTGGATTATCAAAATCTGAACCAGTTGATGGTCAAGAACCGATATCCCTTGTTGAGGATCGATGACCTCTTTGATCAGCTTCGAGGAGACCGAGTGTTCTCAAAGATTGATTTGAGGTCCGGTTATCATCAGTTGTGTGTTAGACCATCATATATACCTATTACAGCCTTTAGGAGAAGGTATGGTATATACGAGTATACGGTCATGCCATCCGGTCTCACGAATGCGCCAGCAGTTGTTATGGCACTGGTGAACTGAGTGTTCCATCCGTACTTGGATTCCTTCATGGTGGTCTTCATGGACGACATCTTGGTGTACTCTCAAACTTGACACGACCATGCTACCCATCTTGAGGTCGTTCTGATTACACTGAGATAGCATCAGTTATATGCTAAGCTCTCGAAATGCCACTTTTGGATGGATCGTATTCACTTCTTAGGCCACGTTATCTCAGAGACAGGAGTATCAGTAGACCTAGAGAAAGTGAGAGCTATAGTTTTCTAGAAGCATCAGAAGAGTTTCTTTGAGGTGCGGAGTTTTATAGAGCTGGTTGGATACTATAGGTGTTTCATACAGGACTTCTCACGCCTAGCAGCACCACTGACAAGTCTAACCAAGATAGGGGAGAAGTTTTTATGGTCAGATTCCTGTGAGCCAGCCATTCAGGAGCTAAATGGGAGGTTGATTTCAGCACCAATAATAGTCTTTCCAATGCTGGGAAAGATCTATACAGTCTATTGTGATGCTTCAGGTGTCGGACTAGGAGTTCTGCTTATGTAGGGAGATGGAGTCGTTGCGTATGTTTCTCGGCAGTCGAGGCCACACGAGAGGAACTACCTGATGCACGATTTGGAGTTGGTAGCTTTGGTTCATGCCTTATGTAGTTGGAGTCATTACCTTCTGGGAGAGAACTTTGTTGTTTTAACTAACCACAAGAGTCTCAAGTACATATTCACTATGCGTGATCTGAATTTGAGACAGTGTATGTGGGTTGAGTATCTTCAGTCCTACGACATTGATCTTGCCTATATGTCGAGAAAGGGTAATGCAGTGGCTGATGCGTTGAGCAGGAGAACTCATATTTAGGCAGTTCATGAGGCCCGTAGTGAGTGGAAGATTATGGATATGTTCACTGAGATGCATTTGGAGGTGCACGGAAAACAGGGCCAAACTTTTCTATCTTCTATAGTTGTTACCTCTACCCTTCTTGATCGGGTACGGATGAGGAAGCTATCAGACATAGAAGGCCTAGTCCAGCATGAGAGTGTGTCGGGAGAGGACCCTCTTCCTGTATGGATAGTGGGTGAGGATGAGATCTTGCATTTATAGGGACGCATATGGGTTCCAGCAAACATACGCGAGGAGATGATGCAGAATTTGAGTTCCTCAGTTTGGGAAGTTCATCCTGGAATCACTAAGATGCATCATGATCTACACCGCCAGTACTGGTGTCCAAGTATAAAGAGAGATGTCGTTGGGTTCGTCATGAGGTGTTCCACTTGTCAGCAGGTGAGAGTGGAGCATCAGCGAACAGCATGGATTTTTCAGTAGTTACCCATTCCATAGTGGAAGTGGAATGATGTCGTGATGGACTTCATGACCGGGTTACAAAGGACACCTCGAGGGATTGATGTTGTTTGGGTTTTTGTCGATAGGCTTACGAAGGTTTCTCACTTCTTTCTAATCATGGAGACCTTTAGTGTTGATGAGCTGGGACGGTTGTACATCTAATAGATTATACATCTGCATGGAGTTCCACACTCCATTTTTTCAGACATGGTTGTGCGCTTTACTTCTTGGTTCTGTCAGGGGCTTCAGAAGGCTTTGGGTACACAGGTACTTTTGAGTATTGCATAACATCCCCAGATAGATGGCCAGTCCGAGCATAGGATCCAGGTGCTTGAGGATATGCTCTGAGCTTGCATTCTTTACTTTGGCGGTTCTTGGGAGAAGAATATTCCTCTTGTGGAGTTTTCCTATAACAATAGTTTTTAGGAGACTATTCAGATGGAACCTTTTGAGGCTTTGTAGGGTAGGCCATGTTGATCACCTTTGTGCAGGCTGGAGGTAGGAGAGGCCTCTTTGCTGGGACCTCGTCTTGTTCAGGAGACCTCAGGGTAGATAGAGTTGATTCGGAAGAGTATGGCTACGAGACAGTCTTGATAGAAGTTTTATGCTGATCAGCGGAGACGGCCTCTGGAGTTCGAGGTCGGGGATTAGGTTTTTCTACGTGTCGCAACAAGGTTGGGACACAAGAGGATTTGTAGACATGGTAAGCTTTCACCATGGTATGTCGGTCCTTTTGAGATGTTGGAGAGAGTTGGGCCGGTTTCCTATCAGTTGCAGTTACCTAAAAGGTACCGGGCTATGCATGATGTCTTCCACATTTCTCAGCTCCGACATTACTTTTAAGACCCATCTCATGTCTTTCAAATCGAGGAGGATGAGCTTGAAGAGGATGCATTGTTTGACGAGCATCCTATCTGGATTGTCGATCGTATTATGATGGTTCTCTGTGGACGGTTTGTTCCTCTGGTATGGGTGTTATGGCACCACGGGCGAGTACAGGACCGTGAGAACCTAGTGCTATAGACCGGTTAGCCAAGTAGCTATGTAGGTGTACTTTGGCCTTATATCATCATTATGCACTGACTAGCACAGGACCATGAGAACCTAGTGCTATAGACTATAAGGGATAGACTTAGTGAGCTTTCCCAGAGAGTCTTGGACATTTTAGACTACAAGGGGTAGACCGAGTGAGCTTCCCAGAGAGTCTTGGATATTATAGACTACAGGAGGTTAGACCTAGTGAGCATCCTCAGAGAGTCTTCACTCATTTGATTTTCCTTATACCATTCCAGGATGGAGGAGGAATTGACCATGCGAGCTTCCTCAAAGAGTCTATGATAGGCCTGAGACTATAAGAGTAATTGACCGAGTGAGCTTCCTCAGAGAGTTTCTAGACCTTGGGGCTATTAGAGGGTTTGACTGCGTGATCTTCCTCATAGATTCTTTGACTACCCTAGAATATAAGGGGAATTGACAGAGTGAGATTCCACAGAGATTCTTATAATTTTAGTATGACCAAACCAGAGGGGTTAGGCGGAGTGCACTGCCCAGAGGGTTGTTGGTACTTCTTGGAATGGATAAGAGGGGTTGGATGTGAGTACTTCCCATAGGTGTTCCTGTTTTGGTTAGCTATTTTCTTCACTGTTGCTTGTTATTTTGTGGATTGATTATTGTTGCATATCATCCTGTTACTGCTCACTGATTACTACTTGCTGTTTACTGATACTGTTTACTGTTCACTGTACTATTAACTGCCATATACTCACTGACTGTTAGGCACAGATCTTCGGGTGGTTGCCTACTAGGATTTAGTCTCACACCATGTTTGGGCCATGCTTTTGGGCCCAAACAGACTATGTTTTTTCAGGTATAGACAAGGGTAAGAGCCCTTCGACTTCTGGTACTTGATTGCTTTGGTGGAGTAGAGCATGGGACCAAGCTTAGTCTTGTGATGCTGAGGATCAGTTTATCTTTTCTTTTGTACATGTTTTGGTACTGTTTGTATTTCCAGCATTGTGACCTATTTGGATGATTTCCTAGATATATGTATCATGCATCACTTCATATATACATATGTGCTCCAGTTGTTTACTGTTTTAGTCTTCTGTTGTTTATTGTTGAGGGATACTTATTGCTTCCGCTATTGTTTGCTTTGTTTACTTCTGTTGTGTACTCTGCCAATGAGGGCATAGTTTTCCCACTATCACACCCAAGGACCTCGCTTCTAGTCGGCAGCCTATGGCGTTTGGGTAAATGCACCTAAGGCCATGTGACCAACCGGGTATGGGGTGCCTCTAGGTGGCTTCAGGAATCAGGACGTTTCATGGGCCATTAATTGCATGATTAGCTCTGATTGTGCATTGAGAGAGGCCGAGTGGTCATCCGCCTAGATATGTAGCCATTGGATCTCATTTTCATCCTCCCAGAGGTTCTTGATGTTCATCACCTTACTATATTTCCAGCCCACACTGATTCCACGGTCATAATCCTGGATCTTTTCCGCTATAAGATCCCGGATGAGAAGGTGAGGGCGCTGGGCATCCACTCCACCAGCACAAAGTTCGTGCAGCCACAAGCGAAGTTTTTCCATCTCATCCAGCCATAATGCTTGGGGGTCTTCTCGACAAAGTGGACAATCCACTTCCATGATCGACGGTGGACTATCTTGTTGTCCTCTTTGTCAGAAGTCGACTCGTCCAAGTCCGTGTGGTTTGCAGGCTCATATGCGGGATACACCCTCAAAAAATATTCAGCGGGATCTACATCTGGAATTGGATCAGGCGTGGCGTCTGGCATCGGAGAAGGTGTGGCGAGACATGGGTTGAACAGTCAATCCTCATCCTTGGACCCCACCTCAATGACATTGGGCATGACCCCGCTGGAAGTCCCACCAATGATAGGGAGTGTTTCACCTCAGTTGGGCTAGGTAATTATCTCCACGATTACCAGCATTCCCCTGGGAGGGGCACTGCTAGAAAGCCAGACCAACCTCGCCGAAATGGACCATGCCAGTCGAAGAACTGTATGTAATAGAAAACAGTCATGGATGTTAGTTGACATGATCGCATAATCAACGTGTGGCAGTATTGAACTCAGTGGATAGGACTTACAGAGATCGAATTCCTGGTCCCACTCATGGGTTGTTGTTGACAGTACACCGAAGCGTGGCCCTCCGTATATTGTAGGAAGGTCTGGATATTCTGTAGGAGCCACCTTGGGTGTCCTAGCCCCGCCAGACACAGAACTGGACGCGGCTATAGATGTGGGTTCTGAGTGTCCTGCATCAGCACTCAACGAGGGGCGAGAACGGGTTCTATGCACAAGTTCCTCATACATGATTCAGATGTTGGTAAAGAGACAATAATGACCTTAGATCAGACCCTGGGGAAAGAAACTTGGAATGTTACCTCGAGAGTCTCCGCGAAATCGTCGAAACCGGAGACTTGATCGCTGACTTCACCTTCCTCCAATGGGCTCCCTCCACCAGCCTCGTCCCCCCAAGAGGATTCGTCTGACTCTTCTGGGAGGGGGATGCGCTCTCTCATCTTGGTGGCTGACAGTTGTGGGGGAACCATCCGATCCATCAGTACCCTCACCCGGCCTGTCATTGGACGCGGGGCACCCCTAGAATGGACGAAGTCCTCCAGCTTAGCCAGACATTGCTCTGCCTCCGCCAGGGATACT
Organism: Viscum album; assembly: GCA_963277665.1. Taxonomy (NCBI): domain Eukaryota; kingdom Viridiplantae; phylum Streptophyta; class Magnoliopsida; order Santalales; family Viscaceae; genus Viscum; species Viscum album. The sequence goes on from OY728167.1 coordinate 669,966,490, forward strand.
ACGAAACCGGCCCAGATAGGGCCTATACCCGGAAAATCCATATCGATATGGTTCAGATGTCGCCACATCTCGGACGGGTCAAGGAACTATCGGTTGACGTCCCAGATGTCCCAGGCCTCCGGAGAAGCATCATTTTCTGGCATGTCGATATGGTGCAGCCATTTTCCCAGAGCCTGAGTAGAAATCCTATGGAATCCCCTCGACGACTGCCCATCTAGATGACACTGTTCTCTTGGGACCACCGGCTCTGCTGCCACTGCTGCATTTGCCGTTGCTGGATTTGTTGCCGTTGCCCCCTCCTCGACTGGTGTGGGTGCTGCCGCTACAACAGCCCCACCACTATAGGATGCCCTTGTCACCTTCAGGCCTCGGCCCCAAGATCGAGGAAGTTCACCCTCGCCAACCAAGATGGCTGCTTCAGCATCTCCTCTGGGTAGGCCGCCTCCCAGCTTTGGGAGTATTCTTTTATCAGCCCAAGGATAGTGGTCGGTGGAGGAAATACATTCTGCATCTTCTTTTCTTCCCATGTAAACATGATCCACATCTACCTCATCACACACGGGTGCTCCTCGTAGCACACCCCTAGATAGACCTGTGGGGTCATCTACTATAGGCACCAGAATTGCTTGGCGAACCGGTGTGGGGTGTATGGCTCACAAAGACACTCGCGGTTCACCCTAGCCACCAGGACTCCACCTCAAAAGGCCAGGAGGTAGGCTCGGTGCTCTTCCTTTCCCCAACCATCATCCGTGAAGGCCCCCATTAGAAATGGGAATGGGTGGAAATTTAATTCCTCCACCTTCCACACCCGGTTTAGAACTGATGTTGCAGTCATCTTGGCCGCACTCCCATGTTTGTATCCCTCACCGGCAGGACCCAACCATAGATGAGGTCTACGATAAACGCCGCCAGTCTGACTATTGGATTTTGTTCAATGTTGACACTAAAACCCTGGGTCTTCCACTGGATATTCTCCAACAGCCACCAGTACGAGTTCTCCTTGCTTCGGGAACCCTTCGGGAAATTTAGAGGCCTCACCGGGAACTTTCTGTTTTCTGGGAAGTTCAAGGACTACTTGAACCAGTTCTTGATGTGGACATCCCTCACCACCTCCTTATCCTAACTTGGAACAAGATCCATCAGTGCCATCGCCAGATGCGGCATCTGCTCCGGATTCTCCAACACACCCATGGCTTGGAGGAATTCATCGTATATAGCCCCTAGTATCGTGACCCCTGAGATCTGATGCACTTCCCATAGGATGATGTCGACCTCCCCATAATGCAGGTGAAAGGTATTGGTCCCTGGAGACCACCGGCTCAACAGATCCAGCATTAAATGCTTCGTCTGGTAGACATGGAACTGGGAATCCCAAGCTGCCTCATATAGGCCCACTCCACTCAGCTCTACCCCTAACTCCTCGCACGAGGTGCCTACCCAGTAGGCCCAAGACCAATCATCCATGAAATTTCTACCCTGGAGCAGGTCCAATTCCTCAGACCACCCTTTCTTTGGGTTCCCCAGCGCTTCCTTAAGGATGGATCGATGCAGTTGAGGGGACTTCTTTGACCGCAATGCCCCCCCCCCCTCGTCGACATTGTTCAGATGATTGTATAGGTATTTGGAAATGACAGACGTTAAATCCTCCCGGGCATGACCATCGGGCGCCCTGAACCATCGGTGCTGACACAACGTGCTCTAGAACCAGTAAGCTGGCTCATCCCGACCCGCTGCAGGGATGAAGACGTCATCCCTCAGCCTGAAGCCATAAAAAGGCAACCTCTTACATAGGGGGTAGTTATTCTAGATTTCCGACAGTGGATCCACTAAAGAACTATGGTCCGAGTGGCTCCAGACCATCTCTCCTAGCCCCAGACTATTTTCCATTTTGTCCCTCTGGGCGGCATCTGTAATGACCCCCTGGGAAGCTTCTTGGTGGGCCATTTGGTGCTAGAACATGGACGTTTCCCTGGCTGGTTCACGAAGATCATTCGCGATGTGAGTTCATGAAGGCCGCTCGTGAAGTATGTTCACGGAAGCGCTGCCTCGGTGTTCGAAGCCAGATCTAGGAGCACAAATGCAGAGTCGAAGACTCACAGTGTGCCGCAAAGCCTCGATTCACAGATATCACTCGCAGAGTACGCAGAGCTTCATGAATCAAGAGCGCAAGAAGACAAGATCACGGAGAAAGGAAAGGACAAAAGAGAGGGAGGACCCCCTATTTATAGATGATGGCCTTCATAGCTTCGCGGCATGTCCAGTCCGCACGGAGCTTCGCGGCATGCCCAATCCACCCATCCCCTGTCTTCCTCCTGCGCCCTATTCGTGAGTCAGCACCGTGAACGATCGAGGATTTTCGCGATTTCCCATAGGGTTCAACCCTTGATCCCTCTGTGGCTCCAATTCTTATGAGGGGCATTTGTTGGAACCAAAATTTGGCACGAAGAAGTGGCCCCAAGATGGCCCCATGGACTTCCTCGTGAAGCCCCTTCGCCGAGTCCCCAGCACCGCAGCTGCCGCAAAACAAAGAACGTGGGAGGCTCCGCGAACGCATTTGACGTTCGCAATCCCATCATGAATCAAAGAAGGTGGGGGGCTTCATGAATGCATTTGATGTTCGCGAGCCCACCGCTAATCAAGGAGGCAGACCCCTCCACGAACGCATTTGACGTTCGTGAGCCCACCACGAAGCAAGGAGGCGGACCCCTACACAAACGCCTTTAACATTTGTGATCCCTCTGTGAGGCAACCACACCCCTCTTCGCGCCGCATAGGCTCTGCTTTGCGGTGCCTCTTTCCTATAAATACAGTGCTCCTCTAGAGCCCAACGGATGGAAAATACGACATTTCGACTTCCTAGCTCCAAAATTGTGAAGCACCCTTTGCTCTGCGAACCATGAGCTACGCGAGAGACTTCTGCTTTGCAAAGTGCCTCTCCTTTGTCTCTTTTTGACCCCCTATTCCAAGAGGGATTCCCTTTGTGAAGCCTAAGGGCCTTCGCGGAGGAATGGGATCCTCAAGGGGATCCGGGTCAATGTGGGGCGTTTATGCTTCGCGAAGTACCCCTCATGTACACGTGATCAGCATGCCTAGACATGGTCACTGTACTTCGCGAAGCACATCGCTTCACAACACTTTGCTTCACGAGGAACTTGTGCTCTACAAGGTAGTGCTCTGCGAATGTCTTTCCACATCGTGAAGCACCTCCCATATGTACCTCTTCCCTATGATAAGTCTGAGGCACCCCACTTCGCGAAGCACACCCATTTGCAAGAACCTTTCACCATGCGGAGCGGCAGAGCTTCACAAGGCCCCTGCCAATGAACCCCTATGCTTTGCAATTCCTTTTTCCGTGCGAACCTCCAGGTTTTCGCGATGTGAATTCAAAGTCCCCTGGACACCACGTCCCGTTGCATTGCTTTGCCCCATGCTTCTTCGCATAGTCACGCTAATGGCTATTTCTTCTTCTCATGTCCACGCTAACGTGGACCCCTCAATGGATCAATCCATAACACCCCCCAGTCACGGCATTGCAGGTGACTTCCCTCCACTAAGGAGTAGAGGGTGCCGGTTATGTAAGTCCTAGGGGTGCAGAGTGATCCCACCTCATCTGAGCTGCAGGACGTTAAACTGCCAAGCACCATTGTCCTAGAACATAACGTTAAACTGTGAGGGGAGAGGGGCACATGGGATTTGTCACCCTTTCCCTCTCTCGATGGGCCTTTCCACCACTGGGCCTCCACTTTAAAGTAAGTACCATCCTCCCCGCCAAAGTCCTGCAAAGGGAGTGGTGGGGATTGGAAATTCTCCTCTCTTGGATGCCAAAGACCAAGAGGTGAAATGGGGACAGGGAATTTCTCACCCTTTCCCTCTCCCTTTGGGATTTGTCGCCACTGGGCCTCCACCTTGGAGTAAGTCCTAGCTTTCATGATGAGGACCAGAGAGGGGGGGATGGGAGTCTTTCCCCTCCTTTCTTCCATTCCAATTCCCTCTCCCTTTGGGCTTCATCAATCTCAGGCCTCCTCCTGGAGTAAGTCCCAATCTTCCTCTCCCTGGGCCGCCTAGAGCCTAACCCCATTTCACTTCCCACGGACGCACCTTTTGCGATGTTATCGTCAGGTCTTTCCAGCCTCTTGTTTCTCACACCGAGCATGACTCATGTGGGCTTAGATTAAGAATTGACTGTGACATCAACCTGGGCCACCTAGAGTGTAATCCCTACACCATTAACTATGAGGTCTTTGATCCTTTCTATGGCAGGGTACGTAAGAAGTATCCCTGAGGTTCAAGCCCAACAACCAGTCGTTCCGACCCCCTTCACGTCGGTTCACCAGCATATGGGCAGCCTAGAGTGTAAGCCCCACACCTCCACATCCCGAACTATAGGTACTTTGATCCATGTTAAGGCATGGTACGTAGGAAGACTTACGAGGTTCAGGCCCAACACCTGGTCGATCCAACCATCATCACATCGGTTCACCGCACCAACCCTGGGCCACCTAGAGTGTATGCCCCACACCATCTTGAACTATGGGGACTTTGATCCTTTCCAAGGTCTGGTACGTAGCAAGCCTCCCTAAGGTTCAATCCCACCATCCATCTGGTCGCCCGGTCCTTATTCACATCGGTTCACCACTAATCTCGATCTACAAAGACTTTGATCCATGCCAAGGAATTGTATGTAGGAATCCTCCTCGAGGTTCAATCCCAACAACCATCAGACCCCTAGTCCATCTTCACGTCGGTCCGCCGGCACCCATCCACTGAACTACAGGGACTTTGATCCACATTAAGGCATGGTACGTAGGAAGCCTCCCTGAGGGTCAAGCCCACCATCTGGCCATTCCGACCCCATTCATGTCGGTTCGTCAACACCTGGGAAGCCTAGAGTGTAAGCCCCACACCCATCCCAAACTACAAGGTCTTTGATCCTTGCTAAGGCATGGTATGTAGGAAGCCTCCCTGAGGTTCAAGTCCAACACCCGGTTGATCGGACCATCTTTATGTTGGTTTACTGACATCCATCCCGAACTATGGGGATTTTTATCCATGCTAAGGCATGGTACGTAGGAAGCCTCCCTGAGGTTCAAACCCAAATATCACTAGTCCCGACCATCTCCATGTTGGTGTACTAAGATCCATAACAAACTATGTGGCCTTTTATCCATGTCAAGTCATGGTACGTAGGAAGCCTCCCCGAGGTTCAAGCCCAATAACCAGTCGTTCAGACCCCTTTCATGTCAGTTCACCCTCGTCCCGCATGACGTTAAACTATATTCGCTATATGAACTATGTGGTCTTTGATTCCCTGTCACGGGGATATATAGGAAGCCTCCACGAGATTCGAGCCCATCACTCATGTTTAATCCTGATCTCTCCCTCGATCTTATGTGTTTCTAGAAGATCGTATCCCAACCTGGAGATTCTATTTTCATCAGATCCCATCCGTGCGTCCATTCTCATGGGCCACCTACTAAGGCGTCCCATCGTCCCATCGAACTATGCAGACTTTGATTCCCAGCCACAGGGATATGTAGGAAGTCTCTTCACGGCTCAAGCCCTAATCCATCATCCATCATGATCCTTAACCGGGATTCCACATCCCACTAAGGTCATGCCACTTCATACCCCATCCCATTAAAAAGATTTCGGGAAGCCACCCACGCGTCGGCCCCAATATCGATGTCCCCTCCGGCGGTTGCATCCATCTGATCCACTCTATGCAGTGTTCCAATTAGTGTGATCCGTCTCTACTGGATTTTAAACTAGCGGCATACCCTGTGTTAAACATGGGAAGATGAGGAAAACCTCAGAGACATGACCATGGCATGTGACTCCCCGCATGTGATGTGGGAAGCCTAGGGCTTCCGCGCCCTCGAGAAGCCCTATAATAAGGGGAAGAAATCAGACACGCCAATTTTCCAACACCCAGACACTCCAGTGATGCCTCAACGTGACTACTCCCCCAACTGAAGGTTACTGCCCTGACTCTTGGAATGTCCTGGCAGAAGCAGTGTAATTAACCGGCATCCGTGAAAATATGGCACTGGGAGGGGTTTCATGAACATTGTCTTAATCTATAAGGGAGACCCGAACTAGGTGACGAGTTCTGAGGAGGAATCCTCATAAAGAAGAACTGACATCCCATCAACCCATTTCGATCAAGGAGAAAACATCCCCGAATAGGTAGCGGATGCTACCTACCTTTGGAAAGCAGGAATGCGGGGCAACAGAACAGTGTCGACGTCCCCTAAGCGAGACGAACGTGCACGCCCCGGCGAAAGCGTCGAAAACAGTGTTTCTATGAATTACTCTATTATTAATTTTAATAATAAATGATTTTATATAAGACTCATCATAGATCCTCATTTATAACATTACTACATTGATTTATATAAGGAAATGTGAATTTATGAATAAATCCACTCTCTATTTTCATGATTGATGAATTCTTAGTCAAGATATTATTTAGCTCACGGTCTTGAAGAAACTGATATCTTTTAACCATGAATATTCCATACATCACTTTAAAATTCCTTAAAATTATTAAAGTAATCCCATAAAGTATATGAATTAAACTCTATCTTCTCCTTGGAATATTCCATTCTCTCTAGATAAATTAATTTCAAAATATTTGTGGATGACATTTATTTATAAAAGATTATTTTTCAAAAACTATACAAGTAAATGTTTTAATGATTCCAAAGGATTTCATATCCAATGATTATAAATATAGTACTAGGTATATCCTTGAAAACTACATTGAATTTTACTAGAAAAAGAAACATCCTTCCAAAACTGAGTATTGAATACATAAATTTTATATTAATCATATATTTCCAATGATTCAAGAATAACTAAACTATTAGTTGAGTATGATACACCACAAACAACATTCATTCCAAAAATTCAATAATGTCTCCTTATTTAAAATTGACACATGAGATAAATGTTTTGGTAATACTTAATAAAATTTCAGTTAGAGTAAATATACATGACAATTAGAAGTTGTGTACTTCTCAAATCTGACATAGGAATCACCCTTTCTCAACCACTTAGAGAATTAACCTTACTTCTTGTAACATATATATAATTACGTAGTTAATTTATTTGGATGAAAATGTGTGACACACATTCAATATCTGACACCCAAAAATTAAAATAGAAGCATAACACACAACGATGAATATTCACTAAGTGGAAGTCTCTACTTTCTTCTACATCAATTCATTACATTTTATCTTCCATAGACTTATCTCATGACATGTAAAGAAATTAACCACATGTATGATGATTTTAATATTTTATATAAAGGATGTTATGAATATACCTTTGGTGTTAAAAATTACATTAGCCTTTTCACCTTGTCTTCCAACTTATTCATCATAGGAACTGATGATTAATCTTTCTTTGAGTCCATATCTTCTTAGAGAACCTTACACAAAATGCATTAGAGAATTTTTTTCCATTCTATTAATTTTATAATCTTAAATGAAACTTAATTAATTGTGGGATAATGATATAATAATGGGTTCTATTGAAGGATTTTGATCCATATTTCATTTTACACCTATTCGGTGTAATGATCATCTCATTCACATATCACTTTACTTCCTTCTTGTAGGATTCATAAGGATGAAACAACATGTGAAACCATACATGTCCTGATGTTTCTTTCATAACACACCAGCCACTGATGACAGAACTATGATGTAATCAGAAAATTCATCATACATGTGTCTCATGTAAGCATATTTCTCACCCTCTCTTCCTCAGGTGGCTCAACAGGTAGTGGGGACTCTAACACAATGAATTTCATATATCATTGTACTTTGTGAAAGAATTTGTAATACTCCTAGAATTTCACATCAATGAGTACATGTTCTATTTATAGAATTAATCATAGTTATCGTTTTTTATTACATTCCATTATTATACAAAATAATAATTAAGTATATTAGTACTTTATCTTGATTACCAGTTACAAATGATTATAGAGTTATTATCTTATATGTTGTGGACTATTTTATCAAACCCTATTATCCCTCACTAATAGATTCATAACACCCAGTCGCTTGAATATTATAGCGGAAAAGAACTATAAAATATATCCTTATAGTCTAATATATGGTTATGTTTCTACTTAGAGAGATATAAGGTAGGATTTTGATAGGGAAACTACAATGACATACAGCCCCTTGAACTGTTGAGTGAAGTCTCGTCTTGTTAAAATCATAGAATTGATTTACTCAACACTTTACCTCTAAAGTGGAAAAAATGTATCTATAACTAATTATTTTCTTCCATATTTTTCTTAGTTGACTCATTTCACTTATAAGAATTGGACAATAGTAGGAGGCACCCTCAAATCAGGATGAAGATCACCTCGTACACCCAACATTGTTCAAATTCAAATAATGGCAGTAATTACAACAAAATATTTATTTGAATGTTTTTAATTATTACTCAATGAATTAAATAATATTTCTATATCATATTCTCGTATTATGTAATATCACTCAAATATTGATAATGCATTAAATATAAAAACATTAATTTCATCTGAATTTGGATTAATCTATTCATTTTATTTATTTTTTTATGATATCACACAAACATCATATTCACTAAACAATAATAACTAATTAATAGATCAAACAAATTATTTGACTGGTATTTATCATTTCATATTGGTTTATCCACTAAGAATAAAAGATTTAAACATTCCCAAGGAGTTCAATATATAAGTAATATCTAACTCGTACTACAGCTTGCACCCCTATCCAAAGTATCCATGTTTTGTCTAGAATATCACCTCATCTCAGCATTATCTATGTTTAACAATGTTATCCAAGAAAAATTCAGAAACCCTCTTTGGTTCATACTTCAAGCGATAATTGGAAGGGCCCATGTCCAATTATAAGAAACCTAAATTTAATCATGTTAAACTTAAGAAAACATAAATAGGTTTATCTTAGGGTAATATTCTACCATAAAACATATAGAATCTTATTTATCAGAGTAAATATAAGTACAAGAATGTATAAGAAAGTTATACTTTCTTTCTTTAACAAAATACAGTAGGAATAAAACTTGAAACAATAATAAAGTAAACAAGAAGGAAATATTTTAACCTAAAGAGAAGGGTATCCAACAAACTTGGATAAAGATCCCTTGATTTATACTTTCAAGAATGTTGTCTTACCCACACCAATGTAATCCCTCGATAAGAATATCAATGTCTGTCTTGATATACCCAAAAGCCGTCAAACTTTAAGGTAGTCGACAACTCTATCTTCCTATCCCCAAAATCCCTAGATTTTACTCAGCAATAATCAGAGTCGCACAAAGAAATATGAACAAGTTTTTCATGATTGAACAAGATATTCATAAAATTCACTAGGCATGAGAGTCTTTCCCTCTCTAGAAATCACTTCAAAACATGTAATATCTAGTATCATAGAATGATAATGAGCTTGTTCAAATGAGCTTATATTTATAGGAAAAACATCAACGGTCGGCTCCCTCCTCTAATATTCATATTTTTTCTTGAATCTCAGAGGGACTTGTACACGTGTCAATAAACTAATGGTTAGTTAGATACAAATTGTATGACATCCTTTTATGTTGAAAAACATGGGAAACATTATCATGATTAAGTGTCAGTAATATGTAAGGAAAATAAATTAGCGTAAATAAATGTGAATAATCAGAATCTTGGAAAAAAATAGAATTTGGAGTCTAAATATATAAATACATGAATTCTAGAAAAATGAATATTCGAAGTGTGAATTATAAGGAATTCATAGTCTGAATTATGATGAATTCAGAGTCTGAATTCTTAGGAATTCTAATGGGATTCTGTTTCCCTCTGGAATTGGGGATGGCCTCATTGATTTAATGTTCAAATATTCCAATCAGTTTCTAAGGGGTTTGTTCGTAGAACCGGAAACATCCAATGATTTCATATCCATTTGGACCTAATTTCCAAAGGTAGGTGCTCATTAGTTGTAAATTGATAAGACTTAGAAATTTGAATTGGTCGAGAGGATCAGAGGTCGGACTAATCAGACCCTTTTTTAGGGGAATTATTGTCTACTTTAGGACTCTCTTTATAAATTTAAGTTATGTTCATGAATCCTTATTATATTACCAAGTATAAAATGAGCTTTCCTTTAGATTGGATAATCAATGATTAAATATGTAGGAAATTTAGAGAATCTTTTATATTTATTCGAGGTTATTCATCAATAGAGAATCATCTGTATTTGTTAGAGATTTTTAGTCAATGGTATCCTTCAATATATAAAAATATCTTGGTCATTATGATGACCATACTAGTTTTAAAGCCACTCAGTGGGGCACTTGAAGTTTTTTGTCATTCAGAAGGACATGGATTATTTCAGAGTTGGGATCGTACCCACAGATGGGCTACCTACGTATCCTTTCTATTGGAAAAGGAATCAGAACCCACGTAATTCGAGTAAGGGAGTATGATGTATATGTACAATTGATGGCTCAAATAAAGATTTCATAATTACTTTTACACTCTAAGCTCACGTGAGTCATGCTCGGTGTGAGAAACAAGAGGTATTGGTAAAACCAGACAATTGTACCATGAAAGATGCAATCATAAGAAATGATGTGGGGCTTATGTATGTATGACTTCCCAAATAGATGAAGATTAAGATTTACTTCAGGGAATAAATCCAGGAACAGGGTCCATAAAGGTATTTGTTCCTCATGGTGATTTAGATACTCTAATCTTTGGCTTATTCCTAAGGAAGATGCCCAAGTTAGGAGGGGACTTAGGATTGGGTTTTACTCCTGAGAAGGAAGTCCAAATCAAAAGTAAATTAAGACTAAGGAAAATTAAGACTGGGGCTTACTCCCGAGAAGAAGGGCCAGGTTAAGGGACTTGAAAAATTAAGGGACTTGGGGATTACTCCTAAAGAGGATGCCCATATTTGAGACTAGGGCTTACTCCTGAAAAGGAAGCCTAGGTTAAGAGAATTATGGGTTGGGCTTACTTCTAAGGAGGATGCCCAAATTAAGAGAACATGGACTCGGGCTTACTCCAGAAAAGGAGGCCCATGTTAAGGGAAATTATGACTGGGGCTTACTCCTGAAAAGGAGGCCCCTGAATAGGGTTCTCTCATCTTAAAGGATGAGGTTGAATGAATGAAATCTCTAACTTTAGTGACATAACGATGTGAAAATCACTAGTTTTTGAGAGATGTTTCACGAAATTCCTTTCAGATAAGGAAGTCAATCAAGAAAACATGCCATAAATGGCTTTTAAGACTGTCTTTGAAGACTGAATCTTGAATAGGAAAGGTGGACTGGCATAAGAGAGGTGAAATGGGAAGGAAGGGAACCCAAAAATAGAAGGGTGTGCAAGTCCTGGGGGGTCGTGCAAGTACTACATGGGTGCGCAAGTCTTGGTCACACAAGTATACTTGCACAACCCCTATATACTTGGGCGATGGTTAACCAATAGGGTAATACTTGGGTGATCCTTGACCAAAGCCTTTAGAATTATCCTGATGTACTTCCAGAAGAGTGGTGCACAAGTTTCAATGAGTTGGTAAGGAGGCACGATAGTGTGTCCATTTCCCTTAAGGGTAAAACACTTAGGTGCGCAAGTGTTAGTGAATTTTAACACTTAGACCTTATTCCTATGGTTTAGACCTTCCATTCTAGGTAATGAATAACATTAGAAGTGTTCGGAAGACTTGAAGAAGAGACATGGGCATTCAGAGCTCTGTATCTGAATTCTGGAAAAATCCTCCTCCAATGGGGGGCCCACCGGGAGTATTTATAGGCTGGAGAAGACCCTGGGTGATTTTCAAAGAGGGCGTGCAAGTCACCTGTGCGACCATTTGGGCGGCGCGCAAGTATACTTGTGCGACCATGCTGGAACCTGCGCGACCTATGGGCAATGTTCTCCTTGTTCATCCCTTTCTCTTTTTTTGATGTTTATTCAAAGGATGAGTCTTCTTTGTTTGAGGTATTTACCTTTTCATTTCGTTTAGACTCTTTGACGAAAAAGGAGTGTCAACAAAATTCCCCCCTCAGATTTGGATCCAAAAATGAATGAGGATTTGACTCTGAGGAAAACGAGAAACAAAGGGAAATTAGGGCGCGTAGGGTATGGTGTGGAAATGGGCTTCAGGCACGTAGGGGTACGGCCTCATCTATAAATAGATGGCCTCACTTTGCGCAAATCACCTGACTCTCGCTTGTTTTTTTTCTCTCGGCGCGCAAGTGGACTCATGGATTTCACTCATTCGCGCTTCTTGTTTCTTGTATCGCGCTTCTACTAAGGTATTTGGACTTGTGTTGTGATACATGTGTGACCAATACTTGCGCAACCGAAGGATACTTGCGCGCCAGCTATGGTACTTGCGTGCCTAAATGCCTTATCCAATTTTTTTAAATTCCTTCACAAATTTTATGAAAAATTAACTTACTTTAAGAGTTAATTATTCAACTTTTGTGCAGATCCAATGGCTCCCAAGAGAATTGTAATGGCTGATGAACTAGAAAGAAAAAGAATTGATCATATGATGGACATCATTGGCCATGATTACTATTCCACCTACGAAAGTATCTCCCAAAATTAGACAAGTACTTGAAGAAGCATCATATTAATTTCCCGCACAACATCTATCTACCTCTGTATGGCCATGGTCATCTGCAAGATGTCAATATTCCAGAGGTAAAGAACTATCTCCCGCATTCCTGGTTTCAGTCATATACCAACTTTTCTTCAGAAAATGTCTCAATCGTAGGAACATTTACTAATGATGTAACAGTAAAGAAAGCTTATATAATGCATCATAGCTCATGTGAACCAGATCAGAAACCTCACAAACCTGAGCTGCAACCACATTTTTATCCCTCAATCTTTCAAAATTTTCAGATGGATCAATACAAAGGCTGGAAGGAGAAATGGGAATTCCATTCTGGAGGAGGGGTGAAGCCAACTTGGATGTGGGCTTATTGGGTGTGACAAACTTGTGACGAGTTTTTCAAGGATCTGAAGGGATCTGCAATTTATGAAGTCGTCTGGGTTGGGCAGATGTATGTTTATAGGAATGATAATTTTTCACCGAAGTTGCTTAGCCACTGGAGCCCAGAAACTAATTGTTTTCATCCGACCCATGGAGAAGTAAGCATTAGTTTTTGGGATGTCTACAAGATCTCAAGGGTTCCAATTTTGGGTGATATGTATGACAAATTCATCCCTCCAAAGGTAACCTTGAATGATCCGCAGAAGAATCCAGATTTGGTTCAAGAATTATTGAAGATTTATCATAAGCTCAAAATCTAAAAGACTTTAAAGACTCATTCTAGAAGTGATATTTATCCAGAGGAATAGCTAGATGTGTTTCTCAAGAAAAAGAGGGAAAGGGGGCCCACCTATACTCGTCCTACTAGCTGCCCTAGAGAGGATAAGAGAGGTGATCCTGGCACATTCTGGACGATCTGGAAGCAGGAGAATCTGAGAAATGGGGGTGTGAAGTGAATCATAAAATCCCAAAGAAGACCCGTCTGGCAGGCTTTTTAACCTTATGGCTCAGTGTCTATCTTTTTCTAGTTAGAGATTCGAAGGGAGGCGTCAAGCCAAGGACCTTCGTTATTGCAGCCAAGTTGGCTGAGAGGATGATGGTGGGGTTGGCTACCCCAGTTTTGGCAAAGATTCATAGGAGCTTACTCTATGTCTATATGGGTAAGTATCCTTTGAGATTAGTGGGACCATTCCAGGTTTTATGGGGATGGATCGCCACTCACTTCTGGACATATGTTGTTCAGAACGGAATATAGATTCCTGGAGGTTCTCTCAGGCCGTCTGTTCAGGCCTTCTCTGGAGTTTTTCCTTTGTCCCTCAATACCTATGATATTAGGCCAAGTCTGGGTATGCATAAATAATTCCACTTATTTCCCTATCGAAATACGCCGACAGGGCGATTTGTTGACGATGGATCTGCCAGCTTGGAACAGAGGTCTTACATGATGGCCTGCAGAGATGGTGTACTGGCCACCAGAATTGATGGGGAAATTATATGTGAGGCCTATGCTCCATATAGATTTTCACATCAGTTCAAGTGTCTGCAGACAACTGTTGTATCTCCCCCAGTGCATGTCAGGTCAGAGCAACATCCAATGGTTTCCCGACAACTATGGTTGCAAATGGCTATGGAAAATACTGGGGTAGTTTTTGACTTACCAGATGCTGAAGCGGTAATCAATTTGTCTATATGGTATTCTGACAACTGGGTAGTGTCATATCCTGAGGCAATATTGAATAAACCTATTTATCGGGTGGGGAAGAAGAAGACAACCATTGAAAAAGAAACAATTCTGGTGGCAGGTGATTCTTCCACTCCTGAAGCTAATTCACTGAGTTCTTCAACCGAGGCTGATTCATCAGATTCTTAGGAGATACAACATGTGTCAAAGTGGAAACATGCCGTATATAATCCTCCTGTCAGGATCAAGAGAGACACTCCATCAACTCCTGGTGAGTTACTTTATTGAGGCAATTTATTTGCTAGTATCTTTATAGAGTAACAAGTTTTCATTCTCTTATTATAGTTGCAGGAGTTAAAAAGAAATTAAAATCCAAGGTTGTAGGACCCTCTTCACAGCCTTCTATTACACCTGCATATCTACGACTAGAGGCCATCCATACATGGCGGGATGTATACTGTGATACTAAAACTATCTAGCTGGAGCTATGTAAAGGGCTACATCTTCCTGGAATAGGGACTCTTCAGGCTCCTGCAAATATTCATTTCAAGGATATCCCTGATGAAGTAAGAGCCTATGTCAAATAGTTGAGGACCTATATACATGCCACTGATGATTCTATCCCTATCACCAAGTGGGTTAAGGAAATGATGGATCACAACACCACTGATGAGGAGTGGCATGAGTACGTGGCTTCTGAAGATTTCTGTTTTCTTTCCTTATTTACTTTTCAACTCGATTTCAGTCAAAGCTCTGTTACTCAAGGAAATTACCTTCTTTATCCTACAGCTTGTAATGAAAAGTACTACTGAAGTTCCTTCACCATAGTATAGACCTGGTGGTACTGCCATCGAGGCTGCTGCTAAATCTCCTCGTGAGTCGGGCGAGATATCTCCAGGCCAACAGGCCATGGATGAGGAGTTGGACATGGAATTCCATTCTCCGATTCAGGTACCTATAAGGGATACTGTCGACACTCCCAAAAATCCAAAGGGACGAAGGCGTCAGAGGAAGAAGTCCACAACTAAACACTTTATCAGTAGTCGTAAGTCCTTCAGATAATCATGAGTCTTAAACCATGAAAAGATTGCTCATTTTCCTTGGGATTTTAGGGGCTTATTCAATTTCCCCTCTGAGGGAGAGGATTGATCCTCCTTTGAGGACCATAGAGGGTGCTGTGGAACAATCGCAAATTCAGGCTGATTTGGATGCTTTTGAAAAAGAGCCAACATCTATTCCCAGTACTGCTTCTACTGCTACTATAAGTAGAGAAGAACCTGCTTCTGGTAATTTACCAATGCTTCATATAAGGCTTCATTAAATGTTGAATGAAAACATCAACTAACTTCCATTCTGTGATTTGTTAGATATAACACCTGCACCAGAATCTTTGGCAGCCGTGGCAACTGAATCTACCATCCTTCCTGAAGAAGCTGTCTAGGGTCAGGGGTCACAGAATGAGGGTCACCAAGAAGACACATCAAATTATCCCACTAGTGAGACTAACCAGGATTATAAAATATCATTGGATGAAATGATGAATCGTGGAATGTATTTCGAAGAATTTTTTGATCATGCTATGTTATCATGTGATTTATAAGATCTTGGGCATTAGTGTTATCCTCCATCCGGTAAATTTTCATATAATTTACACTTCTAATCATGTCTAAAAATAATATGCAGTTCCATCCAAAGAAGATACTGAACTACCAATGCCTGAAGAGGGTGTGGAAATTAATGTCAACCCTACCATTGCAGAAACATTAGCTCAAGTGGAGATAAACCCAGTAAACCCTCTTGAGACCCATCTTGAAGATCCTATTGAAACTGGGAAAGATGGGGTGGAGTCTTCTCAAGCTGTTGATCTACTGTTAGGTAATGATTGTATTGATTTTTCAAGATAGACAACCAAATTTAATTGTTATATGAAACTAACCATACTTTTAATTGATCAAACATGGATATCAACTTCAATGGCTAGATCTAGAGGTGAAGTCTCAAATTTCGTCCAAACAGTAGTAGAAGGCGAAGCAACCAGGGTCAGGGGGGAAGGAGCAGAACATGGAACTTCCTTAAGTGCATTAATCCCAGATTACAAGCCCCCCTGTGATGATGATGTCGAATCAGACCTAGAGGTGCTTAATGCGCTCAACTCTTCATGACGCAAGGCATGGAACAACATATATAAAATCATATCTGAAGTGACTCTTGAAGAGCTATCATCAAATATTTCCCGATTGTTGTCTCTGTTCGTCATGCTAGGACTTGGCGATTTTGGATATCAAGAGATCCATACCGCGGTGAAACAGGTCATCATAATAAGGGAGCAGGAGAAAAAGTGTCGTTAAGATCTGACCAGGGTGAAGCTGTCAGTCAATATCAGCGAATTTGAGGCTGCGGTATCCCGAGCTGAGGCTGGTTATGCGGCCAAGATGAAGGAGCTAAAGCATATGATCAAAGATAAAGTCATCTAGCAGATGCACCTCCAGAAACAGTTAGATACTGTTACTGGGGAACTTGAACAACTCAATAATTCACTAGAGGGAGATCAAACGAATGGTATTAAAGCCATCGTAGATGACAAGAAAGAACTCCATCAGGTTGAAAAGAGTGAAGTTGTTCGGGGGCATGAGCTTCAAGTAGTTGCTGATGATGCTCGGGATGTTGTTCATCAAGTGAAGACTTATGTTGACAGCCTCCTGTAATTTCCTAGAAAAGAGAAGAGACTTTAATCAGTGGACATCCTTCTAATCTCTTGTACACCAAATGAAAACTTTTTCATCTACAATCATTTGTGCATGTATTTTCCTACTACCTACTTTAAATTTTATCTATGCCAATGGGCCTAGTAAGCATAGTTTGATTTTTTACTAGGATTATTATAAATAACCCTACAAACTTTGAATCTTTTAATTGCTCAATATTACCTAAATCATACAAAATGTCTGTTTAGTGAGCTCGAAATTGACTTTTATTTAGAGTTCCATTGTCTTTTGTGTGCAGTTTAAAGTCATGCGCGTCAGACATAAAGAGGAAAATGTTTAAGTTTGGAATAGCTTTGACCGAAATAGATTAAAATTGACTCAATTCCTTGAAAATTTATCTGAAAACATATTACCACACTCAAGTATGAGGGAAAATATGTAAACTACGACTTAAGAAAATTTGAATCTGAGGAATTATATGAAAAAGGGATAAAAGGAATTAGAATAAGTAGTTCCCAAGAATGAAGTTACCATTATTTAACAAACCCGTTAGGGGGTTGAATTATGCAGGTCCACCTAAGGGCATTGGCTGTATAGTCAAATAAATATCATCTTTTGGCTGACAGGTCCGTTATGTAGATTACTTATGCAAGGCTGCCTAAGGGCACGTGCTGCATAGTCAGGCAAAATAACTCTCTGAAATTTACTTTTCTACTGCTAAGAAGCCAGTGAAAGTTTATGGGGATTCAACTTTTCCAAAGTATAGAGTTTGCTGTATGGAAAGAGGTACTTGAATATGGAGAAGATATTTCCAAACAAGATTATCGAAGAACTGGAAGAATATCACTCCTACGAAGGTCTGACCCAAACGTAGGGAAGGAAAATAAAAAACATAGACTTGAATACATTCAGACCATGAAAAAGGATATGGGAAAAATATGTTAAGGATGGATATTTCTGTGGATCCCTACATACTGTCATTAAGAAAAATATGGACAAAAGAGTTTTCCCTCCCAAGAATGAAGTTACCACTATTTAAAAAAACCCGTTAGGGGGTTGAATTACGTAGGGCTACCTAAGGGAATTGGCTGCATAGTCAAATAAATATCATCTTTTGGCTAACAGGTCCGTTATGTAGACTACTTATGCAAGGCCTCCTAAGGGAACGTGCTACATAGTCAGGCAAAAGTACTCTCGGGTATCAAGCCTTTTGTGATTAGAAGTTAATAAAAGGGTTATAAAGATCTGAAAATATTTGTGGTTAAGATTTATGACACACAAAAATGGACATTGTTCAATTTATGTAAATATACATAGATCAATGCTAATCATAATCACGTTGGGGCTGGGTCCTGAATTGAAATACTGGACTTCACTACATATCCCATAAGGATGGGAATCAAGCCATACATAGTTCTTGAAATATAGTTTAACGTCATGTGGGATGAAAGTATGGGATATCTTAGTTTAGGGTCATAGAGATGAGACCATTATAAGAAATACATAGTGTGTGTTTTCATGGGGACTTTTCAGCCAGGGGACTGAAAGTGGAATTTGGGTTTAGGCCCAAAATACATGGGGCTGGATTTGAGGAACACTCGAATGTTCCTGCATATCCCATAAGGATGGGAATCAAGCCCACTTAGTTCTAGAAATACCTTCTATACGAATTTGGTTCGTACATGTGAAGGGTGAAAGGGGACTTTAGTGAAATTATTGTTTAACCCAAGATAAAAGTTTTAGGTATTTCCGTGTATGCACTATTTTTTTTTAATATAACATGGTTGTCAATCAACGTAAATAATGATTCCCTCTCAGGTTAGGGTATCAAAGAATATTGTAGTTTATTGTCGTACAAGACAAAATATTTTGTACATTTTAACGTCTTATAGCAAGGACGAAGTTGAACCAATGTAAAGATATTGATTCTAGGGGCGGTTTCACAAATCAACATCGTACGAGATAGAGGTGAACCGATGTGAAGAGATTGGTTTTGGGCTTGATCCTTGGGTGTTTGTCTACGTACCCAGCCTGGAATGAAAGGATCAAAGTCTGTGTAGTTCAATTAACGAATGAATTAGAAATCAAGTTGTTTTTGGGGACAAAGACCTAAAAATGATGTTGGCACTTATGCGTGGTTAGCGACCCAAAGAGGGTGTTATGGTTGAAATTTTCTCTATGCTCACGTGAGTCATACTCGGTGTGAGAAACAAGAGGTAACAACAACCTTAACGATGCACAGTTTAATGTCATGTAGGACATATGAAGGGACTATGCAGTTTAAAGTCTTGCAGTTAGGACTATTGGTGCTACACAGTTTAGTGTCATGTAGCAGGGACAAAAATACAATTTAACGTCATGTAGGATGTAATAAGGGATTTCTATACAGTTTAGCATCATGTAGTTAGGACGATGGGGAAAATACAGTTTAATGTCTTGTTGGACAAAAAGAGGACACATTTTAATGTCATGTTGGACATATTAGGGACTTTTTCATAGTTTATCATCACATTGGATGGAAAAAGGACGATACAGTTTAGCGTCATGTTGGACGAAAGTGTGAATAGTTTAAGGTCATGTGCATGGACCGTTGGTTATTCAGTTTAACGTCTTTATGGACGTAAGGGACTTCTGTACAGTTTAGCATCATGTAGTCTAGACGTCACAGTTTAACGTCATGTTGGACGTAAGTTCAAATAGTTTAAAGTCATATGCATGGACCCTAGATGGTGCAGTTTAACATCGTTCTAGATGTAAGGGACATACAAATAGTTTAAGGTCATATTCATGGACCATTGATGGTGTATTTTGTGTTTAAACAAAATACTTCTTCAGAAATCTGGCATTGGATGGAGTAGTGATGAGTTCTCCATCCATTGAGATTAAAGAATAAGCTCCATTGGAATAGACCTTATGTATTGAATAAGGTCCTTCCCACATTGGTTCAAGATTAGGATGTTTCTTTCCTGGTATCATTGGAGTTCTGAGAACTAATACCAATTCTCCCTGAACGAATGAACGAAGAAAAACTTTTTGGTTGAAAGCTCGTGCTATTCGATTCTAATAGACCTCTAAGTGGTGCAGAGTGCACAATATTTTCTCATCTAGCCATTTCAATTCATTCAATAGATTTTGAGATTGTTCATCTATAGATGATTGATCACAAATGGCTACTCTGAGCGAAGGTAATTGAACTTCAATGGGAAAGACTTCTTCTGTTCCATATACCAGTGAATATGGAGTTGACCGTGTTGCAGTGCGGGTGGTGGTCCGATAAGCCCATAAAGAATGAAAGAGTTTATCAGGCCATGACCTCTTATCTGTATCCACCATCTTTTGTAGTATATTTGACTGAGTCTTGTTAAAGGTTTCTATCTTTTCATTGCCCATTGCATGATATCGAGATGAATGATAGTATTTGATGTTGTATTCTTGATACAACTTCTTCACCTCGGATGAACAGAAGTTGGTGCTGTTGTCCGTCAATATGGTATGAGGGACACAAAATATGGTAATAATGTTAGAAATGATGAAGTTAACAATTCATTTAGAACTGAATTCCTTGAGATGTATTGCCTCTGCCCATTTGGAAAGGAAGTCAGTAGCTGTAAGAATATACTTAAACTGCTTGGCTGTAGCTAAAGGGTAAGGTCTCACCACATCCATTCCCCATGTGGAAAATGGCCATGAGTATTTAGTTGTATGAAGCAACTCTGGAGGTTGATGAATGAAGTTGGCATGTACTTGGCATTAATGACACTTCATTGTGAAATCAACACAATCTTGTATCATTGAAGGCCAAAAGTATCCAAGCCTTCGAATCTGATCAGACAGTCTATGTCCAGACTGGTGGGCACCACAGACTCCTGCATTCACTTCTTTCATGACAGCCATTGTCTCTTCACCATCAAGGCATCTGAAGAGAACTCCATCAAAAACACGCCTGTAGAGAATTTTATCTAGGTGATCTGGGCTATCATAAAGAGTAAAATTGAACACACGTTGCCGGATTTGTTCTTTCCCAGCTCTATCAGGTGGAAGTGTTCCATTTTGAATGTATTCCTTGATAGGTGTCATCCATCCTATAGTATGACCATACGGTTCAGGAATGGGACTAATTTCATTAATTTACTCTGTTCTGGTTCGAACGTAAGGTGAAATTGCATGATGGTGGGCAATAATGATGGTTGTCTCGTCCGATTTGGATCTGCCAGAGCTGTGGCTATATTAGCCAGTGAATCAGCTTGAGCATTTTGTGATTGCAAGACATAATAAAATGTTGGTTCCGTAGGAAATTCCACCATTAAATCTCTGACGTAATCATACAAAGGGATTAGTTATTCTTTTCTGATGGTATAATCCCCATTGACTTATTTGATTACCAGGTCTGAATCACCTTTCACCCTTCGGTGATTCACTTGTGCTTGAAGAGCCAACTCCAAGACTGCGATGAGAGCTTGGTATTCTGCTTTATTATTGGTACCACCTTCCCATAATAATAAGGAATAGGGTATCACTGTCTTTTCTAGAGAAATGAGCACAATTCCTAAGCCAACTTTGTTGAATTTTGGATTTTCCATTTTCCTTCCTGTTGGACATCTGGAAGCACCATCAAAGTACATTTCCCATGTTTGAGGACTATCTTGAATAGAGAATACTTCCTCATCAGGGAGTTCAATATCTGAAGATGTGTCTTCCACTGAAGGGGTTCAGCCAGGAAATCAGCCAGAGATTTCCCCTTTATTTTCTTTTGAGGCACATATTGAATATCAAATTTCTGCAAAATAACTGCCCACCTTGCTAGACGTCCTGTAAGCATTGGACGACTAAGGATGAATTAGAGCACGTTATTGCGAGATAACAATTGGACCTCGTGATGTTGCAGGTAGTGTCTCAAATTCTGAATTGTAAAGATTAATGCCAGGCAGCACTTCTCAATACTTTAATATTGGATTTATGGTTCAAGCATAGTCCGACTGAGATAGTAGAGGTTGTTTTCATTCCCAGCATCATTCTTCTGAGCAAGAAAGGCACCCAATGATCGCACTAAGGCTGTCATGTAGAGGATAAGTGGCCTTCCTTCAACAGGTGGCATAAGTATCGGTGGACCCAAGAGGTATTTGTTGAGAATATCGAATGCTTCTTGACATTCTCCAGTCCACTGGTAAGTGACTCCCTTCTTCATCAATTTGGTGAAGGGTAAACTTTTTCCTGCCAAATTGGCGATGAAACGCTGAATATAGGCTAAGTTTCCTTGAATTCCTCTTAATTATTTAAAATTTCGAGGAGGTGACATACCAAGGATTGGCATGGTCTTCTCAGGATCGACTTCAATACCACGATGGCATACAAAAAAGCTGATAAATTTTCCCGAGTTTACCCCAAAAGCACATTTTAAGGGGTTCATCTTCAAATTATGTTGTTGAAGCTTGCGGAATATGACTTCAAAATCATCCAAGTGATTATAACGTTGTTTTGATTTGACCACCAAATCTTCCACATAACATTCAACAAAATTTCCTAAAAAGGGTTTGAAGATATGATGCATGGCATGCTGATATGTTGCGCCTGCATTCTTTAAGCCAAAGGTCATTACCCGATAGAAAAACACACCCTGAGGGGCTCTGAAATCTGTGGATTCCTCATCTTCTGGAGCCATTTAGATTTGATTATATCTAGAATATCCATCCCTGAAGGAAAGTTCTTCATAGCTAGCTGTTGAATTGATTAAAATTTCTCTAATCGGAACTAGAAAATCATCCTTAGGACAATGCCGATTAAGATCTCTGAAATTGATGAAAACTCTAATGTGTCTGTTCTTCTTCTTCATAGGGAAAATATTAGCCAACCACTTGGGATATTGAACTTCTTTGATGAAGTTATCTTTGATAAGCTTATCCACTCCAGCTTCAATTTTAGAAGCATAAGTTGGGTGTGTTCTTCTTGCAGATTGCTTAAATCCTCGATGTTCTTCTGGTAAACACAAATTATGAGTAGCAACATCAGGATCAAGCCTGGGAATCTCTGTATAGTTCCAAGAAAATATGTCTCGATTTTTCTTTAAAAAAAGAAATATACATCTCTTGTTCTTCAAGAGTCAGGGCCGCACTGATTAAAGTGGGGCGTGGATCTTCTTTTGTACCCAGATTTATTTCTCTGAGTTCATCCGTAGTGGTAGAGATACCCTCTTCAAATGCTGGAGGAGAATCTCTGAGATCTTCCCCTTCTTCTTCAATATGATTTATCTCTTCTGTTTCTACTTGCATAGTAGATGATGAAGTAGAATTTTCATAATTAGAAGAGATGTTAAAATTTTAACATCTTGAAGAAGAAGCTTCTATTTCTGACCCAATTGATGATGAAGGGTCTTCCTTGGGTAATAAAGAGAAGATGATGGATTGATAATCAACCTCATCGTTCACCTCTGGTATTGCTATAACTTTTTCTGGCCTGGTTGGTGAAGTGTAGACTTGTTGGATTTTAGCAGATTAAATGAAGACATCTCCATTTGAGCTTTCATCACTGCCTAGTGAATCACCAATTTCTCCCATGTTGGCTGGCTCGATTGCCGTAATTGACATTATGGATATTTCCATAAGAGTATTTTGATTTGGGTCTATCCTGTCAATTTGACTGATAGGTAACACATAATCTGTACTCACATGCGCAAATGGATTTACTGGAATCTTTTCCAGACTATATGGAGCATTGACTTTGGTAATCTCCCTTGGTGTGGATTTCTTTTTTCCCTTCATGTGATAGAATTAAGCCTCAATGTATTGAGATTCACATGTCTTGAATGGGGCCTTATCACCATACAATGTACAAACATGACCATCAAAACAATATTTGAGACATTGATGGTATGGTGAAGGGATAGCTCCATGTTGATATAGTCAGGGTCTTCCAAGCAAGATGTTGAAGGCTGAGTCTTGATCAACAACCATGAAATATGAATTGGATACAAGATCTCCAAACTGAGTTCTGAGTGTAACATTGCCCAGTGGTTCTTGTTCATTTTTATCATATCCTTGTAACATCATAGTAGAAGAAGATAAATCAGATTTTGTGAGGCCCAATCGATGAAGTGTATGAATGGGCATGAGGCTGACTCCTGAAACATTATCAATTAAAGCTCTTCGGATGTCTACACCATTGACCTTTCTAGTTAAGTACAATTGTCTAATATGTCGATGTACGACATCATATTCATCTTCATTTGTGAAAGATATAACTGCATGGAATTCTGTAGGATTATTCTCTACGTGACAGACATAAGCTGCAACAATTTGAGTTTCAAACTTTTGAGGACTTGATAAATCCTCGATGAGTGCCTCTCGAAGATCATTTGACAGATTCAAAGAATCCAGAATTGATAAGTTGGCCGGTACTTGGGCCAGGTGTTTCAATACATCATACTTTTGATACAGAGGTCTGGGTTTCCCAATAGGAACATGTGGTTTAGCATGTTCCTTGGAATTTGATGCTTTGGAAGTTGATGCATCTTGTATCGGGATAGGAGTTGGAAATATTCCTGGATTAGGAAGATTAGACCGATTAGATCCATTTACTTTTTGAGAGGATAAAGATGGAACCCCAAACCGATCCTCCAGAATAACTATGCCAGGACTGAATTTTCTATTGGTGGAAGAACTTGTTTGTTCTTGTTGAGCTTGCTGAAGGGCTCTGCCACGAGTTTCTAGTGAATACACAGTTCTAGTAGGGGTAGAATTGGAATGGTGGCTTCTAGGATATCCATATCTTCCTCTGTATCCCAGACCCCTAGAACTCCCTCTAATTCATCTGTTTGATACAGGGAATTTTGGCTCATCAAAATTGAAACTGCGACTGGCATATGGATCTGTTAATTGAATCATATTAACATAACCGAAAATTAACTCTTCATCCAATGAAGACTCTTCCTGATTAGACTGTTTAGGTTGTTCCATTTGGTGGGGTGGTGCCCATTGCTTTGAAGTAGATGGCATGAAATCTTCCAGAGTCAAAGACAGCATAGTCTTTGACACATACTCATCTTCTTCTGATTGTTCCTCTTTCTTGGAATTGTGTCGTTTCTTTGAGTATTTTCCCTCTGATGAAGAGGGTTTTACTGTGGAATTTATGGAAGAAGGCACAATTGGTTTCTTCAATTGTGTTTGCAAAATAGCATGAGTTCGGTTGATCGTTTTCCTGACCATCCAATCATCATTTTTTTACGCATCTTTTCTTTTGAATTCTTGCCATTCGCCTTCTTCCTCTGGAACTATAGCAGTAACACATCCTACCTGGGCTGAAGAGCCTTTTAGTTTGACTTGTCCTGAGTTGGACATCTTTTGCAGGAGGTCTTTGAAGACAAAACACTCCTAGATGGGATTCCCCAACATTTGATGAAAGGGGAAATAGTTGGGATGGTCTTCATCTCCTTCCTTGATTGGCCTTTTGGGCCTTGCCAACTGAACCAAATTATTTTCCAGAGCCAAAATGAAGTATCTAGGAACTTGTTCATTTTGGAAAGAGTAAACTTTTCTCTTCAGATCCTCAAATTATTTCTGTCTTTGATATCTTTTATAATCTTGATGAGATGGCCTCTGTTGTTGGCGCTCATGAGGTGGATGCCTTCGAGAAGATGAGTGTTTTGAAGTAGAAGCAAGTATAGGTGCTTGTTTAAGCATAACTTTTGCAGTCTCTGCTTTACCCATTCTCCTTCCTGGAGCTGATGGAATTACATGAGCTTTATCCTTAGTCTTTATAAGAAAATCTTAAATATGTTGAGCGATTAAAGTAACGTCTTGAAACCCTCCTGTGTATTTCATAGGGATCAGCGGTGTGCACAACTCATCACACAAATTTTCCACATAGATTGGCAACAATTCTTCTTATGGGAGTGATAATCTTAAGGAATATGTTAATCCCTTCCAACGAGCAGTGAAATCTGATACCCTTTCATTCTCCCTTTTCTTACAGTTTGTAAGAACAAAAACTATAGTCTTTGGCAACATTGAGCTAAATTAGAGAAGGACTCTTTGGAAAAGATCCTCCCATCTGGTAATTGACCAGGATTGAAAGCTCGTGTACCAGAAAAAGTCTGGTCCTTGCAAGGTTCTCACGAAGCATCTGAGTTTCACTGCTTCTTGTTGTTATAGTGTTCCCATCATAGGATCTCAACAAGACACATAATGCATCAAATGTTGTTCAAGATCGCCTGATCCATTGAAAATAGGGAATACATGGTTCCCAAAACCTAAAGGGGGAGGGATTGAATCTACCCATTCTAGGTAAGCTCTCTTTTCTGGTTGAACCTACGCACGCTTCCCTTCCATAGTCTCTAACCGACATGTTAATGACTCAATGGTAGTTATTAACTTTTGAGAGACATCCGGTTGAACTTGGATTTGGGCAGGTGAAATAATTGGAGTCTGGACTGGTATGGTGGATGGTACTGTAACTGATGGTAGCACCACCGATTGTTGTTGTACTTGACCCGTAGGATTAGTCCTCTGATGGTGTACTGATAGAGGAGGATATTATTGATCCATCTCAGTAACTGCAACAAACTCCCTTGGCTGACTGACTCCAGCACGCTTATGAGGAAGACTACCTTGAAGTAGTTTTGTGTTCAACCTCCTTAACTCCTTCATTTCTTCCTCTTGTTACCCCAAATCTTTGCTCTAGTGAGAGAGATTGGCCTTCTCCAGAGGAAGGATATGTAACCTGATTATTTCCCTTAACCTTGTTTGATCCCTTTAGGAGAGGGGGAAGTGGGTTATTTGAAGGATTACCTAGGTTCTGAGTAATCCTTTGATTTCTTGTACACACACCTTCTTCATTTGTGTCTGTGTGTACAACTTCTTGAGCAGGAACCTCTTCATCTGATTCCCCTGAGTGAGCCTCTTGTTCTGGGGAACCAGCAACAACGGAATTAATGACATTAATTGAGGCATAAGACATCACATCCCTTCTATCAGAATTTCTATGATATTGTCTTCTTCCATGCCCCTGATGATATGTTTCCTTTTGTTGATTTTATCCCTCAGGAACTTCTTGGCGAACTGTAATTTGGAGAGAATCTCTTGATAACTTGGCTCTTAGTTCCTCTTGGGGCTTCTTCCCCAATCGAGAGAAGATAGAATTTCTTTGAGGGAGAGATTGAGGATTTGAAAAATTTCCTAGTCTGGTGGATTGGGGGTGTTCCTACTCAACTCCTCGAATCCTATTTGTTGATTACGAGGGTTGGTTTAAATGAGTCCTCAGTCTGGAAAGCTAGGGTGGCTCTTGACATGCTATGTCTGAGACTTTCTTAAAATCATTCCTGATCATGCGGACCTTTGGGCCGGAAATTAGCTGGATGCATCAATCGACGTCCACTTTTATCACCCGGTTTAGAAGACCGTTGGATGATTTCTGACACTTCTATTACTTGATGATGTTCTTGCTTCATATGAGAGGCCTGTTCAATATTCTCGTTTTCATGATGCAGGAGTAATTCAACAACTTGTTCTCTGTATTCTTGATTTTGAGAGGAACTAGTTGAATCCTGTTCTTGGGCAAGCCTTTGATTAAAAACAAAACCCATTGACTGTGGCCGACCAGGGGCAATAACATTGCATGGAACCATTTTCGGCGGGCTTTGCTGACTAGAGATCACAGTGAAATGTAGTGCTCCATGAACATCCCATCCTCTAACATGAATACCATATGGGGCATTGGCAATTAACTAGCGCAATCTTCTTAGTGCGCCAAGGCATGAACGCTGAAGGGCTCTCTGCTGCTTTTCAGCCTTCGGATATCGAGATACTGAAAGAGATTCCAAGTCAATTTGGCATTCTAACCCTTATATTATCTTAACATTATTTTCATATTCATCATAAGATAATACTTTCTTTTTCAACTGACAATAAGTTTTCCATATGTTGGGATGAATATCATGAATCCTATCTTCTGTCAACATCTCTAGAATGTCATACTGAGAGTCAGCCAAAGGCCAAAACATGACTGGAACTTCACCTTTCGCTAGTTGTTTTCTCATGTTCAGCATTTCCTCTTTATCATTCAATGAATATTCTTCTACCTGTTTAGGCCAAAGCTGGTGCTTCTTTGTTGGTTCAGCGGATTCAACAATATTGGTAGATAATCCACTTATCAAATTGAAAGATAAATTACCTAGGGGTGGTTCGAAGAATGACCTACACCCTGACCTATCTTCTAATTGAGAAAGTATTTAACTTTCTGATGGTAAAGCATCAGACATTACTGGATTTACTTTTTCAAGTGCCTCAAGATAAGAGGTATTTCTCGTCACTGCATTGTATTTTGAAGAATTTTTCAGACAATGCGAATTACTACTGCAGAGAGGGATTTCACAGCTAAATTAATCATCATGGGGAGGGAAATCATGATGGGTTATAACAAAAGATGAAACCTCTTGCTACTTGATATTCTGGCCAAACATAGGGTTATTGTGGCTCTCATCTGAAGATGAAACTTCAAGATCGATCGAACTGTCATGAAGCAAGCCTTCATGAGGAAGTGTCCGATGCAGACCTTCAGAATTAATGTTCCCACTATTGGGAACTGAGGGAGTATAATCTTGAAATCCAATAGATAATTGTTTGAGAGCTTCAAGAACTCCAGCATTGAGTAAGGCCTTGTTACAGATTGGCCCTTGATTTCTGGACTGTGTTGGGTGGGTCTTCTTCTTAGACGCCTTCTTACTCAATTTTGTAGGTGTATGTGCCTGCTCAAGAGAAATGATCAGGTTAGGCTGATTATCTCCTCTCAAACTAGGTGTATGTTCCTAACTTGGTTCTCCGTATGATATGGGGGAGCACGCCCCACAACCCTCTTTGACTGGAACAGATGTGTATGTTTGTTCCAGAGTGAACTGTTGATGTGTCACTCCACTGATTGGGATAGATTTGTGTGTCTTTCCCTGAGATGCTACTGAAGCTGTTATAATATCCTGGAAAGCATCCAGAATATGAGCAGGGATTTTCTTCTGCTCTTTCGCCATTGATAGAATATGCTTGGTGACTTCAGCTGCCGGAACGGGGATATACGTCCATTCCATGCTTGGAGTAGGTGTGTGTTCCTGCTCCTGTCCTCCTTTTCCTGTCAATAAATCCTAACAGTACTCAAGTGTAGGGGCAGAGAGTTGAGTCTGCCTCCTATTTGTTGCCGGAGCTTTCCGACTGACTTCTTCGAGTGCTACCAAGTGAGATTGTTGGTAGGCTTGATCAATACTAGCAGGTGTATGTGCCTGCTGATTGTACTTTGCTGAACATGGTTGACGATATCCATCATATGTAGTCAGACAAGACTGTTGACTAGCTGATGACGTATAAACAGGTGTATGTTCCTGCCAATAGTAATCCGCCAGAATTTCCTGGAGGGATTGGCGTGATGATGCCAGACGAGTCTGCTGGACAGGGGAATTAAAACAGACGGGTGTATGTTCCCGATCGCTGATTTCCACCAAGTTAGGTTGGTGGACTTCTCCGGAGATGGCAGATATGAGAACATGCTAACTGTTAACTGGTTGTCGCCTCTGGTGGTTCGTCTTGCCTACTTGGGTTCGAGGAACCTGAGTCAAACACCTGGAGTCGATACCCTCATCATGTTGAGGGTGCACTACCGCACGAGTCTGGCGGCAATTGTTGATAGGATCCCTTGGGAATAACTCATTTCTCCTTGAATTAAGGCCCTGAGGGACCTGCTCATTCACCTCCTCAGAATATGGAAGTGAATGGTGATTGCGTTTTGGGGATAACAACCCAAAACGGTTGGAGATGGTGGTTAGCACCACCTTTTCTTAATCACTTGTAGTCGTTGTCCAGACGACAGGTGTGATTTTTTCACTTGGAGATCTTGTTGAGAAGCCTCTAGAGTTGTAATGGTACCGTGTTGATGGTACTCCTTAACCAGTGCATTTGATACCTAGCGTTGAATATTCTGAGTAAGTGATGTCGTCCCCAAAGCAGACGATGATCCAGTAGGAGTAGTAGCAGTGACATTCGCAGTAGAGTTTTTCACAGCAAAAGTATTCATAGATGTGGACTTAAGAAAAGCCATTCTCATAATGCAGAAGGTCTTGAAAAAGAGTGCATGTTTGATGTAACAAACATAATCAAGATAAGTTCGGATACTACATCTTTTGGATGAGCACTTATGTTATTGATTGTTTTGTTGGCCCTCTCATTGAGTTTTAAATAGGGGACTAACAAATAAGTAAAACATCATTTTAATTTGGTTAAGGATTCATGTCGGGTTCACCATTTTTTTGTTTCCCTCTGGAATTGGGGATGACCTCGTTGATTTAAGGTTCAAACATTCCAATCAGTTTCTAACGAGTTTGTTCGTAGAACCGGAAACATACAATGATTCCATATCCATTTGGACCTACTTTCCAAAGGTAGGTGCTCATTACTTATAAACTGATAAGACTTGGGAATTTGCATTGGTCGAGAGGATGGGAGGTCGGACTCATCACACCCTTTTTTAGGGGAATTATTGTCTACTCCATGACTCTCTTTATAGATTTAAGTTATGTTCATGAATCCTTATTATATTACCAAGTATAAAATGAGCCTTCCTTTAGATCTGACAATCAATGATTAAATATGTGGGAAATTTAGAGAATATTTTATATGTATTTGAGGTTCTTCATCGATAGAGAATCATCTATATTTGTTATAGATTCTTAGTCAATGGTATCCTTCAATATATAAAAATCTCTTGGTCATTATGATGACCATACTAGTTTTAAAGCCACTTAGTGGGTCACTTGAAGTTTATTATCATTCAGAAAGACATGGATTATTTCATAGTTAGGATCATACTCGCAGATGGTCTACCTACGTATCCTTTGTTTTGGAAAAGGAATCAGAACCCACATAGTTCGAGTAAGGGAGTATGATGTCTATGTACAATTGATGGCTCAAAAAAAGATTTCATAATTAGTTTTACACTCTAAGCTCACGTGAGTCATGCTCGGTGTGAGAAACATGAGGTATTGGTAAAACCAGACAATTGTATCATGAAAGATGCAATCATGAGAAATGATGTGGGGATTATGTATGTATGACTTCCCAAATAGATTAATATTAAGATTTACTTCAGGGAAGATCTATAGGAACAGGTTCCATAAAGGTATATGTGCTTCATAGAGATTTGGATACTCTAATCTTGGGGCTTATTCCTAAGGAAGATGCCCATGTTAGGAGGGGACTTATGATTGGGTTTTACTCCTAAGAAGGAAGTCCAAATCAAAAGTAAATGAAGACTGACTAAGGGAAATTAATAATGGGGATTAATCCTAAGAAGAAGGCCCAGGTTAAGGGACTTGAAAAATTAAGGGACTTGAGGATTACTCCTAAAGAGGATGCCTATATTTGAGACTGGGGCTTACTCCTGAAAAGGAAGCCCAGGTTAAGAGAATTATGGTTGGGGCTTACTCCTAAGGAGGATGCCCAAATTAAGAGAACATGGACTGGGGATTACTCCTAAAAAGGAGGCCCAGGTTAAGGGAAATTATGACTGGGGATTACCCCTGAAAATGAGGCCCATGAATAGGGTTCTCTCATCTTAAAGGATGAGGTTGAATGAATTAAATCTCTAACTTTAGTGACATAAAGATGTGTAAATCACTAGGTTTTGAGAGATATTTCTAGGAATTCCTTTCAGATAAGGAATTCAATCAATAAAACATGCCATAAATGGATTTGAAGAGTGTCTTTGATGATTGAATCTTGAATAGGAAAGGTGGAATGGCATAAGATAGGTGAAATGGGCAGGAAGGGCACCCAAAAATAGAAGGGCACGCAAGTCCGGGGGGGGGGGGGGGGTCGCGCAAGTACTGCATGGGCGCACAAGTCTTGGTCGCGCTAGTATACTTGCACGACACCTATAAACTTGGGAAATGGTTAACCAGTTGGGTAATACTTGGGAGGTCCTTGACCAAAGCCTTTAGAATTATCCTGAGGTACTTCTAGAAGAGTGGCGCACAAGTTTCAATGACTAGGTAAGGAGGCGTGCAAGTGTGCCCATTTCCCTTAAGGGTAAAACACTTAGGCGCACAAGTGTTAGTGAATTTTAACACATATACCTTATTCCTCTTGATTAGACCTTCCATTCTAGGTAAAGAATTACCTTAGAAGTGTTCGGAAGACTTGAAGAAGAGACTTGGGCGTTCAGAGCTCTGTATCTAAATTCTAGAAAAATCCTCCTCCAATGGGGGGCCCACCAGGGGTATTTATAGGCTGGAGAAGACCCTGGGCGATTTTCAAAGAGGGCATGCAAGACACCTGCGTGACCATTTGGGTGGTGCGCAAGTATACTTGCGCAACCATGCTGGAACCTGCGTGGCCTATGGGAAATATTCTCCTTGTTCATCCCTTTCACTTTTTTTTGATGTTTATTCAAAGGATGAATCTTCTTTGTTTTAGGTATTTCCCTTTTCATTTCGTTTGGACTCTATGATGAAAAAGGAGCGTCAATAGCTTCCAATTAATCACAGTTAAGAACATTCAAGAATTGACCCCCTCCCCCAGACATAAAACCCAACTTTTTCCCCAAAGTTGACTTTCAAAGTGGAGAAGAACAATTAAACAATTAAAGTTCAAAACATATTTTCAATTAAGTAGATATTTGGAATGTATAAAGGGTCTCAATGAAGTTCAAAGATATTGTTTACCATAATTAATAACTTAAAAGTGGCTTCATTAGCAAGTACATGCATTAATATTAATGTCCATTGACATAAATTTACAATTCAGTTTGAGAAATATCATGTAATTTGTGGGTGCACAATGAACTGGGTGTAATCATCTTAAAAGATGAAGTTTAATAATATGTTCAATAGAATAGAAAATTGAATGGTAGAACACCCCAACATAAACGGTTCCAATGAAAAACACAACTACCAGCAAACATGTACCCCCCCCCCCCCCCACACACACTTAATTTCATGCAGTGAATGGGTTTTTTAAATATTTATCAATGAATTCAAATTTAAGAAAGATGCACATGCATAATTTTTATTTACATAGTGACATACATAAGATTTTTTAAAGTATAATTTTTCAAGCAGTAATATCTAAAGAAAATTTTTTTAAAATAAATTAGGAGCAGAATTATGTGCAATATTAAATTGAAAGAACTTCCCTGTAAAAAAATTTCAATTAAGGCTTCAGCAAGGGAATTCCGTTCCTTCATGGAACCAATCCACAACATCTTGAAAACACCAATCATGTAAACCAAGAACAAATAACCAGCATAGACAGAGCATACAAATAGTAGCACATCATCACTTTATTATAAGTACAACAAGAACAAAAACAAAAGTATACACAAAAGAAATAACATGGGTTGACTCCCATGAAGAACTGAATTTAAAGTCCTCAGTTTGACTTTATTTAATTACAATTTTTTTTGTGTTATTGAAAACAAAATGGAAACCATGGGATGCCTCCCATGCAGTGCTAGATTTAAAGTCCCCAGCCAGACTTCATTCAAGAATAATTTTCAAGCACAGTGAAGGCAGCCAAGCCATTTTGGTTGTCCCTCAAAATAAAGTCTCACTCTCTGCCCATTGACAAACATGGGTTTATTCTCTTCACCAACAATTTCAATAGCTCCATTCTTTAGAACTCTCACTATAGTAAATAGTCCAGACCACTTGGACTTCAGCTTACCAGGAAAGAGTTTAAGTCTAGATTTAATGAGGAGGACCTTCTATCCAGGTTTGAATTTGTTGATTTGAATGAATGAATCATGAACTATTTTAGTCCTCTCTTTATAAATCCTTGAATTATCATAACTCTCTCTCCTAATCTCATCAAGTTCACTAAGATCAAGTAATATCCTCTCACCAGAACTCTTAAAGTCATAGTTTAGATCCTTAACTACCCAATAAGACTTATGTTACAACTCCACAGGTAGATGACATCATTTCCCAAACAACATCCTATAAGGAGACATACCTATTGGGGTCTTGAAAGAATTTCTATATGCCCATTAATATTCATCCAATTTAAGAGACCAGTATTTCCTAGAATTTGACACATTTTTCTTAAGTATTTGTTTAAGTTCCCTGTTTAAAATTTCCACTTGTCCACTAAACTGTGGATGATAAGGAGTACCATTTTTATAAACCCAACCATTTTTCTCCATTAAATCCTTAAATTTATAGTTCTTAAAGTGTGTTCCATTATCAGTGATAGAAGCTCATGAGACAACAAATCTTGAAAAGATGTTTTTCATGAAAAATTTCATTATAGAATTTGCTTGATTGTTGGGCAGTGCAATTGCCTCAACCCATTTTGAAACATAGTCAATAGAAACAAGAATATATTCATTCCCATGAGATTATAGAAATGGACCCATGAAATCTAAACCCCAGACATCAAAAATTTCTACTTCGAGAATTTCTTTTGGGGGGACTCCTGCTTCCTACCCACATTACCCAGCCTCTAACATCTATCATAGCCAACCACAAAGCACCTAGCATCCTTAAAGAGAGTAGGCCAGTAAAAACCAGATTGTAAGACCTTTTGAGAAGTTCTTTCACCACCATGGTGACCTCCCCAAGGTGAATAATTACAACTTTCTAAGACAAGAAACATCTCTTACTCATGAATAAATCTCCTAATAATACCATCATCACACCTCCTAAACATCAAAGGATCATCCCAAAGATAATATTTATGTTCAGAAATGAATTTATTTATTTGGTTATTGGACAAATTTTTGGGAAAAACACATGCTGCCAGGAAGTTGGAAAAATCTACAAACCAATCAGATTTCTTAATTGACACAGTAAGCAGCTTCTCATTAAGAAAGGAAGAGTTAATCTCCCTAGGACATTCAGATTCATAAAGAGTAAGAGAAATCCGATAAATGTGGTCAGCAACTAAATTTGCAACTCCCTGGTTATCCCAAATCTCTAAATCAAACACTTACAGCAATGGAATCCATCTAATCAGCCTGTGTTTAGTTTCTTTCTTAGACAGCATGTAATTTAAAGCAGAATGATTAGTGAAAATAATGACTTTGGAACCTAACATATTTTATCCAAACTTCTCTAAAGCAAACACAATAGCTAGAAATTCTTTTTTCAGTGGTGGTATAATTCTTTTGGGACTCATCTAACAGTATTCTAGCATAATACAACACATGTAACTTCCTATATTTCCTTTATCCAAGGAAAAAACCTATAACCATCTCACTAGCATCACACATTAGTTTAAAAGGTAGTTTCCAATCAGGTGCAGTGGTAATGGGTGATGTAGTGAGTTTTTCTTTAAGTAGATTAAATGATTTCAAACAGTTCTCATAAAAATTGAAAGGTGCATCCTTGACCAGTAAGGAACATAAGGGCTAAGTTATTTTGGAAAAATATTTTATGAATCACCGGTAGAAACCGACACGCCCTAAGAAACTTCTAACACCTTTGACATTTACATGAGGTGGCAGTTTTTGAATAACATCAATCTTAGTAGTGTCAACTTCTAGACCTCTATTTGATTCTTTATGACCAAGTACAATAACTTCTGTGACCATGAATTGACACTTCTCCCAATTAAGAACAAGGTTGGTTTCAATGCATCTCTCTAAGACTAACTCCATATTTCCAAGACAAGTATCAAAAGCACTACCCACAATGGAAAATTCAACCATGAAAACCTCAATAATTATATCAATCATATCTGAAAAGATAGCCATTAGACAACATTGAAAGGTAGTTGGAGCTCCACACAAACCAAAGGGAATCCGCCTGTAGGAAAATTTTCCAAATGGTAATGTGAAAGTGTTCTTTTCCTGATCCTCTGGAGCTGCAGGAATCTGGTTGTTACCAGAATACCCATCCAGAAAACAGAAAAACTCATTTCCAGAAATCCTCTCAAGCATTTGATCCAAGAAGGGAATTGGAAAATGGTACTTCCTAATGGCTGAATTAAGAACCCTAAAATCTATACAGACTCTCCATTTTGTGGCTTTCCTAACTTGGACTTCTTTATTATTTTCATTTTTAACAATAGTGAAACCCCCCTTCTTGGGGAAAACTTGGACAAGGCTGACCCAGGCACTATCAAAGATGGGATATATCATTCCAGTGTCCATAAATTTGATCACATCCTCTATCACAACTTCTTTCATGTTTGGATTCAATCTTCTTTGACATTCTACCCTAGGCTAATAGTTAGGCTCCATAGGTATTTTATGCATACTGAATGAGGGACTAATACCCTTGATATCCTCTATTGTCTAGATTATAAAATATTTAAACTTCTTCAAAACATTTAACAATATTTATTCTTGGTTTCTATTAAGTTCAGCAGAAATTATTACAGGAAAAGTGGAATTCTCACCCAGAAATAAATATTTAAGATGAGCATGGATTAGTATTAGCTCAAGAGTGGGTGGTTCTGCACAAAAAGAAATAATCATAGGCTTGGGAGGTCCAATATCTTCAATATATCTTTTGTATGGAGTATTTAATGTGAAATATTTTCAATTTCATTCTCAGATTTAGATGTAACGGTGCTACTGTCCAGAGTGGGCAGTGCACTGTACAAACTTTCTAGATCAGAATTCAACCAGTTAATCAAAGAAGAATCATCCAGTTGTCTTATAAGTTCTCCATCAATATCATCAAAGTCTTCAAAAAGGTTGGTGTTAACAAAAATACCCTCAAATTCGCTCAAAATCTCTTATGTTTAGAAACAGTGGACTCTTCTACAGCAGAAACTGGATAGTTGTCCAATTCTGAAAATTTTTCCATATTTGGAGTTTGAGTAGAATTTTAAATTTCTAAAATAGATTCAAAAATATTTTTAGCTTCAGAATTATTTCCTTCAACAGAAAATTGATTTTCAAATTCTTCAAAGTTTCCAATTGGGTTCTCATCTTCTAAGGACTCTACCATTGAACAGTTTTCTGAAAAATTTGGTCCTTTAACTTTTTTAAACACATTGAACTCTTCTTATTATTCTCCAGTTTTAAATATTAATTGAACTTTAGAGACATCAATGACAGAACCACCTATTTCCAAGAAGGGCCTACCCAAGATGATGGGCACCTCTTGATCACATTCCATATCTAAGACTAAAAAGTATGTAGGAAAAAATAGCTTCCCAACTCCAACTACCAAGTCATCTACCCTACCCATAGGATGAGTGAATGATCTATTAGATAACTATAGTATGACTGTGGTGGGTTGAAGGTAACCCAACCTCATTGTTGAAACAGTGAGTATGGGAGAAGATTAATTCTTTCACATAAATCACACAAACAATTCTGCTGATCAGAATTTCCTAATGTGCAAGGTATGACAAAACTACATGGGTCCTCTAATTTCAGTGGGATTTTCTTTTTAATTACAACACTAGATTCTTCAGTGAGTTTGTAAGTAG
Source organism: Viscum album (assembly GCA_963277665.1). Classification (NCBI taxonomy): domain Eukaryota; kingdom Viridiplantae; phylum Streptophyta; class Magnoliopsida; order Santalales; family Viscaceae; genus Viscum; species Viscum album. The sequence continues at coordinate 670,003,859 of OY728167.1, forward strand.
AAAATTCTTCCAGAGTATTTTTTTAGAAACAATTTTCTTAAGATATTTAAAATAATATGGGATTTTAATTATGGATTGAATGAATGGAGTGTTTACATGATGTTTGGAAAGGAGACCAAGGAACTGAAGAAGTTCATCCTTGGTGTTACATTGTGGTTTAGGATTCTCAAGGAAAGGGATGGGTGGGGATAAAAGTTTAAGGACAGTAGGTATATCCCTCACCTCTTCATAAACTTTTCTTTTCCTTTATTCTTTTGATTTTTAAATGGAGTTTCAACTTGAGTTTTAGGTGACAAATTTAAATTTTGAACATTTTCATGACTTTTCTGTGAATTTCTATCTTGTGCGCAAAGCATATTTTTATTACCAGATTGAAATAGATTTTCATTTTGGTCATCTTCATGGTCTTTTTCAGCTTCAGTTTGAGTATTAAACCCACTTCTAGTGACAACAGCCATTGAATTCTCTCTAGGGTTAAGTTCAGTGGTACATGGAAGTCTACCTTTTTCCCTATATGAAAAATCTCTATCAAGCTGACCTAACTGTGTTTCCATGTTTTTCATTATAACATCAGTTTTCATTTTTTCAGACTCATATTGATTTTGATTTTTTGAAATCTGAATCAAGATTAGATCAATCTTAGAAGATATTTTATTATCATTGTTTCCTTGTACATTTTAAGACTCAACCCTTTGTTGATTTTGAAAGTTTGGTCTTGGTTGATTAGAGTAATTTGGGGTAGTGGTTAGTTTGATTAATCCTTGATCTTTCCAGGACAGGTTAGGTTGGTTTCTATAGCCTTGGTTGTAATTATTTGAAAATGGATCTTATTTAGGAGACATCCTAGGACCATAGTTAACAAAGTTTTAATTTTCTTTTTATTGGGATGGAAAATAAAAATTAGGATAGAAGTTTTCAGTATGCCCAAACATACCACACTGGACACACTATTCTGTTAAATATTGGTTGGTATTTTGACAGCCAAGTTGGTTAATAGTTTGTTTAGAATTCTGGTTCATTAACGATTGAAGTTGGTTGGTGATTTCAGTAAGTTGAGCTTGAGTTTAATTCATTGAACCAGTGTCTGGATTAACATTTATATTGACTCTTTTTCTTCTTTAATTTTTATATTGTGAATTCAATGCAAGATTATTAAAAATTTGTCTAAGTTCTTCATCTGTCTTATCATTGTAATTACCCCCAGCAGCCTAATCAACTAGATTCTGTCCAGAGGAGGAAATCCCTTCATATAATGTATCCATAAGAAGGTGAGATGGAAGTTTATGATGGGGACACTTCCTAAGAAGATCCCTGAATCTATCCCAATATTCATGAAAATATTCCCCATCCTCTTGATAAAAACTAGTGATTTTAGTTCAAAGTTCACCTTTTATTATTTAGGGATAGAATTTCTTTATGAAAGAATTATACACTTGTTCTCAGTTTTAGAAAATGTTCCTATCTAGACTCAAAAACAAATTTATTGCATTACCTTTAAGGAAAAAGGGAAATAATCTCATTATTTGTTCATTTTCTATGAGTCCTAGAAGAAGTAATTACTACATAGTATTGTAGAAGTCTCTATTGAAGGCAATGAAGTCCTCATTAGAAAGCCCATTAAAAGAAGGCAACAGAGAAATGTGTTATTGTTTAAGTTTATAATTTCTGGCCCTAGGACATAATCTGGTGGATGATGGATTGCTTGAAACTTGAGGAAGTTGAAACTCCCTCATCTTAGGCCTTTCATTTTCTTCTATGAGTTCTAGATGATTATTTTGAAATTTATTATTAGGAACTCTATTATCTAAGCTTTCCATTTCAGTTTTGTTCTTATTTCTTAGAGTAGTGATATGTTAATCTAATTAAGGGTTTAGGGGTTCTAATATAACACCAGAATTTCCTATGCTCATGCAAACAACAACAGTAATTATTCAGTAGTAACAATTCATCAAGAAGTGAAACATATTTTTTTAATTTTTTAATTTTCCAATTTTTTAAAATATTTTTATATATGTGTTTATTTTAGTGTTTTTTAGAGTAATGGCTCCTGCCTTCCCTAACAAAGGTGCCAAAAACTTGACCTAGACCATCATTGAAGTTAGTAAAAGTTTAAAATTTATATTACTACTAATTACTATATATGTGGAAAGCAGGTTTGAACCCATAGGGAAGGCTATTTTGACCACTAGTCTTCTAAAAACTGAATAAAGACCCCACTGTTGTCACCAGTCGGATTGAGTTTCTATTTTACTATTTTTTGTAAAAAAATTGTTATTTATTATAAAGCACAAATGAAACAACACATATTTTTAGTTTTTGTTCAAAACTCTATCAAAACAAGGAACTTTCTAAAAACAGTAACAAAAGAAATAAAATGCGGAAGAGTGAACAATCTAGAGAAATACATCCGAGGAAAATATGAACTCTACTAGTTATGAAAACATTCCTTCTCACGATATTATTTACAACTAATATCACTACAAGGATTGATTTATTTCCCTCGACAGGAGATAAACCACTCTAGCTAACCAATTTTAGAGTTCTCCACTCCTAGATTAATCAACATGAACATTCAGGTTTGAAAAAGATGATAGAAAAGACTCGCCGTAAGTTCTGTAGTTTTAATTTCAATTCAAATGATTAAAGAAATTATTCCACAATCAAACTCACCAATTGAATGTGGAATTAGAAGATTAATTATTGGTGATATGTTTCAATTAAATTCAATCAGAACTGATCTCTTCAATCAATGTCGATCACATTTAAAATAATAAATAGAAGGAAAAAATAAATATTAACCTACAGATTCAATTTAAACCCCAAACTGGAAGTATTTAGCCTATCATCAACTCTATTTCATATAATAAAATCATTCAATTACAGAGGAAGATAATTGAAAGAGTATAGAGGAAGAAAACTCCCTCTTCTAGCATCAATTGTTGCTGCTCCTGACCCTCAGAACTCCAAAGAATGGTTCTCTGATTAGTGATCCAGGTTCTCTGCTCTGCTCCATGTGAATGATCGAATGTATTCACCCTCCTCGCATCTGGTCTGTTTGTGGAATGAATGAGAGTCTGAATGAGTTTCCACCTTCAAATTCTGCTTCATATCTATTTTAATACCTTACTTTCATCTACTGCACATCACTGCTTCCCTTCCACCGACATTGAGTTTCCTTCACGAGCACACCGCACACGTGTGTTTTTTCGCGATTGGCACATCGCACTACCTTTTCTCACGCAACTAACTCCCGGTAAGTTGATTAAATGAATCTGGACAGGATTTCAATTCTTGTAAGAACCTGAAATAGAAATCAAGTAGTAATAAATACAAATAAAATAAATAACATATTATAATTATTTTTTAAAGTTAAATTAAAATGTTAATTAAAGTTAAGTTAAAGATACTAAAATTGATAATTATTATTACTAGAATAACTATTAATACTATAGTTATTAATTTATTATTAAATCTTTAATAAAATTTTTAAGCATTTAATTGATTATTAACTAAATTATACAATTAGTGTTAGTATTATTAATAATTATATAGTATAACTTAATTATATATTTAAATTAGATCCAAATAAATTACTGTATTAATTTATTTATTATATTTATTTTGTTGTAATTAAATTATAATTAAAGTGTTTATATATTAAATGTAGAAAATAATTAATTTTACTTATAAATTATTATTGTTTATAATTTAATTTTATAAATTATTATTAGATTGTTTCTAACTAATTTTAAAAATTATCTATTTGATAATATTATAATAGTTATATATAAAATGTTATTAAATTTAATATTATATTTTTTTATTTTAATTTATTTTTATATTTTATTCCTTTCTTATCTTTTCTTTTTATTGTTATTTTTAAATTTTTTTCTCTTTATCCCACCCTGAATTTCTATGCTACAGGGGGTGGGGTTTCTTTTTCGGTTCTTTCTCCCTGGCAGTGAGACCTCCTGGTATGTGCACCGGCTTCAGCTCTGAGGAACCCTCCAACTTCATCGACGAAATAGCTACCCACCCCTTGCTCGGCCTCAGCTCCTCCTTCAAGAGTGGTGATTCAATATGGAACCTACAAACAAAAGTAGAAACCCTTCTACCTCAGTCTCCAGTCTGAAGGTTTGGGCAAGGAGACTTCCTCCTCTGGATGAACACCAGCTGTAGCCTCCACAACCGTATGAGTTTCAAGAACTGGCACCCGTCCTTCCCTTCAATCACTGAACCGCTTTCTTGGGGATTAACTCAACAACGGAAAGCAACAGAACCATCTCGGCACATCGAATCATCCACCACCCTCAACCCTACCACTTATTATTCAAACACAACGCCAAATTTGAGTTCGGAATATCATTCAGAAAGAGGCCATAATTCAGTGGTAGTGTTTTCCGATGCAAAGTGGTTGACATCATAGTGGTATGCCTCGTCAGTGCGGACAATGGTGACAACGTCCCGGAGGGTGGCTTCAAGGGGAACCTGCCAGTACTCGATGGAAATGGCAGGGGTGAAGACGTTGGGGATGATGCCACGATCTAGCTCCTTCAGGAACTCCGTGAACAAGTGGATGTCCTCCTCCTCCGGGGATCCGATGATGCGGTGAGCGATCTTGGGGGAGTCCAGGTATTCCAGGAAGTAAAATGGAATGATTTTGTTGTGGCGACCGAAGAGAAACAGTGGAATGTTTGAGGAAACGTTGAGACAGGTCCAGGAGTGATGGAACGATGGTTATGAGTCCGTGAGCAAGGAATTGTGATGCAGAAACTTGTGGGACAGAAAGGATGATAATAGTGTAAATGTTTTCGGTGCGTGAAGTTAATGGAAATGGTGAGACTGTAAATGGAAAAAATGGTTCCAAAGGTTCCAGTGAGATAGAAAAATTAAATGGAGTTATGGTGACAAAGGAAGCGATGAGGTAGTAAATGGAACTGTTGGCACAAATGATATGGTGAGACCGTGTAGATACGATGTGTGGTGGCACCGTAAAATGGAACAATTGTTGTGACACCGTGACGTTGCAAAATATAAAGAGAAAATAAAATAAATTAAAACTTAAATAAAATAAGAACAAAATAATTAATAAAAACTAAAACTTAATTAAAACAATTGAAAATTTAATTACAACATAAACTTTAATAAATTTATAAAACAAATTAAACTTAAGTTAAATTATTTATAACTTCAATTCGCATAACATAAATTATTAATATACTAAAGATTGAATTCAGAAACAATTAAATTATTAAAAGTTAATATTAAATTAAAATATTTATAAAACATAGTTTAATTATTTATAAAAGACTACTATTTCAAGATAAATTAATTAAAGAAATCAGATAACTATTATTTTATTAATCAATTTTTGATAATTAATTAAGTTTATGAAATTAAACCAGAGTAGAACATTTATAAAACTAAATTAATAAATAATGGTTTGTTAAATGACATAAAATGTTTAAATTATATTAAATTAAATTAATTAATATTTAATACATGCAAAGTTAGATAAAGACTACATTATTTTAGTGCAAAACATAATTAATTAGTCGATTAATTAATGTTAAATTATCAATAATGCAGAAAAAAGTCATTAAACTGATAAATAATCATTAGACTATAGAATTTAAGTAAGAAATTAGTTAATTATTTTAATGCTTAAAATACACGATTAATTATAGAATGTTGATAAATAGATAATTTAATAATAAAAACACAAACGTGTTAATATTTAGTATAAAGTACAAAAATAATCAATTAAATCATTAATAATTAATTAAAAAGATGTGGAAAACATGTGTTTTTAAGGCCACATCAAATTCAGAGTCTAAATTCATAGGAATTTGGAGTCTAAATTCTAAGGAATTCAGAGTGTGAATTATAAGGAACTCTAAGTCTGAATTCTGAGGAATTCAGAGTCTGAATTATAAGGAATCCAGAGTCTAAATTCTAAGGAATTAGGAGTTTGGATTTTAAGGAATTCATGGTCTGAATTATAAGGAATTAAGTGTCTGAATTATGAGGAATTAGGAGTCTGGATTTGAGAGAATTTGGAGTCTGAATTTTAGAGAATTTAGAGTGTGAATTTTAGAGAATTCAGAGTCTAAATTTCATATAATTCGTAGTCTTAATTTCAGAGAATTTAGATTCTAAAAACAGAAAGACTTGATAACCAAGGAACTATAAGATTCCAAAGTTTTAGATAAGTATCCGAATTTTTGACTTAAATAAACCATACTTGGTTATGAGAAGACATTGAATAATACATTGAGAACAAAGTTAAGGATAAAACATTTCTTTTAGAAAGAAAACATTCCCTAAGAAATTAATTCTTATAGAAAGAAAATTTTTCTTAAGAAAATGTTTTTATAATTTTAAAAAAATATAGTAATATAAAATTCCTAATGAAACCTTATTGACTCAAAAATCTCTCCCTTTTTGGAAATCACAAAAAACCTTTTTAAAAAGAATATAAGGAATAAGGATTTTTCTTTTTTAACATTAAAAAAAATACTTATCTCCCATTACTTATGACTTATGATGAATACGACTAACTCCCCCTTAGGTTTTGAAATCCCTAAGGATCGTATTCTTATCTTTATTAGAGAATTTATTTTTCTAATTTAAGTAAATATTCTTTAAGTAGACCCCCCCCCCCCCTTACTTAATCTCCCCCTTTCATAAGAAATTCTATTCTTTTTACTTAATATTGTTTTGATCATTATTTTCTCCCCATTTGTGATTTTAAAAAAGGAATAGAGGGAACGAAAAAATGTACCTAAAAGATTAGAAATATAAAAGAAAACATAATGGAAGAAAATTTTCATTATGATGTGAAATATTGGTTACATGGAAAAAATACAACAAAAGATCATATTTTTAGGGGGAAATCATTCATCCTTATTTTCCTTTGGCATGATATTTCTCAAGGTTGCCATTAATTTTTTTAGCTCTTTTTGATCATCCTCAAACCTCTTGAGCAACTGATCCTGATCTTGATTCTTCTTTTTGAGAGCCTTGATACTTTCTTCTCGAGACTAGAATTTCTGCATGAGACTTTAGTACCTCTTCTTACTATTTTAACTTTTCTTCCAACTGTTCCCTAAGTTCTATTTATCTCTTTAAATTTAAAGCAACTGAATTGAATTTTCCATTCACGTCTTTTTTCCCTTGAATCCAGGCGGCTTGATCTTGATTCAAATTGTCTGAAATGTTTGAAATTTGGTTCTTCAGGGTGTCATCTGACTGATCAAAGGCATATTTTACTAATTCATGGAAATCATTTATAATATTCAGATCAGAAATTACTGACTTAGACCATTTGGTTATTTCCTTACATGATCTTCTATGAGCATCATAACCGATGTAAAAAGTCTTTAATTCTAATTCAAGATTGAGAAAAGTTTCCATAATAATACTTATGAAATTAAAATTTTGATTTAAATAATGTTTGGTCAACTGAGATTTTGAATCTATACTTGGGAATAATGGAATTTTGTTCACAAAATTCTTTAAAGATTAAACAACGAAATCTTGTCCCAACGAAGACAAATATTTTGAAGCTGATTCCTTTGCTGGTGAGGACACTTTGTCTAGCTCTTCAGATTTCCTCTTGGATGTTCCACCAATATCTTTCCTAGATTTCACAACCACGTCCTTTCTAGGTGATTCAACAACCACCTATTTTCCTTTATCAACTTTAGAAATTACATTTCCATTTCTCATAGACTCATGCTCACTATCAAAGACTTAGATTATCTTATATTCATCAACATCTTCTTTATAATAATCTTAATTATTGTCTTCATGATTAATGAAAACATGGTTTTTTCTCTCATAATCATTAGTTTTATCAACCTCATCCTGTCTATCATAAACTTTCCCTTGAGAGATTATTTTGGTTTATTCAACCTAGGAAGTTCTGATCGATAACTTGTCTGAAGGAATTTTATTCCCATGATATTATTATACTTATTTGATGATATCTTCACTCTCTTAATCTTATTCTTAGTCTTCTTCTTGTTTTTTTTGAACTATATGATCTTACATAATAGGTTCCGGTATTGAAATTTTCATTCCCATAATTTCTAAAGGAACTGATTCTTAGAGGAAGGATTCTGGTACCTGTATATTTTCGGATGATTTCTCAGTATCCTTAAGAATGGATTGAACGATGTCAGCTTCTAATATTTTATTCTTCAACTTCTTCTCTTTTTATTTCTTTTCATGTTCTTTAGTAGCTTTTATATTCAAGTCGTTTTCCTCAAAAGGGTCTAAACCGATGATTGAATCTCTCTCCTTCTTATTCTTCTTCTTCTCTCTCCACTTTTCTACCACTTCATAAAAAATAGTTTTTTAATTTTTTGGCTTCGGTGGAGCTGACTCGGTTTCTGGAATGGGAGATTTTTGTTGTCTTCTAGTTATTTCTCTTTTATCTTCAACTATGTTTTTTTAGAAGTTTCTCCTAATTCCCCTTTCTTGATTAAAGCTTGAACCTCACTTTCATAAATATTATAAAACTCTCCTAATTTGGTAATGAAACCAAATTTCATCCTCCTAAGAGTTTCCTCACACAAAAAACATAATCTTGAAGGTTCTGGGTTTTGAACTGCAGGAAATTTTAAAGGATTCTAAAAAAAGAATGATGATATTCGACAAGATCACTAGATACATGATTATCAAATACTTTAGGGTTCTATTATTTATATTAGTGATTTTTAGAAGGGTGTACTTGATCTGGTATACCTTTCTATGATTAACCAAGAAGTCCATCATAAAGATGTCACTTTTCTTAATAGAGTACTTGTCTCCCTTTCTCAGAATAAGAAATACCTGCAACCACAAAGCTAATAACCTGAAGTTTATTAAAATATGGATGATATTTTGTGACTTTACTCCCTTGAGTCTAAGGCACTCAATTGCCTTTACCTTATAAAAACATCCAATCTTATCTGGAAACTTGTAAGAGAAAAATATTGATTCACTTTGATAAGGAATACCAAAAATTTTCACATCAATATTGAAGGATAATGAATAGGTTTTTCCATTTCTCTTGAAGGAAAAATTTTCCCTTCCTCCTTCTTGATGAAAAATAATTGAATCATAAAATTCTATAAGAAGGTAATGATAAACCAGATCATGACTCTTCGTGTTAGCTACACATAAACTTTCCTATCCATTCATCTTGATATTCTTTATAATCAAAGAATTATACATGGAAATGAAATTTGGGTTAACCAACCTTTATCAGTATATTTTCTAATACCTGATTTCCTTGTTTTAAATCATATGATTCTACGAGAAAACCTCGAGAAAAATCTAAAAAATTGGGTACAACCGTGAAAGCGACACATGATGAAAGGAAGAAAATTACATTAAATTGCAAGCTTAGGACCCTTACATTAAATTACCCATCACCCCCTCAAACCCTTACCACCCCACCACCAATGGTGGGGCTTGAGCGAAATCTAGAATGTAAGGAAACTAAGAAAACTAAAAAACTGATTTGTAGAGGAGCATAGATTCAGTGAAAAAACTCTTAAAAATACAATGTCATACATGGATCAGGGAGACTTTATATAGGATTTGAGATGAAAGTTCAAATTCCAAATTCAATCCAACAGTTGATATAATATTGATCTGATCTGATGGTTGATATGAATGCCGAAGAAGGATTTGGTAGGTTCTGATATTTTGAGGTTTTAAGGAAAAATCAAATTTATGGAAATTGAATCTGATAGAATTTTATTAAATCCAAATATAAATACAAACAAGTAAAAAAGATTTAATTATGAAGGATTAAGTCAGGAAACATACCTTTAGGATTTCTTAGAAATAATTTTCAGTATTGAGAATGTTCTTGATAAACATAGATTCTGGGAAATTTTATTATGGGAATGAAAATTTAGGTTCTGAGAATTAAAAATTTTAGGTTCTGAAAATTCAAAATAAAAATAATGTTCCGAGAATTAAAATAAATAGGTTCTGAGAATTCAAAATTTTAGGTTCCAAGAATTCAAAAAAAATCAGGTTCTAAGAATTAAAAAAAAATTCTGGTTTTGAGAATTCAAAAAATTCAAGAAAGGTTTTGTAAGAAAAATGTAATCCCCCTATAAAAATCAGTTTCTTAATGTAAAGAGATAGTTTTCAATAGAAAAATTAATATAGAATATTACCTTATGGTTGTCATTCCTATCTTTTTTCTAATATATTAAAATATTTCAGAGGGTAAATATTTTGTAAAAATATCATCAAGTTGATCTTGCATTCTGATAAATTGAAGAATGGTATCTTCGTTTTGTGTGTGATCTTAATAAAGTGATACCTTATATCTATGTGTTTTAAAAAAAAGTGATTTATAGGGTATTTTCATAGGGAAATGGAACTTTTATTATCACACAATATCTGTGTCTTGGTAAAACTCATGACATAGTCTGTGTGTGTGTGTTATATCCATAACACTTGAGCACAACTACTTCCAACTGCTACATATTCTGCTTCAACGGTGGAAATTTCTACTAAGTGTTGCTTCTTGCATGTATAAGAAACCAATGAGTATCCAAATAAATGAAAAGTTCCGGATATAGTTTTTTTTATACATTCTACATCCACCAAAATAAGCATCTGAAAATCATTTTAAAACAAAATCATTTCCAGAAGAGTAAAAAAGTCCAAAATCAATGGTTCCCTTCAAATAAATAAAAAGTATTTTGACTTATTTTAAATGTGATTCTTTTAGATTATATTTATATCTTGAACATAAGCATACAAAAAACATTATGTCTAGATGACTAGTTGTTAATTATAATAAACTTCCTATCATAACTCTAAAAGATGTTTAATCTAATGGTTTTCCAACTTCATCAAAATCAATAGAATTTGAGGTACCGATTGGAGGACTTATACTTTCAGTGTTGTCATGTCCATATTTTTTAAGAAGATCTTTAATATAATTATGTTGAGATATATAAGTTCTTTCTAGTTTTTGAGAAATTTTAAAACCTAGGAAAAATGTTAACTCACCCATCATTCTCATTTCAAACTCAAATTTCATAAGATTCAAAAATGAGTCGATTAAAGATTGCTGAGTTGATCCAAATATAATGTCATCAATATATATTTGAACAATAAAAATATTTTTCTTATCTTTCTTTATAAAAAAAAATTGGATTAGTAGTTCCCTTAACATAATTTTTTTGTAACAAAAATCTTGTAAGTCTATCATACCAGGATCTAAAGGATTTTTAAGTCCATATTAGGCTTTGGTAAGTTTTAAAACATGTTTAGGATGTTTTGTATCTTCAAAACCGGGAGGTTATTCAACATAAACTTCCTCTTGAACATATCCATTAAGTAAATCACACTTCACATCCATTTGAAAAAGATTGAAATTAAATAATGCTACAAAGAAAAGTAAAATATGAATAGATTCAATTCTAGCTACTGGAGCATAGGTTTCTTTATAGTCTATTCCTTATTATTGATTATAGCCTTTAACAAATAATCTATCTTTATTTATTATTATGATTCCATTTTTATCACATTTATTTCTAAGGAACCATTCCACTCCAATTACATAAGTTCCTTCGGTCTTTCAACCAATGTCCAGACTTTGTTCCTTTCAAATTCATTTATCTCCCCTTGCATGGCTTTAATCCAATCATCTTCACCTAAAGCTTCATCAGTGATTTTTTGTTATAATTGGCAAAGAAATGATGTTCTACATCATTTATTAAAGAACATTTGATCCTTACAGGTTTATTTATAGCACCAATGATACTATCACCGAGATGATTCTTACGAAACAACTGATTTGGGTTTTTTAACACCTTTTCATCAACATAACATAGAAAATCATCTTGGGTAAATACTTCATAAACATTTTATTTAGTATTTTCTTTATTAGGATAATTTTCCAACAAATTTTCATAATCAGTTTTTCAAAAAACATCCGAGGATGTAGGTTGGTGTTGTTTACAAACAAAAGGACCAGTTTCATTAAATTTAACATGCATTGTTTCTTCAAAAGTACAAGTATATTTGTTAAAACCACTGTAAGCATTAGAATTAGTAGAGTAGCCTAAGAAAATTCCTTCATTGGATTTGGGTGTGAATTTATGTAATTTATATTTATTATTCAAGATGAATACATTGAATACAAATACTTTAAAGTAAGAAAGTCTAGGTTTTCGATCATTACACAATTCATAAGGTGTTTTATTAGGAAAATTCCTGATTAAAACTCGATTTATAGTAAAAAAACATTACTAATAGCCTCAGCCCAAAAGTATTTATCAATAGAATATTAAATCAAAATGGTTATAGGTATCTCTTGAAGAATTTGTTTTCTTCATTAAACAACTCCATTTTGTTGAGGATTTCTTGGAGATGATACGTTATGAATAATGCATTTCTTACTACTAAAGTTTCAAAATATGACTTTTGAAATTCTCCTCCAGGATCACTATGAATAGTTATCAATGGAATGTTTTTATCATTTTTAACATGGGATCTAAATGTTTTCAAATAAGAAAAGGCTTCATATTTCTCTTCTAGAAAATATATCCATGTAAATCTGGTGTAATCATCAACTAAAACAAATACATTGTATTTTCCTCCAATACTGACAGTTTGTGTTGAAGCAAAAAGATCCATATGCACTAGACGTAATGCATCATAAGTTGAGACTTCTCCAATTGATTTAAATCTTGAATTATGTTTCTTTCCATATTTTCAAGGATCTCAAACTTTTGAATAATCAAATATAAGATCCTATAGATCCTTAACAAGTATTCTCTTCGAGAGTTTACAAAGGTTCCTAAGATTATAGTTTCCAAGTCTTCTATTCCAAAACCTATATTGATCATCCATTGAACTAAGGCAAGGTAGATCTTGGATCCTAAGGTATTCTATTTTATGTGTGTAAACATTATCATGCCTATAGGAAAAAAGAATAAAATTTTCCTCAGAATTGTGTACTATACATTTTTAGTCCTAAAATTAACAAGGTAACCATCATCACATAATTGTATTATGATTATAAGGTTGTTATTAAGATCATTAAAAAATAAAACAATTTAAATTAATGTTTTTCTAATAAGAACAATGTTACATATACCAACAATTTCTCCCGGAGCATTATCTCTAAAATTTACTTTTACTCCTTTCATCTTGATATTATTTTAAAAGAATTTTTTGTTTCCAGTCATGTTCCGGGAACATCCAATATCCATGCACTATGTATTATTGTTGGTACTTTGTTTATTTTCCTGAAAATAAAAGAGTTTGACTTTCATAATCCAAAGTTTCTTGGATCCAAAAATTTCAAAAAGTAAAATATTAGGAATCCACATTTCTTAGAAAAGTAACCTTTATGAAAACTTAAGGATTGGGTTTTATTTAAAGAAATTTGTTTCTCCCAATATCCACCACATTGACTCTTGGTGAAAAAGGGATCACTTTGGGGAATAAAATAATTATGATTAAATATATGTTTTGAATGAGTATAACCAATTCCTAAGAGGATAAAGTTTTGAATATATTTTATCAAATTCCTTATATCCTAAAGTAAAATTTAATAAAAGTTTTTTTAAGGAAAAAATTTCAGATTTTAGTCTGATGACTAAATTCTTATCCTTGTAGTCATTACTTTTAGAACTTGAGTTATTTTCTAAAACATTTTTCTTAGAAATAACATTTTCAAGATCCTTAGAAAGTTTACCCTTCTTAGAATTAACTTTCTTAAGGGTTTTAGAAACAATTTCAAAATAAACAATTTTTTATCTAGATATTTAGAAAGATCTAATACTTGTTTTGTTAAAACAGATATTCTAAAATTTTCTTTCCCTAACTTCTTTTTTATCTTACATTTCTCATTCTCATGTAATTTAGAAAATCTAGAAACATCTTCAAATGAAGGTAAGTTATTAACTTCTTATGAAGAAGATTCTTCATCTGAAGATTCATAATATTCTTCATTAGGAAAACTATAATTTAAATAAATATTGGTTAAGGATTCAGAATTGTGTACCATAGCCATAAGATAATGATTTACAATAAGTACTCTAGCTATATGAACAATATTATTTTTACCACAAGATTCATATTCTGAAGATTCATCTAAAGAGTCACCACCATTGGAACTCTAGGTGTCATTTTCTTTGAGAACATTATTAGCCTTAGATTTATATCACTTCTTTCTGTTCCTTTCAAAATGCTTATCCTTTCTATATTTTCTCTTAAGCATATGATAATTAGGTCTTATATGCCTATACATTTTACATTCATAACAGGTTACTTCAGAATATTTCTTTTCCTTTCTATCTTTCTTCTTATATTTGTGTTGGAAATATTTAGTTCCCACAATATTGTTCATCCTTCAAGTAATATTGGATAATTAATTCTTAGACTAAACATTGACACTTGATTTGGATATAACAATAGATTTATTTTCTTTAGATCTAGTTACCCTTTCTAGAGTCTTGGATTTAGATGTAGTAGTGAAAGCTACACTTCCTTTACCATTCTTCTTTTTGTTGAAATCATTATCTCGCTTCATTATTGTTTCATGCGGAATAAGAGGTCCAAATAACTCATCAAGAGTAATGTTAGAAAATTTTATATCCTCATCAATAGATGTAATTTTAGATTCCCACTCATTCGGAATCATAAAAATTATTTTTTCCACAAGAACATTATCATCAAGACCTTTCTCTCCCATAGATTGAAGACTATTGAAATTGGTCATAAATTTTTGTTGAAATTTGCAAGCAGGTTCTCCATAAGGAAATAAGAATCCATGATATCCATCTCTTAAAATAGCTCTTCTAGTTTCTATCACATGAGAAGTTCCAAAATATATAACTTAAAGTTTCTTCCAAATACATTTGGAAGCTTCAAAAGAAGATATTTAACTATATATATTCCTGGTCATAGAACACAACAATGTATTACGTACATTGTAGTGTAATTAATATTCTAGTTTTTCTTCATTTGTGAAGGTTATCACATCCTTTTCTAGAATTTTTTTTATCTCCAGTGAGAATAACAAAATTGTCCACACTAGTGTTTATAAATATATTCTTTATCCTATCTCTCCATTACTCATAATCATTACCATCAGATATTGGTGGTATGGTAGGATTTAAGTTGTTAATAGAACCAACATTTATACCTACCATTCTACAAGAAAATACTTTTCCATAAAAAATTTTAGTAGTTAAAGTTTGTTAAAATAATATTTAATCAAAACTTGAGAAAAAAAATTTTAGAAAAAAAAACATGAGAAATAAAAGTATAGTAAAAAAACATGAGCAAGAAAAGTTTATCAAAAAAAACTTGATAAAGAAAAGTTTAGCAAAAAAACTTGAGCAATAAAAGTTTAGCAAAAAAACTTGAGCAAGAAAGGTTTAGCAAAAAAATACATGATCCAGAAAACTTATATGTAATTATAAGTATTTAATAGACATGCTCTGGTACCAATGATAGGATTGAAATAGAATATGTAGACGCTCAAATACAATAGGGGGTGAATTGTAGGATTAAAAACTTTTCAATTTTTAAACCTAAAAGAAAATAAATATTTAACAAATTTAAACAAGTTAAATTTACAAACACTATTTGGTTTTTACATAAAGGGATAGTTATAAGGGACCAGGTCTAATTATAAGAATCCTAAACTTATTCAATTTAAACTTAAGAAAACTTATTCAAGCATATCTTAGGTAAAGATTTTACCTTAAAGAGTGTTGAATCTTATTTATTAGAGTAAAAATGAGTACAAGAAAGTATATGAAAGTTATACATTCTTTATTTAACAAAATATAGGGGAAATAAAACATGAAACAAAAATCATGTAAATAAGTAGGAAATATTTTAACACAAATAGAATGGTATGAAATAACCTTGGATAAATGTCCCTTGATTTATACTTTCAAGAAAGTATTTCTTACCCACAATAGGGTACGCCCTTGAAAAGAATATTGGAGTCTGCCTTGCTATCCCTATTATCTATTGAGTGTTAAGGTAGTCAACACATCTTTCTTTCTATTTCCAGAAGCCCTCGATTTTACTCATCAATAATCAGAGTTTCACAAAGAAAGCTAAGCAAGTTTTTCATGGTTGAACAAGTTTTTCATGGTTGAACAAGATGTTCATAAAATGAACAAGGCACAAGAGTATTTATCTCTCTAGAAATCATTTCACAGCACATAATCTCTAGGATCATCGAACAATAATGAGATCATTAAAATGAGCTTCTATTTATAGAAAAAACTTTCACAGTTGGATCCCTCCACCAAAAGTCATATTTTTTCATAAATCTTAGAGGGTAATGTACATGTTTCACTCAACGAAAAGTTAGGTATAAACAAATTGTATGATGTCTTTTTATGTAGAAAAAAATTGTAAAACATTATCATGCTTAAGAATAAATAATATGTAAGGAAGATAAAGTAACTCAAACAAATGTGAATAATCAGAATCTAGGGGAAAATAGAATTAAGAGTCTAAATATATCAATACTTAGATTCTAGAAAAATGAATATTAGAACTTTGAATTCGGAGGAATTTGGAGTCTGAATTCAAATGAATTTAGAGCCTTAATTCTTAGGAATTCAAAGTATGAATTTTGAGGAATTCGGAGTCCGAATTCTAATGAATTCGGAGTATGAATTCTCAAGAATTAGAAGTCTTAATTTAGGGGAATTTGGAGTTTGAATTTTGATAAATTTGATGTCTGAATTATGAGGAATTCGAAGTCTCAATTCTAAGGAATTTGGAGTCTGAATTTTAGAGGATTTGGTGTCTGAATTTCAAAGAATTTAGAGTCTTAATTTCAGAGAATTAAGAGTCTAAAAACAGAAAGAGTTGATATCCAAAGAACTATAAGATTCTGAGTTTTTAGATAATGAACTGAATTTCTGACTTAAAAAATAACTAGAATTGGTTTTGAGAAGACATTGAATAAGACATTGAAAACCAAGGTAAGGATAAAACTATTCTTAAAGAAAGAAAACTTTCCTTATAAAAATAATTCTTAGAGAATGAAAATTTTCCATAAGAAAATGTGTTTGTGATTTTCAAAACCTAGAGGTCTAAAAAAGTTGTGAAGAAACCATATTTACACAAAAATACATATAATTCATGGAAAGATGATGTGTAGACCATAAAAAATAAATAAATTATTACAAACATTACATGAAATTGTAATAAAAATTAAATAAATTAAATTCTAGACATACATTGGTCATTCGACACTCAAGATCAGTTAGAAGGTAATTAAACATATGATAAAAAATATATTTTGAAATAAATTGCACTTGAAGGAAATTAAAATGAATTAAAATAATTTTATCAAATTTTAATTCATAAAATATTAATCACATGGTCTCCGAAATTTTTTTAAAACATTCAAAAAAAAATCTCATTTATTAACATTTTAAAAAAATATCAAGCCCCCTGGTGGCCAAAAAAGAAATGGTCGGGTTGGGCCGACCTGGTATGGTCACTGGGTCAAACGGTGACAATACCCCCACATGTGGTGCAAGAAAGAGCATAGGGGTGAGGGAAGCACTACCATCCTTCATATTTGAAAAAAAATAAAAAAAATTACACTCTCATCCACACATGGTGGGAAGTTAAATTAAAATCACACACATGCACACACGCGTGCACACAAATTGTGGGGAGGAAATCCCTTCATGGGTGGAAGTGTAGTGGCCCCCTTGGAAAAGAATTTACTCAAAAGGATGGGCAGTGACCCCCACCCTAAATTTTTTTTAACTCTTAAAACATGACTAGAACCCCCTTTACATTTTTTTGATTTTTTTCCTTTCTACCCATTTTTTCTAATCCTATTTAATAGGCTATATAATTTTTTGGATATTCAAAAATTGTGTGGAAATAGACCCAGCCAGAAAATACTATTATGGGTGTCATAATCCTTTTGGAGTTTAAGGGTTCATAGGAAAATTCCATTGGCCACCTCCTCTAGGTAAAATTAATCTTTATATGGAATCACGGTTTGTTTCAAAAATTAGCCGCTTCCCACCAGATTAGGAAAAAATTAACATTATGAATATATGTTCTTCAATTTTAAATTTCCCATAAACCCTGAAATTGATCCAATTTAAAAACTAAAGATTCCCATAAGATGCCCATCCCGGATCGAAGCAAAAATATGTTCCGCACGATAGGAAAGCAGCGTTTTAGCAGCAATTTCTTCAGGGCGGTTTTGAAAACCATCGTTAAATGTTTTTTGGGAAAAATTTTAGAAATGGTTTTTAGCATAATTTTTAAAAATCGCCGCTATATTTTTTTGAAATTTTTTTTAACATTTTTTTAAAAAAAAATCAACAAAATATATATATATTTTTCTGTTGATTTTAAAAAAACAGCCCCAAAATTGAAGGAAAATAATTTAAAATTTAAAATTTTTTGTTATTTATTATTTATTATTTACTATAATATATAGTTTATTATTTATAAATTTTAATTAATTATAATGTTTCAATTAATAAATATTTATAATTATTAGTTAATAATAATTTTACTGAGAAAACAAATCTTTAATAAGTTAAAAATCAGACTTTGGTATTAAATGACCGTAACTTTTGATCTGAGAGTTTGTTTTTTCTTCACAACCAGTCAAATAGATGATTATGAAATTATCTAAAACAAAATTAGATTTAATTTTCTTAATAATTAAAATACTAAAATTTATTATAGTTTCAGGGAAAATTTGAAATCAAACTTGAACTTCAAATAACCATAACTATGGATCCAGGTGTCTGTTTGGGATCTACCACATATCAAATTGAATCATGAAATGATATCTATGTCCCTAATAATATATTTAAACCTATTTTTCATTTTTAGGCCCAAAAAGGCCCAGAAGGCCTCTAAATCTGTGTTTTAATCGGGTTACCCCAATTTTTTAACATTCGATGGATTTTCAACCACGTTTAAGGGGGTATTTTCCATTTTTCAATGGGCACTAGATTTATTCTCAAGAATTACATTCATATTGATATTATGGATTTGAAATTTTGTCATTTTCATAATTTATATTAATTTATATTTTAATATATGCATATTTTTTTATATTTAATGATAATAAATTACTTTTATAAATACATATTTACCTAGAAATGTATTTTTAAACATATAAACAATAAGAAAATAAATGTTTATTATTAATTTCATTTAAAATAAATAATTTTTTAATTTATTTACCTTATAAAAGTGAATTAATATGTATATATATACATATAAATATAGTGTTTATATATAAATATGTGTGTCTCAATAAAAAAATTATATTTATGTGCATATTCTAAAATATGTAAATAAATACATATATATGTAAATATTTTTGTTTAGAAATAATATATAAATGATTTTTTATATAAATATGTCATTTTCATTAAATATTTTATATAAATGAATTTACAGTAAAACTATATAAATATATATATATACACATATATAAATAATATGTATATATAGATATGTGTATGTATTGACAAACATATATATTTATATTTATATTCTAATATTTTTAAATGAATATTAATATATGATATAGTTAAATAAATTTATGTATATATATATCATACACATTTGATGAGATTTCATCTTCGTTTAAGAGTGTGTTTATAAGATTTTATTTCATTTATGATTTTATTCTATTGATTTATATTCCTATTGATTTGATGGTGTTTCAATTATTGTGTTTTCTCCTCTTTTGGTAATTTATTATTAATTATATACATCTATTTATATGAATTTATGAATATTTGTGTAAATATTTATACATATTTATGTTTATATATTGTTATATCATATATGAGTAAATATATATAGACAGAGAGATATTTATATTTACTACTGTTTATATATTTATTTATATTAATATAAAATTATATATCTAAGTGTGTTTATATATATTTATGTAACATAAACGTGTCTTTATATATATCTATGTAACTTTTTTATATGTATATATATTTAGAGATATTTATATCTTTTTATTATTTATTATTTATTATTTATTATTTATTATTTATTATTTATTATTTATTATTTATTATTTATTACTTATTGTTTATTATTTATTGTTTATCCGATTTTTATTTGTTATTTATTATTTATTACTTATTACTTATTACTTATTACTTATTATTTATTATTTATTTATTATTTATTATTTATTTATTATTTATTATTTATTTATTTATTTATTTTTATTATTAAATTATTTTTAAATAACAGTTTAATATTTATTTATTATTTACATTTTTTTATTTTTTTTATTATTTATTATTTATTACTTATTATTAATTATTTCTATGTTATTTATTTATTTTTTATTATTAGTTTATTAGTTTATTGTTTTATTTTTTTATTTTTTTATTTTTTATAATTCATTTATTTATTATGTATTATTCATTATTTGTTATTTATTATTTCTTATTTCTTATTTCTTATTTTTTATTTATTATTTATTATTTATTATTTATTATTTATTATTTATTATTAATTATTTATTATTTATTATTTATTATTTATTATTTATTTATTATTTATTTATTCTTCATTCTTAGTTTATTATTGTGTTGTTTTATTATTTGTTTGTTTATATGTTATTTATTTATTTATAATTCATTTATTTATTATTTATTATTTATTTATTTTTTTGTTGATGTGTATACATTTGTTATTAATTTATTATTATTTTATTATTATTCTATTATTATTTTATTATTATTTTAGTATTATTTTATTGTTAGATTTATAATGACTCGAATTTTTTTGATTTTATTTTTAGAAATTAATTGGCAAAATTCTGAGACTAGGCACTAAGACGGTGTGCCCAGAATCGTTCGACGAAAAATATTAAATTTTTAAAAGCGAGCATGAGTGGTTTTCCTGAAAAGGTGGAATAACTCTTAAATGAGTGCCCTAATAAGAAATCTGGGGGCACTGCTGCGTTCATGATCCCGGGTTTACCCTAGGCCCTACTTAACTTTAGTCGGTGCAGATATATAATGAGAAAACCCGAAAAGGATGTATTCGTAAATAAAATAATTAAATAAAATTATTTTATTTTAAAATATTAATAACTCATGAACAGTGAATCAGATTGGAAAACTAAGACCACCATTGAGTTTTTAATGTGGTGTGTTACTTAGGCGTGACCTAACAACGACTGGAGAGGGTCGACTGTGAAATTTAATTTTTGGATATTTTAAAGAAGAATAAAATAAACTTAAAGAAGTTTAATTTATTTCTTTTTAACGTTTCGTAGTGTGGTGATGCTACGACGTAGCAATGGGGCAGCCCATTCTCTTTCATGAATGAAATAGTGTGGTGACGCTACAATGGTAACATTGAAATGCATGTAACGTTGAAACGTGTTTAACGCTAAAATATGTCTTTCTTCTTAAACTGTTGGTAGGGATTCCAAATTAGATTAATGATCCTTCCCCGTGAGCATTGGAGAAGTGCCTTAGAAATATCCTCCCATTGGAAAAAAAATGGACGATGACGATACGAGGATCGAGGATTGATGAGATGACGGATCGTGATGACTCTTGATGGATCGCCAACAACGATTGAACCCTGACATCAACCAATCCAAACTCTAGGTAGGGTGTGATTTTTAATCTGTTTTCCTTCCCTGTTAATTATCCCTAAGACGAATGTGGATTAATCGAACAATGAATTAATCCACATGCCATGTGTATTGCGGGATGGGTTTTACATTGTGGGGTTTATGGGGGATTGTTAATCTAATATTGATTATCATTTATTGTGGATTTTTGTTAACCGTTCTAACGACAATGAACCATGATCAACACGAACATCTATCATTGTCCGTTCTTCTTTATTGATTCATGTTTTTCTCCCTTCGTTCTTCGTTCGTCGCGAACATCCTTTGTTTGGCCTGTGACTCGAAAATTCAAGGCCAATCGATCGTTTGACTCCCAAAACTTGGCGCAATGATATGATATCACGAATCTAGGATGGACACAGTATATTTGAGGTGTGATGATGATAGTGGTGAATGGATTGAGTTGGTGCAGAAGATAACGCCGCTCGAATGAAGTTTCACTGGGATGGGTCTTATAATGGATTTGTGCCCACAACAGTGAAGGTGGCGACCCGAGGATCGCAACGATGGCTCCATATCGAAAAATTGAGTAGCAAGGTGATGGTGGAGGCTTACAAAAGGGGGGCCGCTAGAGATGGTTCCTGCGGTGGGGTTTAGTGGTGCGACCACCCCGCAGCGGGCGGCGGAGGGTCCCGTAGAAGTGCAGTCGATGGCGGTGATGGGAAGTCACAACCAGGATAGGCCGCGGCGGTGAACACCGATGATGTGGTAGGGCACTGCATCGGACTGGCTGACATATGGTCTCGCGGACTGTGTGCGGGAGGACCGACTGGCTCGACGGCACGTCATGTTGACTTGGCAGGTACGCGGCAACTTCCATGTTCGGGTGGACCTAACCAGCCCATGTTTGAGCAATCCGAGTTGAAGATGGTGGGTCAGACTGGCGGCAGGATGGGCCGAAAGATTGGTTTGGGCCCAGCAGGTCAGGTTGGGTTGGTCTAATCGGGTCGGACCGTACCTGGACCCAAATGCCCCTTTTTTCAAAAAGGCCTGTAAATTTTAACCCGTAAGTCCATTTGATGAGTCATTTGTGGTGTTAAGACCCTCGTGACAAGGACATCCTTTTGAGATGGATTGGTGGGTTTTTAGTAGGACTAGTAGATGCTGGTAGAGTTCTCTTTGTATTTCCTGTGAGGGATCGATTCAGGATCTGTATCCCGTCATAGAGGGTGACAGTAGAGAATGAGATTGTACCCTTGGTCTTTCCTATGAAGGTTCGATGCAGGATTCCATTCCTATCATAAAGGATGACCCATGTTCTAAACTGGGTTTTCACATACCAACATCGATGGTGACTCAGTGGGCTAGAGAATGTATCGCACTGAGAGGTCTAGCTGATCCTCACATCTCGTTGTGGTACCTTAGATTGGGTTTGTGGACAAGGTGTGACCAATATTTACACGGGAACCTATCCTCTCTCAAGAATGATGTTTCTAATAGAGCCAGGATGTCCCCCAGTGAGACCTGGGTGTAGGACCCCCTATCTTTTTATCGAGGTCAGATTCATTCCT
Source organism: Viscum album (assembly GCA_963277665.1). Taxonomy (NCBI): domain Eukaryota; kingdom Viridiplantae; phylum Streptophyta; class Magnoliopsida; order Santalales; family Viscaceae; genus Viscum; species Viscum album. The sequence goes on from OY728167.1 coordinate 670,027,049, forward strand.
TCATGAATTGACATGACCAATATACTTCAGGTAGTTCTCAGTGTCTTCAATTTGGAAGGGCCCAAAATAGCGGGACCTCTTTGTGAGGGTCTCCAATGACTACATAGCTCAAGGAGTGAGTTATCCTGGAACGAGTATGCCTTGATTAGAATCATGTGACCTAGGATTGGTTGTGATATCGAGACTCCTTGTCTTAGTGAGACCGGAAGTCTGATGGAAAATTTCTGACATATCGATACCAGATGTTCTCTCAGATAATTTTTTTAGACTTGTTCTGTGTGCTTACTATAAGATAGTTCGAGGAGTGAAATCTCCTAGAATCAAGCGTGCTATGAGTGGAACCATATGGCTAGTAGTGGATGAGTTGTTGTGCCTTGGAATCCTTTAAGAGTATACTTAGATGTTCTTATTATTTGTGTCGTTGACATTACCTGTGTTGATCTGACTGTATCTTCTTAGTGGTGTTTCCTTTGTGGTCTTTTACTTTGTGTTTCAGGGTGACCTATTTAGTATTGTTTTACTCACCCTTTCATGGGCTTTTCCCGCACGCGTCGTGTCTTATATAGATGATTAATTCTTTGACAGAGTCCTTGGTGGACTGGGGCCAGGTGGTGCTTAGTGTAACCCGACAGATGAGGTGTGCCTCTGCGGCTACAAACAACTATTTTTGTACTTATCCTTCAGGTAGGGTTTTCTGCAGAGGAGTTCAAGAGACTTGTACTTGTACTTTTACTTTTTTTTTGGGCTTATATTCGGGCCATGTTTACCTTTAGTATTCTACTATCGTACCATGTGTTTGTTTACTTAGTATTTTCACTTTCCATCATCTGTGGTTTACAGTTGCGTGTGTGTGTACAGGTACTTAGGAAAATGCCTCCCATTTGTTTGGGATATGCTTACTCGGCACCAGTCGCTAGCCCCTTCCCTCTGGGAGGTGGGCTTGAGGTAGTCACAGTATGGGGCCCAGGGGACGAGTCATGACAAGTTTGTTATTAACGTCTTACTCATTATTTATTATTTATTATTTACAATTTATTATTTATTGTTTATTGTTTATTATTTATTATTTATTATTTATTATTTATTATTTTTTAATTTTCAATTTTTGTTTTATTATTTATTTCAAATTTATTTTTTATTATATATTTATTCATTATTTGTTAATTTTTTATAAATTGGTTTTTAATTATTAATTTTTTTAATTTTTTATTATTTAATCTTTATATTATTAATTTATTATTAGTGTATTATTAATTACTCCTTTATTATATATTCATTATATATTTATTATTCATTTATCCGTAGATTATTATTTATTATTTATTGTTATTTTATTTATTTTTTATTTATCATATATTAATTTATTTTTTAATTAATTTATTATTTATACATTACTAATATATATTCTATATTCTATATTCTATATTCTATATTCTATATTCTATATTCTATATTCTATATTCTATATTCTATATTCTATATTCTATATTATTTATTATTTATTATTTATTATTTACTATTTACTGTTTATTATATACTATTTTATATTTACTATTTACTATTTATTATTTATTATATATTATTTACTATTTTCTATTTTTTATTTATTATTTATTATTTATCATTTACTACCATATTATATATATATATATATTATTCATTTATATTCTATTTATCAATTTGTAATTTTTAATATTTAATTATTAAATATTAATAATTACTTATTAATTATTTATTATTGAGTATTTATTATTGATTATTGATTATTGATTATTGATTATTGATTGTTGATTGTTGATTAATTGTTATTAATTAAAAATTATCTAGTTTTTATCTATTTGTTATTTATTATTTGCTTTCTCAATTAATATATATATGTAAAAGTGTATTAAATTTTATTTATTCACCGCATGAAGAGTCTGTTGTAGTGGTAACGTATTTGGAGAATAAGCAGTAGGTAAGGGGTTCAAGTCTCACCCAACGCAGAATTTTAATATATGGCATGTGCATGAGCATGGTAATATAAAGTAAATAAGTATTTGATAAATAATAAATAAATTACAAAAATAAATAAATAAAAAATAAAAAATAATGAATAAAAAATTATGAAAAATAAATAATTAGTTAATAAATAAATAAATAATAAAAAAATAATAAAAAAACAATGAAAATAAATAAATAAATATGAAAATAAAAAAATTAATTAATTAAGAAAATAAAAAAATAATAAATAAATTAAATATGAAAATTAAAAATATTAAAAACCATCGCTAAATCGTTCTACGACGGTTTTGAAAAATTGACTCTAATTGATTGTTGACACACAATTTAGGGATGGTTTTCCAAAACTATCGTAGAATGATTTAACAGTGGTTTAAACCGCTGCTAAATGCTAATTTTGTTGTGGTATAGTATGATAGGACAATGATGATTCCATTTCAATGAATTTAATTTAAATTTTATTTTTCTTTGGCTTAAATATTCACATGATCACTCTGATACTAGTTGATTTAACTAGATACATAGTGGACGAAATTAGGAAAATGGTTTTAAAAAAAATACTAGATCTGAAAGGTTTTCTTAGTCTAATAACAATTATTAGAAATAGTCTTTGAAATTAAAACCCCCTTTTAGGATCTCCATTCAAGATAATATGAAACTATGAAAAATACTGAAATAAATAAATAAGGTAAATTGGGTATACCTTACACTGAAGATCCAATACATCATCTACAAAAACACTCACATGGGTTAGATAAATATCACTAAGTGGAAAAAGAATCCCACCTTTGTGGTGTATACACAGGTTAAACTGAATAATCTGACATTCATATGGGATTGAACTTTTCTCGAATGTATTCCAGTACCTCTCTATGGAAAGGATGAATATGAAAGAGAACAACAGGTTTGTGGGATATTTTTTCAGTCATAATGAAATTACCACATTCATGACCATCACATGGCAATAGTTAAAAAGGAAATCAATGATGCTAATTGATTATCCTCTCATTTATTCAGGTGTTGAAACACATGAATAAATACCATGGTCTGTTCATGCATCATATGCATTTAGTACCTATCATTTTATCTCTTGAAATGGATAATTAATGATAGCTTATGTGGATAACTTTATTAAATAAAAAAGATTATCATTTGGTTGCATATATAGTTGTATGAAACAATAAACCCTATTTTTTATGAAAATCATATTTTGCATGCAATATAAATTGCCTCATACTTATATCATATAAAAATATGACTTTAGGGAATATCTAATTTTATCTCCCACTTGTACTAAATCCTAATAGAATTTTTTCCATTTCACCTTATATTGTATCATATATAATAACTTTTAAAACCATATCCAAAAATCCTTTTGGATGTTATCTAAAAAAATTTTGTAAAGTTATCATTAACTTCTCCATGTATCACATCATACATAATACCTAGTGAAAACCCATCCAAAACACTTTTATAGTAACTCTAAAACAATTTTATAGTGGCTCTCAAAGTCAAACTCAATCCCCATTCAGTTAACCACAAATTGTGACCTCATGAGGATTTTTATAATTGATAACAAATACAAATAACAAGATCTATAAGTATAAGGAAATAATTTCATCTAAAAAAACATCAATTTTACTCAAGATATAAAGGAATTTTTCATGATCTCCATCAAACACATGTATCACTATACCTATGTCCACCATTTTTCATCTTATAGGAAGGTGTGTTATAATATTTTCCCTTTTTACAAGACATTGAGTGACCATGGGACCCGAAGAATGTCAATATCATATAGCCAACTCAAATGTTCTCTATTCTAAGAGTATATACTAATCAGGTCGATGAATAAATATCATGCCATTCATCCTTATGGATAAGCACATCACATGCACCTTATCTTTATATATATATATATAATATTTAGGTTTGGTTTCACACTCCCACATTCTATCACAATCGAGGGCCCAAATTTCTTACTCATCGTATGAGAGGAAAAATCCCATCTTGGTTAAGCACCAACTTATTACATGATCAACAACATACCCAACCACCCCTATATTAGCTAAGTAAATATGTAGACTTGCGTAAGTATAGAATCAATGTATCAAGGTTCTCATGCTAGCTATCTCTCTAACCTCAGGTAGTGGGGAATTAAATATGATCTATGCACCCCTATATACTAAAGACGTCTATATGACACTCCATGTGGTATACTTACTAGGTTATCCAACACACACAAAGAATCATATTCTATTTTTCTACCTCATGAGCATATTATTTATATCTATGCAAGAATACTACTCCTGTTAACCTTAAAATTTCATCATAACCGAACTCCATGGTAAATATAAATTAGGGATAGACTCAAAGTCAAACTTTGAGAGGTAAATTATTATTTTCATTTCATGAAATGTATATCTATATTTAAATTTCTATATATAATGTGAAAAAATGATAAAAATGAGGGTTCCGTTAATATGATACATTTTAATATTCTTAAAATCCTTATAAATATTTAAAAACACCAACATAAATATCAATTTATCATATCATATATGATAAACTATCAAATAATTAATATTTCTACTACACTTTCATTGTTATGTTAACACATTAGCTCATATGAAGTCCATGTCACATCTCTAAGTGTCCATCTAATAAAACTCTCCCACTAAAATCATTAGTGATAAATAGCTATTAAGTAATCCAATTTGAATAATGGTGAGACTTAGGAATCATATTCATAAATGTTCAACTTCTCGAACATATTCAAACTTCTTAACAACACAACATCAAATGTTATGATTCTATCTTCTATTATCTACAAATAACTCTTTCTAAATTTATCATCACCATCCTTCGAACCATATTACATCTAAAATTTTCCTTTAAAAAATGTAACTACTTACATTATTTTTTACTAATATATCCTAAAACTCTTATTAATTAAAATCCATTTTAAACATAGATTGGTGTGATTATTTATTTGTTAACTTTGAACTTCATTAAGTCCAAACATACTCCCACTAGACACTTATACATTATATTCTCTTTGTAATATGTTTCTAAGATATCCAAACCCTTATGTGTCAAGAAATAGTTTTTATTTCCTTTCTATAGGAATGTTAAAAAATAAAATATTGTTTCCATATCATACATGATATTCTATGTGTTTATAAAAAATTATTTAAAAAAGAAAACATTATTAAAATTTACCACTGATAGGTAGTGGGAGCACATTCCCATATATTTTAACAAACGTCTCGATAAACAATTTTCTCCAAATAATCTTCACAAAAAATGTTATAGTAATTGATGAATCATAAGACATGAGTATAAAATTAATCATCTCATGTTTCTAAAAACAACGCTTTTTTATTAAACATGTTCTATAATCACATAAGATAAATGAGATGAGAAAACATAACATTTACTTAGATTCATTTACTCTTGATAAAATCCTGTATATTCAAATCCTTGATGTGGTAACAATTTACTTCATCTCTAGACTATAAACTACTAGATCAATCAATTCTTACTTTTATTTTGATCTCTAATATATTTACAAAAGTTTATAAAATATACAGCTGATATCATATACCTTTAAAAATCAATGAATTAAATTAATTAACAACCATACCTTAAATGGAAATTCCATTGAGTTTTACAAAATTCTTTAGGAATGTCTTGGATAATCCATTCATGTTGATTTATTAATATTACACCCTAATAACCTGCCAGGACCCGTCCTCGGGGCCCGTGCCGTGACTACCCCAAGCCCGCCTTCCATAGGCCAGGGGTTGGAGACTATAACCAAAGGCGTAAATCCCGATAACTGGGAAGGCATTGCCTTTATAAAAGTAAACAAAACACTACAGAGTACAATCGGAAGTAAAAAACTAAATAAAACTGAAACAAGCTGTGCAGAAAGTAAAGGGGGCCGAAAATACAAGCCAAACTGTAAAGTACAAGGAAAAAGATAAAACAGCCGGAAGGTGATAAGCAGCTCCTGGATCATCCACCAAGGATCCTACCTGAAGGGTAGGTACAGATAGCGCAGCTCCTGGATCTTCCACCATGGATCCTACCTGAATGGTAGGTACAGATAGCCTCCACAACGCTCTCTCCCGTCAACCTCCTCTGAGTGTCGCCTCGTCGTGAAGTCCACCACTGGATACTATCTCGTTGTGAGGTCCACCTCTAGGTACTGTCCAGTCCTCGAACACTCGGCCTCTGTCTGCGCTGCCCGTCGTCTGCAACCAACACAACGAGGTGCGGGCATAGCCCGTGCAGGGGTGAGTATAACGATACACATAAGGGACCCCGAGACCCTCAAGGTCTCACTAAATCCAACAAGTATAACCACAAAGAAGATCTCAATAGATAACCTCTACTTAGGTATATGCCCATACATATACCCAAGTTATCATGTAACCCATCTCAATCATGAGAAAACACAATGATTATGAAATCAACGGATAACCACTACCCAGGTATATGCCCATATGTATACCTAAGTTATCAAGTGACCCATCTCAATCATGAGGAAACACAAAGATTATAGACTCAGCTCAAACCAAGATTTAATCATGAAGTCGAAACCACAACTGCTGGCAAACTCCTCCTCTGTCGAGTATAGTGGGCATGCCGCTACAACCAAGCGTGCCCCACTAACCTTGGACTGTTGTAGTACTCCACCTGTCGAGTATTGTGGTCATGATGCTACAACAAAGCGCTTCCCACCATGGGTCTACCGCTACAACCAAGCGCTCCCCCTCATAGGCTCCATAGGTACTCCTTCTGTTGAGTACCGCGGGTCTGCCGCTACAACCAAGCGGTCCTCCGTCGTGGGTCTACCGCTACAACCAAGCGCTCCCAAAAATAGCCTCCAGAGTTACTCCTTCTATTGAGTACCGTGGGTCCACCACTACAACCAAGCGCTCCTCCGCCGTGGGTCTGCCGCTATAACCAAGCGCTCCCCACTGGGCTATCCGAAACACACCGAGACGATAGATCAGTAGTCGTCAAGTCTCAGCCAGCTATTAGGTCTCTTCTCTCTGCTATCTCGTCACCGGGAGGATCCGCTCCACAAGCTACTAGTAGATACTCCAAGTATCACAAATTCCCACGAAGAAGTATCTCAAAGATCCTCCTCTTCATAGGGGTCTCAACGCAACAGACGGCGCGTTAGTCGGACGCCCGGTCTGTGAGTTAATAGCCTTTTCGTCCCAGGGGCCCGGTTGGTTTCGTGTGCGAACCAACCCGGACATATCTCAACTGTACCCCGAAATATCATAGGGTATGCTCATGGGGACCGTTTCTCAATGTGATCACCAACGTCGCTGACGGTTCGTCAAACGGACGTCCGGTCTGAAAGTTATCATCATTTCCGTTATAGGGGCCCGGTTGGATTTCGGGTACAATCCAACTCGGCCACTATCCAACTGTAACCAAAACTCAGGAGAAGAATTCCAAAAGTTCCTTCTCATCAAGAGGAATCCAACAAAGTCAAAGGCACGTCAATCGGACGTCCGGAGCTCGAGATATAAGTGTTTCTGCTCTGAGGGCCCGGTTGGTTTCGTGATCGAACCAACCCGGTCGTAACCAAAGTCCTCCGAAACCCTGAGTGTAATATACCAAAACAACCGTCTCGGTCCAAGGATCGCATCGCAGCTGACGGTGCATCGATCGGATGTCCACAGCCTAGGTTATGGTCAAACGACCGTGAGAGGTCCGGTATTAGGGGGTTCGGGCCCGGTCCGACCCGGCCCGGTACCCCCTGGGTCGGCCCGAACCGGGTCGACCCAACCCAGGTCCGGGTCCGGCCCGCTTGGGCACGGCCCGACCCGGCCTGGGCATGCTCGGCCTGGCCCGGTGGCCAGGCAGCTAGGTGTCTCAGCCGTAACAGCCGAGCGTAGGTGGTGCGGGGGGCGCGCTGCCCCCCACCAGTTCAAAACTGTGGCCCCCATGAGGGGGACCGCTCCTAGTGGCCAGCCAGGGGTTACGACCCCCGACGCTTCTCGGAAGCCGGCCGGCCTGACTGGCCGGCCGTGCTACTGCCGCGGGACCCCACGGTCCTGCCCTCCTGCTCTTGCGCCGGTGGCCAAACACCGGCTGCCGCTCCCTGCTCCGCCGCGGCGCGACAGCGCCGCGCCCCTCCGCCGCGGCCCTACTCCGGCCGCGGTGCCTTTGTGATTCTCCGGCATGGTGTGACAGCATCGCGGTTTAGTTCGTCTTCAACGGCGCAGCGCGACGACGCCACACTTTTCCGCCCTTCGTTTAATATTTCTCGCGCTATGCATCGGCACCGTGCCGCCTTACACGTGCCGCAACAAAATCAAACCAACAAAGGGGAGGAGGGTCGGCCGTGTTCATGCGGTCTGAACTCCTCCCATTATTGTAATATCAGGCGGCTCAAATTGAGATGAAGAAAGTGATGGAATTAATCACGAACAAATAATTAAAATAAACCCCTACCTTGAGCGTTGTTGAACGAAGGCTCGTCGCGGAATTGAACGTCGCGGAAGATGGCGGATCGTCGCGTCGCGGAGGAACGGTTACTCCCTTCCTTTGACGTGGAAATAAGGAATGAGGAGATGCACGTTGGGTCGTCGATCTCCGAGGAAGGCATCTCTCACCGTCGTCTGTCATCGGAGGTCGGTGTTCTTCGCATTCTTCGTTGAGGAGGAGAACTTAAAGACTTTGAGTCGTTCTCTCCAAAATCCTCCCGCACAACCCAAGCAACAACAATAAAATAAGGGTTGCCTTATTTTATTACTTACGCCAAATGTTTTAAAATTCAAAAGTTAATCAATCAGTTAATTGAATTAATTGAAACGTCTAAACTGCCCAATTAATGTGGCGTTTATTAATCTACATAAACGCAAGCATTGACTTTCATTAAAGGGGGGGGGGGGTACGGGTGCGTTACCTATTTAAAAGAGGGGGTTGAATAAATGAAAAGGTGGGGCTCGTGTGGACCCCACCTCCCTCATAACCTCACTTGGGTGGTTTCCCCAACATCCACTCAAAGGGTCATAACCACTTAAAAGGAAAAAAAAATTGTAGCCCAATTTTATTTTTAACTTCCACAATTTTTAACAACTCCTCCTGAGCAAACACAACTCTGGAAATGGTGTTCTTAACTATTTACTGGCACTGCGATTCCATCGGTGCCCTCGGATTTCGATTCCGAGCACCGGTTCAAAAGTTAGAAAAACCCGCTCGTTCGTTCACTGAACGTACCCAAGCTAAACTTCAGAAATTTATTCCGGGCACACCGGGCCTCAGAATTAGGCGTCGTCAAAAACTGCGTTCTTGTAAAATTCCAAAGAAAATCAAGAAAAAAAATTTCCTTGAAATTTCCAGGCCTTTACATTACTCCCACCTCAGGGCTTTACGTCCCCGTAAAGCTTTAACACAAACTAGGAATACAAAAGCGGTACTGAGCACGCATCTGAGCCTTCCGCTCCCATGTGCTCACCTGGAGGTTCTCGTACTGCCAGTGAAAGCGCACCCGAGGAATCTACCGTCCTCGTAGGATCCACTCCTGTTGTTCCTCGATCCCCACTAGAACCTCTGTGAGGGTCACCCCATCGCCCAAGTCCAGCTCCTCATAGTCGATGAAAAGAGAAGGGTCGAGCTCATATCTCCTCAGTTGAGATACATGGAAGTCGTCATGCACCTGGTGCAACTGAGGTGGGTGGGTTAAGTGGTAAACCACCTCGCCTACCCTGCTAAAGACCTATAAAGGTCTGTTTAACCTTGGAGATAACTTGTTGCCTCAGCCACATCTCTGTAACTCACGTCGAGGTGAGACCCATAGGGAAATGTGGTTACCATCCTCGAACTCTAGTATTCTCCACCTCCTGTCAGCACAAGACTTTTTGTCGGCTCTGAGCTTTCCTCATCCTCTCTTGGATGACCTGGACCATTTCTGGTCCTATAAGAGCTGCTGAGATTTCTTCTTTTCTGATAAGAGAAATCCGGCCTCATCCCCTGGATGAACCACATTCTTCGCCTAATACAGTCAATCCCGACATGGATGATACTAATCCATACCAAGGATGACGTCGTAAGGCCTCGATGCTACTACCAAGAGATCTAACCATTACTCTTGCCTCCAAGGGTTGAGTCACACTGTCGGCATCAGTGTGTGGTCACTAGGTCTCTTCTAGTAGGTATCTCAAAGTGAGGGTCAAGTCAACCATTTTTAAACTGGAACCTCTTAGTAACAACATAAAGGGAGTACATGAAGGTAAACGCCACAAGAAAGGTGTTTTTATTACTGCAGCTCAAAGTACAAAGACACAAAGCATCTACAAACAAATATCAACAAAGCTAGAAGCAACATGAATAAATGTCTCCAGGTCTGGAGCTAGTCCCGCTCCTGTCCATATACTCTCGGAGCTCCATGATTGTCGGCCTCAGTTGCCTGAAGCTGAGCTCTCTCATGTCTACCTGTTCCCTACGGTCGGGATGGACCTCCTGGTGGTGGTGGAAACACTTCGAAGCATCGTCCACCTCCAGCTGCATGGCCAGCTCCCCTGCCACAGTTTCCTGCTCCATGCGGTCCGCCTCGATCGAACCTCTGCCTCTACCTGGGAGGTCCTTCGTTCATCTACTGGTCATCTGTATGGCGGGTCGGACAGTCACAATCCATGTGACCAACCCCGCCATAGGAGTAACATTGTCCGCTCATGGTAAGTCATTTTCCACCCCGTGTGCCTCGCACAAACGATCCTATGTCATGCGGTCGACCACCTGTAGGTCTAGTCCTTTTGGACCTCTGCGTCATCTGTCTACTGCCCGCTACAGAAGACTATGCCGCATGCCGGCTAGTGGTGGGTCCTTCTGCTGGAGGCTATTCAGCAAGGAAACTCTCCACTATGAGGGCTCTCTCCAACACCCTTGTCTACGTCGGGATGCTGTGAGAAACAAATGAAGCTCTGATCTCTCGCCTGAGCCCATGCTCGAAGGTTCGGGCCCGGAAGAATGGGTCTCGTACCATGTCTGTGGAATAGCGCGAGAGATCGGTAAACCTCGCCGTGTACTGGGCTACTTTCATGTTGCCCTGCCGTAGCTGTAGTAGCTCCTTGATGCGCACTGCACAGAGGGTGGATGGGATGAACTCTGAGCGGAAAAGGCTCTCAAAGTCCTTCCAAAGGATAGATGCCTCATCATGCACCTGAAGCATCAAGCTCCACCATCTTCCTGCTGCTTCTTGCATGAGGCTCGCTGCAAGGACCACCATAAGGTCAGCTGATGTCCCTACCAAACAGAAAACTCGTACAACTGCCTCCAACCAATCCTCGGCTGCCTGAGGGTCCGTCTCCCCGCGGAACCTGGGCGGTCGCTGATGCTGAAACTCGTGTAGTACACTAATGAGACGTGCACCATCAGCGGCTCGGGCTGGTAGCATCGGTGGCTCGGCGGGTAGAGGTACCGTCGGTGCCTCTGCTGTCAAAGGGCCCTGTACCGAGGCCTCATCGCTCGGTGGGCTGTCGTCCCGCACAACGCTCAGAACCCTAGCTTGCTGCCGTCGTGGGACCATGCTGAAAAGAGACAGGTGCTCCACGGTTAAAAATTATACCTGGTGAGCTGACACAACTAATCAAAAAGATAAATTTTAAAACACACACGCAATCAATGTTTTTGTGCATTGAGTCAGAAATCAAAAGTCAGGGTCCTGGTGTACGGATACGTCGGCCTCCGCACCAACACTGAACTCCCTGGACTGATTAACCACACTTAATACCCTTAATACTATTGCTTCATATGGAAGAAAGATCAGAGTCTAGAGTTCTTCGGTAGAACCGAACTCCTCTAATACCAATTTGTCAGGACCCGTCCTCGGGGCCCGTGCCGTGACTACCCCAAGCCCGTCTTCCATAGGCTAGGGGCCGGCGACTAGCATCAAAGGTGTAAATCCTGATAACTAGGAAGACATTGCCTTTATAAAAGTAAACAAAACACCACAGAGTACAAGCGAAAGTAAAACACTAAGTAAAAAATGAAACAAGCTGTGCAGAAAGTAAAGGGGTCCGGAAATACAAGCCCAACTGTAAAGTACAAGGAAAAAGATAAAACAGCCGGAAGGTGACAAGAAGCTCCTGGATCGTCCACCAAGGATCCTACCTGAAGGGTAGGTACAGATAGGGCAGCTCCGGGATCGTCCACCATGGATCCTACCTGAAGGGTAGGTACAGATAGCCTCCACAAAGCTCTCACCCGTCAACCACCTCCGAGTTTCTCCTTGTCATGAAGTCCACCACCGGATACTGTCTCATCGTGAGATCCACCTCTGGGTACCATCCAGTCCTCGAACACTCGGCCTCTTTCTGCGCTGCCCGTCGTCTGCATCCAACACAACGAGGTGCGGGAATAGCCCGTGCAGGGGTGAGTATAACGATACTCAGTAGGGACCCCGAGACCCTCAAGGTCTCACTAAATCCAACAAGTATAACCACAAAGAAAATATCAACAGATAACCTCTACTTTGGTATATGCCCATACATATACCCAATTTATCAAGTAACCCATCTCAATCATGAGGAAACACAAAGATTATGAAATCAACGGATATCCACTACTCAGGTATATGCCCATATGTATACCTAATTTATCAAGTGACTCATCTCAATCATGAGGAAACACAATCATTATAGACTCAGCTCAAACCAGGATTTAATCATGATGTCGAAACCATGGCTGCTGGAGAACTCATCCTCTGTCGAGTACAGTGGGCCTGCCACTACAACCAAGTGCGCCCCACTAACCTTGGACTGTGGTAGTACTCCACATGTTGAGTACTGTGGGCCTGCTACTACAACCAAGCGCTTCCCACCATGGGTCTGCCGCTACAACCAAGCTCTCCCCCTCATAGGCTCCAGAGGTACTCCTTCTGTTGAGTACCGTGGGTCTGCCGCTACAACCAAGCGCTCCTCCGCCGTGGGTATGCCGCTACAACCAATCGCTCCCCCTCATAGCCTCCCGAGGTACTCCTTCTATTCAGTACCATGGGTCTGCCGCTACAACCAAGTGCTCCTCCACCATGGGTCTGCCACTATAACCAAGCGCTCCCCACTAGGCTATCCGAAACACACCGAGACGATAGATCAGTAGTCGTCAAGTCTCAGCCAGCTACTAGGTCTCTGCACTCTGCTAGCTCGTCACTGGGAGGGTCCACTCCACGATCTACTGTTCAATACTCCAAGTATCACAAATTCCCATGAAGAAGTATCTCAAAGATCCTCCTCATCATAGGGGTCTCAATGAAACAGACGGCGCGTCAGTCGGACACCCGGTCTGTGAGTTACTAGCTTTTTCGTCCCAGGGGCCCGGTTGGTTTCGTGTGCGAACCAACTCGGATGTATCTCGACTATACTCTGAATTCTCATAGGTTATTCTCATAGGGACCATTTCTCAACGTTATCACCAACGTCACTGACGGTTCGTCAAACGGACGTTCGGTCTGAAAGGTATCAGCTTTTCCGCTCCAGGGGCCCAGTTGGATTTCGGGTACAATCCAACCCGGCCACTATCCAACTGCAACCAAAACATAGGCGAAGTATGTCAAAAGTTCGGTCTCATCAAGAGGAATCCAACAAAGTCTAAGACACGTCAATCAGACGTCCGGAGCTCGAGATATAAGCGTTTCCGCTCCGAGGGCCCGGTTGGTTTCGTGATCGGACCAACTTGTCCATAATAAAAGTCCTCCGAATCCCTGAGTGTAATATACCTAAAGGACCGTCTCGATCCAAGGATCACATCGTAGATGACGGTACATCGATCGGATGTTCGCAGCCCATGTTATGGGCAAAAGATCGTGAGAGGTCCGGTATTAGGGGGTTCGGGCCCAGTCCGACCCGGCCCGGTACCCCCTGGTTCGCCTCGACCCGGGTCCGGGTCCAGCCCGCTTGGGCGCGGCCCAGCCTGGGCGCGCTCGGCCGGGCCGGGTGGCCAGGCGGCCAGGTGGGTCGGCCGTAACTGCCGAGCGTAGGGGTACGGGGGGGTGTGCTGCCCCCCGCCAGTTCGAAACCGCACCCCCCATGAGGGGGGCTGCTCCTCCTGGCCAGCTGGGGGTTACGACCCCCGGCGCTTCTCGGTAGTCGGCTGGCCCGGTTGGCCGGCCATGCTGCTGCTGCGGGACCCCACGGTCCCGCCCTCCTGCTCCGGCGCTGGTGGCCCGACACCGGCCGCCGCTCCCTGCTCCGCCGCGGCCTCTGGTGTGGCCTTGGTCCGTCCGGTGCAGCGCGACTACGCCGCGCACCTCCGCCGCGGGCCTGCTCTGGGTGCGGTGCCTCTATGATTCTCCGGTGCGGCGTGATGGCGCCGCGGTTTAGTTCATCTTCAACGGCGCGGCGCGACGGCACCGCACTTTTCCTCCCTTCCTTAAATATTTCCCGCGCGGTGCTTCGACACCGTGCCGCCTTACACGTGCCACAACAAAATCAAACCAACAAAGGGTAGGAGGGTCGGTCGTTTTCATGTGGTCCAACCTCCTCCCGTTATTGTGATATCAGGCGGCTCAAATTGAGAAGAAGAAAGTGACAGAAGTAATCACGAACAAACAATTAAAATAAACCCCTACCTCGAGCATTGTTGAACGAAGGCTCGTCGCAGAATTGAAAGTCACGGAAGAAGGCGGATCGTCGCGTCGCGGTGTAACGGTGTCTGTCCTCCTTTGATGCGGAAAGAAGGAACGAGGAGATGTGTGTCGGTTCGTCGATCTCCATGTAAGGCGTCTCTCACCGTCGTCCGTCGGAGGAGGTCGGCGTTCCTCACGTTCTTCGTTGAGGAGGAAGAACTTCAAGACTTTAAGCCGTTCTCTCCAAAATCCTCCCGCACAACCCAAGAAACAACAATAAAATAAGGGTTTCCTTATTTTATTACTTACTCCAAACGTTTTAAAATTCAAAATTTAATCAATCAATTAATTGAATTAATTGCAACGTATAAACCGCCCAATTAATGTGGCGTTTATTAATCCACATAAACGCAAGGGTTGACTTTCATTAAGGGGGGGTGCGGGTGAATTACCTAATTAAAAGAGGGGGTTGAAGAAATGAAAAGGTGGGGCTCGTGTGGGCCCTACCGCCCTCATAACCTCACTTGGGTGGTCTCCCCAACTTCCACTCAAAGGGTCATAACAACTTAAAAGGGAAAAAAATTGTCGCTCAATTTTATTTTTAACTTCAACAATTTTTAACAACTCCTCCCGAGAAAACGCAACTTCGGAAAGGGTGTTCCTAAACATTTACCAGCGATGTGATTCCATTGGTGCCCTCGGATTTCGATTCCGAGCACCGGTTCAAAAGTTATAAAAATCCGCTCGTTCGTTCACTGAACGTACCCGAGCTAAACTTTGGAAATTGATTCCGGGCACACCGGGCCTCAGAATTAGGCACAGTCAAAAACTGAGTTTCTGTAAAATTCCAAAGAAAATCAAGAAAAAAATTTTCCTTCAAATTTATGGTTCTTTACATAACCCAAGGTTTCAATGACCATGATTGGATTCTTGAAGATGCATTGTTGAACATTAAGACTAGATTTTCTACTTCTGATATGAAATTTTACCTACTTTTACTATCTATACAACTCTTTATAATGTAGAAATTGTATTCCTAGTTCATATATATTATAAATAATATGAAAATATTGGGTAAAAATGGTTTAAATTCAATCATATTGTTAAACAATTTCCTCAGATAATAAAAGGATGAATTCCCTAACTATAAAATTCCATTTCAATATCCCCTTAAAGCATGTTATAAAATTAAAAAGAATCATTACTGTGTTTATAAATAAAAAATAATCTCATTTTATTAGAATGTAATTGTTTTCATTCACTTATCAAATGATAAATGAAATAAAATTCACATCTTATGATGATTTTATCCAATATTTAAGTATCTAGGTTATTAATGAAGAAACTCCTTTATTAAATTACTTGCAAACCACCTTAAATATCCAAACATCCATTATTTTCTATTTCTGAACTTCTATATATTTACAACACTTGGTGAAACATACAGTTGATATCATATATCTATCATAATAATATTATTGATCTCTATAACCATTCATTATTTAAGGAAACATTTATTATCACCAAGTGATTAATATATTCAATCACATTGAATATTAGTAGGCATACCCAATCATATTGTTCATATGAGAATAAAATTTTATATACTCAACCATATTTAGTGTAGACTAAGATTCCATGGGTCATTTTAATTTAATACCTTTGAAATATTAAATGAATCATGTTATGCATCCATTATCATCTAAATTCACCTATTGAAAACTTTAGCACCTGGTTACTAAGGAAGGAATTTTTCTAACACATAGATTTTCTTCTTAAGAAATCTTTTTAAATTACCAATATTAGGATTAACATAAATTATGATTTTCCTTATCAAGGATTATTCATAAAGTTTACCTCAATGGCGATGATGATATTATCTACAATAGAAAATTTTCTTAGATGAGTTTCATGTATTATTAACCATTTAATAAGGGCTTTTATTAAATGGGATCCCTCTAAAATTATCACCTCTTTTAAAATCCATCATATTAATTAGTGGCTTGAGAACAAAATTTCACCCAAACTTACACTGGTTATCATTTAAAAAATCCATGACTATATCTGGTAAAAAAATATCAAGCATATCATATATTACTCTTGGATAGTTGAGTAGATAAGTCATTGTCCAATCCATCATATGGATACATTGAACTATATTACTATAGTATCCTAACCATTAGGGTTTCCTAGATAAGTTTAACCCAAAGAATTCACCTTGAATAAGATGAAAAAGAACAATCAAGGGTACTTGGATGAGATTGAAAATACTGTCAAGATAATATAAAGTCACTTATAACATACATTCCTTACACATGAAAATCTAGAGATACTCATGCTGATCTCGACAATACCTGGTTGAATGATCAAGGTCTTGATAAGTGTTAATTTATAAGGAATATCAAACTTAGTATTTGAAGGGTATTTTAATCTCACCATCTTATCTCATGTAATTCCCTTTTATGTATGCCTGATTCTATAAATTTAGTTTGGAAGAATATTTCATCCACCAACTCAATATGTTCAAACCATATTCATGTGTAACTCTTTATATAACCTATAAGTTTGTGTTACTTAACAAAAATTAAATTCAAATATATTCATACTTTTTTAAATACATCATATTTATAAGGTATGTTATCACTTTATGTAAAGATTTAAAAATAAATGAGATTGATAGTACCCACATGAGTAAGATTTGGGAGACAGATAGATAACACCATTCACCATAATAGAAAAGGCATAAGCCTCCAGGTAAATATGTATTACAACACAAAGCCCTTCAACCTAGAGATAATTTACTCAATATAGAATCCAATTCATCATAACTATAACACATAATATGCACAAAATATATTCAAAAACCAAATTCAATCTCATATCATCAATTACAAATGTAGGTCATGGTAGATGAAAAATTAAATTCATTATCATACTTAGCATATAATGAAAGGATAAATTAAGAATCAGTCTAACAAGTCAAATAAACCTGATACCATTCTTCATATAAACAATTTATAACTATGAAAAAAGCAGTGAATAACCATTTAAATAAATGAACAATTCGGATATTTAAACATGTGATAAAAATTTATGAACAATTCCAAAAATAAAATGTAGTTATAAATACTTTATAATTTTATCTTTAACATTATGTAAATTCCATAATTTTTAATATAAACATTTTAAATTCATTCCTTTATGAAATATTTCATATTTATCCTTATATAGAAATTTCTTTTTTAAATATATGATATTATATGAATTATAAACAATTTATAACTCAATTTATATTACGTAAACATTTTACATAATATAAATATCTTATAATTAATCATTATTTAATCCTTGATCATATCAGTCATCAAAAAAATTTATGATGTGGCTTAAATAATATCAAAATAATCCACATTTTTATTTTGAATAATTCAAACTAATTTATTATGAAAAAAATCATAATTTAAAAATACAAATTTTTATTTTTCCTTCTTTCACAATTTATAACCCTTTATAATTTTTTATGATTAATAAATAAAATTTTTTATTTCTATATAATAATAATTTTTAGGTAATTTGTTAAAAGGTATTTTAAATATTAATATTGAATATTTAAGTAATGTTTAATAATAAATGTTTAATAAACATTTATTAATTAATTATAATGATTTTAAAATTAATTAATTATTTAACCTTTTAATAATTAATAATTATACACAAAATACCTTTTAACATGATTTTAAAAATTTTATAAACCATTAAAAACTTTTGATTTAATAAAACATTTTTTAACAATTTTAAAGAAATTATGATTACCCTTGCACATAGGGGTATTCTTAAATAGGGGTAAATACTTCTACACTTACATAGACAATCTAGAAGCCCTTTTATAATGCTAAGTCACTACTTACCCTTATACAGCTTAAATATAATGCACTACATAAAGGTATTATGAAAATTACCTTCATGTAGCTCATTTTTTGTGAGGGTACTAAAGTGATTACCTTTACATGAATTCTTCACCTAAGGGTAAGTATTTATTTACCTTTATGTGGACCTCTTGTGCTATTGTGTAAGTGTACTACCTTTATGAAAATCATTTGTGAAAAGGTAAAAAAGAGGTTACTATTATGCCAACCTTCTTCATTATGTTATAACCTTTATGAAAACTTCATTGTATAAGGGTATGATGAAGCCAGTTTCCTTTATATAAGAATTTTAAAAAACATAGCTACCATTACACATCCCTTAGTTATGATATAGGTTAGTCGTGATAAACCTTATGTAGACCAATCTACGTATGGGTAAGGTGATATGACCCTTATGCATACCACTCTATGTAAGAGTGATCCTTTATGCATGGCACTGTACATTAGAGTAATCTGTTTGTTACACTTACACACCTCAACTACATAATGGTAAGTTCTTGATTACCTTTACATATCCAAGAAATTTGAGGGTGAACCCTTTAACTTGAATGGCCCGAAGGCCTTCATTTTTATTGATTTTTTTGATAACCCCCCTTTCAAGGGATGAGGGGGAACCCTTACATGGCTCGTAGGCTTAGAGATTACATGGCCCGTAGGCTAAGGAGATTACATGACCTGAAGGTCTTAGGGAATTCAACCAGACTATCTACAAGGAACTGCCCCTCCCCAGCATCTACATCATGATAGTAGCTCTCCACCTTTGCATGACCATCTGGCTAGGCTTCCCGTGCAAACACAGGCTGGCACCGATGGAATAGCCATACCCTTTCATTCTGAAAATCCATTTGGCTCTTCTCTTGTGAGTGCACCTGCTCTGAATCCTCTTTTGGGGCTGCTCCTTTTTTGTAGTGTGTTTGGGGCCTACATTCATGTGTCCCGAAGGACTTGGGGTGTCCCTAAGGCCTTAAGGTGGCTCAAAGGCCTTGATAATCAACTAGCTCGAAGGCCTTAGGTGGCCCAAAATCCTTGAAGGACACGAGGACCAAACCGGTCACCCGAAGGCCCAAATGGATGAATAGTTTCGGCTGTTATAGTACCGAACAGTGCCTGCTACAGTACTACTATAGTAGCCAGAAATATGCCTCCACCCAGAAATATCCCTCTGGTACCACTAAAGGGTTTTGTTAGAGTTTAATAATAATTATGCTAAATAGAAAAAAAAATAAAACCCCTGTGTAGTGGTCTCCATGAAAGATAATATGAAACTACAGAAAATGATGAAATGAAAAAAATATTATAAATGTAGCATACCTTATACAGAAGATCCATTGAATCATACCCAAATTTCATCACATGGGTTTGATAAAGATCGATGGGTGGCCAAAGCATCCCACCTTTATGGTGTATCCATTGGATAAACTGAATCATCCAACCTTCAGATGAGATTCACCTTTTCTCTATAGTATTCTAGTACCTCTATATGAAAAGGAGGAATAATAAAGAGAGAAATGGGTTTGTGGGTGGATTTTACAAGAATAATTAAATTACCACCTTTACTTCCATTATTAGTAAGTGGCTATATAGGCAATCAAGGATACTTCTTAATTATCCTCTCATTTATTCATGTATTGAAACATGTGAATATTTAAAGTGGTTAGTTCATGAATTTTATTAATTTACTCCCTATCGTTTCATTTCATTAAATAGTTAATTAAAGATAGAATATGTGGAAGTCTGTATTTAATGAAAACCATTATCATTCGGTTTCATATATAGTTGTACAAAACAATACACCCTGTTTTTCATGTAAATCACAATTTTAAAACAAAAAAATTATTTCATAATCATATAATATAAAAATATGGATTTTGGGAAGATCTCCTTTAGGATAAATGTGTCAAAATATTATCCAATTATGTGTTTCCTGATAATAAAGTTGAGGATCTCACATGAATGAATTAATCATGAAATTAAATCAAATATAAACCTTTTTTGATTTGATGGAACATTGGAAAACCACTCATCATTGATGACCATTTCTTGAAGGAACCGATGTCATATCCCTCTAAATCATCTACACTCACTTAAAAATTCTAAGGAAATTTTTATTATCAATATCAAGGTGATATCACGGAAATTCGATGAATCCTTATACGTTATGATGATCTCTGTTATGTCATTCTTATGATTTATAAGTGTGATCTTGGATCGATTGGTTGGATCATCTACTTCTCTCTATATAATGTGGGAGAGATAATAGAGGATCTCCCAAATTCAAGTGACGAATATTACATCAAATGAGAGCCCCCTTCCTTATATAGTAATGTATAAAATACATGTAAATGGATCCCCATTCCCCTAAAAATGTAATACCTGCTTAATAATCCATAAATGACATGTTATGACCAACTAACTTTTTCATAAACATCATTTATATTTTTATCACTTACATTTAATATACTAAATATATCACATAATAAAAGGATTCATTAACTTGACTTGTAATTCCTACAAATATTAAACAAACCTTCAATATTAAAACAATATTTGTTCGTTAAATATTTTTCCATGTATTCTCTGAATAAAATTTCAATACTTTTAGTAAATTAATTAAATACCAATTCATATAAACAATAATAATATGAATTTGTTTATTTCTTGGTGATTTTTAAAACTCATACATCACCCAGACCCTCTGGAGGGTCCCACTTTGTCCTAAACTCTTATTTATAAGAATATTCTAGTGTTTTGGATATTCTAAGTGTGAAACCCTCTAGGACCTTACCTCCTTTTCATTGAGTACTATTCATAATCCATGAGTGGAGTCTAGAAACCCATTAAGTACCCCTAAGGAGATAAGGTATAGTTATATCAATGAAAAACTCTTATGAACACACGCCATGTAATATAATCTCCCTATTATGTGATATCTTATAAAGTTGGATGCATAGTGTTTTGTATCATCCTTTCGCATATTATTATTAATTCACCTTAATAGATAGACTTATTGTCTTCTATAATGGGCATGAATTTATTAAAGGTACTACCATCCTGATCATCATTTCTTGAGATATTAATTCCTCTCAGAAATGATAAATTTTATCTTGATCATTCAATTAATGTCATACCATCAGTGGTGTTCCCAGCACAATCTACCAATCCAGGAAATAAATATCATGGTTTTCATCTTATATCAAATTATGTCATCAAATGGTATACAATGATAATAATCTCAAGTTCAGAGACCAATGCACATGCTTGTAAATAGGAACTACCAATGACATCTAAACATGTGGTACCCTATTTGAGGTTCAGTCCTCATTTTCTTCTTTACTCGATATCACCAAGTGTAAACTTCATTAGAATAAGTCTCAATTCTATGGATCCCTCAGTTCTTAATAGTGAAAAATCGTTTTTTTATGGTCATTATGATGTATCAAAACCATAGGACACAAAATTTAATATTTATATTATAGTGTCTTAGGGTTCTCATTATATATGGGAACTTCTATAACCTTTTGAAAAAAAATAATCTATGGACATTATCATGTAAATAGTGGATTTAGAAATATCAACATTATTATAGTAATAATATATCATGCATAACTCATTGTATACATTATATGGTAATAGAAAACTATTGTTTAAGTTGGGTTTATAGAACCCACTTCTACAATAAGAACTACATTCCTGAGAACTCATAATCTCCACTGGTCATATCCCAAATTATACAAACCCATACAAAACCATTCTTCAAGTTGAAACCCAATATCCAAAAAAATAAAAATAAATCCCCAAACATAAAACTCCCTCATCTCTAATTCTAATAGACTTTTGTTTTTCTCTGATTCCACCTACGTAAAATGGTGTAGGTTATTATAGTTATGTTATAATCCTTACTCTTCTATTACATGAATGATATTGTCTCCCTCTAAAATATTTGTAATTCATATGATTTGTAATCTTCGTAAGATAATAAATGAGTTTTTTTTATCCTTGGTTTATCCTTCATATTGGATGTAAACCAAGAAATTCACTAATAATTATGTGTTCTTTACATGAATTTGAATGATAGGTTGAGAGAATTTCATATCCTAATGAATCATAAGGATAAGATCATATAGAGGGAATAATTTTTTAAATAATTAGTCATGTCATTCCATTATTCACCCCCACACCCCATTATGATATATTCTAAACGGTCTTAAAACATGCAATGAAATTTAAATCTATAAGAAATCATTTTCATAATCCCAATTTAGTATTGTGAGACAAATATATGATTTTGACTATCATAAACAAATAAATATCCTAGGTTAGTGAAATAACAGAATAAAAATATTATTATCCATATGAGGTAGTTAAAATTGATTATAGTTTTAATAATAGATTTAACCCAAATATTTATTTACATATAAGAGTCACTTAACTTTATAATTTTTAGAAAATATAAACTATATCATCGGTAAAATAAAACTGAACCATATGAATTATCTTTTATAATTAATTATATAAATACATGGAATGGAATATTAAATCATTACAGTATTCAATTTAATTTTAAAGAAATTAAAACAATGTTTAGGTTATGAAATTATTCTTTTAGTAAATTTCTAGAAGAGAAAATCAGTTAAGTTGGTGTAATCATACACTAAAAATTATAAATTTTTTAGGAATGGCCCTAATTTTTTTTTATGGTGGCCTAAAGTGGTGGAGCCCCAGGGTGTCCTCTTTTTCAATGTTATTACAATTCAGAGAAAAATACCCAATAGAATAATATAAATTATGATTCTCATCTTGTCTTCCCATTAAGGATAGAATTTCAACATTTTGGTTTCACTCACACCAAATATCTTTCTACATGCCCTAATTTGGTATGCTATGGACCACTGTGTATGAAATGTTTTGAGAAGATACTTTTTATCTAATTCAGATTTTGTTTCCGCCTAAGATGGAATGATGAATAACCAATTTCAAAAACGTTTTTTTAATTTTATTATTTCTAAAAAATGGATTAGAATTTGTGATTTAAACCAAGGTTAGGAAATTATAGTACCATTTTCATAAAATAAGATTCAATTTTCTTACTTGTAGATTTTGTAACACTAAGTGGGTTGAATGTTATGATCATTTTTTAACTTAAACAAAAAATAGGTAATAGGACCAAATATGGAAAACTATTATTGCTTGAGTGAAAAAGTGATACAATCATCTTTTTGTTCTATAAATATGTTCCTAGAAATTTCTATGCAAGGAAAATCCATTCTGGTGTATATTATGATTGTTACTTGAATTATATGATAGTAATGGTAATTTTTCTTAGAGAGGTATAATCATTATTGGACTATAATGATATCCAAATTCATAATTTGGTTGGTAATAACGATAAATTAGATAAGTTCAGTCTTACCTTATATAGTAATGTATGTACTTATAGTTTTTCTCAAAAAGAAAATAATATTAGTAAATCAAAAAAACATAAATTTGATTTAATCTGGAATGGATCTAATACCACTACGGAAACTTAATAATTATCTAATCCTTATAAAGTGTAACATGTGGCCAACCACAACAAGCCACATCATCTCACCACTTAGTCATCTAACTATAATCAATTCCTCAACATGCTTGCAAGCGATATAGATCTATCATTCTCCACATTAAGGCACTCAATCACTTCTATTAAACATGGAATCACATAAATTTATCTAGAAGATATCACCAGAACCAATCTATTGCTTCTCACACCCATGCATGAATTTTTCCCAAAGGATGCAATGATCTTCCTTCACATGAAATATTATCTCCCTTTATTTTCTATAAAAACACCACTAGAAGTGTTGGGGTGGATCCTGACATCATATTGTAAGTAGTCACAAAAAATAAAAATTCACCTGAATAATTTTTTCACATGAATTAAATGTACACATCACCCAAATGAATTTTATATCACACATCAAGGATTTTTCTCTCAATGACTATAGGAATTTTTCTCTCACCCAAATGAATTTTTTCACATACCCATAAACATACCATTTGATTTTATTATAGATCCTAAGAACAAAAACATGCTTCCACATCACCATATCTATGAAGAATTTTAATATATGGCATAATCATGCTTTATTAAAACCAAAACATTGATGATTCGTTTTTCCTCATCTACATGATGTCGTCTCCATAATTTAATATCATCATCACTTCATTTTACATTATATACATACCATTGTCAACAATTGGGCTACTGAAATGGTAGAACCCCCTTTTAGTTCTCCCCTAAATAATAAATCTTGGTCAACTCACTCTATCTCTAGAGGAACACCATTAAAGCCTTTTTAAAAGAATGAAATATGGGACTCTCAATAAAATATCCCCATTTTTTCAAAATCTCATCCCATATTTTTATTCAAATAATATTATCCGTATTTTATCTCTCCATCTCATTTTAAAAGTTTAAAATCAAAAATTTTCCAACAATTCCCACCTTGGTATAAAATTTGGATACTCCATCATCATCTCTACAGCCATCATTTGCTCCACAATCACTGACTCGACCATGATCAAATCTATCACATAAACTCTACCTTAATTGGATCTCCATCAACATCAAATCATCCATTTTGGCATTTTCATGATTCATTATACCCATTATAGGTGCCATCATTACAGATCTCTGAAGAAATCATGAATTTGAATATTTCTCTATATCTGGATCTTCTTTGGTCAGAACCATAAACCTCCTTTAATACCAGTTGTTGGGGCAGGGCCTGAAGTCATAGTAGAAGCCTTCGGAAATCAATAAATTTACCCGAATGATTTTTCTACCCCATGAAATTTTACACATCACCCAAAATAATTTTACAATACACCCAATTTTTTTCTGTTAACACCAAGAAATTTTTCTCTCTCACTTGAAGTCATTTTCACATACCAATGAACATACCATTTCATTATACCACCTAACATGAGAACCAAAACACTATGTATGATCTCAATAATCCTGAAGACTTTTGATACATGATACAATCTTCATCTCTTCACACCCCATCATTGATGATTCATTCATCCGTATCGACACACTATATTCATCACCATTTTCTATCATCATCACTTTGTTTGTCATTCACGAAACACCTTCATCGATAATTGTGCTACCATAAAAGAAAACCCCCATTATGATTCTCCCCCAATGGCTACATATTATCCAACTCTCTATAGCACACCATTTTAGCCTTTTTATAAGCATAGAAGATGGGTCTCTACACATATTATTCCCCTTTTTTAGACTCTCATCCCAAATTTTTTCAAACTTTCTTGCATGCGATATTGATATCCCATTATGCACATTCAAGATCTCAATCACTTCTCTTAGACTTGGAATCACATCACTTTTTCTAAAAGATTTCACTAGAACTAGTATGTAGCTTTTCACCCCAACGCATACAATTTTCCCTAGGGCTACGATGCTCTGTTTTTTCATGAGAGATGATCTCCCTTTATTTTCTATCAAGGGACCACCGAAACCCACCCGAAGACATTCAGGAAGATTTTATATACACATTTGTGGTCATGAGTTCATTCAAGCAGGGAATAATGGCTTTGAGTGTATTTGGTCCTACATTCATCTATAAGGAACGAAAAGGAAATATATTTATAAATGGGGATCTTGGGAGAATACTTATATTACTAAAATTAGTTGAGGTTATGTTAAGCTTAATGAAGGACTTAGAAGTTCTCATACATGAAGAGACCCTCATACCATCCCAATGATTTGTGGAAAGAATCCATGTGAATCAAAGAAATCAAGAAACACACACTCTCCAAGGGAATGGGTTTTTATTTTATCCCCTTTTTCATGCCCCAAATAGAATAGTTTTTATTTATTTTTATTTTAAATTATGCACCTTTATTAATTTTCAATATAGTTTTTGTATTCATCTTCTCCCATTTTTTTATTTTATATTTGTTTTTTTGTACCCACTCAACCATGCCTATTATTTACTTCATGGAGGTGGAGTTTCTAACCTGAGGTTGTGAACCCAATGGAGGTGTTGATTCCCATGTCATTTCCCATATTTGATTTTACTTTTTTATACCTCCATAGTGAAGTAGTGAAGCATAGAGAGTTTGGTTAGGAAAGATTCCAAATTATTCCTCATTTATTCCACTACTAGGATAATACATTTTAGGAATCATAAAAATAAGTCAATATTTTCCATTGGTGTCCAAATAATGAACATTAAATGATAGGCAACTTTGATATGTCATTATTGTTTATAATTACCGTCATTTAGAGATCCTAATAGACCATCCCAAGATAGCTTATAGCAGCAGTCATTTGGTGGTTGCTATATGACCTCTATCTTGGATTTACATAGATTAATGTATAGTTGTTCCATCTAATTTCACACTAATTAAAGGTCGCTCAGTTGGTTTTGACCCCTTGAGGCATGTTTTTAAAGGGGCATCAAAACATTAAAAACTACTTAATCGATCATTCCGAGAATATGGAATATCTGATTTATGTGTCATCTACTCATACCCATATAAAATAATATAAATATGGTTTTTATATGATTAAACATCATTCTTAGAACTTTTTATATGTATATGACCATTAATCTCATGTTTTTATTGTTTTAAAACATCAAAAGTTCATTTATTCTCATTGGGGACAACAAAACCTAGGATGGACATTCTTTTTACCAAATAATTTCAAAAAATAACTATAAATTTGTTTTCCTATGATTTAATTAAATTTGAAGGTTGTTCTATTGGTTTTCACCCCCTCACACACATTTTAAATGAGTGAAAAACCTTCAAAATCTATTTATTATGTCGTTTCGGGAAGACCATGCATCAAATTGATGTGTTGACTACTCATACACATAAAAAATAATATAAATATCCAAGCCCTGTGATTTAAAATCATTATAAGTTGGTTTTTTATCTATCTAACTATAAGACGTACATTCTAGTGTTTTAAAACAATAAAATTGTGTTTCTAGTCATCCTAAAAAAAGGCACCTCAAACTGACATTTTTTCTACTCCACCATTTCAAAAATAATTTTATGGTGTTTTTCATCTGATTTTACAGTAATTGGTGGTTTTTTACTGGGTTTTTTACCCCTAATTCACAGTTTTAAAGGTCATTAGACCATTAAAAATAGTGTATTCAGTCCATCTGAGCACACCAAAAATCTAATTGATGTTTCGTCTACTCATATGAATCAAAAATAATACAAATACAATTTTAATCTAATTTCAAATCATTAGAAGGTTTTTTTCTCTGGTTTTGGATATTACACATGCATTTTATTTATTTTAAAACACTAAAAGTATTTTTTTAGTCATCCTAAACAAATAAATTGTCTAATTGGTATTTATTTTGCTATAATATTTTACAAATGAATGTACATCTATTATCCTCTGATTTCATGACATTCAAAGGTCATTTAGTGGGTTTTGACTCCATTGTGCATGTTTTTAAAGAGAATAAAACCTTTAAAATTTATTATTTGGTTGTCCTAGGAAGAATGAAAGTCCTATTGAAACTCAATATATACATACACAAAGCAAAAAAATATAAATATGGTTTTTATATGATTTCATGTTATTCTGATGTCATTTTCTACCGATCTGGGCATTAAATGTACATTTTAGTGTTTTAAAATAATTAAAGTTTGCAACTAGTCATATCAGACAAAATAGAACTTCATATTGATATTTTATTTGATCCTCTATTCTAAAAATAATTGTATTATTGTTTTCCTCAGATTTTATAGCCTTTTGATGCCATTCATTTTCTTTTGATCCCCTGAAACACTTTTTTAGAGGGTTCCAAACCATTAAAAATTACTTATTTAGTCATTATAGAAACACCCCACATCTAATTGATGTTTCATCTTCTCATACATTCCAAAAATAGTATAATTACTTTTTCATATGATTTCAGATCATTTTGTGGTCTTTTCCAATTGATATGATCGTTAAACACGTGGTTTGGTGTTTTAAAACAATAAAAGTTTTTATTCGGTCATCCCGTGTAGAAGGAAACTCATATTGACATTTCATATTATCCACCTTTTCAAAAATCATCATATAGTTATTCTCATATAGTTTTATGGAATTCAGAGGTGATTTAGATGGTCTTGATCCTCTAACGCATGTTTTTAATGAGAGTAAAACCTTCAAAACTATTTATTCAATCATTCCAGGAAAACCACAAGTATGATTGATGTCTTTTCTACTCATACACATCGCAAATAATATAAATACATGAATCTTATGATATCAAGTCATTATGAAGTCGTTGTTTATCAGTCGAACCGTCAAACACATATTTTTTATGTTTTAAAAAAATAACAGTGTATTTCTAGTCATCCTAGGAAAACAGAACTCAATATTTATGTTTTTTCGGCTCCACCATTTCAAAAATCATTATACAGTTGTCTTCATATGATTTCAAAGAAATAAAAGTTCATTTTCTTGGTTATGACCTCCTCACGCATGTTTTTAAAGTCCAACAAACCATTAAAAACTATTTATTCAGTTCTTCAAAGAACACTGCATGTTTGATTGATGTTTCATATACTAATAAACATAAAAAATAATACGAAATTTATTTTGCTATGATTTCATGTTATTCATAGGTTTTTTGACTTATTTTTGGCAATTGCACACATGTTTTAGTGATTCTAAGACACTAAAACTGTGTTTTTGGTCATCTTGAGAAAACAACATGGGTGATTGATGTTTGATCACTCAAAAAATTATTGTACTATTTTTTTCTTTTATCTCATGAAATTTAGAAGCTGTATAGTTGGTTTTAACCCTCTGGAGCATGTTTTTAAAGAGCACCAACCCTTTAAAAACATATTATTTGATCATTTTGGATAGACCAAACCTTTGATTGACATTTAATTTACTCATACTACTCACGAATAAAACAAAGATGGTTTTCCGAATATTTTATGTCATTCAAAAAATTATTTTTATGGATCTGATAGTTAAATGTTCATTTTTGAATTTTAAAATTATAAAAGTGTGTTTTTGGTCATCTCGGACAAATAGAAGATTGGATTTATGTCCCATATACTAAACCATGTCAAAAATCACTACATTGTTATTATAATTTTAGTTCACAACATTCATAGGTCGTTCTTTGAGTTTGGACCCCTTATAGCACATTTGTAAAGGGCATTAAGCCTTTAAAAAATGTTTATTTAGTCATTTCAGAAAAAAAACACACATCTCATTGACATTATGTATTCCCATACACATCAAAAATACTATAAATATGATTTTAATATGATTTCATATCATTTAATGTTTTTTTCTATTCATCTGACCATTAAAACCCCATTTTGGTGTTTTAAAACAATACAAATGTGTTTCCAGTCATCCCGATAAAATGAGACTATAGATTGATATTTAATCTACTCCATTTTAAAAATAAAAATATGGTTTTTTCCTCAGATCTTTTGGAATTTAGATGGTTTTCAGTTGTTTTTGACCCCCTAACAAATATTTTGAAATGGTGGAGTGGTTCTGGCGGTCAAGAAGAGCAGCGGGACTAAGCAGGCACCCCCGGATATGCGGGTTCTTGAGAATCTCCAGAATCGAGTGCAAAGTGTAGGTTTATGGAGACATCATGAGTGGAAATCGGCTACAGGGGAAGAGGAATCCTTCTTGGGAGTCGGGGAAGACTATGGGTACTATGATATGCGACTTCCTTTTTTTCTCTTGTTTTTTCTGCTTGACTGTCTTTTTGAAGTGTTAAAGTGTTTGTGATTTGGTCTCGGGTATGCGGGTTTCATGATCGTCGTTGATGATATTGTGAGTTGGTCTCTAGTATGCGGGTTCTTTGACCGTCGTTGATGATGTTGGATCTTGTTTGTATGGTTACCGATAACCCATAAACTGGCTTTTTAGAAAATGAAAAAAATGGATTTCTGGATACTTATTTTGTCATTTTGGGAAGACGACACATCTGATTTATCTTCCATCTACTTTTATACACCTAAATTAATACAAATATACTTTTCCTATTATTTAATTTTGTTATGTGTTTTTTTCTATAGATATGCACTTTAAACCCACATTTTCATGTTTTAAAACAATAAAAGTGTGTTTTTTATCATCTCGAAAAAAGGAATGTTAAATTGAAATTCCATCATCCCCACCATTTCAAAAATCACTATATAGTTTTTGTCCTATGATTTCATGACATTCACTTGTTTTTTGGTTGGTTTTAACCCTCTAAAGCCTATTTTTAATGAGAGTCAAATGACTAAAAATAACTTATTCAGTCATTCCAGATAGACCATAGATTTTATTTCCATATCATATAATCATGAACATCAAAAATAATATAGAGATAATTTTCCTATGATTTCATGTTATTATGAGGTTGTTTTCAATGTATCTAAACATTAGATACACGTTTGAATGTTTTAAAATAATAAAAGTGTGTTTCTTGTCATATCATGAAAAAAATAACTTTGATTGGCATTCTGTCTGCATTGTCATTTCAAAATTCACTATACGGTTGTTTTTGTTTGATTTCAAGACAATCAGAGGTTGTTTTCTTGGTTTTTGTCCCCCTGATGCGCATTTTTCAAGTCTTATAAACAATTAAAAACTACTTATTCAGTGTTTTTAAGCACACCACATGTCTGATTGATGTTTCATCTTCTCATAC
Source organism: Viscum album (assembly GCA_963277665.1). Classification (NCBI taxonomy): domain Eukaryota; kingdom Viridiplantae; phylum Streptophyta; class Magnoliopsida; order Santalales; family Viscaceae; genus Viscum; species Viscum album. Next base: position 670,058,275 of record OY728167.1, read on the forward strand.
ACATTAATAATAATTCAAACACGATTTTCCTGTGATTTCACATCATTCAGAGGTTTTTTTCTCTAGTTTTAACCACTACATTCATGTCATAGTGAATTAAAACACTTAAACAATTTTTTTAGTCACCCTAATCAAATAGCATGTCTGATTGGTGTGTCTTATGCTAAAACATTTCAAAAATGATTGTATGGTGGTTTTCATCTAGAGTCATTGAATTCAATGTTCATTCAGTTAGTTTTAACCCTCTATCCCATCTTTTTAAAGGTTATAAAACCTTTAAAAAAAATTATTTAGTCATTTTGGGAATACCGCACATAATATTGATGTGTAATATTCTTTTAAACATAAAAAATATTATAAATATGATTTTCATATGATTTCACAACATTCCAAGGATGTTTTCTGTGGATCTGATTTTCAAATGCACGTTTCGATGTTTTAAAGCAATAAAAGTGAGTTTCTGGTTATCTCTATAAAACAGAGCCATTTATTTATGTTATATCATCTCTACCATTTCAAAAATAAGATTATGATTGTTTTCTTATGATTTCACAGCATTCATAGGTTTTTTAGTTTCATTTTACCCCATGATGCGGGTTCTTAATGTGTGAAAAATCATTAAAAAATGATTATTAGAACATTTTGGGAAGACCACACATCTGATTGATATGAAGTATATTTTTACATTCCAAAAATAATACATAGATTGTTTTCATATGGTTTTATTTCATTAAAAGGTTTTTTACTATGTATATTATCATTAAATGCATGATTTGGTGTTTTAAAACAATATATGTGTATTTTTTGTCACCCTAAAAAAATGGAAACTCAAGTTGTCATTTCTCCAAATTAACTATTTCATAAATAATTTTATAATTGTATTCATCTTATTTCATAGCATTCATAGGCTGATCAGTTGGTTTTAAACCCCTAGTGCATATTTTTAATGAACAAAAAAATTTCAAAAACTACTCATTCAGTCATTTTGGGTGGACCATGCTTTTTATTGATGTGTCGTATTCCCATACACATCAAAATAATAAAAATATTGGTTTCTAATGATTACATTTCACTATGAGGTCTTTTTCTATATATTTGATAGTTATACCCTTGTTTTGGTGTTTCAAAACAATATAAATGTGTTTCTGATCATATTGGGAAAATTGTACCTCAGAGTGACATTATGTCTATTAAACCATTTAAAAAATTATTATATAGCTATTTTCATTTGATTTCATGGAAATAAATTTTTTTTTCTTTGTTTGGAGCCCCGCACACACATTTTTAAAGGTCAATAAACCATTAAAAACTACTTATTCAGTCCATCCAATAACACCACATGTCTAATTGATTCATTGTCTACTCATACACATCAATAATAATAAAAACATTATTTTCCAATGATTTAATGTCATCTAGAGGTTTCTTGATCTATTTTTGACTATTACACACACAGTTTAGTGATTTTAAATCACAAGAAGTGTGTTTTCGATCATCCCAAGAAACAACACGTCTGATTGATGTGTCATCTACTCTAAAATTTCAAAAATTATTTTTGGTTGTTTTTCTTTGATTTCGCAGCATTCATAGGTCATTTGTTTAATCTCTAGTGCATGATTTTAAAGGATGTCAAACCTTTAAAAATTTCTTATTTAGAAATTTTGGGAAGACTGCATGTCCAATTGATATTTCATATACTCATACAGATCCCAAATAATAAAAAAATAAATTTCTTATGATTACAAGTCATCCCAAAATTTTTTTACATGGATCTAACTGTTAAATTCTCATTTGGTGTTTTAAGACAATTAAAGTGTGTTTTCAGTCAGCTTAGGAAAATAGAAACTCAAATTTATGTTTTTTATACTCCTCCATTTAAAAAATCATTATACGATTTTTTTTTATTTTAGACCATTTAGAGTTTGTTCGGTTGGTTTTTACCCCCAGATGCATGTTTTTAAAGGGGAAAACCCTTTAAAACCCGATTATTTGATTATTTAGAGTAAAATACAAGTCTGATTGATGTTTCTTCTACTCATACACAACAATAATAATCCAAATAAATATTTCTTATGATTTAATGTCATTATAAGGATGATTCATATATATTTAACCATAAAATGCATTTTTGTTATTTTAAAATAATAAATGTGTGTTTTCAGTCATCTCAGGAAAACAAAAGATATTAATTTTTTTCAATATAATCCACCAATTCAAAAAATATATTATGGTTTTTTCCTTTGATTTCATGAAATTCATAGGTTGTTTAGTTGGTTTTGACCCCCCCCCCCCTCGACGCACGTTTTTAAATGGATTCAAACCTTGAAAATTTTATTATTCAATCATTCAAAGAATACCTCACATTTTATTGATGATACGTCTACTTGTACATGTCGAAAATATTAAAAATACAATTTTCCTATGATTTCACATCATTATGGGGTCATTTTCTATATATTTTACCATTAAATTCATGTTTTGGTGATTTAAGATAATATAAGTGTGTTTTTGGTCATCTTAGAAAATTGGAAACTCAAATTGATGTTTCATATACTCCACCATTTCACAAATCATTATATGATTTTTTGCATATGATTTCACAGTATCTAGGTGTTTTTTGGTTGGTTTTGATCCACTGACGCATGTTTATAATGATCATCAAAACCTGGTCTTCCATTAAATCACAACATAACTACTTGGTCGAAGTAAAAAACCATTGATTTCTCATTTAAACCACATATAGTGAGAAAAAAGTGATATGTTCACAAATACAAAAAAATATCATATGAGATTAGGAATGTGTGAAACAAACAGAAGTTTGATAAAACTTTTCTAAACTAATCTTTTTGTTCTGTGAATCTTAATACACTAAAATTAACACTACATTGAAGCTTCTAAAGCTTTAGTGGTGGTCCTCAATTTTTAGGCCAGGTATCTACTCTATTTAGATTTAGAATGTTTTACTCTTTTATGGGAGAAAGAATATTTTTTTCAAAGAAAATTTAAAAATAAAAAATAAAAACCAACATAGGATAGTAAGGATTAATTATAAAAACAATATTATAAGATATTAAATGACTAAACTGATTCTAATGGTATAGAATGTAGGGAAATCTTATAGGTTCCATTGAATAAAACTCCCATTTCTACCCTCTTCTGAATTTTAAGAGAGACCCACCTCATTATGTTAACTTCATCCCTCATTGATTGATGAAATGATTGACATCAAATATTTCATCAAATTCACTGCTAGGGAAACAAAAATGCTAAACTTAGTTAAAGAAAATGGTGCTCGATCTCTATATATGATGTGAAATTCACCTGATATCAACTCAAAAGGTAGTTTTATGTAGTTTATGAACTATGGGAGTATAATTAAAGTTCCTAAAAATTTAATACATACGGTAAATATTTTATAAAATAAAAATTTAGAAAATTTATCAACAAATTAATATAGTAACATAATAAAATATGAGAGATGAATCTATAAAAAATCGTGAGTAATGGAAGCCCCCTATAACTACTTACATTTGATTTAGACTCTATTACATGAAACCATAAGATAATTTATGTTCTTGTACATTTTTGAACAATTACATGATTAGTTTTATCATATTCAGGAGACAATCATTGTGAAAATTAGATACTTTCAACTCAACATCGGAATAAAAGTATGTAAGGATATTTTTCCCTGAATACCATTATAAGAATTCATTTAAGTGAGAATCAAACTATTTCTTGGATATTACTGATCTCCATCCTTTATTATTTTGGAGTAACCTAAACATTAATATAATAAATTAGTTCACAATGATATATCAAGAGAGAATATATCATATCTATTAAAAAATAGTAAAAGTAATTTTTTTTAATCATTCCTAATTGAGGAATCAAGAAAAAAACATATATTCATCAACAACATCTAATAAATTCACTAATGAATGTATTTAATCATGGTAATTTACACTTATAACGCAACCTTTTATGATATCACAAGTCATAGGCTTATACCTAAAACTAGTTGCAATGATATAAGAATATATTTTTAAATTATGGAAAAGGGAAAATGTCATGTGAAATGCATAAAAAAATACTAGTTACATAAAACAAACTACCTGGCTTGTGATTATTAGTAAACAAATTGGTATAGTGGTAAGGGAAAAATTTGTTTTCTAAATGATATAAATAGATAGAAGACAAATTTAAAAATAGATTAATACTAAATTTAAAATAGTGGTGTTGAAAAAATCGAAGCAAGAATTAATAGACTTCAAACTAAAAAACTGAAGACCTGGTACCAGAATAAAAAATTGAAAATGAAAATTCCTAGAATTAGTTTCAAAAAAAATATAGAACCGGTTTAACAAATTAATTTATAGGGAGGGAATATAAATGGTGATGTTCACCTAGAACATAAAAGAGAATAATAGAAAATTATTTAAAAATCAATGATGGAAATTTTAATCAATACCAAAAAGAAAGTGATTTTAGTGCCTCAACTCATTGAACAAGGTCATATTTTCTTCAGCATTGTTCTGCAAGAAATAGTGACTACTAAGTGTGTCTTATAAAAATTCAGAGTGAGAATAGTAAAATCTTACTTGCCTCAAATATATAATAAAATACCCTAGACCAAAAAAATACCAAGGTTTTATTAAAAAATCCATAAATATAACTTCACATGTGAAAGCATAAATATAATAACCCACACCTGTATATTTTTTTTAAGAGGTGGTGCCTCAGTCAAAGACTAAGGCACAATTTATTGATCAAAATGAAAGGGAGTTACAAAAGTCTGAAAGACAGAATCTTATTACAATCCTTGTGGAAAAAAGGGAGCGATTCGTCAGGCAAATCATCCAACCAGGTAACAACCTGATTGACTCCCTTATTGGCAAGACTATCAGCAAACATGTTCGCTTCTTGGAATACATGAGTGGAAATGTAGTTGAGATCCCTGAGCGAGTCAAGACATTTCATCCAACGAGAGGTAAGAGGCCAAGCTAGGTTCACCACCCCTTTCCAGATATCTTGGACAATAGTAGTTTAATCACATTCAATCCACAGGTTGCGCCAACCTTTTTTCTTGGTGAAATCCACCGCATGAATGACTCCCAGCATTTCCGCTTCCAAAGCCGAGGCCATATCACATCCACTGAAGAAGCAACCAAGGCAACTGCCAAGGAAATCTCTGAAGATGGCATCACAGCCTGCTGGACACGGGTTTCCTCTAGAGGCACCATCGACATTTACTTTGATCCATCCTGAAAGCGGGACTTACCAGAAGACCTCAATGGTAAGTCGGGGTTGCCTATAAGAACCCGCAATTCGAAGACGGCGGAGGATCTCAAAATCACCAACAGAGTTGTCACAATGATCCTTCTGAAGAAAGGAAGCATCCTTTATGGAAATGAGAATAGGAATTTTACCTGCATTGATATTTATAGAGAAATTATTATGAATGAAATTATTTCTATCATACCAGATCACATGCAGGAGCTCTGCTACTACAGCCAGAAAGAGATTTCTGATTTACTTGTAAGTGTCCAAATTCACACCTACATATATCATTTAACTTTCTTCCCATTGTATACTTAAGAAAAATTAGTTTTATCAGTGTATGTAATTTCTTGAAACTTCTCCAAAGATTATAACTAAATTATGTGAAAAATATGGAATAGCTTCTCCCTTGTGTATCGAAGATCGATGAAGGTCTGCTTTCTCTGTATTAATCATATAAGAGATAACATACTACTATGAATTATTATATGGAATATAAAACCTACCCTTTTTGAAGAAATAAGCGGTTATAAAATATAGAATATAAGTATAACCTATAGATGGATGGATCATTCATTCATACCAGTCTTCTCAAATATTTCAGTAAATATGGAAATATATTCAATTTAATTAATCTAACATGTTTGAAGAAGAAATTTATGATAGTAAATTTCTGGATTTCCTATCAAAATAGGAATAATATGTATGAATATAACATGTAAGAATCATATTTCTATGTATAATTTTTTTATTCTGTAAATTGGGTAAAATGGGAAGCATGATAAATCAAAATTGGTAAATTTTATTTCATTAACCATCATGAATATTCCTATAATTATTTAAACTAACAATAAATTTAGTTATATTATGACTCATTGAAGAATTGGTTAACACACCTAGTTACACATAAAACTATACCGAATAGAATATGAAACCCTCTTTGTATTTTCACTGAAAAAAGTGGTTCTCAAAAATTAAATTAATAATTACTACACTCTAAACTAAAAATCTATTGACCATGTACCTAAATAGAAATTGAATTTAACAATTCCTATATTTTATTTTGATAATAGATATATAATTATTTTAAAACATTAATTTATAGGGAGGGAATATAGATGGTGAGATTCTCCTCACACTTACAATAGCCTAATAGAAATGGATTTCAAAATCAGTGATGAAAATTTTAATCAAAAAAAATAAGGTGAGGCCATTGTCTCAACTCATTGAATATAGTGAGGTTCGCCTCACTATTTTTTTGTAATAATTAGTGATTTATTAGTGTGTATATACTAATTCAGATAGAGAATAATAAGAACTGATATGGCAGGGGTTGGTTAGGGGTTTAGTGGGGCTTAACGATGGGGGACTAAGGCTCAATGGTGATGGGGTGATGGAAGGGGAGGGGCCTCGGTAAAATAGGGGATGGTGGTGGTGGAGGGGTCCTGAAAAAATGGGGCCATGACATAGGGGACTGATGAAGGGGGGATGGATATCATGGGAGGTAAAATAGAATAGGGCATGGGGGAGGCTCAAATGTGGGGGTTAGGGGTTCATTGGTGAATGGGGGAGACGATGGGGGAGGGGGCTTGGTAGACAATAGAGGGGAAGGGTGGTGACTCAACAGTATAGGGGGACCCTAACAGTAAAGGTGGGGATATCGATGTCAAGGGGGTGGTGGGAGGAACATGATTGTGGGAAAGGATAACACAATATGGGCTTGACACAAGTGGAGAAATAGGAGGCGTGGGAAGGGAAAATGGGGGAAGTGGAAAAAACGTTGTGAATTACATTTGGTGGTTTCCTAAATATATACTCCATGAATACTTAGACTTATAGTAGTGTTATTTTTCTATTTTAATTCTGCCTCCCTTATCCTTTTTCACTTTAATAACCTTGCAATATGGTGGATGAGTAGTTGAGCTATATTTGGTGAATTGGGGTGTCAAAATAGTGGCATTCCTTGAATAAGGTAGCTCTATTATTTCTCACTAAGGAAGATATGGGATTCAATAAACCAATGAGGTTTCCAATGTGTATTTTGTTTCATAATTTAAGTGTAAAAGGGTAATTCACTATTGGTTTTTGAATTTATTTTTTAAAAAAAATTAATAAGGATAATGAACGAACTCATGGAAAAACCTTTGGTATCACTCTCTTTATTAATAACATTTTAAATATTTATTTTATTTTAATCTCTTTACACTATTAAAATTTCATTCCACATGTTTCCCTCACTTTTAATCACATAAAATTAAAAAATAAATATTAAGAAGTGTGATGATGTGGTGAGTTATTAGTGAGGCTCTTCAAGATCTGCTTGAGGTTTTGCAGTGTATTTTACATTATTATGTTATAAATGTTATGTAAATAGACCTGCGATAGCTAACATCAATTTTTTAGGCCATTTCCTTGGATTCAAGTTGGAAATTCACTATATTTTTCATATTTTTAAATAATTTTCATTTCCTTTCTTTTGATTTCATTCTTTGTTATATGTAAGTATTTGAATTAATTTATTTTATGTTCACTCTCTTAATTTCTTATTATTTATTTTCTCTTAAGATGGGATAAGAATTATTGAGTGACCATTTTTCTATAAGATATTTTAATTTATATGCTCAGATAAAAAAGTGTATAATTTAACTTTTGAGGTGAGAGACTCAGTCCCCTACAAATAAATTAGTACTGACCAAACCTTTATTTTCTCGGATGTTCCCATACATAATTCTTAATTTCCTCCACAACATCCTATGTATCAAAGTGGATGAAAAGATGAAATATGTTATTTCCACACACTTTATCAATGACATTAAATTCTTTAATACCATCATGGTGATGATGATTCAACACTAGGTGTAAGGAAAATGATGACTAAAGTGTTTCTTTTGGACCAAGATATAAAGAATCAACATGTTGTCATAAAGGATTTTAAGAAAACTATACAAATAATGAATGAAACTCTCTAAAAATTCATGCAGTGGGGACTGCATGAAAAATAAGAAGAACAGGAACCACTTCCAGTGGTCTTCACTGAGGATGAAATCATGGAAGTTGAATAGAAACTTTAAAATCCTTTACTCTCATCTACCTCTACACTATTTTTTAAGGCCCAACAATAATAATAAACTCTATAAGATAAATTTATTAAGGAATTTTACCTTACTCTCAATTAACTTATTTTTTTTATATTTATCAAGTTAAAAAGACTACTCACTCACTTGTTTTTGATTTCTAAGATTTATCACTACTCTTAAAATCCTTGTATGGATATGAAACACAAATAAAGGTGATTTGATTTTAAGAAAATATGAGTTTCCACTTATTGCATTCATTTAACCTTACCTAGAGTCGCCACAAGAAGAAAGAAACTCCATACAAAACCATTGAGAGGAGTATAATTTAAATACAACATTATTTGATTCTTATTTTATGGAATTTACCTCTAACTCTCTTTATGTTGATGTTAATGATTTGGTTAATCTATTTAAATACTTGGATAATGATGTAGAAGGAGTTACCAAATAATAGAGGATGGTGTATTAATTTAAATAAGAGATCACCATATAGGGGGTGGTGATTTTTGAATAATTTGGATCACTTGTAGTGAAATAACTACCTCCTAAACAATAAGAATAATATCACATGGATAAGTACAGGAAAAACGTAGAGAACCCCTACATTCTTTTCCCTACCCCACCTCACTTCCCACTATTAATTTAGGGGATGAGACTAATTCCTTTTATTTTGGTTTAGTTTAATCATGGATTTCACTTATAGACCCCGGTAAAACACATATGTGGTTGTTTATAGAAAATAATACCTATCTACTGTTATATTGAAAATGACCATTGGAACTATCTGATTATAGTTTGTATAAACACAACACCACTTGAGGGATGACCCAAAGAATTTTTCTCTACCACTTTCTCATTTTTATCTTATTTAATCTATTATGTGCAAGTAATCTCGAAATTTATAACACAAGTAAATATTTTATAGTGTAAGAACTTGGTTCATATATCTAATAAACTCACTGTTCATTCACCATTACATCGCACTTATTAATTTTTTAAAAATTTAATATTTTTTAAAAGAGAGGAAAAAATGTGAAGTAAAATTTTAATAATGTAAACAAAAAATGGTAATATAGAAAGAAAATTTTAGTGGGAATGAGAGTGATCCCTAGGGTTCTGTCATATATTCCTTCATTGTCCCTATTAATATTGTTTAAAAATTTAACCATTAAATGAAGAAAATACCATTGGGGAATTACCATATTCCACATAAATAACTGAACTCAATAAAAACTAATATAGATTTGGGTATATTAAAAAATACCGTTCATTAGTGCTCAAAAAACACAAACTCCCTTATATTTTATAAAATAAAATTGTGGTTAATAGCATATACGACATGCAACATTGAGCCTAAAAAAACCATGAAATATTATTATTTAAATATGATTGTTATAACCTAGACGTTAAATTAGTGGGTATGAATAGAATTAACTAATTTATGAAATATATATAAATTTACAAATAAATATAAATTTATCGATAACTTTTTATTAAATAATCACCCATTTTTTAGTAAAGTGATTTTATTCTCCAAAAATATGTTTTCATCAAAAATGGTTTTTATTTATTTTTGTGAGAAAATGTTATAATTAATTTATATAAATTTAATAATTTTTATTTGATAAAAAGGATATAATTTTTGAAATCATCATATCAAAATTATCATATGGTGAAATTTTTAGATTTTTCAGAAAAGATTGATTTTTTCAATAAATAGTGAAAAATACTTTTTTTATTAAAATATATTTTTTATTTTAAAGTATTTACAAATTAAAATTATATTTTGGATTATTTTTACAAATTAAATAGTTTCTTTTTATTAATCATGGTCTAATTATAGTATTTTGAATGGATTATTTACTTGAATTCTATATAAAAACATTTTTTACACTCAAAAGGGCATTTTTCAAAAAACCGGTTTTTCATTGCATTTTATGTTTTAATAATAAATTAATTTATACCAATTTTAGAATTTTAACCTTGAAATATGGATTCTATATTTGGAATCAATAGGTTAAAATTTGGTAAATATTTCATTTTTTAATTTTTGGTTATAATAAATAGTAACCATAGTAAATTTGTGTCACTGCGATAAAGATAAATTGGGTATTTATGGTTAGAAATAATATGATAAGGAATATAAAATGACCATAAAACTTTAATTTATACTATATTATCAGTTTATTTTAGTAATTTTCATCGTATATTTGAAAATATTGCAACCTGGTTCCATATTTCTTTGATTTTTACCTTTATATTATTTTATGTAAAGAAAAGTCAAAATGTCATTCTCTTTGTTTTATTATCCCTAAATTTTTTACCTATGGATAAATAGAGGATATTTTAAATTATAAATTTTAATTTAAAATATAAATTATTTTTTTATGATGGTAATTTATTTATAATTTTTATTAACAAAATAATTTCTTTAAATTATTATGCAACACTGACACAATATTCATTCAATTAATTGAAAAATAAAATAAATGTTATTAAAAATATTAAAATAAAAATAATTTGAATTAATTATAGTGCTCCATAAATTTTTCAAATAAATATAACATTTTATATAGGTTTTAAATTATTGTTTTCAAATTCCGTTGTTTTCATGTTGTTTTTAAAGTCAAATTAATTGAATAGTTCTAAAAATGATATTAATGATATTTTATAATAAATAATATCTTATTAAATGATTTAAAATTATAAAAATCATATATTTGTCCAAGTGATTTATATATGTTTAAAAATATCAACAATAGTCCATTTATTAACCAATTATCCATTTATTTAACTATACTGATCCCTAAAGTGTACAAACATTATTATCACAGTAATTGTCAAAAATGGTTAACGCGGGTTAAAAAGAAAAAGATGACGAAAAAAGAATGATAAAAACTTGTAAAAATTTTATTTAATGATATTATTTCAACCCATATTCATCCAATATTTTAATTATATCAGTTGGATCATTTTTTCATTGAAAATTAATTTATATAAATTTAGTATTTTTTGTAATTCCAAGAGTTCCCCTCCCCTCACTTGTAAAATGGAACCTCCTCTCCTATTTTATTAACACTTAAAAATTATTTTAGTATGGAAAATACTAAATAAAGGACTTCCTAACATCCCTAAACATGTTCTATAGGTCTTTTTTGGGTAGAATTCCAGCCTTAGAGGGTTTATGGTGCAAAGAAAAGGAAAGAAGTAGTATAGTCTTTAATAGAATGTTTTAGTTTTATTTATTATTAAACCTCCACAAACATGATTAAATAATAAAACCATTATATTCCATATACTATGATTTATTTACTTAATTTTATCACTGAAATTCATCTCCTCTTGCATCAAATTGTAAATGAAATCATCATTTATGTGTACGGTGGACTTCCGCCTTGCGAACCGATTTAATTCATTTTCCATCACTATCTCTCATTGATGGTTATAATGATGGATTTAATAAATATATATCTTATTTATGATATTATTATTAATCTATGAAGGTGAAATATTTTTTACCCTTTTCTTTTTCCATTAATCGAAAATGGAAACATCGTTCATGCGTACGTACAACCTATCGTCTCTATAATCAGTGTAATTCATTTTTATCTCTACCTTTTATGGATGAATCTATATATATAATATGATATTAAATTAATGGTTAATATTTTTAATATTATGTAACTATTATCTATATATAAATTCTGAGATTTCTGAACTACCACATGCATGAAAAATGAAGCATTTTTCACCTAGAACAATGATTTTAAAAAAGAATTGTCAATTAACAGGTGGTAAGATGTTATAAGAAAATAATATATGTTATGATTCATATGAGTTTGGTTTTTTTATACATTTATAATAAATCTATATTTATTATATTGTTTTTTCTAACATGTACGAAGAAATACAATACTTGAGGTAAGGAATCTCTCTAAGACACCCTTTTCTTTGGGTTATGGACTTTCTCTCTCTAAATCACTTTATATATCTATTTAATGTTATGGGGTGCTTATAAATTTTGTATAAATGTATTTTAAATATATACCTAGCATCTTCTAGCTTCCTTTTATTGGGTAATACATGTCTTAAATTTATTTATCCAATAATTTCTTCAAGAAATTTCTTTTCATTGTGATATGAGGTAAGATTATGAAACCCATTTCATTCCATGGAAAATTATTATGTTTATGCCTTAGGATTGATTTCCTTTTGTGTAACACATAATCATGAACATTTTATTATGGGATTTCTTAAATATCACTCCAATGCATTGGGAAATTTTTTTGTCTCGTGAGATGTTATGCAAGGGATTAGGGAGTAAGCCTAATCGAGTATGGTGCTTTCTCAACCATGTCATGTTGTCTTGGATGTTATCCTTGACTTATGAATATGTCATGTTATGTGTTTCTTACACATATCCTATATTTTCATAATATTATGATACTATTTTATATATTTTATAATCCTATATGATTATTCATGAGCCTTCTCTTTTATGATATCATGTTATACCTATTACTCATATGTTATGATTCCTTATCATGTTTATTCATCTACTAGTATATTCAGCTCAACCATTTATTTTATGTCTTCCCTAGGTTGTCCTATGATTTTTTAGGATCTTAAAGGGATTTAGGACATCATTATGGAGAATAAAATAAATATATTATGTTTTATTATCCTTTTTATTTATTATGAACCCAATATTCCAAATAATCTGGGACTCATGAGCTTTGGGTTGTGTTTATTGGATGTTTATATTAAAAATAATTTTACAATATAATAAAAAGTACTAGGTTAAAATATCTGGTATCAGATCAAGGTCTGGTTATTTTTTGCGATTAATACTAGAACACTTTAGTGAAGACCCTATGAATAATTCTGAGTATATGAAAATATCTAAGAACATTGGTAAAGTATTTATTGAGTGGTTTCCATGAAATTGTATCCATATATAGATAGTATAAGTACATATGGAATTAGAATAATTGAAACTAGAAATAATAACTCCAAAAAAAATCATTGGGAATTAAATCAGTCATCACCTAGTTCATTAAAAATAGGAATTATTGCACACCCGGTTTGACACTCCAGGGGATATGCTTTGAAAATTCACAAACTCTTTATGAAAAAATTTTAAATACTTGAACGAAATTTTAGGTTAGAAAAAATAATAGGGAAATTTCCATGGATAACATAGATTTAAACAGAGAGACTCATAAGTTAGGATATATTTTTCATTTATAATTTTTTCCTTCAACGTTCTGAGCCTCCCTTCTTATATGTTTATTAGTTAATGTATTATCTTCTCATAATTCCATTATTTTTTTAATGGTATGGAATAGTGGGAGTCATTCCATCAAACAACATAATAACAAAATTTATTATTACCCTAATGATATACCTAGCCTTATAGGACTAGGATCTATGAAATTCATGCAATTTATAGCTCTATTGACTCGTACTATGAATAATAACATGAATTATGTGAAAGGCCCTCCTTCTCCTAGGAAAGTTAAATTTATAGTGGAGTATTTTATGTAAAAAAATACTCCAACATTTGGTTGAATTTTTGATCCCATCATCATGGAATAATGGATTAACTCCATTTAGAAGGTATTCTTTATCCTCCAATTCTCAAAACAAGAGAAATTTGTGTTGGTCTTTTATCGCATAGAGGAGGAAGCTAATCATTGGTGGATGTTGATCAATAACACAATATACAAAGAGGAAATTGATTCCTTGGAATTAGAATAAATTAAAAATAAATAAATATTTTCCCTGAACTCACCATCTTAAAATAGACAAGGAGTTCATTGGACTAAAGCAAAAGGAATATGATTTTATTGGGTAATACAAGACAAAATTTGCAATGATTTCACGATACACCTTTATCTTTCTAATAAAAATAAAAAGGATGGTGGAAAACTTATTTAGTGGGTTAAATATGATTCTAGGAAGATATTTAGAGAATCAAGGCTTTGACAGCTATAAATATATTGTTTTTTTGTCATTAAAGTTGAGATAGAGATTGGTAAATCTTAGTGGTCTCATGGGCTTGGAGATAAAAAGTTGAAATTTGAGTTTTCTTTGGGAGGATCAACAGATAAATCTCATCGAGGATAGAAAACCCAACATCCCATTTTTCAAAAGTGTCAGAATAAGAATCCCAAAAACTATGGGAAGAGAATTGGGAGATTCTTTATGTTTAGAAAATAGTTTCATCAGGATAATTAATGTTGAAGTGATATGAAGAAGCCCCCTAATTTTTTAGAGGAAAATAATATTTAGATCAACCCTTAGCATGTGTTGTAATGTTTCAACTATAATGAGAAAATGGATTATAGAAGCCAATTCCCTATATTAAGCATTGTCATAGACAATCAATGACAACAACCTCCAAGACCTAGTGTAAGAACCTAGTTATTCTATTGAGGTAATAATATTTTCTTTTTGGGTCATATGAGAGTAAAAATATTTAAAGGGGTTAAATACTGGCTTTAGGCCTTACATGACCAAACATGGTGGTTACACGCTATGTAACTTACCCATGTATAGTTGAAAATGGCGTGTAAGGGGAGTCGGTAGAGGGAGAAAATTTTAATAAATAAACGGAGTGTATCCTATTAGTACACACTGTGTAGTTTATTTTTTTTGGATAAAATGGGAATTAGCCTCATTTTTCTCTCTTTTGGATAGAGGGCTTGTTGGGTATCATGGAAGAACCGTTGGAGCTTATTTTGGATCCCGATTGTCCGTCCAAACTCCATTTTGATCACCATCGGATGTGTTTGAAACCAATTGGTAAGCTATCAATTCCACTTGAGCCATTCTCCATTATTTTTTCTCTCTAATAAGTTATCTTTCCCTGATAGGTTTACCTTATTTTATATATTTACTTAATTCAATACTGAATTAAAGGTTGACGCTGGATAAGGAGAGTTACATGAGGGCAAGGTAGGTGGTATTGTGCCTCTCCTTAATTTTTTAGATGAATATATGTGCTGAAGTTATATGATCCCATTTTTCTATGTCACATTGATTTATTTTCGAGCCGTTTTATTTCCTAATGATGTTTACGTAATTTAATATGTGTTATTATTTATGCGTGATGTTTATTGAGTTGAATTAGGGCCACCCATGGGTGTGTTTCCCTTGAATTCTCATTTATAGACATTTGGCCTAGGTTTCCTATGACTCAAGCCCTGTTTTCGCTATTGGGTTTCTAAAAATTAAATTAATTATAATGGTATTGAAATTGGGTTAAATTGAAATTGGATGGATTATGGGATTTGGATTAGTGTTTTACCTCATTTCCCGTGTTAAGATTATTATTTTTTAAGCCCTGTGATAGTTTAATTCACTTATTTCTTGTTATGAATGATTCCCATGTGAGTAATTATTATGTTAACCAAGTAATAGTTTAATTTAAATGTGTTTCATATTATGCCAAAATGATGATATATTAGGCTCGACCTTGTTTTACTATTATTCCCGAGGGAGAGTATTTGGTATGCCTTCAGGAGAGGATTTTTTATGCATGTGGGAAAGGATTGGTTATGTCTGTGGATGGGGTTTTTCTATGCCTAATGCTGATGTGTTGAATTGATTATCGAAATGGAGTGACTTATGACCTGTTTTCTAATCCAAAGCATAAGCATGGATTCGGTCTTCACTTTAGTTGTTTATATAATCTTACGAGGTATCTATTGAGAATCCTTTATATGGGTGATTTACAGGATTAGATCAGATCTTGAGACTTATATAATTCAAGGTAATTGAATGGATGAGTAGAACATAATGAATGAAAATATAAAGCAAGACTTGTATAATTATTTACTTTTGATTACTTCCTACTTTACTGCTTTCCATTTTTTGTACACTACTTATTTCATATACTCATTGACAGATAGGCACAAATCTTGGGTGTTTTCCTACTTGGAGTTATTTCTCACACCTTATTTGGGTCATTATTTCAGACCCACATAGATTATATAGTTTCAGATATCATTAAGGAAAAGTTCCCTTCTAGAGTTACTTGATTATTGTTAGGAGCAGGAGAGCATGGGACCAAGTTGAGGCTTTCAATGCTTCTGAGTTTTCTTTTGAATTTTTATACCTTGGTATTGTATCTTTTATCTGAATATAGTGTATCCTATTTTGGATTATTTCCTAGAACATGTGACATGTTGCATCATCTTTTGTTAGGAATGATGCCTGGTTATTTATCTTATCAATATTCCATTGTTTATTTCAGTTGTATACTATTTACTATTTCTGCAATTTTATTATTATTAATTCTATTTTATTACACTCTTCCAATGAGATCATATTTTCCCCACTATCACACCCTAGTACCTCTCTTTTAGTCGGTAGCCTATGGAATTTGGGGAAATGCACTTGAGGCCATGTGGCCAACCGGGTATAGGGCACCGGTTGAGTGAAATCTGGATCTGGGACGTTACAAAGTGGTATCAAAGGTGTTTATTTTCTGGTTTGCCTTAATTTTTAGCGACATTAGATAAAGATAATAATTAAATGGAGTTAGGTAATAAGCTATTCCTGAGAGTAGCTACCACATGTATAGGGAAAAGCTAAATTACCTCGAATTGACTTGTGAATATTTTTGTATTTTGAGCTATTACAGTTGATTAGATTTCACCATTAGGGGAAACAGTTTTTTCTTCTGTTATTATTGATATTATCATGGTTATATTTTGTTGCAAACTAATGATATGAGGGTATTCCATCTCATGCATCATATAGAAACTTGTTAGAAATCACATGTCATGCATTATTACCATTCCATTTAGACAGAATTATTAATTACATGTTGTTGTGATATATGTTGTGATAGATATTCATGTTGTTATGATATATGTCAGGATAGATATGCACGTTGTTGTGATAGGTTTATTGGTACGTGTTATGGTCGAATTGGATAGATTCCAAACCTTGGTCTCTGAGGTTTATGGGCCCTCTTGAATCAGAATTTGGTGGATCATGTTTCAGCTATATGATTAAATTGTGTTGTCATGTGCTATATATAGATGCCAAGATTGGATTCTCAGGGAGTATGGTCCCCCGAGGATCAGAATTTGTCACAAAGTTTCTTTAATTTTCAAAAATAGGGGTTATGGGGAAGTTTATGAGGCTTACTATCTGGAAACCCAGACAACACGATGTGTGGGTCCATGAACACATGCCATGTGTTCTTCCATTTGGGAAGAAATAACTTTTTTTCATCTAAAATCTGTGTACCCTATGTACACATCGTGTGATAGATAATCGTGTAACCAGCCGTGTGATAGAAAACATGGGTTGTTGAGTTTTGATCAGAACACGTCGTGTACTATTGGTACACACTGTGTTTTTTATATAGGCAGACCCCATGTGAATCTGTTCATGTATAAGTACATTTCCAGGAGGTGAGACTTGTCTACACACCATGTAAAAATCCTACATGTCGTGTACCTGGGGTGTTTACATGCCTATCTGTCAGAACTACACGACCATATAAGATCTTAAGTGTACACAATGTTTATGGTCCCTACACATTGTGTACTCATCTTTGGTTAACTTTTGAGGGCTTTCTGCTCATGTTTAGTTCTTGTAATCTTGAATTGTGAACCTTTATCACAACCTGAATCGAGGTGTGTGCTTGACCTTGTAGATACATGCCTCCACGAAGACCTCCAGTTGTATTCTAAGATAGTGGCTATAATCATACCTCAGAGGTGGTAGGCCATGGGCTACCAGTGGATCCTATAGTTGTGCCAGTTGCAGCACCAGTTGTTATTCCAGATGTAGGTGCTGATGCACAATTATGTGAAGTCTTAATGAGGTTTATAAAGACCTTCTAGGGAGTACCTCAACCTACCATGTCTATGAAAGAACTGACACGAGTATTCCAACAATAACATCTGCCTAAATTTTTAGGGGATGGTAGACCATAGGCTACAAATTCATGGATGGATTCCATGATTACGATCTTAGAGTATTTGGAGATGCCTCCCAGGATGAGGGTCAAGCTCTCCACTTATATGCTACGTGATTCGGCCAAGAGGTACTGGGATTTTACCACTCAGACAAAGCGTCATCAGGACATGGAATGGGGAGATATTTAGATTTTCTTCTATGAATACTATTTTACCAAGATGCTGATGGCCGATAGAGCCGTGCAGTTCATGAATCTGGAGTAGGTCTCTATGTTAATGATGGACTAATTTTCCCGTTTCACTTAACATCAGAGATTCAAACCTATTATTATGGGTGATGAGACATCGAGGTATAAGTGATTTGTGGATGGTATCAGGAATGGCATCTGATCATAGGTGAACATTTTCAGTTTTCCTTCTGTATATGCCCTCATGAATCATGTGCTGATTACCGACCGTAATCTGCGGGAAGCTGGAGGTGCGAACTAGGGAGGTTCGGCATTGAGATCTGGTACAATCTCAACTGGGATCAAGATGCATCATATGGAGATTTCTCATGGTGATACAATCAGTCAGAATATTTATTTTGGTAGCCAGGTGATGTGTTACCAGTGCTGAAAAGATGGGAATATGAGACCACAGTGTCTGATGGATCAGTTGAGTGTCAAGATTCTGAAAAGATGGGCCATCTACAGCACTTTTTTAGGTAGTTTCCACTAGAATATAATGAGAGAGGTTTTTCACCGACTCCACATTCAGGAGCAGGGTCAGTGGCTTCTCATCAGACTGATAGCTGGGGTGCGTCAGGGCATTCAGGATGAGGTGGTGGTCGTGTCCATGGTAGCTAGACCACAAGGTTTCAGCGATAGGAGGGTGGATTAACTCTGGGTAGCCAGGCAGTATCATATGGTCATGGTATTGGTCAGACCTATGCAGTACAATAGACCCAACAAGAGAAGGATCCCAAACCCTCTATTTTCATAGGTACTATTCTAGTTACCTCTATTTTATCTTATGCACTCTTTGATATCGGGGCTTCACATAGTTGTATATCTTTTCCTATTGTAGTGAGCCTAGGGCTCTGTGATTTCTCTTCTGATGATGTTATGACACTAGACACTCTGATAGGGATAATAACGATAGGTGTGCGTCGGGGTATGGAGTGCCCCCATGAGGTTGATGGGTGTCACTTCTTTTGGGAAATATATGTCTTATAGAAGACAGACTTTGATTTCATTCTTGGAATGTACTTGTTGGTTCCTTTTTGAGACTTTGTCGATTGATATCACTGTAGGGTTAGTTTGACATCACCAAAGGGCAGATCATTTCTACATAAAGGTGAATGGGATGTCTAGGCAGGAAGAAATGGACCCCAGCATCATGGGTTGGGTGGAGTGACAACCCAGATTATGAGTCTATATCTGGATGACCAGGGGACATGTTAGATAGATTTCCATCCAGTTATTGATTATTTTAGTGATATTTTTTCGAACGACTTTTCAGGGTTACCTCTGGTGAGAGAGGTTTATTTCTCTATCAAGTTAGTATCTGGATTGCACCAGTGTCCATTCCTTCTTATAGGATGGCTATAATGGAGTTACAAGAGCTCAATAGGTAGCTAGGGGATTTGGAGTCAAATGGGTTTATCCGACCTAGTACTTATCTGTGGGGTTCACCGGCCCTTTTTGCTAAAAAGGTAGACGGTAACCTCCGGATATTAGGGTATTATTGGAAATTGAACCAGTTGATAGTTAATAACTGATATCCTCTTCCACGAATAGATGAACTCTTCGGTCAGTTCTGAGGATCTCAGGTATTCTCTAAGATCGATTTGAGATATGGTTATCACCAGGTACATGTTCGACCTACAGAAATACCTTATACCACATTTCGTAGAAGGTATGGTCTAGATGAGTATCTGGTTATGCCATTCGGTCTCATGAATGCGTTAGCAGTTTTCATGGTCTTGATGAACCAAGTATTCCATCCTTACATGGATTCTTCTATGGTGGTTTTTGTGGATGATGTCTTGATGTATTATCACAATTGACACGACCATACCCACCATCTAGAGATCATTTTGAATACACTAAGAGGGAATCAGTTATATTCTAAGATCACAAAGTGCCACTTTTGGATATACAAGATTCACTTATTGGGTCACATTATATCCGAGATAGGAGTATCAGTGGACCCATAGAAGGTGAGGGCAATATTTTCTTGGGAATAGCCCAAGAATGTGTTTATCATAAAGAGTTTCTTGGGGATAACTGGGTAATACAGGAACTTTATACAGTACTTATCATTCTTATTAGCATCATTGATGGTCTTGACTAAGAAGCACGTGAGATAGCCTTTTAGGAGCTGAAGGGGAGACTAACATCAGCACTAATCAAGATACTTCCAAAGCAGGCCAAGAGCTATACATTCTACTGTGATATTTTAGGTATTGGTCTAGGAGTAGTGTTGATATAGGGAGATCACGTTGCGTTGTATGGGTATCAGAATTTGACACTTCACGAGATGAATTACCTTATTCATGATTTGGATTTAGCGATTTTTGTACATGTGTTGCACTGTTGGAGACACAATTTACTTGGAGAGCATTTTGTGGTGTACACAGACCACAAAAGTTTCAAATACATCTTTTCTGCATGTGAACTTAACCGGAGATAGAGAAGGTGGGTGGAATAAATTTAGTGTTTAGATTTTGATCTTACCTACACACATGGTATGGGAAATTAAGTGTCTGATTCATTGAGAAGGAGGACTCAGATACAGGCGGTGTAGGAGACAAGTGGTGAGTGGCGGCTTATGTCCTTGTTCTCTGAAATTCATTTTGAGGTGAATGATAGTCGAGGACTGACTTTCCATTCTTATTTAGTTGTGAATTATAACCTACTGGACTGAGTGAGGATGAGGTAGCTATCAGATTCTGAGGGTCTAGTCCTGCGGGAGAGTGTAGCAGGCGAGGATCCACCTCATGGTTAGATGGTTGGTGATGATGTTATCTTGTGTATCCATGGATGTGTATGGGTTCCAGTAGAAATACTTGTGGAGTTGATACAGTAGTTTCATGATTTATATTGGGAAGTTCATCTTGGAGTTACCAAGATGTAATGTGAATTGCATTTTCATTACTGGTGGATGAGTATAAAGAGAGAGGTTGCTGGTTTTGTTATGAGGTGTTCCACCTGTCAGCAGGTGAAGGCAGAAAATCAGCAGCTAGATGGTCTTTTATAGCAGTTACCTATTCTGGAGTGGAAATTGGATGATTTCATGATGGATTTCATGACTGGGTTACCAAGGTCATCCAGAGGTAATGATGTTGTGTGGGTGGTGGTTGACAAACTTATGAAGCTCACTCACTTCTTGTAAATCAAGGAGACCTTCGGTGTTGATAATCTAGGGAAGCTGTATATTCGTGATGTGGTTTTACTTCATGGGATCCCTAATTCTATCATTTTAGATAGGTATTCCCACTTTATGTCTCTTTGATGGAAAATTTTTCAGAGGGTGCTAGATACACAGGTACATATAAGCACATCATAATTCCCTCATATTAATGTCCAATCAGAGTGTACGATAAAGGTGCTGGAGTAAATGTTGTGATCATGCCTCATAGAATTTGGGGGAACTTGGATGAAGAATATTCCCCAGGTTTAATTTGCCTAAAATAAAAGTTTCTAGGACACTATAGATATTGAACCTTATGAGGATTTGTATGGTAGGCCATGTCAATCACCCTTGTGCTAGCTGGAGGTGAGTGAGGTAGTTTTACAAGGACCACATCTCGTGCAGGAGGCTTTTGAGAAGGTCCAGTTGATTCATAAGAGGATGGATACTGCGCAGTCTCATCAAAAATCTTATGTCGATCTCCGTAGAAGACCTCTAGATTTTGAGGTTGGGGATCAGGTTTTCTTGCGTGTTTAACTGAGGTTCGGACACTAGTGGATTAGGAAACAGGGTAAGATTTCACCTTTATATGTCAGGCTGTTTAATATTATAGAAAGGGTCGGGCCAGTTTTCTATCGTTTGTTGTTACCTAAAAGGTACTGATCCATGTATGACATCTTCAATGCATCTCAACTACACCACTATCACTCAGACCCATCTCCCATTTTTTTAGCATGAGGAGGTTGAGCTTCATATTGATGCGTCTTTTGAGGTGCATCTGATTCACATTTTGGATCTTAGGATAAAGGATCTTTGAGGCCGGTCAGTTCCTCTAGTAAGGATGCTATGGATGTATGGTTAGTTGAAGGACGGGACCTTGATGCGGGAGGCCTACATATGTACTCAGTGCTTAGATTTATTCTCAGATATTTCTTCACAACCCTTGGAAGGGAAATTTGGGGATGAATTGATTTAAGGGGGAAGTTTGTAAGAACTCAGTTCCTCTTTTGAGGTACGAATATTTTCGTTTCGGTTCATATAAGAGGAAAAATAGTTAAAGGGGTTCCTTTTTCGCTTTATGCCTTACACATCCAAACTTGGTTGTCACATTCCATGTACTATTTCGTACACGCCATGTAAATTACCCTTGTTTGGTTGAACATGTCATGTAAGGGGATTTGGTAGAGGGGTTGTTTTAGTACTTACATGGTGTGTATCCTATTAGTGAACACTTTTTAGTTTCTTTTTTTGTTAAAATGGGTAGTAGCGTCATTTTTATGTCATTTGGATAGAGGGATCATCGAGTATCATGAGCAGCATAGTTGGAGCTCATTTTGGATCCCTATATTCCATCATAACTCCATTTTGATCATCATTGGATGCATTTGAACCCAATTAGTAAGCTCTCAATTCTTATTGAACTATTCTTCATGATTTTTTATCTCTATGAAGTTATCAAAACTTAATATTTTACCTCATTTTGTAGGTATACTTCATTCTAGCCTGAATTAAAGGTTGACATTGGACGAGGAGAGTCACACAAGGACAAGGTAGGTGTTCTTGTGCCTCTCATTAATAGTCGAGATGAATACATGTGTCAAAGTTCCATGCACTCATTTATGGGTATCACTTTGATTTATTTTAGACCTAATTTATTTTCTAATGATGTTTATGTAATTTAATATGGGTTATTATTCATGTGTAATGTTGATTTCCTTGAATTAGGGCCACCAAATGGGTGTGTTTCCCTTGAATTCTCATTTATGGACATTTGGCCTAGGTTTTCTATGAGGCAATCCTTGTTTTCCCCTACTGGGTTGTTAAAAATGAATTGATTATAATGGGATTTAAATTTGGTTAAATTTCAATTGGATGGATTAAGGGCTTTTGATTAGGGTTTTACCCCTTTCCTATGTTATTCATATTATTTTCTAAGCCTTGTGATAGTTTAATTTACATGTTTCTTGTTATGTATGATTCATGTATGAGTTTTTATTATTTTAACCATGTAATAGTGTGATTTACATGTGTTGTCTATTATGCTAAAATGATGATATACCAGGATTAACCCTTTTTGACTGATATGCCTGTAGGTGAGGATTTTTTATGTCTATGGGTGAGGATTTGTTATGCCTGTGGGCGAGGATTGGTTATTCCTACAGGTGGGGTTTTTCTATACCTACGGGTGAGGTGTTGAATTGAATATTAAAATGGAATGACTTAAGACGTGTCTTCCATGACAAATCACAAGCTTCAATTTGGTCTTCACTTTACTTGTTTAGATAATCTTCTAAGGTATCTATTGGTCATCCTCTATATGGGGGATTGATGGGCTTAGGCCATATCTCGAGACTTATATAATTTAATGTAATTGAATGGTTGAACTAAACATAATGAATGAAAATGGAAAATGGGACTTGTAGGATTGTTTACTTTTGAGTACTTACTAGTTTACTTCTTTTCCTTTTTTATACACTACCTGTTGCATATACTCAGTGACAGATAGGCACAGATCATGCGTGGTTGCCTACTAGGATTTATTTCTCACACCCTATTTGGTTCATACTTTTGGTCCCAAACAGATTATATTGTTACAGGTGTCGTTAAGGGAAAGTTCCTTCTACAGGTACTCGATTGTTGTTAGGACCCAGAGAGCATGGGACCAAGCCGAGGATTGCGATGTTTCTAAGTTTTCTTTTGTATTTTTAAACCTTGGTATTGTATCATATATATGACTGCATTGTATCCTATTTTGGATTCTTTCCTAGAACATGTGACATGATACATCATCTTTTGTATGAAATAATTCATGGTTATTTATCTTATCATCCTTATATTGTTTATTTTAGTTGTATGTCATTTTCTATTCCCAATATTGTATTATTATTGATTTCATTGAGTTAAGATATACCAATGAGGGAATACTTTCCCCACTATGACACCCTAGTCCCTCAATACTAGTTGGTAGCATCTGGAGTTTGGGGAAGTGCACTTGAGCCAATGTGGCCAACCAGGTATGGGGCACCAGTTGAGTGGCATCTGGATACAGGATGTTACACCTAGAGAAAATGTAACGGAATATGTTATCACTGTTGATAAGGAGGGCCTTCAAAATTATGTGGTGATAAGAATGATATTTATTCATTCAATAATAGTGATTGTACTTTTTTATTCCTGTTCTACCCATTCTTTCATATCTTGTATGTTTAGTATAATTATTCAAACAACGCCTCAAAACATGGTGTTTGAACTATCAATGAGATAAGAAAATGGGGAAATTGTTGCATCCCGAGCATATAACTCATCCACAATCAATGTTTTTGAACTGAATCTTCAATAAAATATTTTCTTACTTCCTTTAGTAGAGTTTGAATCTATATTGGTCATGGATTGACAATTCTTATATTAATACATTATCAACTGTTTCAAGAGGTAGATCACTCTGCACATCCTGATTTATATTCCAATTGTTTATAAGCGTAAGGAAAAGGATGAATCTCGTTTGAAAAATTCTTTTCAAGCATGGATATTATTTTATTAAGAGAAATAATATCAACCTATAATAATTTATACAAAGTAGATAATCGTGCTTTAAGACATACCCATTATGAGGGATTATAATGATGTATTACCTGAAGAGTTGTATGGAATTCCTACTGACTAAGAGGTTGATTTCTAATTGAACATATACCTAGATCTCTTTACATATCCAAGATTCCTCATGGAATGTCCATTGTTAAGTTGAAATAATTGAAAAAGTAGTTACAATAGAGTCATGAAAAGGGTTTTATGTGCTTGAGTGCATCACCATGGAGTGTGTCGTTCCTCTTTATCAAGAAGAATGATGGTTCAATCTGTATCTTTATTGATTTTCATAAACTCAACAAAATCATGATAAAGAAAAAGTATCCCATTTTATCGATAGAAGCCTTGTTCGATTAACTATATGGGGCCCAATATTTCTATAAAGTGGACCTTTAGTCAGAATTCACTAATTAAAGGTGAAAAAGAAAGATATTCCCAAAAATTACTTTAAAACATAGTACAGACAATATGATTACATAGTGATTCCCTTAGGAATCATGAATTTTCCAAAAATAATTATGGATATAATGAATAGAGTGTTTAGAGAATACCTCAAAAAAATTCGTAGTATTTATAGATGATATTATTATATACCCCAAAATAAATGAGGTGCGTGAGAAGAATTTGAATGTTGTTATAAAGGCTTTTTGAAATATGAAGCTATATAAAAAGTATAGTAAATGTGAGTTCCGAATGATGGATGAACCATTATTGGGGAAAATTATCATCAGAAAAGGTATATCCATGGACCTTTCTAAGATAAATGCATTTAAGGAAAGGATGATTCTAGAATTTGTAATGAATATCTTTGTTTCCTTGAACTACCTAGGTATTATCACTGATTTTTTAGAAACATCTCTAAATTATCAAACCTGTTAACCAAGATGACTTAAAAGGGGTTAATTTTCATAGGGAATGATGAATGTAAAGATAGATTCAAGGGATTATAAAATATGCTTATCACTATACCATTCCTCACACAACCCTTGAGTAGGGAACCTTTTCAGGTATATAGAGATGCTTCAAAGAAGGTTTTGGGATGTTTACTAATGAAAAATGAAAAATTGATAGCCTACTCCTTTAGGTAGTTGAAATTTCATGATTAAAAATATCCAAAACTTTATCTGGAGTTTTATTTAGTGATCTCCACATTGAAAATATGTATTCATTATCTCTATGGGGAGAAGAGTGAAATATATACGAATTAAAAGAACCTAAAATTTATGTTCACACAGAATAAGCTTAATATGTAACAATGAAGATTTTTAGAGATGATCAAGGACTACGACTTATTAATTCACTACCTAATGGGAAATCAAATAAATTAGATGATTCTAAAATTAGAAAGTATATGAAAACCTTATCATAGATGATAATTGAATAAGATCCAATATTCAAAGACTTGCAAAGGATTGACATGGGAATCATAAAGGAAGGATTATAATTTTTCCTTTATCAAATGATTACTCAACCATCCCTTTTAGATACGATAAAGGATACTCAAAGTAATGATGTGTAAATTCATAATAAGGGGGAATCTATAAGAAAAATGAAATCCTTAAGGTTTAAAATTGATTAAGTAAGAGTTGTAATTTTTGGGTTAAGACTATGTGTACCATTAAATCATATAATAAAGAATAAATTTTTGACGTATTCACATAAATTGGATTTCTCCATCCACCTAGTGATCATAAATATGTATTGGGATCCGTGAGAGCACTATTGGTGGGGAAATATAAAGAAGAATATTATATAATATACTTCAACATGCTTGGAATTTCTAGAAGTGAAGGCTAGAAGTAATAATTCCAAAGGTATGATGTAACTATTATTCATACCTATATGGAAATGGGAAACATAACTACATAATTTTTCACTATTCTTATAAATACATCAATAAGAAATAATGTTATATGAATTGTGGTGGATCCTCTATTGAATACTACTCATTTCATTGTAATTTGAGAGGACTTATCACTAGATTATCTTACTAGGATATAATTCATAGAAGTGTTGAGGTTTCATGGATCCCCATTACCTATTGTATCTGAATGAGATATGATATTTACATTCAATTTATGGAAAAGTCTCAAACATTATCTAAATAATATGTTGAACTTCAGTATGAATTATAACAAAAGAAACAGATATCCAATCTAAAAGGGATATTTTGAAACTGGAATACATGTTAAGATAATGCTTGATGGAATTCAAAGGAGTATAGAATCAATATGTTCCTCGGTTTGAGTTCTCGTACAATAATAGCTTTCACTAAATCATCCAAATGGTTCCTTATAAAATCCTTTATGGGAAGAGACGTAGGACACCTATGTGTTGGGATGAAGTTAGTGAATAAAAGCTATTGGGACCTTAAATGGCTGAATAAATGGTAGAAAAGGTCAATACCATTCAGTAACACATCAGGGTTAATTATAGTAGACAGAATAGCTAAACTAATAATCATTGACGAGACCAAGAGTTTGAGGTTTGAGATAAATTGTTTCTCTGCATATCAACATAGAATATAGGCATGAGATTCAGGATGAAGGTAAAGCTAATTCCTATATATATTGATCCCTTTGATATTATTGATCACATTGGAGTTGTGGCCTATCTACTAGTACTCCCACCATCCTTATCTTAAGTACATGACATGTTCCATGCATCCTTATCAAGGAAGTACATTATAGATTCCTCGCATGTACTAAATTTTGAGGTGGTATAAATGGAAAATGATCTCTCTTATGAGGAGAATCTAGTAAATATATTAAACCAAATAGATAAATTTCTATGCAATAGAATAACTCACTTAGTCAAATAAATATGTTGAAACCCTGAATGCGGGGAAGAAGCATGGGAACCAGATGAATCCATGAAGCAGAAGTACCCTCGCCTATTTTCAACTTACTATGAAATAAAAAAAATAAGGATTATTTTTCATAAGGGAGTAATAATATAACACCTGATATTTTTAAAAGAAAACTATGTTTGATAGCGTATACAATTCACAACAACCTGTATAAATGAATCATGAAATATTATTATTTAAATATGACTATTATAACATATCCATTAAATTAACTAGTATAAATTGGATTAACTTCTATATGAAATATATACAAAGTTACTACTCAATAAAAATTTACAGATAAGTTCTTAGAAAGTAATCAGTAAATTTTTTGTAAAGTTATTTTATTCATCAACAATATGTAATCTTCAAAAATGACTTTTATAAATTTATGTTAGAAAAAATTATAATTAATTTATAGAGAATTTATAAATTTTATTTAATAAAAAGGATATAATTTCTGAAGTCATCATATTAGAATTAGATTATGGTAAAATTTTGATATTTTTCAAAAAAGTTTTATTTTTCAATAAATATTGGAAAATACTTATTTTTATTGAAAATTGTATTTTATTTTAAATTATTTACAAAGTAAAATTATATTTTGGATTAATTTTAAAATTTAATTAATTCATTTTTATTAATCGTAATCCAAATATAATCTTTGGAATGGATTTTATACTTGAATTTGGTATAAAAACATTTTTTATACTTAAAATTCATTTTTTTGAAAAACTTTTTTTCATTCTGTTTTATGTTACAATTTTAACTTAATTTCTGAAACTTATAAATATTGAAAAATTAATTCCATATTTGTAATCGTGAGGTATAAATTTTTTAAATAGGTTCCTTTTTTTCATTATGAATAGTAACCTTAGTAAATTTGTGTCATCACAATATGGGTAAATCATATAATTAAGGTAAAAAATAATATGATAAGTACTAAAAAAATATCCCCAACACTTGGATTTATACAATTTTATGAGTGGAGATTAGATATTTCCATCCATGTTTCGACAATATGGCAACTTGTTTCCATATTTCTTTGATTTTGGTATTTATATTATTTTATGTAAAGAAAATTCAAAATGCCATTCTCTTTGTTTTATTATCTCTAAATTTTTGACATAGGGATAACTATATGATATGTTTGATTATAAAATTTTATTTGAAATAAAAATTATTTTTTATCATGTAGATTTATTTATAATTTTTAGTGATGAAATAATTACCTTAAATGCTTACGCAACGCCAACATAATATTTATTCACTTAATTGAAAAATAAAATAAATAAATATAAAATATTAAAAGTGATATAATATGAATGAATTATTGTGTTACATGAATTTTTTATATAAATATAACGTTTTATTGATGTCTGAAATTATTATTTTTTCATTTTTTTCATTTTTTTAAAGTCAAATTAAATGAATAGTTCCAAAAATGACATTAATGTTATATTATAATAAATAATATTTTATAAAATGATTTAAAACTACTAAATAAAATTATTTTTACAATTTATTGGTATATGTTTAAAAATGTAAAATATGGTCCATTTATAGACCAATTTTCTTTTTAAAGTAACTATATTGACCCTTAAAGAGTAAAAACTTTGTTATCGTGGTAATTGTTAAAAGGGGTTAATTTGGGTTTAAAACAAATATCTAAGGATAAATGAAAATATAATCTTATTAAAAATTTATTTAATGATATTATTTACATACATATTCATCCTATCTTAGAATTATATTATTTTGGTGCCTTTTTTCATTGAAAATTAATTTATATTAATTTAATATTTTAAGTAATTCTAACAATGCCCCTCCCCTCACTTATAAAAGGGAATCTACTCTTATTTTTTATTCACACTTAAATATATTTTTAGTTCATAAAATCCATACCAAGATACATTAATAAAATCCATACACATGTTTTAGATATATTTTATTTGTATAATACCAACTTTATAGGGTTCAATGTGTAATGAAAAAG
This sequence comes from Viscum album, assembly GCA_963277665.1. Lineage (NCBI taxonomy): Eukaryota > Viridiplantae > Streptophyta > Magnoliopsida > Santalales > Viscaceae > Viscum > Viscum album. Next base: position 670,088,398 of record OY728167.1, read on the forward strand.
AAGTTGTCCAAAGAAGAGGTAAAGTCTTTAACTGAATATTTTACTATTATATTTTATTTTTTATCCTTTATATCCTCTTAAAACTAGATGAAATAATAATACCAGTATATTCCATAAACTAATATGTTATTATGTTAATGTAATCACTTAAATTTATCTCCTCATCCATCAAATAGGAAACAAAATTTTCTTTCCTGTGTACGACAGACTATGCCTTGTGGACGGATGTAATTTTTTCCATCACCGCATCTAAGAAAATTGATATAATGATGGATTTAATAAATATATATGTCATTTATGATATTATTATGATTCTGTAAAGGTGGAATACTATTTAACTTTCTTTAATTCTATCCATTGAAAATGGAAACAACGTTCCCTAGTATATACGTCCTACTATCTATATGAACGGTGTAATTGATTTTTTTATATACCTTTTATGGATGAATCTAAATATATATATATATATATATAATGAATATATATGATATTAATATCGTGGTTAAAATTATAGAGATGGTGGAACCATGTCCAATTAATAAAGATTGAGTCTACTATACCAAGACATTCATGAAAAAACAAAGCATTTATCACCTCAAATAGTGATTTTAATAAATAATTGATTATGAACATGTGGTAAGATGTTATAAGAAAATCATGTACAGTATGATATATATGAGTATGGTTATGGAATACATGTATAATAATTCTATATTTTTTATACAATAGTTTCTAATGCATATTAATAAAGACATGACTTATGGTAAGGGATCTCTCTAAACCACCCTTTTTCTTTGGGTTATGACCTCACTCTCTCTAAATCACTTTCTCTCTATTTTTAGTGGTATGGGAGGCTTATGAATTATAAATATATTTTTCTCACATATATACCAAGATTATTCTACCTTCCTTTGATATGGTAATACATTCTTTAAGTTTATTTCTCAAATGTATTCTTTAAGAAATCTCTTTTAATTATGAGACGAGGTAAGATTGTGAAACTCATTTATTTCAATGGGTTATTCTTATGTTTATGAATTATGATTGATTTGCTATTGTTTCACACATAATTAAGAACATTTAATTATGGGTATGCCCAGATATCACTCTAATTAATTGGGTAAAGTTTTTTTCCCCTTAGACTTTATGTATGGGATTATAGAGTAAACCTAATCCACTATGGGACTCTGTTCACCAAGTGATGTTATCTTGGTAGTAACCCTTGATTTTTAATTATGTCGTGTTTTGTGTTACTAACAAGTTTACTATGTTTCCAAGATTTTATGATACCAGGTCCATTATTTTATGCTCCCATGTGAATACCTATGAGTCTTCTCTTTTATGATGCCATGTTATACTTATGACTCACATGTTATTTATTCTTCTTATGTTTATTCACTTATGTGGGTTTTTAGACCACCTTTTTATTTTATGTATCTCACAGGTTATCCTATGAAGTTTTAGGAGCTAAAAGTGATTTAGGAGATCATTATGGAAAATTAAATAAAAATTTTGTGTTTAAGTTTCCTTTTGATGTATTATGAACCTAGTCTTCCAAAGACAGTAGGACTCATGATCTTTGGGTTGTGTTTAAACTATGCCAAAATAGGTATTTAGTGGTGGTTTAAACTGATGTTAAATCATTCTGCGACAATTTTGAAAAACTGCTGCCAAATTGTGCGTCGGTAATCAATTAGTGGTGGCTTTTCAAAACCGTCCCAGAACAATTTATCAGTGATTTTTTAAAATCGAGGGACTCATTTAGTGATGGTTTTTTTAATTTATTATTTTATTATCGTATTATCCTCATAATTTATTTCTTTATTTATTTATTAATTATTATTTATTTATTACTTATTTATTTATTACTTATTTATTTATTATTTATTTATTATTTTTTTATTATGTATTTTTTATTTTTTATTTTTTATTGTTTATTGTTTATTATTTGTTTTTTATTCTGTATTATTTATTATCTATTATTTATTATATATTCTTTATTCTTTATTCTTTATTATTATTGTTATTGATTTTTGAATTATCATAATTAATTAAATTTATGATTTATTATTTATTACCATGCATATGCACATGTCATACATATATCTTATATAGAAATTATATGTTCGGGGGGATTTGAACCACTTACCTCTTGCTTATTTTCCAGATACTTTACCACTCTTGTGGGCTCTAAATGTGGTATGGCTCATACATATGCAATGGGATTCATGCCCACTAGACCTACAGGACATGTATTGAATAAATAAGGCATGATTGGTGGGTTATCCTCTAGGGGCTATAGCCTTCCATTTCGGCCAGTGTGTGAGGTGTGTGTATGTTTAATTGTAATTATACCACAAAACACATAATATATATAATATATGATAAATAAATAATCAATTAATATATAATAGAAAATAGATAAAAAATATTAAATATTAAATAATAAATAATAAAATAAGAATAAATAAATAATGAATGAATAATGAATATATAATAAATAAGTAATTAATAATAGTTTAGTAATAAATTAATAATAAAATAATAAAGTAATAATAAATTAATAATTAATGTATAAACAATAAAAAATTAATAAATAAATAATAAACAGGTAAATAAGAAATAATTAATAAAATAATAATGAAAAATAAATAAATAATAAAATTATAATAAATTAAAAATAAATTAATAAGTAATGTATACATAATAAATAAATAACAAAATAATAAATACTAAATTATTTAATAATAAACAAATAAATAATATATAAATAATAAAATAATAATTAATTGATAAATTAAAAATTTACAAATAATACATTAAAAATAAATAATAGATAAATAAATATTAAATAAATAAATAATATATAAGTAAATAAGTAAATGATAAATAAATAAATAGTAAATAAATAAATAATTAATAATTAATGAATAAAAATTAATAAATATTAAATTAGAAATTATATGTGGTAGATAAATAAATGATAAATAAACAATAAACAATAAATAATAAATAGTAAATAGTAAATAAATAAAATAAAATAAGTAATGGATGTAAATATCTATATATATATGAAAAAATTTACATAAATATGTATAAACACACATTAATGTTATATAAATATATATAAACACACTCAAATATATAATTGGATATTAATATATATATATATAAAAATAGAAGAAAATATAAATATCTATATATATTTACACATATATGATATAAAAATATATAAATATAAATATGTATAAATATTCGTAAATATATATAAATATACACAAATATTCATAAATTCAAATAAACAGATATATATAATTGATAATATATTACCAAAAGAGGGGAAAGCACAATAATTGCAACACCATAAAATCAATATGAATGTAAATCAATGGAAGAAAATCACAAACAATATAAAAATCATATGAAGACACTCTTAAAAAAAGTTGAAATCTCATCAAATGTGTATGATATATATATATATATACTTGTTATATATTAATATTTATTTACATATATTATAATATAAATATAAATATGTATATGTTTATCAATACAGACACATATGTATATATAAATATTATATATATATGTGTGTGTGTGTGTGTGTATATTCTATAAATTCATTTTTATACTATATTAAATGATAATGATATATTTATGTAAAAATACATTTATATATGATTTATACACACAAATATTTATATATCTATGTATTTATTTACATATATATGTATTTATTTACATATATATGTATTTATTTACATATATTATAATATACACATAAGTATATTTTTTTTATTGACCCACACATGTTTATATATAAACATTACTTGTATAGGTATATATACATACTAATTCATTTTTATAAGGAAAATGAAATCGATAGTTATTTATTTTAAATGAAGTGAATAATAAATATTTATTTCTATATGGTTTAAAAGATTAAAAATACATTTCAATATAAATACGTATTTATATAATTAATTTATTATAAGTAAATATAAGAAAATATGAATATATTTAATTATAAATAAAAATACATTGTTAAAATTTATAAAAATTGAAAACCATAATATAAATATGAATTTAATCCCTAGAATTAAATTCACCCCCCATTGAAAAAACATAATAATACCCTTAAACAAGGATGAAATTCCATTAAATGTTAAAAAATTGGGATAACCTGGATAAAAACTCATTTTTTTAGGCCTTATGAGCCTTTTCGATCCTTAAAAAATTGACCAAAGTTCTACCTAGTCACTAGAGCATAGATCTCACCATAGCCTTCAATTTGATATGTTTTAGGGCCCAAATAGACACCCAGATCAAAATTTATGTCCTTTTGAAGTTTGAGTTTGATTTCTAACTTTTCTTGAAACTAAAATAAATTATATTCTTTTAATTATTAAAAAAATTAAATATAATTTAGTTTTATTTAATTCCATAAGATTTGATTTGATTGGTTGTGGAGAAAAAATGGAATCTTGGATCAATAGTTATGGTCATTTGATGTTGAAGTCTGATATTCTAGTTATTGAAGATTTTTTTTAAGTTTCAAATTATTATAAACTAATAATTATAAATATTTATTAATTGAAAAAAGATAATTATTTAAAATTATAAATAATAAACTATATATGATAGTAAACAATAACTAATAAATCATAATTAATAATTAAATATTTTAATTTTTATTTTAATTTGTTTCCATTAATTTATTGGCGGTTTTAAAAACCCACTGGGAAAAATGAATTTACATTTTGTTTTGAATGAAAAATAAAAAATAATATATATATATATATATATATATAATTTAGTGGAGGTTTTTAAAAACTTTGCTAAAAACTGCTGTGAAAAAATCACCCCTAAATCTATTTTTTCTTTAGTGTTATTGGATGCTTATATTAAAAATCATGTAATAATATGTTTAATAGGGTTGGGTCTATATAAAAATGTGGATAAAAGAACCCCTTTGTCACTGATTTTTAGCACTGATAAAGGGTTCCCTTTTTCAATATTTTTTAGCATTGATAAAAGGTATATTTTATAATATATATATGTGTATATATATCATTAAAAAGTTATTAATATATAAAAATATTTATATTGATATATATATATATATAATATATTTTATTAAATATAATTTATATAATACTAAATATATATTCAAACTTAATATATAACATATTTAGTGGAAAATGTTTTATAAAATATTTATAAATTAATATTATGTAATAATTTTCTAATTATTATCATGTAACATTCATTTAATAACAATATGATGATAAAAAACTAAATAAATTAATGAACGATCTAAAGTTAGTTGAAAACATAAATTGAACTTCAAACAGCCATATATTTTGATCTGAGTGTCCTTTTAGGCTCTACCACTTATCAAAACATATCATATGAAATGATATATGACATATTAATTAAAGAAAAACCAATTCATTGTTCTTTAGGGTCAAAATTTCCCAGAAGGACTCCAAAACAATGTTATTTGTTGGAGTGCCCTGGTTTTTTAACATTAGATGGAATTTCAACCTTGTTTAAGGGAGGAATTTATATATTTTTTTGATTAATATTGAATTTATTTTCAAAGATTACTTTCATGTTGATATTATGGTGTTCAAATGTTATAATGTTTTATATTGTACTGTTATTTATAATTAAATATATATATATATATACATATTTGTATATATTTATATATATAAATTTAACTTCATAAATAAATAATTAAACTTTTTTAATCATGAAATATATTTCTCATTATATAAAACATATGGAAATAATTATTATCACCTTTATTTAAAACAAGATCTGACCATTTTTTACATTATAAAAATGTATTAATATATATATATATGTATATAAATGTATATATAATATTTTCATTTACATATGTTTGTGTGTGTGATAATAAATGGATATATATTTATATTTATATTATAATATATGTAAATGAATATTAATATATAATATATTTAAATAAATATAAGTTATTATATATCTTATATATACATACCCAGACATATTTATAAATACTCACAAACACATAAACTTTTATTCTATAAATGTATTTAAAATTAATTATATAAATATATGGATAAAAAATATTATGTAAATATATACATAAATATCATAAAATATATGAGAAAACAAGATAGGGTGGTGGTAAATGTGTTTTATTTTAACCCATGGTTCCCAGATTCGAGTCCAGGCATGCGCGGGTGAGTAGGTGGTGGGAAAGTAGTCAAATACTGATAAAGGGAGGTTATGAGAACTGAAAAAAGGGGAGTGTTGGCCGACTTTGTGTGTGAGTAAGAGATAGATCTATTTGAGACTGATGACATGAGGGGGACATATGCAGATGGGGCAGGAAGGGTGGGCCATGAAAGGGAGATAAAATAGAAAATAATCTAATTTTATCAGTACTGATAAAGGGGGTCTTTATCAGCACTTTTTTAGGACTGATAAATACCAATATTATGAGTTCTTTTTTAGAACTAATAAAAAAACACAAATTTTTAAAGTTATTATAATTTTAATGCTTTTTAGCATTGATAAAGCGTATTTTGAGCACTGAAAAGGGGGATTCCGTATTAGGGGCACCATAAAATTCTCCTTGGTACACTGAATCCAATATCCTTCATGGTAAAACATAATAGATGTACCTTTTTTATTGAATGCCATTATTCTGACACCCCAATTTTTTGAGTATATTTCAATTCCTTATCCACCATATTACACCATAAGTAGAGTAAACAAGGACAATGGAGGGAGAATTAAAATATTGAAATAAGAGATGAGGATGAATTTGTAAAGTGGAAATTAGTATTCCACCTAACCACACTCTCCATATAAGGCCCCAACCTTAAACATTACATTATATTGAATTAAGTTAATAATTCACATTGAGGATTTTTTAGGTTTAGATTTTTAGAGAATTAGGCCATAGGTTACTACATTGTATCTCGAATATTATAAAGTAGACACTTCTACTCATTATCCATTTTTTTCATAAAATAAAAACTCTTGAAAAAAAAGTTTCATGTTTAGTTCCATATTTTTAGACAACATGACTTTTCCTTGATCCCATCCTTGACCCTATTCATCTTTAATTCCTATGAAAAACTTTTCAAAACCTTGAGATGAGCATTAAAAGCTCAGTAAGGGATACAAAAAGAAGGAAAACTGTTAGTTTTTTCAAAACAACAAGTAAACAATGAATACTTTATCATAAGTAATACTTTTCACCTTTATGAAGTACTAAATACTCTTCATTGAGTAAAATCTCATTTCTTACCCTTTTATAACAAAAATATATCCATAAAACCCATATAAACCACACATAACATATAAAGGTAACTTGAGACATAAATATACTTAAATTGAATAACCATACGGTCTACTTCCACACCTATCACTAAATCTAATAGCCATACGGCCAAATTCCATACCCAATGCATTGGAAGTTATAACGTGACCACCCATTCTTGGTTTATCATGGAACCACCCATCATTTGGTTTATCATGTAACCACCCATCAAATGTCCAAGTACCATTATATAATCATAACACATAAAATATTGAAAATATCAATATTTCACTAATAAAATTTCATTTGCAATAATAAGATATCATTGAAATAATCAATCCATTTCAAAAACCATTTTCAATACCAAAACACCAAAAAATGGAATAAGGGATTTCATTTCCTTTTAAAAACATTAAGTCTTATAAAGGAATAAAAATAACGATTACAGCTGCGGAGAGGTCATTATCACCGCATATGTTAAAAACATTCTTTTTTTGTTTAGTAAAATGATTCATAGAAAAAATATTCCCTTTGAATGAAAATAAAATTCTAAGGGGTTTATTATACACCGTATAAAATAAGGATTTGTATATTATTAAAACATGCCTCAATGAAAGGATATTGAGACAAAGTCCCTTACCTCATGACTAACTTGACTTGTTCGTTATTTAATTTTCTGAATAATAAAATTAAGTTAATTTCTACTTGATTAATAACCCTTTTCAATTTTATTATTAATTTTATGTCACTTATTACATTTCTGTAACAATTAGTTAATTATTTTAGTTCATATCAGACATTTTTTCGATGTTCGGAACTTGAGTCAAAAATGAACTTGTTATAATCACAAATTGTCCATGTGGTCAGAATTCCATTATCTCTAGAATGATATTCAAGATTTATATATCATATAAATCATATATATTCAGTATATATTTATTTATAATACTCCATATCATTTGGATATATGAAAATGAAATGCACCATTCATGGAGACGGTAAGTCGTACGTAAGCATGAATGCTACTTCCATTTCATTTTTTTCATTTTTAAAGAAATGAAAACCAAATGATACATAGTTATATTATTTTTATAGTATAATATCATAGTTTATATATGTTACGTAATTTCATTAACACCATACTTTATACGTTCCATGTGTAGTATGAATGAGTCATATCACTTTGATGGTTTGGTAGTCCTCACTTCCTCAAATGAAATTATCGTATTTATGCATTATGGAAACCATAAAGGTATGCTATAAATGAAAAATAAAAAAGAAAATAAAAAATATAAATATAATATATATCACATTAAAATACAGTTTTATCATAATGGATACCATGATAGGCATTAGGAGATAATCGAACAATCATCAGTTCGTGAGGCAGTAGCTCGCCGTCCACAGAAATAGTATGTTCATTACCCATTAGACAGAGGTGTGTGTAAGGATAGTTCTAATAATTCTCATAAAAAAACCTAGTATATTTAGGGTACATATTTTATTAAGTAAAAAAATAATAAGAAGATCACAGGGAGCGAAGGAATAAAATAAAAGAAGAAAACATGAGGGAAGACGTTACCTTTAAATCGGGTAACTCACTTTGGTTTGAACCAAAAGGATTCCTTGAAGTGCCTTCTGCCTAAAGTAAGGCTTCTAGGATGAAGAGAGGCATCTTGGGAGCTTATTTGGGCAGAGTTTGGATGATCCAGTGGTCTATAGAGGTATGGGTAATGGGTTTGAGGTGATGGCCTTTTATAAGGGGGAGAGGGACACTTTAGGAAAGTTTGAAAATATTATTTTATTATAAACTGAATTTAGATTTCAAAAGGTCCCAAACTCAATAAATTATAAGATAAGATGATTATCATTCTAAATAAAATAATCCAATAATAAATATACAGGTTTTGGATAATTTTTAATCCTTATCATCTTTATTTAACCATTTGTTAACTTATTTAACCATTACGATGTCTTCTTTTATATTCATACTATATGGTTAATATATTTACTAAAAAATTACAATCAAACCACAAGTTTTTCATTAATGTCATTATTAACATTATCTAAGTAATTTTTCCAAATCATAGATTTTTTGGATTATTATATCATTTAATAAAATATTAATTGATTTAAAAACTCATTTATGTCAATTTTTATACTATTCAAATCAGGACTTTCTAAAAACATCCAAAACAACTTGATTATTTCTAATAACCTTCATTAATTCAAAGATAAAAAGTCATATTCATCTATAAAATTAGTGTATGGCATAAAAAGTTACAAAATAAATTTATTTTAACATTTATATTATCATTTACTTAAATCGTTCATTAATGAGATAATCATTACATAATCACTGTGTCATAAATAAATTTATTTATTTGATGTCTAAAAATTATAAATAAAATACCATGATATAGGAAATAATTATATCTTTCTAATGAAAATTTATAGTCAAACATATCAACTATATAACCCCACATTAAAATTATTTAAGCAAAAAAATAAATGTTTATGATATTTTAATTTTTACTTTAAATAAAAAGTTATTAATGTCATTATCTTAGCCATATGGCTTTAAAAGGCCAACAGTTCTACCCAAGGATTGTATTCGTCAACCATGAAACATCCAATAAGGCTAGGACATGTTTTGAGATAATTTTATATTATTATAATATTATTTTTACCTTGAATTACTCTATTTACCTTTAACTGCGGTAAATAAAAGTCAAAAGTTACTATTCACCAAAAATTATTTTCATCTTATTGAACCACATTTTACTTACTAATGAAAACCATGTATGTCGGATTTTTGAAATTAAATTCATAGAAGCAGAAAAATAAATGAAAAATTTGGTTTTTAACTACTATGTAGTGTTTTTCACTGTTCATAAAAAATTGAACTTTTTCTGAAAAATACCAAAAATTAACCCAAAGATAATTTTGATATTACAAATTCAAAAATTATGTATATTTTACCAAATTTAAAACATATAAGTTTCATTAATTAATATAAAATTAATTTCTGTTGTCAAAACTATAAAGCGTGTTTTTATGAAATAATAACTATCAAAATATTGGCATTTGTTTATATCCAATTTCAAAGTGAAATTACTTCCAATGACCAAAAGGGATTAAATGTTAAAAATTTAATCCAATTACACTTTAAAACCATTTAAAAATATAATCTAACCATATAAATAAATTATATTAAAAGGCAGTTTTGAATTAAAATGCATTATTTTTCACTATTCATTAAAAATGAAATTTATCGAAAAAATACCAAAATTTCATCCAAAGTAAATTTTGATGTCCTAATTCTAAATAAGAATTTTATTTTTTTCAAATAGAACATATAAAAGAGACAAAAATGAGATTTAAAAAGGGTTCTCCATCAAAAGGTGGTAAATCAACCTTTTAAAGAATATTAGAATATTTATGCTTAAAATTGGATTCATTCACATTGTAAGCCTCTAACTTTTATTTTATAAATGTACAAACATTTAACAAACATGTATAATCATATTTTAGTTAGTTTTTTTCATTCCCACCAATACAACAGTTAGGTGTTAACTACCATTTAAAATAATATTATATTATTATTTTTTCAGTATGACTCAGCCTTGTGTGCAACATGAGATTTCAGAGAAACCCATTGTTGCATGTCAGGTACGCCATCAAACATAGCACCCCATTTAAAATAAAATTATTATTTAATTCAAAAATATTAATAAATATGAAAATGTCATATTTTTTATTTACCTGTGATGTTACACTCCATGATTTATGACATTAGTATAGAAGAATAGAAAAAAATAATATAAAACATACTAGGGGACTTGAGAACTACATCCTCCTGTAGGATTCACACACTCGATATAGCTACATTACCACCATTGAATAAAGAAGAGGCATCATTAAGGGAAGAAAACAAAAATATAAAATAAAATGGGTAAAGAAAATGTATATAGCTATTGTATTTAATGGAAATTAAAATTCATAATTTCAAGTAAAATATAAAAAACCCACATTACTCAAGGAATGATCGAAGGGATAGAATGTGCCCCTTCCCATGTAGAGTGAGTGTATTTTTTTAGTTAGATAGGATCCTTACAACTTTCTTTGATACACAGGGATTCTTTATATATATCTTAGTGAAGGTAAGATGATTCCTCCGTGTTTGAGAAATTATATATCCATTATTATGCTTGGGTCAACTCCAAATAAAATCTACCAATAAAAATACTCTTACAAAATCCCATTGTATTCTTTTCTACCTTTTATTTCCATGAAAATAATTATAGGAGTGGATATACCCAAGGATATTTTGAATTTATTAAATTTACGTTATGTGGATGTATAAGTGATCACATGGTCACAATTGCATCTCTTGAATATTCTTGGGAATCTTTAGCTAGCTATTGGTGGTGTGCATATTATACCATATTAGAAAATAAATCTAGATATTCTATAGTGAATAATAAATAATTATGGACCTTTGGAATATTTCATGCAGGAGGTTATGGAGTTTTAGGTTGGATTTGGAAAACTCATCTATGTTGGGGTTCATCCCATGTGGGTTTAAAGATAAGATTATTTTTTTTTTAAATTCAATATGCGGTCTGATTTGTTTCTCATGTCGAGATGTGTTGTTTATTTCTAAAAGTGGGGTTTTATGGATTTATCATTACATGGGATTTTAGAGTTATATATATATATATATATATATATATATATATTATGTTATTCTTATAAACGGAGTGAAAAATGGCATCAAGCACATGAATGAGATAAAAAATAGTGTGGGAATTGACACATTGAGTAGAGACCAGCATGGTAGTTTTTGGGCATGGTCAACAATGAGTAGTGACAAATCAAGTTATTCAAGAACTTATTTGTTGTTCTAAACCAATTCTAGGTGTTAATTTTTGATCTTTGAAGGGTGACGTTTTGTCACATGATGATTATAAGAGAAAGTATAGAGGTGTATTTTGGTGTGCTTTTCACACTAGTTTTCTATTCTATCAATGTAATTCAGGTTTTGGAATTTTAATTGGATTTTTTAGTCTATATGATTATAATTTAATTTCTCTTAGTATCCCATAGTTATTTAATCCTCCATATTTAAGGGTTTTTTCTTGTTAAAAATATGCATCTCGATTTATTTCCGACTATAATTTTTTTTCTTCTTTCAGGTTGTAGATTATAAAAAAATCACGATCATGTTTTTATCCTTAGACTAATTTGTTTCCTCCCTAATGACTAGTATAAAATCTTGGATATTCGTTTATATTTATAATTGGATTTGGTTGGTTAATTGTAAGGGAAATTTTCCCACATAAAAATTTTAACATGAAAAATGATTTTACTCTATGGAAACAAAGAGTAAAAAAAATTTGACTGATGAGAAGATAGTGAACATGTTGAAGAAAAATCAGAGTAGTTAGAGAATATGAGTGATGGTGACTGTCAGTATATAAGAGAGTTAGCGAAAAGTATAGTCTATATGTATTTGGATTATAATACACTATGGGAGGTGGTGAATGTGATAGATATGGATCAGATCTAGGAAAATCCTGAATGAATGTATAAATCAAAATCCATCACAAATAATTTATATCTAAAAAATTATTGTATATTTTTTAAATTCTAGACAATAGATATTTAGGTAACCATATGGATGAGTTCACCAAAATTATTATGGATCTTCCTTCGGTGGTAATCAACATTGAAAATAAAATTAATGTTTTGCCTATTTAAATGGAATAATATAAATATTTTCTTCTCTAGGTTTTGTTACCAGATTCATATGATAATATTATCACAATATTTTTATTCTATAAATAAACATTAAAGTTTTTTTATTTTATTTTATCATTGTTGATGAAATAGACTTGGAAAAATACCAATGATGGTGATTCTTCAGGAAATAGTGGTATTCTAGATATGATAGAGCGACACGGTAATCATAAATGTAAATAGGTGGAAAAAAGAAAAATGCAATTCGTTCTATTATGACAAAGAGATTTAAGCATAAGGGTTCTGTAAAGTTGAATAGAATAATATTAAAGAACAAAATAATAGGAATACTACCATTTCTAAGGATATCACCATAAGTATTATACAGGGTGAGGGTTATTTATTATTGGTTGGAATTTATTATCATAAGTTAGATCTTCACAATGAATCGGTGACTGATTTAGAATCTTCTTACCATATTACTCTAAAGATATAATTATTTTATTCATAAAAAGAAGGTGAATTTGGTATATTGAATATGTGTAATAGATATTTTTTTGGTTTCATTTGTGTTGGTGATAACTATATCAATATAGTTGTACATTGTACGTTGATGTTTAGGGATATTGATATATTCCAGGTATATTCCAGGATTTGTTATCTGCTTGTACTCTTGATAATCATGGGTTCATGAGCTTATTTAGAAATGGAATATGGGAATTTTCCCAAGGATTGATGGTATATACAAGAGATATAATGGTAAACACAGTTTATAAGACTAATGTAAAGGTGTGAAGTGAAGTAAAGAATGTAGTTGTAAAGAGGAATTCATCATATTTACAGCATTATCATATTTCATGCATGAGTCGAATACCATCAATAATGATGATGAATGTTTTGAAGCTGGAGTAGGTCAGGTTTTGTTTTTAGGTCTTACACATAATTAATTTTCTTTATAGAGTGTTGTTATTAAAGAAGGAATTAAACTAAATCATCGAGGTTATACGCTGAGAGTTACAAACTTCATAGATTATGTTGAGAAGAGGGAGAAATTAGTTTCTATATATACTCCTGATTATGTGGCAATTATTGTTATGGGGGGGGGGAAGTGTTGTTGGTTAAAGTATTTTTTAGCAATGTAGCATAGATACAAGTATAATGAATCCTTTGGTATTTGTATTTATATTATAGGGAGAGCGATTAGGCTTATGTCATAATTTCAAAATGGTGTCATTATATTTTAAGCAATGGATGATCATTGGTGTGATACCAACAAGATTTATTTCCAACTAAGACCATTGTAATTCATTTCCCTCTTTGAAAAGCTAAAGGGGTAGATTTTTTGGGTTCATCCCATGTGGGTTTAAAAATAAAAAAAATCACTTTTTAAATTCAAGATGTGACCCAATTTTTTTCTCATGTGGTGATATGTTTTTTTAAATTTCAAAATGTTAAGTGCATTAATTTATTCTCACATGGGATTTTGGAGTGATATATATTTTTTATATATCATTGGTATGCCTATAAAAGGATGTAAAATTGGTATCAATGACATGGATGAGATAATAAAAATATTGTGGGTGTCGACCCCTTGAGCCAAGACAATGGTTTTGGGAATGGTCAGCAATAAACATCAGCAAATTGGGTGTGAAACATCTTATTGGAGGTACCAAAATGATTCCATATATTAATTTTGATCTCTAAATGGTGATGTTTTTTCACAATATGATTATTAAAGAACATATGTAGTTGTGTTGGGGTGTTATTTTCACATAGGTTTTCTATGATCTAACTGTAATTCAATTTTGGGTCTTTTACTTGGATTTTTAGATTCTCAAGTTGTAGTGGGATTTTTTGGAGTATCCCTGTGATTTTGTAATAATTTTTATTAAAGGGTTTATTACCATTAAAATTCTTTGTCTTGATTTATTTTATTATATTTTTTATGATTTTGTTTTCATTAGAGATCCTCATAATATGTTTGTCGTAATAATTTTTTTATCCTGAAACCAATCTATTTCCTCCACAATAGTATAGAAACATTGATGTGATTCCAAGGCCAAGGGAAATTATTAAGTTCCTACATAGGGAGAATGGGGTCTTGGAAATTAATTAATTCATGTGTAGGCACTAATTTTGTTCTGATGTTTAATTGGAGTAGAAGATAAAAATTCAAGTGTGTGGTAGTATAGATATAGTGGCATAGTGATTTTCAGGCATAGCTAGTTCACCTAGTTCAAGGTAAATGTGAAGAAAGGTTTCATAGTGGAGTTGAGAGAGGATTGTGGGATTTATTTCATTCTATTTTAAATCTAAAGACTATGTAGGCCTAGTGGTTTT
Source organism: Viscum album (assembly GCA_963277665.1). Classification (NCBI taxonomy): domain Eukaryota; kingdom Viridiplantae; phylum Streptophyta; class Magnoliopsida; order Santalales; family Viscaceae; genus Viscum; species Viscum album. The sequence continues at coordinate 670,103,804 of OY728167.1, forward strand.
CCTGGGAAGAGTAAAAGGAAGCTTTCTTCATCTTGGAAGGGTTTCCTCACAGTGTCATTGGTCAAGATTTAATCATTGAAGATGCATTGTGGTATGTTATAGGTTTGATGAAGAGGGAGGAGACATCGTGCTTGACTCCAGTGTTGTTCATACTACTTGAACATTATAAAATTTCTTTTATCCCATATATTTTTTTTCACTACTATGGGGCTCTACTTTATCACTAAAGTAATGAGAGGTAATAACTATACTCTGAATATGGAGGCCACCCGCATGTAGAGTCCTTTACCTCAACTATATAACCACCCACCTCAGATGATCTGTGGGGTCAAACCCCCACTTTGTAAAACAATCATATTTTAGATATATTTTAAGCTCTAAAATTATTAATAAAACTAAAATGCTACTATTTTACAAAATTTAGTATAAATTATGACTTATTTATAGTATAATTATGAGATAAATCGGTAAAAAATTTGTCTATTTCACTTAAAAACAAAAACTTTTCCTTTCCCTCAATGAATCTCTTAATAAGAATGTTCACTAAGAATCCATTTCATACCATGTGTATATCATGTTCAATGAATGTTAGTTATTTAAGAATTATGTAAATCTCAATAATAACATAAAATCACCATCCCAATTCCATTTTATTCAACATTCTTAAACTACTACCTAATTTCACAATCATTAATCCATAATAACAAAATTGACTTGATAAAATATTTTCCATATTGTTCATCCAAGTTCAGTATTCACCTTCTCTTTCATATCTCTTAATAACCGAACACTTATGCAAAAACTTTTTTTAATCCATTTATATTCATAAAACTTAATCAAAATTGAGTATAAAAATTTAGGAAATTATTCATTCAAAACAGCAGGCATCTATCATGGTTATTTTTTATAACAAAGGCATGAAAGCAATTTTTGTACAACGAACACTCAGATTTCCATTTTCTCTTATTTATGGATTTCAATTTTTGACACAAACATATATACAGTTTGATGTTATAAAATTTTAGATACTTTCATTTGGATCCCAATTGATCAAACTAATCTAACTCAAATGAATTTATATAATTGGTTATTTAGTGATGAATCTTGGAAATGTTAATTTTTTTCAATTAAGTTACTCAAATTCAATATCATTGATCCATTTCGTGCATATTGAATTGTGATCTAATTAAATCCAATTCAATTAAAATTCATGGAATCAATTTTCAAAGAATATAATCCATATTTTCATAAATGAATTATGTGTTCTAGAGAACTCATGAATTGAATTCACTCAAGTGGGTGAAAAAAGCACAAAATAAACAACATAATGAAATTCCCCCACACTTAGATATAACGGTATTTATTAAACCATAAAAACTAAAAATATAGTTAATGAAGAATACAATGGTATAGGTAAATGAAAGATTTTTATTCTTACATTAGAGTAATCTCCTAACTGATACCTTTTTCAACAAAAAAAATACAACTTGAAAATTTTATTTGAAATAGAATAAAATGAAAATGTGAAAGGGGGAATGAAAAGAGTTCTAGGAAATTCACTAAGTGATGTTGTATTTATACTACATATAACTAGGTAGTTCATGTGGTAATCCCCAATATAAAGGTTTATGGGGATTATGTGATGTGAACCACCAAATTTTCTTTTTCCTAATTTCCAAAAGTGAACCCTAATAGGAAAGAACCCTAAAAGAAATTAAAAGTGATGCATATAACAAATAAATAAATAAAGGGAAGTGAAATGGTATAGGGAATATAATATAGTGGTGCTCCATGTATGTGTTATCCTCTTCTATGTGATATTCTTATAATTATTGTGAAGGAAGTTTCTTTTCTACAATTTCCCAAATTTATTATTCAAAAATAACCACCTCTTTTATGTTAGTCTATTTTCTAAGTTCCAACACCATCCTCTATTCTATGGTGACTCCTTCCTCATCATAATATATTGATATAAATGGATCAACAAAATTTGTAACATTAATATAACTAAAATTTGAGGTAAATTATATCAATTAAGAATCAAATAAAGTTGAGTTCGAAGAATCATATTCTCCCTTCAATGGTTTATTTTAGAAAAAATTTTCTTCTTGTAGTGCCTCTAGGAATTGGATAATAGAGGCAAGAAGTGATCCCCCATATTCTCTTAAAAGTATATTACCTCCAATTGTGTTTCATATTGAATCTAAGAATTCAAAATCAGTAGAGTGTAGTCCTTTAATATTGAAAAATAAAAAAAATTAATCAAGATTAAGGTAAAATCTCTTAATATTTTCATCTTATAGATTCTATTCTTCTTTTAGTTCCTTAAAAAATAGAGTAGAGGTAGTGGAGAGTGAATTATTTTTAATTTTATCTTCCACCTCCTTGATTTACTTATTAAAGAATACCATTGGAGGTAGTGGAACGTCTTCTTGTTGTTTTTGTCCCTACTACATGAATTTTTAGAGGGTATGATTCATCATTTTCATCATTTCCATCAACTACTCCATATTAACGTGTTGCTTCTTTATATATTTTTCTAACAGTAAGGCTCTAGTCATTATTTTTATTTCCAATAGTGTTAAATCATCTTCAGAGTGATATAATGAGAGTACTTGATGTTTTTATGATACTTTTGGTGGTCTCGAATTTTATCCTCCTATAAAATTTTGAATACTAGAGGTTGTGAAAACCATTGAAAATTATGTGTGAGCACTTGTGGGAATATTTAATTGTGGTTAATAATAATTTATTTAGTCAGGACATGGCATCTATCCTCAGTGGTTAAATCATTCACCCTCTTTAACTATGCGTAAAAATGGTGATCTGTAATAGAAAAATGGTCTCTCAATAATTTTTATCCGAGTTCAAAAGAAATGAAATAATAATAAATTAATATGGTGAAAATAAAAAAATGAATGAAAATACAAAAAAAAATCAGATAAAGAAAATAAAATAATGGAAACAAATATTATTTTCAAATGTGCAAAAATAGTGTCTAATTAAATTGGATCCTTTAAAATGATTCCAAAATTTGACTCATTGTGTTATGGAATAATCATCAAAACATTTATAACATAATGAAATTAAGTATATAGAAATACCTTGGGTTATCTCTCAAATATACTTACCGACCACTCATCATATTGTAATAATTATTAAAATTGATATCGTTTTATAATATTAAAAGTATGGAAACATGTTAAATAAAATTTTAATATGTTAAAAAATAAAGTGATAATAAAGAAAGAAAATTCTAGGTAGAAGGGGATTCATCCCTAATATTGGACCACAGATTCCATCAATATCATTTTTTTAAAAAAATAAACTATTTAATCAAGAAAAAACCTTTGGTAAATTACCCTTTTACACTTTAATTATGGAACTAAATATACCTAAAAGAACACCATAACACACCAAATTCAATATATTAAATGGTTTAAAAGAATATATTTACCATGGTTTAGGCATTTAAGTATTATGACACCCAAATTCACTGAATATGGTATAACCCATTATCCACCCCACCATAAGTAGAGTGAATAAGGATAAGGGAGGGAGAATTGAAATATAAAAAGAAGAAGAAGGGAAGAAGTTGTGAAATGAAAATCAATTTCTTTCTTAATTGAACTCTCTTTGATTTATGAACTCACTATAGAAGAATAGAAAATATTAAAATAAAAAATGAAAGGGGACTTAGGAACCATAACCAACCCTCTGGGACACACCCTTGGGTAAGCTAATCCACCACAATTCAGTAAAGACGAGTCATAGTTTAGGGGAAAAAAATAAAAAATAAGAAAAAGGGAGAAAAAAATGAATAAGGCTATTACATTGTAAGGAAATGATTATACAAAATTATAATTAAAATCTAAAACCCTATGTTATTCAAGGCATGTATGAGGGGGTATAATGTGAACCATTTCAAATAAAGATTGAGTATGATTGTATAGGTATATAAGATTTATCTATTTTCATTCAATGTAAAGAGATTAATTTTACACAACTTGGTGAAGGTTAAATGATCCATCCATGTATGTGATATTTCAGATCATTTTTAAACATTGGATTACCCACAAAATTTTTGAGAAATAGAAATATTCTACCATGATCCTTCATTATTATTCTTCCCCATTTTATTTCTACATAATTAGTGTATAAATGGATATACTCGAAGTCATTGGGCTTTTATTGAATTAACTCCACATAGATGCATGATTTATCTAATGTTCACAAATGTGTCTCTCAAATCCTCCTTGAGGTATTTGGGTATTATTTGTGGTGCTGGTTTACTAGAGACAACTTCTAAGTACTTGATTACATGCATTCATTTTTTTGAAAATAAATAAAATTTATTATCACACCATGATTTTTCCTCTATATGAAATAGTATGTGATAATTTCTTGAGAATATAGGTCGCACTGAAAGGTTGTAAAATTTTCCAACTGTGATGAGAAACAGAAGGTTCCAAAACATTAATCTTGAATATATTTATATAATTCGATGATATTTTTTGACATTACATAAACAACACAAACATTTAGTAGTATGAGGATCATAATATAGTGATACACCTTATCATGGTGTTCTCCCTTAGTAATCTCCATAAAGGGAGGTTATGAGTATGGTCCCACTTATAGGAAATCCATATTTTTATGTTCCATTGGATGTTTCTATATATGGATGTTTTTATTGATACTTAGACATTAATAATATCATTAATGAATACCATAAGTCATGTACATTGATGTATTGAAGAAAACCATGTTGACATATGTTCGTGTCAAATTATAATATGTTGGGTGCATCGCGAGTGATATTTCATCAATGGATAATATCAGAAATTATTTATCCCTTATATCTTTTGACATATGTTGATATCTCAATCCCTTTGATGATAATGGAAATTCCTTCACAAATCTATGGACATGATATTCTGTGGGTGAGTTTATTTCCAAAAATTCAAATAAAGACACATCAATCACATTGGTTAGTGACATCAGTATGTGACCTGCTTTATTAGATATATCACTATAAAGGGATTATATTATATGGTGAGCATTCTTAGGAGGTTTCATGTTTTTGTAACATTAAGTTTTTTCTCTAAGGGTGCCATAGTATGTTTCTGGATGCTAAGATTAGACTTCAGGGTTCTCCACCAATTTCTATTGATAAATATCCAAATAGGGTCACATAGTAAATATATCCAAAATCTCAGTTAAATTAAATTTTGAATTTAAAAAGTTATAATAAAAATTGTTCCTTCTTTGTTGTTTAATAATTATTCAGGTTTGGTATGTCTACAATATATAATCAAAAGTTATTTAAATATATTAGGTGAGTTAACTAATAATAATAAATATTTATTTTCATGGTTTGGTGAATATAATATTTATTATATTTATCTACAAATAATGTAGTGATATTTATTAAAAATTGTCATTATTAAAGGTTCATTAAATATTGAGGAGGATAAGAGGACCGAGAATAATGTCCTGATTGGAATTATTATAAATGATATTTATTTATATTATTTAGTGATGAAAATATCAAGTTAATCATAATTATATTATTATTAATTCATGGGGTTCACTAATAATTAAGTAATTGGAAAGGTTATAGTGTGAAACATTCTAACCCTAGACCTACCTTAATAAATATCTAATTATATAACTTTCCAAAACACACGTGTTGTGTATAATAGATGGAAGGAAGATCTATCAATACCTATAGAGAGTTATAGAGATATAAAATTTGTTATATTAACCTCTTCTCTCAGGACATTTTTTAGATCATTAAGATTTTTTCATCCTCATATAATAATTCTATAGGGATTATCCATGAATGGCATAAGCAATGGGGATTGGCCATTCTAGAACTCAATGATTCTACTATGACATTCAGATATTGTGGCCCACATATAGATCACTACATGAAGAACTCTGTACTTGGATCCTATAAAAAAATAAGATCGATTCAGTCAAATCATCAATGAATCAAGAATTAGAAGTTGAGGCAGTTATATATCTTCCCATTAATTAATTATAAATTACATGTGATGACATGCCTCTTCTTATTCTGATGTTTAGGTTAAGTAATATGTGATTTAAATACATTGGTCATGACTTCATTTATTATAAAAAATAACAATTAATCATAAATTAAGACCATAAATTTGAGTTGTACATGATATCCAGGTGTTTCTACTCTACCCAAAACCTACAAGTGGTATTAGGGAAATCACATGGTAAATTTATAATTATTTATTAATATTTAATTTAATGGTCTATGTTTTAGATTTATTTTACATTTAATATATTCATTCTTAAAATATGAACATATTTTTCTCTTACCTTTCTTCATTCTAGCTCATATAACCAATAAATGACTTAATATAAAATCAAGAGGCATCTGAAAAATCCATCCAGAGATTCCAATGGTTATTTCCAGGTAACACAAGTATACATGGAGTGTACCCCAAATCTATATATCATGTACATGTGTATCTTTAATGAATATAATGTTAATATCATATCAAACCAATGAAATTTTATTAGTTATCTGGTAAAAGAAGATCAACTCATAGATCTAGACAGCTTGGCACACAGGATGAAGAATCACATGTTGTATAACATGCATACATAGAATATAGTTCCCATGTATTTATAATGGTGAACATGGGGATCCAAGCATTTTGTGTATCTACTACATGAAATGAGGACTGAAAAAACCATGCAACTCCAAGGCTATATGCCATGTGAGAATGTTACTTTACATGTACCTCATGCATGTCCATGATAGGAAACACACCCAGTCCTTAGGCATGTGTTTCAGACATAGGAAAAAGATAGTACACACTGAATAAACCAGTATGTTTTTAAGTCGTTTGAAAACAACGTTCTAAAATTAACATGGATAGAATAATTAACTATATAAATTAAAATATTCAAATGTGTTTTGTTTGTCATTTATTTGACATTATACACCATGTCATAGGATTATTAATTATATATTTAATTAATTTCCTTATTAAATTATAAAACTACAAGTAGTTTATGGTCTTTTCTTATTAAAAACTCCATGCACATCAAGAGAATCATATGCAGTATAATTCATATATGTTCTGTGTTTTTTTATAGTACATTCCATATAATTACCTATTATGCAATTTATGTTTGATTCCAAGGTAATACAAAAGAATAAGGATCGTGATAGGTAGTTTGGATGGGTACATGTTGTTTACTCTGAGTAAAATTGTGTACTCTATTAATTTTCAATAAAATAAATGTTTTTTAATTTTTTTAAAATTATGAATGATTTAATATTAAGGATTATTGGATATTATTAAGATAAATATAATTAATTTTATAAAACCATGATGCTATATCTTAATTAAAGAACAAATTTATGTAATGTATGGGTAAATTAAAAATATATGTTCGTTGCATGTTGTGTGGATAATCATGAGATTAGAGAAGACCTATGTATGTGATTGGTTTACTTTTAATTTATTATTATATTCAAATTAAAATGACATCTTGTGTATAACTTCATCCTCCTTAATATGTATTTTCATGTGTACCTATGATTTATTTTGTGAAAATACCATTATTCAATCCATTTAATCCCCTCACCTACATGTGTATTAATGATTATATATGGATAGAGATCCCAAGCGAGTGTAGGTAGTCTAATTTCCAAATCTAAGGTGAGACTAATAGTTGTGATACATAGGAGCCAAGGTGGAATCCAAAAATATGAACCATGCTATGGTTCAAGTTGTTTTCCCCTTGGTTTGAGGTTTAATTTATCATCCTAAAGATAAACTAACAATTTATGAATCTCATGATCATGTCACTTATATTTTATTTCTAACATTTGTATTGTTGATTATTTATTTTTATGGATACTACATGATCACTTAATAAATTATTTAACAAGAATATATGATGAAATAAAGTAAAACTATATCATGTGTAAATTTTATCAAAATTGGTTAATCACTTAAGTAAAATCTACTTAAAATTAAAAAAACATATTATAAGATAAAACATTGTTTTTTATGTATAAGGATAAAACTACCTAAAATAAATATTAACTCGATATAACCATCTATTATTTACCTTATAAGTTAAAACCATAGTTCAAGGTGCTTGCCTAGCCTAATTATGGGTGCTTAAAATTATTAGGGACCTTTTACCTTGATGTTTTTGGTTAAAATAACTTAGTTCACATCAAGGGTTGACTTACCAATAAATAATTGGTGTGATTAAGATATAGGAGTTGAGTAAATATTTATCTAAGATTTTAGGATTGGGGAACCTACTCAACAAATGATGGAACTATGATTCAATGTAGTTGGCAAGTTACAACTTCCTAAATCATTTCAATTGACCTATCAGGACCAATTCTGGGTTAAAAGAAGGAAATATGGGTCTTTTCCACTAGAATTTATATACAATAGGATATTCTAATACTAGTGGTTAGGGATATTTATTTTCTAAAATATAGTGGGAGATTAATAGAATTTAATTTTATTAATCTTATTTAGTGATCAAGGAAGAAAAAATTATCTTCTATTAATTTATCTAGAAATGGAAAACCACACGACATCAAAAATATCACTTTGATCCATACTGGATAAAGATAACCTTCTCACTGATGAAAATTTATAGGTATGGTATAGGTGCTCACAAATTATACTACACCATTAATAGAAACCATACATGATAGAAACCGTACTTCCTAAGTCACATGAGACAGAGGCTAATGAGGAAGAAGTGTCTCTCTACCTAAAACATGTGGATGACACAATGGATGTCCAATGTTTAATGCTATCATCCATGTAAAGTGATCTTCTAAAAAAATAATACGGATATTGATGAATATAAAACCATTTCTCACCATTGTGATATCTATTAGGAGAAGGAGAGACAAGATACGTATGAGATACATGATACAATGTTCACATGCAATATTGGAGAGTCGCTGATAACTAGGCCTCATATAGTTAATATGATTGGATATATAGAATTATTATACATATTATGGTTTAATATTGCTAATTATTTTCACACATATCTCATTATTTCCTCACTACCTAAAACCTTCTCTAGTTTCATTGTGAATTACAATATTAGAAATACTGAGAAGAAGCTTTCAAAACTTCTTACTCTCATTCACCAAGTTGATAAATACATGGGGCATGAAAAACCCATGATCCTTACGGTGAATAATAAATTGAATAATAGAGAAAATTATTTGAAGACTCATTTCATGTATAAGTATCTAGACCACATTCCATCCAAGAAGAAGAATATCTAGCTTCATGTAAAGTATCAAAAGGCAATATGTTTTTCATGTGGAAAGTAAGGCCACCAGAAGATGAATTGTGCATAGGCAAAGAAGCAAGGTGAATATTCATGTGAATTAATAATCTAGTTTAATATTTATATACCTAGAAGATGGATATTAGATACTACATGTGGTTCCCACATTTGTATACAAATATATGAACCCAATGGATTTTTAAAGGTTTCCATAGGCACGGTGAATCTATGGGATGCCAATATATTGAGGTTGGATACTCTAGCCTTTAGAGGATACCACCTCACATTTCCAACATGATTGGTTTTTTTTTAAATAAATTTTATTATGTACCTATAATTACCAATAACACCATTTCCATTAATTATTTAGACATGGATGGATTTATCTTCAAGTTTAGAAATAAGATATGCTACTTTTGTAAAGATAACATATGTTATTGTATGGTACAATTGAATAATAATATTTATGACTTAAATTAAAAGAAAAAAATATTGGAAATTGATAATGAATCAAATTCACACAACTTATTTCATTACCATCTATGGAATTACCGATTTGGTCACATAAACAAGAAAAATTTGGAGAAGCTCTATCAATATGGTTACTTAGACCCTTTTGATTTTATACAATTTTAAATATTTTCATTATTTTTTACAAGGAAATATGACTAAACCACCATTTTGTGGTTAATATGTGAGGTTCAAAAAGATTTTATAATTGGTACACACTTATATGTGTAGACCTTTTCAAGTAGAAACTATAGGTGGATTCTCATACTTTTCTAATTTTACAAACGATTTGAGTAGGTACGGTTACATCTAATTAATAAAATATAAGTTTGAATCCTTTAATAAGTTAAAAGAGTACATGAATTAAGTTTAGAATTATCTTTGAAAGAAGAGAAAGAAAATTTGATCATATTGAGGTGGTGAATATCTTAGCCCTGAGTTTATTGCCTTTCTATGGGAGTGTGGGATTTTATCACAACTCACTCCTCCTTATACAATATAATGGAATAGTGTTGGTGGAAGGAGGAACTATAACTTGCATATCATGGTAAGTTAAATGATGAGTTACACAAGACTCCTATTATCCTTTTGGGTATATACATTACACATGACAACATACATATTAAATTGAGTACCAATTAAAGTAAAAAATAGTATTCCCTTTGAGTTATGGAGTGGAAATAAGCCCATTTTTTACATGTTCATGAATGGGGGTGTGAGAAATTTGTTAAGGCTAGATCGAGATACAAATTTCCACCATAGGGTATGAAGTGTATCTTTATAGGTTACCCAAAAGAAAACAATGTGATATTACCTATAGGATCCCTTAGAAAAAATGTTATAGTTTCTAGGAAATCTATATTTCTTGAGAGGAAACACATCCTCAAGTATGATAGTGGGAGAATGATTGACTTTGTTAAATTTCATGATCAATATATGTAAGAATTGGTATATGAAAATATTCCAAATGTCCCAATAGAATAATCTTTTACTAAAATAAAAATACTATGTATGAGCACCTTAGAGGTAATAGAACTAGAAAGAAACGGTTTATAATCATAGAAGATAGCGACCAATTATTGGTTGACAATAATGACCCTATATCCTAAAAGGAAGTATTAAAGATCTCAAAATCTACATGTTAGAAAGAATCAATGAATTATAAGATGTATTCCATGTATTAGAACCATTTTTGAGTTCTAATCTATCCTCTAGTTGATATAAATCATATTGGGGGTAAATCATCATTCAAGAAAAATCTGGACATTTATGTTTTGTTTAGTAACTATAAATTATGAATAGTGGATAAAGGGTTTGAAAAACATCAAGGAATTAAATACAAAGACGCCTTTTATCTAGTTTCTATGTTCAAATCCATTAGAATTATACTAGCTATAACATCTTTCCATGACTGTGAGATTTGGAAAATCGATTTCAAAAATGATTTCCTTACCAGGAACCTTTAGAAAGATGTGTATATAACACAGTTAGAAGATTTTGTGAACCTATTAAATTCCAAAAAGGTATGAAAGTTTCAAATATCAATTTATGGATAAAATAAAGCATCTAAAACATAGAATATTCAGTTCTATGAGACTATAAATTAATTTGGATTCATTGAGAATGAATGTGATCCATGTGTTTAAAAATTATTTTAGTGGGAGTATAATCAATTTCGTAGTACTATAACTTGATGAAATATTACTAATTGAAAATGAGATACCAACCTTACAAGATGTTAAGGAATGGTTGAGCAAGTTATTCTCCATGAAGGACTTAGGTGAAGAAACCTACATTCTAGGGATCTAGATCACCCGTGATTGATCTAAGAGGCTACTTGGACTAAGCCAAAGTAACTACATTGATCAAATATTGAAGCGTCTTGGTATAGAAAAATACAAGATGGTATTGATTGTGGAATCACATGTTATATATATATATATATATCCAAGATAATGTTTCATCAGACACAACATAAAATAGAGAGAGAATCAATATATCCCATATGATTCTATGATAGGATATATCATGTATACCATGTTATGCATGATGATTAATATTGAATTTGCTATGAGCATGGTTTTCATATATCAAAATGATATGAGTGAACAACATTGGACTATTGTTAAAGTTATCCTTAAGTATCTCATGTGAAATAAGTATATTTTATTGGTGTATATAGTATAAGAAGATCTAGCCATCATTGGTTATACAGATTCTAGTTTTTTTGATAGATCAGAATGATTTGAAGTTATAGACATGATATGTCTATTGTCTCAAATTATGATCTATCATATGGAAAAGTTCAATGTATCTAGATTTAACTAATTCAACAGTCGAGTCTAAGTATATTATGGATTATGATACATCCAAGGAAGTGGTTTGGATTCATACCTTTTTTCAAGAGCTTGATGTGGTGCCTAGAATTCATGACCATATCATAGTTTACTGTGACAACACTACAGTGGTGGATATTTCTAACGATCCAAGTTCACATTAATAGAAAAATTATATACTTCATAAGTTTCATATCTTATGGTATTTTTATCAATGAAGTGAAGTTGCAACGAGTAGAGCTGTAACAAACCAACCTAGGTCATCCAGTCCAATCACCCAAGTTATCCCATTATAGGGTGAGGTAAAACAAAGATAACAAAACATTTCTAGTATATATGAAAAAAATGCATACAACCAAAGTAAAAAACAAAAACAATTATATATACAACTAATCCAAGAAGGATAAACCAATAAGAATGACAATTCCAGACTAACAATTCTATATGTCACCATCTATCACATCCACAAAGAAACCCACCATGAAACAATGAAAAAAAAGAGAATCCATCATTCTATAAAATGATCTTTTCTTTACTTGTATCTTGTGAAACATGTTCTATAGCCACCCAGAGGTAGAAGTAGGTTTCGAGAAATATATCCCAATAGGATACCACCAAATAATCTTTACAAGTTCTAATATCAAGAATGCACAAGTTCAAGCATCAAAAAAACAATTTTACAATCATTTTTCAAATAAAACAATTTGAAAACATTTCTAAAATGATCCATGGACTTTCCAAACAATTAATATTAAATTCAAAAAATCATGAAAAATTCCAATTATAAAAAAAGAATGTAAAAAACTGAATATAAATATACATGTGAGCCGACATACATGAAATAATCTATCATGCAGTAAATAACCAAAAACAATATTTCACCTATCAGTCAGGATATAGCCGATGGTACAATACATACTAGAAACTCATTTGACTAACTATTCATAATGTTGGATCCAACTAATATCAATTCCTTCCATATTCCATCGATATACAAGAGCTTACCTCATAGTGGTGTCAAACGCACTAAGGCTACTCGTGTCTCTATCTCAATACACCCAAGGTTCCCATTGTGAAATTTTTTTCAATATATGTTTTGAAAACCAACATCACATTTTTATAAAACCATTTAAAATCCACGCTAATTTGTTTCAAGTTTTGAAAATCAATTTCTTTCAAAATCAAGAAAATTCCATTTTAAAATAAAACCCCTTTAAAACAAGAACCCATTCCTTTTTCAATTTCAAAAAATTAAATTACCTTTATAATATCAAGGAATCAATAATAGTAACAAGAAATTAGAATAATTGGATAAATACAGATACCTCAATGATGTAAAAAACTTACTGCCTTAGACAACAGGGGATTGGAATCCAAGAGAACAGACTTCACAAATCAAGATACACTAATAATATTATGAGTATTGATAGAAAACTCTATCCTCTAACAAATCTGCATCCAAAACATAGCCACTGCCAAAAATAAATAAAAACCATGTCAAACTCTTAAACAAAGATGATAAATCCAACCCCAATGGTGATCAATCATTGAATGAATTTATCCAAATGGAAGGAAGACATGCAAAAATTACTCGGGATATCTCTAGGTAAATAAAGGTGGGTTTCACTGAGAATGAATGATTCATATCACTCACATGGAACCTTAAGAAACACAACAACATTTATGTGGATTTTAACCTATTCACATATTGTGTAATCCTTGAGGTGATTATACCCTAAAAAACTCATCACCTTTTTATTAAAAACCAAATTTTTATACCTACATGGAATGTTCCAATTATACATCATGTAAACCATTAACACCGTGTATCCAATTCATGAATACTTCCCAGAAAAAATTATATGATTTGTAATTCACTTACACAGTGAGTAAGTGTCTATAAATCATCTCAAACTATAAGTTTTATGTTGAAAAAAAAAACTAATCCCTGACTTCACCATTACAGGTATCTTCCCATTTAAACATCATAAATACTTTCCCAACAAAAAAGGAAACTAAAAGGAAATATTTGAACATACCTGATAGAAAGGTAATAGAGCATTACAATCACCCCACCACAAAAAATTTATGTCCTCATAAAATGCTCAAAATCATGGATCTGTAAAAAATAACAGTACACTCTTACATCATCAATGAATCCCTCTCCCAAATCCTTTGGCTATCCTATCCACACTTTCACATTATCAAGGGGTCATTTTTCCACATATTCCCTCATCCTAGAAATCTATAATTTGAACAAGTAACACAATAAAATTGGTATCATGCTAAATATCAACATCCTCCCACCTAATCATAGGGTATGGTTCTAGTACATACCCCCCCAATTGGGAAACAAGAAACACATCATAGATAGAATTAAAACTAGATAGTAAGTCCAATTGGTAGTCTGCCCTACCAAAACTCTCAATTATCTAAAAGGATCCCACAAACCCCGGTTCAAACTTAACCTACTTAGCCAACTGAAAATGTCCCATGGAATTTGAAACTTTGAAAAAAAAAATGATCACAAACCAAAAACACCAGCAGCCCAAGAAATTTGTCCACATAATATTTCTGATGACTCTGTGCCATTATAAAATTCTTCTTGATCAACTACACCATATCTTTTATCTCCTGATAAAGACTCGGCCCAAACAAGGAATTCTCTCCCAACTCTTCCCAACACAGGGTAGATCGACATGGATACCCATAAAAATCCTCAAAGGGATCCATCTTGATCAAAACCTAATAACTATTATTTTAGGAAAACGCAACCAAAATAATTTTTGTATCCCAATATCCACTGAAATCAAACACACAATCCCTAAGAATATCATCAAGAATCTTGATGGCCATCTATGTCTATCCTTCTATCTATATATGATGAATTGTTCTTAATTTAAACTAGGAACCCATTTCATCCTATAAACCATTCTGGAATATAGATGTGAACCTCAATAACCTTTTAGAAACAGCTGTAGAGGGAACCCCATGAAGTCTCAAAAAAAATCATACATATAAGTCCCCATGTTGTTCCACTTTTTTATCTCATTTATTGGTAAGAAATGTGCTCATTTAGTGAGTCTATCAATAATCACCCAAATTAAAACCTTCCCACTTGGATTATATGGTAAACCAAATATTAAATCCTTTGAAATTTCATCATGCACCCAAACTGGAATGGGAAAATTCTTCAAAAAACGTACAGGTATCTGGTGTTCTACCTTAACTATTTTATAAGTGAGACATCACGATACAAAATCCACAACTAATTACCTCATCCCTGGCCACCAATTCTAAAATCTCAAATCGTGGTACATCATTTTATCCCCAGGGTGCATGGACAAACATGAACAGTATCCACTATCTATAAACTCTTGTATCAAAGAAAATAGAACATCCAACCCTCTCTGGAAGCACAATTCTCCACTGGGAGACCAAGACCACTCGCCTGAGGTCTCCCCACCATTTAAGATTTATCCAAATAGTAAAATATCATTTTATATCATCTTCCCAAGTAGAACTAACTCATCAAAATATGATTCAATATTTTTCAAATCCAAGATCACCTTTCCAACAACCTCCTTCACTCCCAAACACATCTCACCAAAAAAACTCACCAGAGACCGCTGCTCAACTGATTCCTTCACAGCTTGTGCCGGTAATTTTGTAGTCAATGCATTGGCAACCAAATTACCTTAATAGGGTTATATGAGATATAAAAAAATCAATTTTATGAAGATATTAACCCAATATCTCTTTCATAAGTTCAAATACCTATGAGTGAAAATATTCTTCCGGATTTTCTTATCAGAATACTTTATAAATTGATCCCTGAAAAGATAGTGATGCTATTTTTTGAGAACATGAATAAATAATCCAAAATCAAGATCATGGGTAGGGTAGTTATTCTCATGATGGTTTAAGTAGAAGTTTTCAAAGCCACAATATGTTTCCCCAACATTAAGACACATCCCAATCCCATACCAGAAGCATAGTAGTAAACATTATAACCTGAACCTAGTTCTGATAAAATCAACATTGGTGGTCAATTAAAACTCTCTTGCATCTCCTAAAAATATCATTGAAACTTTTCATTCCATTCAAACTTTACACTGTTATGGTTTAAATCTATCATCAAATATGTGAGTTTGGAGAAGTCTTGAACAAATCGTCTTTAATAACTAGCCAAACCCAATAAGCTTCATATCTTGAACATGTTTCTTAGTATTCCCCATGACATAACTACCCATACCTGATTAGAAATTGAAATAGGATAATATTAATTGATTATATTTTAATATTAAAGTGTTTAAAAGTCCATAAACAGTAATTTTAGTTCATTTTATATATTGAACTTCATTTCTCATTACATGTAAAATTCATGTTTAAAGTGTAAATTTGGGCCCAATCATTCGTCTTTTCTGGATTAAATTATTTTCATTATTTGAATTTTATATTTTGTGATATGATTGATCACTTTTTTAAGAATTTTTTTTTATTTTAGGATCAATGGATAAATCACAAGGGAATATGAACATTTCTATCCATGGATGTATAATATTATGATCAATTCATAATGGGCCTTAGGCCCATCAAATAAAAGTGGATCCCACATTTCAATCCCAATGAAGTTAAAATTTTAAAGGTAGATATAAAAAATTATGGGTATGATTAAATTAAACTAAGTCCATAGCTAATTTTCTAGTTTTAATGGTTATCTATGTGGTCAAAGATAAAGATTAAAATATGGTCCATATTTCAGGGCCCATAAAATTATCCCACTATTTCGATCATAACATCTGAATGGATGACCCAATTGGAATGATGTTTTGAAAGTTATTAGAGTACACAGTAAGAATATATTTCTATTCCACAACCATAAAATATTATCACATCTTCAATTCCATATTGGAATGATAAAAAGGGGAATGAATCTAGCTTAATTTTCTAATCAACATTGAAATAGTCCAGTTTCCATTTTTTATCACCCTCCTTTTGACTCTCCTAATTAATGGGGAAGGAATTGATTGATATGGGATCTATTGGACCCATATTTTCCTATCCAAGGAGCTTGTGGAGATAAAATTTTAAGATTCAGGTTTTGCTTTAAAATGTAAAGTCACCCTATCAATTTTTAATCACAATTTCAATTTCTCTTATATAATTTTTTCGAATCACATTAGTTTCTTAGTAAAAGTTCTTCTTATTCACCTTTTATTTTCTTCTCCATGTCACGTTGATACCATTTCATTATTTAGTGAGTATATTAACATCATCTTTTGGGGAATTATTCACACAATGGTGGGGTGATCATTTTCTAAATGTTTTTCTTCTTCAATTCCTCCCTTAGAAGTCTGCTTCCAGATTCCTTTTGAATATTTACATCAATGGAGGGATAACCCTCTTAAAGTTTGGTCCAAGTGAGTAAAAAAGGGATGTATTGAATTTTATTTCATATTATTTAATATTTTAATTATATAATTATTTCAATATTTCTATTCGATGAGTTATTTTCTTCTTTGCCTTTTCCATCTTTAATGGCGGCGCATTTTGAGTGCTAGTAAAATTTAATTCCTTAGAGTAGTCATATAAATGATCCTATAAATGAATTGGTGATTAGACTTGTAATTCTGTATGGATTAAATTGGTGAATTATTTTGGGGAATAATATCATTGTTTTGATACATCTTGAATTAATGGTCATAAATTTTCTAAGAAAAAAATTCAACCAATCCACCCAAAGCAATAACCTAGGATCGACTCATATTCTTAAATTGTTTACATTAAAATAATTATGTGTTTAATTATTAAATTAAAACCATTATCTTAGGTAATATAGTGTTTGTTATAAAATTTAAATAAAAAAAAGTTGTCCACTTCATATTTAATCCTCCCAACAAATATGAGTGTCTCATTGATCTTTCTTCAGTCCCTTTGGATTAAATCTCTACTTGTATATCAATAATAAATTATACCAGTAGGGTAATTTTGGGTGTCACCAAATTATGGATCCATTTTTCGAGACCTAAGTAATTTAGCCTAGACACTATCATTCTTCTTACACCCAAATTCTCTATTCTCACCCAAGTTCTCTTCTCTCTTCCACTTTCTATTTGTGTGTGTCCTGAAAATCTCAAATCCAAATCTCTATCTACTCTAATGGAATATCATCAAAAATACCCCAAAATAAACCTGAGTAAGAATAAAATGGAAAATCAATATTGGGAATCACCAAACCGAGGGAACTACTTTGATCAACCATTGAATGATTACCCCACACCCGATGAGATGTACAATCACTTAGACAATGATTGTTTAAAGGATCAATTTTCGGACCTCTTAAGGATGATTGAAGAGATAAATTTTGGGAAATTCTATGATGTACAAACTCATATCCAGGCCAATCCCCAAAATTACTTAATCAATTGTGTGAAAAATAGAGAAAATGAAATTGTAAGTTTCATCATTGATATCAGAAATAAAATGAATTGAAATGGTTATGGACTACATTCACACTCAGACTATCCCTTCCACAATATTGATAAAAGAATCTTATTACACAAAAACTACACATGCATTTACTAAAGAACCAAACTTAGGATTTATGATATCTAACAAGGATAAAGTAATTTTTAAAGGGCCTTTAAATCAGGAGTAGATTGATTTTATGTATTCACATGTGGGTAATTTGACATCATGTATTGATTTTCCTAAACATTACTCTATTATTAATTTTTCAATTCCAATGATCACTAAACCATTGGGAGAAATCACAAAAATTGAGTCCATAACCACTCAGGACATTCAAATGTCCAATTTTGGGGATGAATTATATTTTCAAAAGGAATCAATTATTTCTAAAAATTTTGGAAAAGAAAATATTTTTGATTCAAATTACAAATATTTATTAGGAAATCTCAATCAAGCCAAACTCAAAATTATTTTCCTTCCCTCCCCAATCAAGTGCCCCTTTATAGGTGATAACAAATACCATGCAGTATTCATTCAATTTTCTATTGAAACCAATAAAGAAGGAATGATCCTTGATGTGTTAGGAAAGATAACTGAAGCAATTGGAGAAACCATTTTAGATATAACATGGATTTTCCCACTGATTGTAGAATAAAGGATTGTACATGAAACAAATTATAAATAAATATTAAATATAAATCTAATATAAATATTGAAATTTTGTTCCTTGAAATGGTTAATGTTGTTATTGGTTAAGTTGGGGGGTCCAAGTTGAGCTAAAGACATTAAACTAAGAGATTTACAAGAGGCAACCCAGCTTTTTCATTGATATTAGTTTATTTAATTTTGTGTGTTTTCATTTTTTAAGGGACCCATTGAGATTTCTAAAGTGATATAATGATTATTATGTGTGAGATTTAACCATTTAAATGGTTTACTATTTTCAAATGAAACATATGATGTACAGAGTTCCAATCTAACCTTCAATCACCACCAAGGATTCTATATATGACATGAATCAAAATTGATCAATTGCTTATTTATGGCTCCTCAAATTCAAACCAGGTGATTTTTTCCATTAATTCATTTCAAATCACACTCTCCACCACTTTTTTCACAATTTTAAACTCTCTCATCTCCTAATTCAGCATTGAGGGTAGTGTCATTATAAGTGGGGGAGTGAAAATATGAGATTTTGAAGGGAAAAATGGACTTTTATGGAAAAAAATAAAATCATTATCCTTACATGAGTGAATGTACATTGTGAAACATGAAAAATAAATTTCAAAGGATTTTGAATTCCTTGATTATGATTTTAATGCATTTTTTAGTTCATGAGAGTAGTTTTTATAAAGTGATGTTGTCTGATGTGAGTTTTTAATGTTTACATTTCCATCCTTATAATCATAATGCCATAATGAATGTATATTGGATTTTGGATTTAATATTGAGTTCTTGGATACCTATCATCATATCATGGGGTTTGGGGTCACCTTGATTTTAAATTGAGTATCCAAAAAATAGAAAAAATAAAGAAAAAACTATATAGATCAATGTTTGGTCCAAATGCATTTTGTTCGGTACTTGGGGATTGTGACTCAATAGTTTTCATGCTGATATTTAGGCTTTAAAAATATATGTTAGTATATGTAATTGACCAAATGTTTGGTTTTTAGCACTTGGGGATGGTGACTCCATAGTTTTCTTGCCTAGAGTTGGTCATTTTATCTCTATTGTGGTTCAAAAAAAATAGAAAAATGAAAAAATAAAAATAAAATAAACATTTTGATACACATATTAAGATTTAATGTCATTCCCACCAAGTGCTTCAAATTTTCACCTTGAACAAGTAAATAGGCCCTATATATATTGTGATGCACAACACATCATCATTCCTAATTGAAATTGGATGAAATGTGTCAATGAATTTTAAAAAGGTAATGGGATTGGTATTTGGATAGGTTTATAAACCTACCTTGTGTGAAATTATTTTTATAGGTTTTATGATTGTTTTTAATGATGTCTTTTGGTGAGAATTTTATGTAAAAATGTTTTTGAAAAAAAAATCAATTTCATATGTTTGATGTATTTTTTGATCAGGACTAGAAATATTCAATTTGGTTGTGCGATTAGCCACCTAAATAGGAAAATATTCATTGATTATATTTTAATATTCATTTGTTTCAAATTCCATCAACTCCAATTTTAGTGCATTTTATAAATTGAACTACATTTCTCATCACATGTGAAATTCATGTTTAAAGTGTAAATTTAAGTCAAACCAATCATCTGATTGTGGATTAAATTATTACAATTATTTGAATTTGATATTTTGTTAAATTATTGATCCCTTTGTTTGGAAATTTTTTTCTTTTAGGATTAATGGATGAATCACAAGTAAAGATGAACATTTTTTTCTATGGATGTAAAAACTTCATATCAAAGCATAATGGGCCTTAGGCCCATCAAATAAAACTGGATCCCACATTTCAATCCCAATTAAGCTAAAATTTTAATTTTAGATAGATAAAATTATTTATATCATTTAATTAAACTGTTTCTAGTAAAAAATTTGAAGTTTTCATGGGGATCCTGGTTGTCAAATATGAAGATTAAAATATGGGTTAGATTTCAGGGCCCGTAAAATTGGCCCACCATCTTGAGTATAAAATCCAAATAGATGATCCAAATGGAATGAAATTTTTAACAGATACTATAGTAAACCAATAAGCATATATTTTTCTTCTAAAACCATATAAAATTCTCCCATATTAAATTCCATATTGGAATTCCAAAAAGGGTGTTGAATTTGGCCAAATTTTCTGGTCAACATTGAAAGAGTACAATTTACATTTTTTCTCACCCTCCTTTTGAATCTTATAATTAATTGGGAAGGAAATAATTGATATGTGATTGACCCTAGGACTCAAAATTTCTTATTTAAGGTTCTTTTGGTGAATTTATTTTAGGCTTCATTTTTTACTTTCAATTGTAATGTTAACTTATCAATTTTTAATCACATGTTCAATTTCTCTCATGTATGTTTTTAAAATCACATTAGTTTATTGATAAAAGTTCTTATTATTCACCATTTATTTTATTATTAATGTCATTATGAAATTTTTTCCTTATGTATTTAAACCAATCACATCATCTTTTGTGAAATTATTCACACAACAGTGGATTGATCATTTTTTCAATGTTTTTCTTATTCAATTTATCCCTCATAAGTCTATTTACCTCTTACATTGGTAAAATAGAATCAATGGATAGATAACCATATTATGGGTTGATCCAGGGGAGTATAAAGAGTATGGATTGAATTTTATTTCATGTTTTTTAATATTTTAATTAGTTCATTATTTTATGATTTCTATTTGATGAGTTATTTTCTTCTTCACCTTCTCCATCTTAAATAAAGACACATTTTGAGTTCTAGTACGATCCTATTTGATGGAGTGATCATTTAAATGATACTCTTAGTCAATTATTTATTATATATGGAATTTTGTATGGATCAAATTGGTGAATAATTTTGTAGAATAATATCATTATTTAGATACACTTGAATTGGTGATCTAAAATTTTATAAGAAAATAAATTCATCTAATCCACCACAAGAGATAACCATGGATTCAATAATCTTCTTAAATTTTTTCCATTAAAATAATTAGGTGTTTCATTCTTAAATAAAAACCATTCTCTTAGGTACTTTAGAATTTTATTTTTATAATTAAATACACAAAAAAGTTGACCACTTCATATCCAATCCCCCCAACAAATACGAGATTCTCAAGGTCACTTATTCAGTACCTGTGGTTTTGAATCCTACATGTACTTTAACAACTGCTTCTACCATTTAGGTGAATTTTGGAATCACCAGTATATTTTTAGGATCCAATGATATGCCCCTCTCAGATATGACATTCCCTAGAAACTTCATCTCTCGGATCCAATACTCACAATTGGAAATTTTACCATACATATGATGTTCTCTCAAGGTTTGAATAATGATATCCAAATGGTTCGTGTGATCCTCCTCTTACTTGGAGTACACCAAGATATCATCTATGAACACAAAAATAAAAAACTCCAATAATTTATGAAAGATATAGTTCATCAAAGCCATAAATAATGTTGGATTATTGGTGATTCAAAATGGAATGACCACAATCTAAAAATGATTGTAACGACTATAAAATATTTTCTTAGGTATGTCCTCCTATAAGAAGCTCAACTAATGGTATTTTGAACACAATTAAATCCTAAAAAACCAATTATTCCCTCTAAGTTGATCAAATATATCATCAATTCTGGGTAAAGGATACTTGTTGCTAATGGTCACCCAATTCAACTTTTAATTGTCAATACAAAGCATGAAACTTTCATATAATTTCCTATAAAAGAGTACAGGAGAATCTGATGGTGACATTATAGGATGAATAAATCATTTCTATTTTAGGTCCTCAAGCTGGAATTTAAGTTCCACCAAATCAGTAAATGATATTTGATAGGATATCATAGAAATGGGCATCATTCTTGGAAGCAGTTCAATGTTAAACTAAACCTATCTCTATAGAGGTTAACTAAAAAATCCTCTAGAAAGACCTTAGGGTATAAAAACACACAATAGAAGGTAGTTGACTACCCAATAAATGTTTAACAACATCAAGAAACATTTCTAACAACTTGAATGATATCATACTGATATAAGGAAAAACTTCCCAACCCTTCCCAATCTAGAGTCCTACTTACCCTAGAAAACATGAGTGACCCCATCAGAAGATGAGAACTATACCCAACAGTGATTAAAATATATTTGAGTCTTAACACTAATAATCCATTCTATACCAATAATCAATTTGAAGATGTCAAGATCAATCACTAAGAACTCCCAAACCACCTCGCAGTCAGTTGTCTTCACCTGACATGTGGGGCACTTAAAACCTTTATTTGACCTCTTTCCCAAAGTCATTGAAATATCCAAAAAGAATGACATATTCTATGAATACAAACACAACACTTAAACCAAATTTTATGATATAAAATAATGAGTATCACCTATATCAAACAAAACTAGAACCATGTAAGATGAAATAAACATTGTACATATAACATTAGATTCCCCTACTTCAGATTCCTCTAGTTCACACTCTTCCGTATAAATTCAAATGTAAATAGCCACCAGGACATCCCCCTTGTCCTGAGAATGATACCCACCACCCTTGGAATCATCAACATGAACTGATGAACTGTTGGTGAATGTGGTCTAGCCTAACTTCCTTGGGACATATTGTCATAGAAATTTTTTACATGGACAGATCATCCACAAAGATTGCAAGCCTTAGAAACCTCCATTCAATGGGGATTAGTAGGACCACACCTTCCACTCTGGTAGAAAATAACCTATTTATTCCATGAGTAATCTCTAAAAATGGATCTTTAGATAACTAACCACTCTTACTCTTCCTTTTCTGATCATAAGAAGTATTCTGGTTAACTGTTGTACCAACTAATTCTCCATCCAAGAATATCCTTCCAGTTATGTTTACAACATCAAAAGATGCTTTATCCACTACTTCAAAAAATTCCAAAAATCAAAAAAGAACTATCATTTACTGAACATCGTCCCTCATCCACATCTCGAACTTCCAAGCCTTCTTGTAGTCATTAGTGAAAATATTCAGTGCCAGATGTACCGACATAGAAAAATGGGTTGATTATTATATAATGGTATTCTCCCCTTGAACCAAGGTAAGAAAATCTCAATCCTTTCTACATATAAATTCTTAGGATAAATTTTTTTATTTAATATTTCATCGAAAGAAACCCATGTAAGAACTGTGTGAAACTTATATTTGACTATACTGTCCCAATATCTTCTTCCTCGTCTCTTGAGCATATACGTGGAAAAACCCACTAGAGAATCTTCAGGAGTCATCAAAAATTTGAAGATCCAATCAATGCATTTAAGACACTCATCTGATTCCTAGAATATTTTTTCTCCCCGAAAGACAAGTATATTCTACTTGATAAATAATGAGCCATGATACACTAATCAGCCTGGGATTACAGTACCCACTGAACCCTAAGTCTGAATGGTACGGATTACTGCTTCAACCAAACAAGGGAAAACCAGAGGATCCACCAGCAGAACCTAACTCAAAACTTCCCCTCATGTATTTCGAAGATATATTCTAGGAGGAATTTTTTGTTAAACAAAATACAATAACAAATCATTCATGATAAAATTGCAAAACCATGATTTAAAATGATAAGAATTTAAAGCAATTATGAATTCTTCTAGAAAAAGGAAACGACTTTATACAGTAACAAGTCCATCTAAATAAACTCCCCCACATAGTTTATTTAAATTAACATACTCACACCAGGCCCCCAAAATTAGTATATAGGTGAATTTAAATAAATATTCCATAAAATTCATTCAAATGAATCTAAATACTAAGTGTCAGACTTAGTAAATATTGTCCAACCACCCATGGAAATTCGAATTCATTCATAGGAGTTAGAAGTTCGAGCCCCTTTTCCACACATAATATCAAAATTATGGTGATCCTACTCCTCTATACTGAATACATAGAACCAACTCAGTCAGTGTTGAAACACTTCAGGTTGAGTAACTCCTTTGATACTAAATTGTAAAAGACCAACCGAGGTCAACCAGACCAGCCACCAAAGTCAGTCCATTACGGGGTGGGGTTAAACAAATATAACAAAACAAGTCTCATATATATACAAAACAAGACATACTGAAAATGTAAGAAATGGATAAAATGAGAAATAAAGCTAATAAAAATAGGCTAAACCATGTAGAATTAAAAGTCTGGACTAACAAGTCACCATGTGACCATGTGTCACTTATAAAAATCAACCCATAATGAAACAATGAAAAAAAGAGAATCCATAATGCTATATAATGCTCTTACCTTTACCTATGTCCTACAAAAAAAGGTCTTCAACTTCAAAAATTTATAATTAGGGTGTGAGCAATATAGCCTAACAAGATACCACCAAAGACTCTATAAAAGTTATAATATCAATAATGCACAAGTTAAATATTTAAAACAAAACATTTTTATATGAATATTTATAAATAAAAAAATATGAAAATATTTCTCAAACAATCCTTGGGTTTTCCAAAAAATTCATATCAAGTTAGGCATATCCAGAAACATTCCAGTTGTAAAACAAAGCAATTAAATAAACCGAATATAAATATACATGTGACCCAACATCCATGAAATAATATACCACGAAGTAAACAACTAGAAACAATAATGAACCTATAGATAGGCTCTATCTTATGGGACAATACATACTAGAAACTTAGGATCCAAACTAGGAATTAAGTTCTATCCAACTAATATTGAGTCCTTTTGTAGTATATCGATTTAAAAGAGGTTAACTCATAGTGGTGTCACACACACTAAGGCTACCTATGTCTCTTTCTCAATGCACCAATGGTTCCATCTGTGTAATGTTTTTCAATTCCTATTTTGAAATCCATTACTCACATTTTTATGAAACCATTTCAATTCCAAGCCAATCGGCTTCCTGTTTTGAAAATTAATTTATTTCCAAATCATGTCAATTCAATTTTCAAAGAAAAATACAATTTAGAACATGAACTCATGCCTTTTTTAATTTTAACACCTGAAATTTCATTTCAAATCTTTAGGAATCAATAATAACAATAATCAATTCAAGAAATTAGAATAATTTGATAGATACGCATACCTCAAGGACGTAAAAAAACTAACCTCCTTAGACAATGTGGATTGTAAACCAATAGAATGGACTTTGCAAAGAAAGTCACACCAAGAATCTGAAGATGATTGATAGAGAACCTTATCCAATTATGAATCTGTGGCCAAAACATAGCTACAACCAAAACTAAATACGAACCAAGTGAAACGCTTACTCATAGAAAAGAAATCTAACCCCAACAGTGATCAATCACTGAAAGAATCAATCTAGATGGAAGTAAGACACCCAAAAACAACTAGAGAGCTCTTTAGGTTGAGAGAGTAGGGTTTTACATATAATTAACGAAACATATAACTCAATTGTCCCACAAAAAAACTACACCTTGAAATTTACATTTTGTGTAACCTATTTAAATATCGTGTAATCCTTGATGTTAGTATACACTGGAAAACACGTTGCCTTTTTATTAAAAATAAGATTTTTATACTTACACGGCATGTACCTATTAGAAAGCTTGTAACACATCCTCTCTATGTGTACATTTCAAATATTCCTCCCAGTAACAATTAAATAGAATGTACTTCACCTACACATTTTGTAAGTTCCCAGAAATTTGCATAAACTGTAGGTTTTCTATTGAAAAAAATTCTAGCAAATCTCTATCTTCGCCATTACAGGTATCCTTCCCATTTCAAGGTCAAAAATACTTTCCCAATGAAAAAGGAAACCAAAAGAAAATATTTGTACATACTTGAAAGAAAGGTAAAAGGGTGTTTCAAGAGTATCCATTTAGGAAAACATGGGGGACCACTTGATGAAGGCTCTATCTCAGTTTAGGCATGAGTATCATGTGAAAACTAGTTGACTGAAGGCTATCAATAGTTGGCTATAGTGTAAGTGCTTGTTTATTAGAGTTGGTGCTCTAGAAAAAACATATAAGTAATTTATTATATGTATTAATTATTTTTAATATTAATAAACTTTCTTATCACATCATGATTATTACTCTTCATGACATAGTATGTGATAATGTCCAAAGAATATATGTCACACTGAAGGATCATATAGTTCCCCGCAATGATGAGAACCTGAAGGATCCACGATAGTATTATTGAATATTTTTTAACAGATAAATGGTTTTTTATTAGACACATATGATATAGGATATTATGGTTTGGATCCTCATAAGGCATTGATACACCTTCTCATGGTGTTTACCCTTGGTAATCACCAAGAAGGGAGTTTATAAGAATGGACCCGCTATTAGGAAGTATACATTTTTACGTATCATTATAGGTTTCTATATGTGTACATGTATAATTATCCTTATAATTTAATATTTTCATTAATGAATACCATAAGTCATGTACTTTATGTAGTTATGAAAAAATTGATTACAAATGTTTTCAGTGAAATGGGATGTGTTGGGTGCATCATGATTAATATCGTATTAATGGATAATATGAGAAAGGATTTATCACTTATGTCTATTAATAGAAGTTTATATGTTAGTCCCTATGATGGTAATGTATTTGAATTGATAAATCCATGGACATGGTGTTCTTTAGGTGAGTTAATTTCTTGAAAGTAAAATAAAGAGTCATCAAGAACATAGGTTGATAACATCAGTTTGAAACCTACTTTATTAGAGATATCATGATAAAGGGATAATATTACATAGTAAGAATTTATAGATTATTGTCTGTTTTTGTGACATTAAATTCTTTATATATGGGTGTTTCAGTATGTTTATAGACACTAACCTTTGAATTTATGGGTCTCTTACTATTTCAACTAAGAATGAGTCCTAGTGGGTCACACAGTAAGTGTATCTACAATCTCAGTTAAATTTAATGTTGAATTTAAAAAGCTAGAATAAACATTATTCATTCTTTGTGTATTAATAATTATTCAGGTTTGGTATGTAGCTAATATCCAATCATATGTTTATTGGAAGAATAAGTTAGTTAAATAATAATAATAATAAGTATTTATTCTCAAGGTTTCGTCAATATAATATTTATTATATTTTTCAACTAATAATGTAGTGATATTTATTGAAAAATAGTCTTTATTCAAGGTTTAGTAAATTTCTAGGAGGACAAGTGGTCCATGATTAATAGTTTAATTGGAAATAATATAAATTATGTTTATTAATATTATTTATTGATGAACATATCAACTGAATAATAATTACATTGTTATTAATACATGGTTTTTCTAAGAATTAATTAATTATAAAGGAAATTTTATGAAACTTTCCAACCCTCGACCTACCTTATCTAATTATATAACTTTTTAGAACACACTTTTTGTTCACAATGGATAGTGATAAGACATCTCAATAACTATAGAGATTTATTAAGATCTAAATTTTTATATTTCCTCCTCCTATCTTAGGTAATTGATAGATCATCAAGAGTTATTCATCCTTGTAAAATAATTTTTTTGTGATCAACCATAAATGGTGCAAGCATTCAGGATCAGTCATCATAGAACATAAATATTATATGATGATATTAAAATATTATGGTTCACATGTGAATCATATCTAGGGGGATTATATACTTGGATCCTATATAATAATGATGGTATGATGAGATTGAGTAAAATGTATCATCAATGAATAAACATTTTAAGTTCAAATCATTCTATATAAACTCATGAATTAATTATTAACTACATTTTAAGATCCTCCACCTTTTTTTCTATGTTCAAGTAAAGTTATCTTTTATTTATATCCATTTGTCATTAATTCCTTCATAATGTAAAATAAGGATTATTTATAAATTAAGACAAAAAAATATGAGTTGGTCATGCTATCTAGGCATATCTCTTATGCCTAAAACCTATAGTTTTTGGTGGTGTAGATATTGTTCCAAGTTAAAAAATAATTTAATGTCATTCTTCAGGAAAAAAGTAGAATCACATTTTATGGTAACATTTCATATATGTGGATGTAATTTTGTGTGCTGGTGCATGTGAACTATCCCAAACAAAGTGGTGTGATTCCAAGGCTAAGAGAAGTGCATGAATTCCTTCATGTGGATAATTAGAGATTAGGGTCACATGCATGATCATGGAGGAAATTATTCTAGTTAGATGGATAAGTGGGGATGATGATGTGACTTATGTCAAGTGATGGAATAGAGATGGTGAAATGGAGGTTTACAAGTGTGGGTAGTGTTCCTGGTTTGAGGGAGACATTTTGGAAGGCTACATGGTGGAGTAAATAGTAGATCATGTGATCTAGTTTTCATTGTAGATAAGCTGAAGATGATAAAGGCTTGGAAGTTTTCAAGGGGTGGAGGTGGAGAAATATGTTTTCATGGTTTAAGGGTAGACTCAAAGTGTCAATAGTCGAGCTTTATTCATTATAGATGGGATGTGACATGTTATAGGAATGGTCAGAATGTAGGAAACATCACAGCCAACTCCACTGAGGTCAACACTATAGGATAATTAAAAAATTTCCTCTATCCCACATCATTTTTAGCTAGTACAGGGCTCTGATTTATCATCCAATGTGTGGGCTGGTTATAGTTCTGGATGTAGTGGAAGCACCAATTAGATCATGAAAATTATTTTTTTAATATTAATTGAATAATACACAATATAGAGGACAAAAAATGTCATAAATAGTGAATTTCTCTCATGAAATTTTTACTTAAATCGCCAAAACTAAGAGAGGGGATCTTTATCACATTAAATTTATAATTAATTTCAATTAATTCATAATAATTACCTCAGTCTTTTGAAATATTTATTTATATAATATTTTGATTGATTCAACCCTTTTTTAGTTTATATCATTATTACATTGAAAGGATCCAAAGTAGAATCCCTATATTGGTGATACACATGTTCCCCAATGATCTCGAAGCATCACTAATCGTACTCCAGGTTCTAGCATGGAGGTATAAATAATATTGTTTCAATATCTTTGATCACCACACAATACTTCAAGGTTCAAGGATTGATTTCTATTCTCTCATTCTTGAAAAGATGGAGGGAGGTCGAAGAATATCTCTAAGTTATTTAGAACATTCTATAGAATTATTTATAGGGTTGAGAGAATCTCTAGAAGGGATGTGTTTTGCGCAACAATTCCTAACACTAGGAAATGATATAATAAGATATTTATAGAGCTATGTTAGATAATAATTAATTGTACATATTCCCTTTATTATTACTTTAATCTCTATAAAACCCCATGTCTAAATAATAATATTATTATTATTAATTACTTGACATGAGATAAATTATGGATAAAATAAAAATAATTTCTTTAAATAAAATAATTATTTTTATTTAAATGGTATTTAATATATAATTCATACAGAAACCCAATAGCTTAGTCCACACCTCCTCCAATTTTACCAAACCTCTAATAAAATATATTATTAATTCAATAAATAAATAAATATTTATAATATTAATGTTCTTGTAAATAAATATTTATTTTAATATTCATGTAACTAAATAAATTGTTATTTAAGAAATAAATATTATTAATTACCTTCCCAAAAACCAAGAGATAAATAAATATTCTATATTTTCATAATTAATAATTACCTTATGCATAAATATTTATTTAACATTCAACACACATATAAATAGTGATTGAATAAATGATATTTGTATATCCTGACTAAATTTTAATATTAATATTTATTCCAACCGTTAAATAAAAGTAGTATTTAACTGAGATAAATGGAAACAATAATTTTATAACCATCTAGTATTCCTCATCACTGGAATTGGGTGGGTTTTTTTAATGTATAATATTATCAGATAGTAACATTTAAAGGCAACCAAGATGAAAAGGTTAATATCAAAATGAAAAAAACTATATATTAACACTCACTATTTACTAAAACCCCTTTGACATAATATCTCATTAAAAAAGTTTCACACTCATTTCAGCAACCTATATGCTCAATATGTCCTTCTTGTAATATCTCAAATGAACCCTCCCATATACTATGACCATGGAATTTAGATCGAAAATTTGATTTCAATCAATGTTTCAAAATATCAACATCCATAAAGGCAGAAGGGAAAAATCCTTCCTCAAATTATTCATCAAAAAAATATCATTTGTGGCACACCAAACATACCTTATTTCACATGAACATATGGAATCATTGTTTTGGTAAGTACATAAAAGTACACATTTCATGATATGTATTAATAATAAACTTAAAGTCTTAAGGATAATTATACATTCTCATAGAAAAGAATATGAAATGATACATAAACATATGGAATTAAATTTGGAAAATATATTCTCATAACATTATTAGTTGGAAATTACTAAGGGAAAACTTCATGAGAAGAATCCTCAAAGTATTATCAATTTCCTACCCCTGATTACTCGTATCATCTATGTCCAGTCAGATGATGTCATTCATCCATAAAATATGAATTAAATAATATTCCCATATCATTTCAATGATATAGTAATAATGGGGAACTACTATGTCTTATAAACATGAAAAATGATCTTAGAAAATTATCACATAGAATTTATACATATGAAAAATCATCATGTGATAAGATATAATTTTAGTATTCACATATTTGAATATATGAAGGTAATCTGAAGTAAAAAATAGTTGGTTTTAGGTTATTAACTTTAACAGACTCCCACGTGCATGAGATCCAACAAATAAATTTTCAATATGATATCTCTCACATAATATACATTCTTCAGATGAGTATTTTTATAACTACTGGGACTACCACATCATCCTATGGCTATAGTTTTTTTTCACATGCCTTTGTGGAAAATCTATTTACGGTGACTTCAATCCCTTGAGAAAATTACTCAAGTAGTGATATCCTGAAATATCTATATATTATATTGACTAATTTCATAGTCAAATATTATCATAATGACGATAAAACTCTTACTATTGGTATGACCCAAATAGGAATAGGATTTTGTTATGATATTTCTTAAGATGTATCAAAATTCATAATGTACTCATATATTATAGATATAACAATGATTGGTTGTAATAAGTTTGAATTTCATATTACCTTAGACCCACTAAAATACTAGATCAAATTGATCTAAATAAATACTAGTGTTAAACACCTTTAATCATAAGTATTACCACTTCACTAGGCACTGTTAACTCATCCAGATATACTTTTTCAAGTACCATCGTAGAGTTCAAATTTTAAGTTAGTGTAGTTGTTATAAATATATTTCATAATCATCTACTTTACATCATGTATCGGAAATAACAAACATCAGTACTATCATGGAATATGAGAATATTCCTATCAATTAAGCAGTTAAAATTTATTTATCTTAGTAATCACTTCCTAGTAACACAATGTTATACTAGGAATATTATATTCCAACAACAATTAAATCTGAAAAATGGTCCATATTTTATTTTAAATACTTTCAAAATATATATATCATGATAAGGTTTAGAATATCCATGGATCTATCATTGAATATCTTGTTCCCTAGAACATGGTATCTATTTTAAGTCACTCTTAAAGAAATTAATTCTATAATCTTATCAAAATGGTAAGACCTAACATCTATTTCTATATTTTTTCAACATATATGTCTTGGAAAACTATATCACTCCCACTAACCTCTTATAAACCTATATAACTCCATTTTAAAAAAATATATTATATGATCACTATTCTTGTTTGTATCCATGAATAGATTTGTGTAACTTGAATATTTTATTGGAATTCATTGATGTCACTAACCCTATTTGGCTTTTCCATATAGACATGTTCTATAAGGTCGCCTTTTGGTTGTTTTATATAGAGATATTCTATAAGGTTTCATCTGAGGGAAGTGTCCTTGACAATCAATATCCCAATAAAATGATCATACAAAAATTCATTGACAAGTATAATAAAAATGATTCTATCATGATTATTAATTTATAATTTTTTTCTTAGACTATTTCTAGACATTTTTAAAACCTTTCAATAATAAATTATGTTATATTGGTACCATATTGTGACTTCAATGTAAAATTTCTATTGAATACTCACAAGTAGTTTTAGGTCAACAAAAATCACACAAAATATAGATTCCTTGATTTTTAGTACATAGAATCCATTACTAAATTCATAAATAATTATCAACATTAGAACTTTTCCATTTACACCTTCCCTATAAGAATCATTATTATTATAGAATTATATATATATGAATCACCCCCATGGGAACATAAACAAAATCTTTAGTTTTTTGATTTCCTATTAAGTATGTATCTCAAGAATAACTCCTCCCAATGAGCTAAGTGGGTTCTAGTATTCCTATGCCAACTCATGTGAATCCTGACCCTTAACCTCATAAAAGTTAATTATTTCCCACTATCTCAAAAGAGTTGTGTTTTATTATAAAAATATAGTAAAATTTTACTAATATTTTTCTATCTTAATGATATGAATATCCTTATTAGATAAATCATTAAGATGAACATTGTATTTATTTTTATGTGTGCATGCATATTAAATTGTTAGCATTGAATACCTGTCTATGAAATAATAGACAGTCATCATATCCTAGTTAAAATGATTCATGTTAGTCAGTATACTTATCATATGGTTAGTTATTTCACTTAAATTTTCAAAACCTATCTTGGAATAAATAATGAAAGACTTGAAATACATATAAGACTCATCATTGATCTTCATCACACTACCACCAATATATTTATGTATATAAGGAATTATGAAATTTGGTATACCTTCACTCCATATGTATATGATCAAGGATTACATGGTAAATATGTTCTCCAACATGTTAAATTAGAGGATCAAATATCTTGTACCAATTTCACTCATTTACATCACATATAATTCATAAAATCTATTAAATAAATCTTATGAAATATATGAACTTACCTCTAACTTATTATTAAAGTAGTTCATGTGTCCTTGAAGAACTAACTCAAAAGTTCTGTGGTGTAACTTTATTTATATGGATTTTTTTATCTAAAATATGATAAGTAGTTTGTTAGTATAACTAGTATCATAGCTCAAAAGAAACTAATATTCTTTTAAGGATATAAACATTTCATCTACTATTATTTTTTCTTAACAAATAATACTCTTTATAGAATCTAGTAACTGTTTCTTATATATCATTCATCTTTATTGTGGTTTGGATGTCTATGTTTATAGAGTTACTGAACTCACAGTTATGTATAAAATACCATAATATCAAAAAATTAAAATATAGAATAACATATCTATATATATAAAATAGACACCGAGATAAATTTTGTGGTATTACTCAATAAAAAACAACAGCATAATTTCAATGATTTCATTATGAACTTCATAAGTTTTGTTCTTCTCTCAATTAATATAGGAATCGCAATTATTCTTATCATTGGAGAATTCACCTTACTTCTTGTAATATTTCTACACTTACATGGTTCCTATAATTTAAATACATATATGTGAAAACATATATAGAATAAGTATATTAGAAAAATTACATGTGATGATGAAAATACCTGAAGTATAAGTTTTTAATACTCTTTTAGTTCATTACAATTATTCATCCTATGACCTTTCTTTCAACATGAGAAGTAAATAGACTCATATTCATTACTTTCCATTTGAATATTTATCCTCTTTAAAGGATATTATAAAAACACTATTGACTTTGAAATATCCATGGGATTTTTAAACTTTTCCTTTCCATAGTTTATTCTAAGGGAGGAGTTAACATGTTCCCATAAAACATTATATGTCCAATGAATCATTGAAAAAATATTCCTAATTGGTTTATCCATATATATCATCTGAACTTAGATGAATACATATAATATTCATGATAAGGATGCTAACATGAAATTAATGAATTTTTTTTGTCAAATGGAATCCCAATTTTACTAGTTGATCAATGTACTCCCAGATTTTGAAGACATTATTAGTAGCTATATTACCTTATTTTAGTTTACATTGATATAGTATAGTGATTCCATAATTTATCTCTTACCTCTATTTCTCCTTCTCTAGTGATAGGTGATAATATATCATGTTATAAGAAAACATTTCTTTATGATTAATAATTATCTCTCTAGACCTAGTTGATAGGATGATACAACAGAAATGGAAATAATCCCCAATATTTATCTGATAGTCATATTTTTTACTTTCACCCGCTATATATAGAATATAATTAGTAATAGGGGATTTTAAAACATAATAAAATGTTTCTTATAATTATGCATTATGTGAAAATCTATGACAATCCTGAAAATATTTACCTGTGAGGACATTCCATGAATCAAGGAATGATTTTTGTGTTTTCTTAGTTTCATTTCCCATTTTCCACAAAAATTAAAATATTTTTATTAATTTTTTATTTGATTATAAAAATATGTGAGAATAAATAACTTTAATTATCTTATTATGTCTCCCACTATTTTTTCAAGTCTTAATACCCCCATTATTGAACTTAAAATATCCTATATAATTGAAATTATAGTGTCTAGGATCTATATTTCCCTTCTCATAACCTAAAAAAAGGCCTAGTCAATTACTCGAAGGTATTTAGGGAAACAGTCTATCCATCCTCAGGATTGTAGCTCCTAGATCCATTGAGTAGACTCATAAATCCTAAAATCCCGACCTAGATTTCCTCAATACTTGCCTCCAATGTACATCAAGTATAAAAATGGATACTTCTCTTGATTTTAAATCACTTAATTCAACCCAAAACCATCATTAGTACTCCTGGTTAAAATTAAGTGTCTTGATAAGTGTCATACCAAAACTTAGTTTTATGGTTCCATTCCAACTCAATTAAAGGAAGGCTTATTCAACTTTAATATTTGATTGATTTATTTTTCTTATTATACATAAATTTCCTTATATTATCCATTTAAATATATTTTTAATATTATTTGGATTTTACATAATTGATTAACCATGTTTTTTTAAAACAATTACAAATAATATATTTATTTTAGTTTTATATTGCATGATTTTTAATTCATTTATTTATGTGATCATGATAAATCATCCATAAGATTATCCGTGTAATTAGAGAGAAAATAAAAAAATAAAATTAATTGATCATGATGTTTATAATGGTTTATTTATTGAGTAGATAATAAATAAACCTATAACCCTAGGTAAAATCTCTATGAGTTGGTCTTGGCTCTAGTTGCGGCATTACACCATCAACCAGTGTATATTATATATTTTTTTCAACTCAACTCGAGTTTTGAACTACCCGTACTCCTTTGAGATCCATCTTTACATATGTTATACTCACACACAATTGACAGGAACCATTATAATTCTCAAGTTTTTTATATAATGGAAACTATGGAGAAACATGCCCTTACATTATAAAGATAAGAGGGATTAAAAAAAGACAATCATTTGAATTTGATATTAATAAAAACCCCATTTAATTAAATTAAAAGAAACGAACATATAAATTGGTTGATCAAAGCTTCTGATCAATGACATGTAACAAATTAATATTCATTTTAACAAATGAGAATTCATTACAATATTTATTAATTACGATAAAAAACATAAAATTTATTAATTATATTAATTAATTAATTCCTTAATTTATCTTAATATCCATCCAAACTATCCTAGAGATTCTCATTCATTGTAATTTTAAACAAATTAAATTAATTCATTTTATTTAAAAAAATAATTATGTACATGGCATGTATATAGAGGAAACATGGAATATACCCATCCAAACTATCTAGTATGGTCATCCTAATTTAAATTACACACACATATAATGTATCATGAATGTAATTTCTTCTAATTACACAATGTGTACTGTCAATAAATGGCACACAGGCATGTGTTAATTTATGCGCTTTGTATCACTTTTAATGCTTGTGGGGTACATAGTGTATAATGATAACCATACATGGAATTTAGTTTTGAATTTAATAAAAAAATTAATTATGAATTTAATATTCTTAAATCCTGTGTTTACTATCAATTAACAATAAAAAAGCTTGTGTAAATGAAGATTAAAAGAGTAACTAATTTTGTTTTTATATAACTTAAATGAAAATGTGTATAACCTAACTTGATACTCCATTGAAATCGGTACTAGACTGTGCATGTATTAATTAAATAGTTCTTGTTTATTAATTAATTATACATTGAATGACTGTTAATTTTTCACCACATTTGTATTGATTAATTATACAATGAATGTGTATTAATTATAAACCATGATTATATTAATTATACAATATGTCTATATTAATTAATCACACACCGCATGTAAATTAATTATATATAGTGTGTGTATTAATTATACACTTCATGTGTATTAATTAATTATATACCACATGGGTATAAGTTAATTACACATTTTGTGAGTAATAACAACACACTGCATGATAATTAATTTCATGTTGCAAGTATGTTAATTAATTACACAAGTGGTACATTAATTGTACATTTTGTTTGTTAACCACATGTCCACCACATCATGTGGGGTTTCACGGCATGAATCCATGAAAACCATGTGTCACATCCTTATGAAATTTACATGCATCCATCATTTAATTTTGGTTTTAATAAAGTGAATAAGGAAGATATCTTGAATTATATATTAAATAATGAAAATTGAAGTGAAAAAAACTAATAAAATGAATAAATAGGTCAATTATTAATAAATAATTATTAATTTAAATGTGACCACTCTAATTCCTCTTTAAAGTTTTGGATGTAGTAGAAACACCTATCTGGGTTGTGCCAAATTTGTATTTTTTCATATTTAAGGAATAATACGCAATTTATGTGATAAGAAATGTAATGACCAATGAATTTTCCAATGAAAGTTTTACTAAGATCATTGGAACCAAGATAGGGGATCTTTTCACATTAAAATTTTAATTAATTTAAATTAATTCAAAAAAAATTACCTTGGTCTTTTGAATTAGTTTCTCATAGAATATGTTGATCTATCAAACCCTTGTATAGGTTGCAACATTATTACATCAAGATCATCCAAAGTACAATCCCCCTATTAGTGATCTACACATTCTCTTACGACCTTGAAGCATCGTCAATGGTACTATGGGAGCTTCCATAATGGTACAGATCATTTCAAATTTCTCCCTTTGATTCCCACACAATACTTTAAGATTCAAGGATTAATTCTTGTTCTCTCATTCTTAAGATGATGGAGGAAGGTGAAATAATATATCTAAGCTCATGAGAGCACTCAAGAAAATTTTATCTCTCAGATTGAGAGAATCTCTAGAATGGATGCATTATGTGCAATAGCATCTAACCCTGGGAAATGATATAATAGGGTATTTAAAATCTAGGTTAGAAAATAATTAATTTCACATTTTCCCTCTATTATTATCTTAATATCTAGAAAATTATATGTCTAAACAGTATTATTATTATTATTTACTTAACATGCGCCAAACTTATGTATAAAATAAATATTATTTTTTAAAATAAATAAATTAATATTTATTTAAATGAACTTTAATATATCATTCCTATCAAATGTGATAGCTCAGTCCAAAATTCATCTAATTGTACCAAACCTTGAGAATAAAATATTATTCATTCAACAATAAATATTTATAATATTCATGGTCTTGAAAACTAATATTTATTTTAATATTCACATAAATAAATAAATTTTTAGTTAATAAATGTATATTATTTATTACCTTATGAATAAAACATGAGGTGAATAAATAATATATGTTTTAATAATT
The DNA here is from genome assembly GCA_963277665.1 of Viscum album. Classification (NCBI taxonomy): domain Eukaryota; kingdom Viridiplantae; phylum Streptophyta; class Magnoliopsida; order Santalales; family Viscaceae; genus Viscum; species Viscum album. Next base: position 670,142,922 of record OY728167.1, read on the forward strand.
AATAATTTTTTTATAAATAAATATTTATTTCACATTCAACTCACATAAGAATAGTGGATAAATAAATGTGTTCAGTAAATCCTGAAAAATACTAATATTAATATTTATTCCAACCATTAAATGAAAATAGGATTTAACTATGATAAATGGATACACTAAGTGTGTGGCTATCTAGGATTCATCCCCAGTGTCATTAAAAAGGTTTTCCTGAAATCCAATATCAACATCTATCAACATATAAAGGCTCCCAAGAGGAAAAAGTTTACATTGAAATGATGAAAACTAAATATGAATGCTCACTATGTAATATAATCCATTTTTCATAGTATATTTTCTATCAAATTTCACACCCATGTCATCAAATTATATACTTGATACTTCTTTCTTTGACTGTCTTCAATGATGTTTCAATACATAATGTCCATGGAAATTAGTTTTACGGTTTTATTTCAATAAAAGGGCCAAGATATAAACTTCCATAAATAAGAAAGGTAAAAATTCTTCCTTGACTTATTCATTAAACATACCATTCTTGGAAGACCCAAAATGTCTGTGAACATATGGAATCATGGTTTTAGTTAGTAATCCAAAGTACATGAGTCATGATATATTTAAATAATAATTTTAAATTATTAAGGATCGTTACAAATAATCATAAATCGGAATATGTAATGACATGTAAACATGTATAATTCCTACTTCCAGATTGGTTCTCATAACCTTTTCTTTTAACAATTACCAATGTGGAACTTCATGAGATTAAGCATCAATATATTATAAGCATACTAAACTTATGTCTTGTATTATCTATTTCTATTCAGATGATGACATCCAGTTATAGAATATGTATTTAATAATATTACCATATCATTTTAGGGGATCATCATAGTGGGGAACTGTTATATCCTATCGACGTGAAAAATACTCTAAAGAAATTATCACATAGGAATTATGGAGAAGAGAAATCATCATCTGATAAGATAAACTTTTAATAATGACATATTAGAATATATAATGGTAATCTAAAGTTAAAATTAGCTCGTTCTAGGGAACCGAATCCAACATAATCCCACTTACACTAGATCAAACCACCAAATTTTAAATATGCTAATGCTCATATGATATGCATGCTTCTGCTGAATATGAATATAATTAGCTGGCCTACCACATCATCATGTTCCTAGTGTTATTTTTTTCATTATTCTATTTTCCATTTTTTTATTATGACTTCACTCTATGAGAAAATCCCTCAATTAGTGATATCACTAAATATCTACCAGTTTTTCCATTTTCAAAAACCTGATAGTTTGACAAATTCCATAGTTAAATCCTCTTATAACGATGAAAAAACTATAACTATTAGTATATCCCAAAATAGAAATATGGAATTACTAAGCTGCATCATAAGACACAATGTACTTAGATATTATAGATATGGAAACCATCATTTTTAATAAGTTTATCTCGTATATTAGCTTAGACTCACTATAATATTAGATCAAATTGATCTAAATGAAGACTGGTGTTTAACACCATTTATTACTAGTATTCCAACTTCTCTAGACATTTAGAACTCATCATGTTATTTTTTTATATTAATTTTAGATAGTTATAACTATAATTCATTATAATTATACTATATATGTTTTATATTCACTTAATTTTCATCATGTGTCGGTAATACCAAACATCAGTACATATCAGTGCATATAAGATAGATTCCTAGCACTAAAGCTTGTGAAATTCTATGTATCTCAAAAATATCTTCCTATTCCTATGCATGTTATACTAGAAACTTTATTTTCCAACAACAATTAAGTATTTAATTGTTCCATATTGTATTTAAAATACTTTTAAAATACATATACTATTACTAGATTTATAAAACCCATGGATCTTACTCTATAGATCATGTTCCCTAGAACTTGTTTTCTATTTTAAGTCACTCTATAAGAAATTCATTCATTAATCATATCAAACATGTAATAAATAACATATGTACCCATAAGTTTCCAACATATATATTTTTAAAACCATAGTGCTCCTACAAACCTCTTGAATACCTATGGAACTCCTTCATTTCAAATTAATATTCTATGATCACTATGCATGTTTTTATCCATAAATTGATTTATGTAACTTATATATATTGTTGTAATTTAATTATTTCACTGACCCTATTTGTTGATTCCATATATACTTGTCCCATAGGGTCTCCTTTTCTTCATGTCACATATATATCTTCTGTAACTTTTACTCCTTGCGAAGTATCCTTGACAATAAATATCCAAATAAAATGATCGTAAAAAAATTAATTGACAAGTAGGTTTCAAAATATATTATAATGATGAACGGTGTATAGTTTTTATCATAGAATATGTCTACAAATTTTTAAAACCTATTAACAATCAGTAATTCTATATTGGTATCATATTGTACCATCCATGTTTAGTTTCTCTTGAATACTCACTAGAAGTATCAAGTCTAACAAGACAAAAATAAATACAGAGCCCCTAAATTTTGGTACAAGGAATCCCTTACGGAATATATAAACACTTTTCAACTTTAACAATTTTATATTGACTCTTTTCCTATTAGAATTAATATTCTATAATAATAATATTTATATAAATCACCCACCATGGTGAATATAAACCACCTATTCGTTTTTTTTATTTCCTATGCGGTAGGTATCTCTAGAACAACTCTTCAAACTAAACTAAGTGGAGTCTAGTGTTCCTATGACAACTCATGTTCTTATATATCCTTAACCTTATAAAAGTTAAGTATGCTCCCACTATATCAAAAGATATTTTCCTTCCTTATATAAATATATTCATATTTGACTAATACATTTCTGTCTTTTTTATATGAATATCATTATAGGATAAATCATTGAGATGAATATTTTGTTTCTTTTGATGTGTGTTTTTATGAAAAATGGTTACCATCCAACACTTGTGGTTATGAAATAATATACTATCATCATATCCCAATTCTTATGATATTTATTAGTAAATATAGTTGGAATATGGTTAGTTGTTTCACTTCTATTTGAAAAACTTTTATTGAACTAAATAATTGAATACTTTCAATACATATAAGACTCATCAGTGATCTTCCTTTCACTACCATCAATGTATTCATGTATTGTTATATCATCACTAAACATTTATATGATCAATGATTACATGGTTAAGACATTCTATGACATTACAACATGAAAGATTCAATATATTTTATAAATTCCACTCATTTACTTCATAGATCATTCCTAAAATTTAATAAATGAATATTATGAATTATATGAACTTACCTTTAGCTTCTTATTAAAGTTGTACATGTGGCCTTACTAAAGTAACTCAAAATCTATATGTAATTTATTTATTTCTAATGATATCCTTCTCTAAAATATGATAATTAGTTTGTTAGTATACCTAGTATCTTATCTCAATAGAGACTAATACACTTTTCTAGATATAAAAAAGTCAACTACTATCGAATTTTATTGACAAATAATTATATTTCCACCATTAATTAATTGATTCTTATATATTACTCATCATTATTTTTTGTCAGATGTATATGATTATAGAATTGTTGAAAAATTATCTAATTATGAAATAATATAATAAAATTCATTTAAAATTTGAAATAATATATCATTGTATATAAAATATATGTTGATAATAAAAACAATATATTAACTTGAAAAATTCCATTATGCACTCTAGAAGTTCTTTGCTTCTGCCAAATGATCTAAGAACCATCCTTATTCGGTTCCATAAATAATGAACCTTACTTCTTATAATATTTCCATGCTTTTTTCTTGTATTTTAAATACATATATGTGACAACATATACCCAAGATGTATATCAAAAAAAAATTATATGAAGATGAACATACCTGAGGTAGAATATTATACTACTGTAAAGACCCAGAATTTCCATGTAAATTGTTTTTTAAATATATGTGAATTTTACAAGTCCGAAAAAATTGATGGCGCATGATTCCGAGGCTCAGAGTGCCCAGAATGAATTTCTTAACTTTATTTCGGATACGTTCAGTAAATGTGCGAGAGGGATTTTTTAACTTTTGAACCGGTGCTCGGAATTGAAATCGGAGGGAACTATTGAACATGCAGTGCCGGTATTCACTTAAGGAGACATTCAGCTCGACTGTAGTGGTTCGAGGGTGAATGATAGAATTTGGGTTTTTTGTGAGGGGATAAAATAAAATAAAATTGTGAAACATTTTATTTTTATTTTATTTTGAAACCACCAATGTGGATATTTCACAATTGGGGACCACTGGAACTAAAACCTCCCATGAGAGGTTATGGAGGTGGGGACCACCTATCCTAACCTCCCATGAGAGTTTATGGTGGTGGGGACCACCCGAGGCTTAAAACCCCTTAAACCCCCTTCAATTCCCCTCTTAATGGGGAGAAACCTCTTGAGCTTCCACATTTTAATGGTGCCACCCCCCTTTAATTAATTTTATCAACTCAATTAATTAATTAAACCAATTTGAAATTTATGCCAACAACTTAATAGATAAAGAAATCTATTATTTGTTCTACCTCTTCATTTTGGTGGAATTGGGAGGAAGGAGCCTTCAGAAAAATCTCTCCAATGAAGAACGCTAAGGAAGAATTCCCACTTCGACTCCGACTTCTTCCACGGGACATTCATTGACAAGAAATTTCTTCAACGTCAACGAACTGGAGATCGAGGAAACGCTAATGTCACTGACTTCCATCAATTCCCAACGATATCATCTCCTTCCCCGCGGACAATTTTCAATGAATCAAATGAACGAGGTAGTGGTTGTTATTGAATTCATGAAATTCCTCGTTCTTGAAAAGCATGGTGAACGCAGATCAACCCAAATGAGTTGATCCACAATGCATATGAAATTGTCAAGTTTGATGATTCTTGATTCATGATTATGATGAGCCGCTTTCTAACACCATAAAGTGGAGGGTGAACACCAAACAAACATGGCCCGACCCTTCCGCTGTTCTCCTTTATTGTTGTGTTCTTCGCGATGGTGACGGCGACCGATGCCGACGTTTGGCACCGGTGGAACACAAAAACTATAGTGACCCAACCTTTTCTTACATTACTATTACATCATTTCAAAGATAAAAAACATAATATTATTACACATAGAGTATCAAAAGGTGTAGTTTCTTGGGAAAACTAGGACCACGCATAACAAATACAACATCTAGCATAAACATTTATTTAATTTCTTCTTCTCTAGCTTCTTACTGGCACTTTTCCTCTCCTTAGTACATGTAAACACCTGAGGATATACATCAAAAGGGGTGATCTATAAGCCCAGTAAGAGGATATATAAGAACAATATATCATGGGGTGAGCATAATCATAACAGAGTAAAAAGATCATGAACATGAGAGGAGCATAAATAAAAGACTTGAAATGTGGCAATGCATAAAAATGAAACATCATGTCTTAGTGGTTAACTACCACACATACTTGTGAACCAAGATAGAATCTTGTTCACACATCATTTCACATTTAATCATGATATTCATCACTTTACCCAATGCATTGGAGCGCTGTATAATTTCGGGCGCACCCATCACATTTCAATATTCATATTGCGCTATATAATTCCGGGCGCACCTGTCACATCATAACATTATAATTTATCATGCATTCCACAATGAATATATAAAATAAATGAACATAAATAAGCCACGAAAAGGAATGGGTTTCATCTCATATGAATACATTCATAAGCCCTCGGTTCCCAAAAGAAAGAGGGAACAACTTACTTAATACAAGAACCATCAACCATGAATGAGAGGTAAAAGTTGAGTTCTTAAAAGAAGAGTTCTTTTGGAAAACATTAGGATTGACAAAAACTTCATTAGAAAAACTTTATATCCCATTAAAAGTTATAAAATGATGAAAAAATTATATTTAAGGAGTGACCATATTAAAAATGGAGTGAAAGAGGAAGAACCTGAAGGATGAAAGTTGGGTTTGAGAATTTCCCCTTACTTTGTACCTGAATGCTTCATTATGTTTAATTTCCTGTATAATGACATTATATTCATTAATTAGAAATATAGAACCATGTGTAAATTAATAGGGTTCATTCTGGTTTCATTATTTCATATTATGTTTATTTGGATGACTTATAGAGTTTAAAAACATTGTTCGGGGATGTTCGTTTTTATGTTTTTTCTTGGGTGGTTCACAAGTATTCTTAAATTGAAGTTTCGGTAGAACATGAGTAAACATTAATAAATGATATTACATGCCATTAATGGTATTACAGGATATTTAATTATCTTATAATGAATTATTTTAGATCTATTTGGATGAATCAATAGATAAGAATTAAATGATGGTCATTTGGGTCAATTTGGGCGGTTTTTGGATCACAACGAACTTGTTTTAACTTATCACTTAGTAATATGTCCATTGGTTATTTCCAGAACTTTAAATATAACATAATACACATAAAATATTCTTTTTAAACCATAAAAATGGTTTCATGACCAGATCTGAAGGTAGAAATGGAATAACAAAGCATGTTTTTCTTGAAGGTGATAAATTAACACCTCACGAACAACATTCTTTTTAATAAAATAAAAGGAAGAGGGAAAGGGGGTTGGATGATATAATATCACATTAGAATCATAAAATTATATTATATGTATATTAATGGATTTAAAATACAATTTGGATGAATATAGGTGGGGAGAGATCAAGATTTGAACATGAACTTGAAAGGAAATTAAAGGAGAAGAGGGAGGGAAATTACATCTTGAATCCTTCTCTTGAGAACCTCCTTAAGGGCCTAAGCTTGGTATTCTGATGAGACCAGCAGATCTTGGACGTGGGGGAGGGGATAGGTAAGGTTTTTGGGTAGAGTTTATAGAAGTCTTGGATCTTTAGAGGTGTGAGGAAATGAGGGTGTGAAGGGTGGCTTTTATAGTGGATGGGAGAGGGGTTTCCTTAATATAAAATTCATTAGTTTATTATTTCCCCACAAGACAAGGAATTGTGAGTCTTGAATGAACAAGAATAGTAATTTTATAATTTAATCCCGAAACAATTGGTCTTATATCATCAAAACATCACACATGACCCTATAATTAGCTTATTTAGCTTATTTTGTAAATTACGGTATTTCACTATTCATCAAAAATTCAAGTATCACAGAAAAATCCCAAAAATTTACCCCAATCATTTTTTGATGTGTAGAATCTAAAAATAAAGTCCATTTTTCAAAAAAAAAATTCTAAATATTATTAATTTAATATTTAATTAAAACCATAATTTACTTAAAAAATAGTGTTTAAGATTAAAACTGATTTTCTAGTGCTTTCAAAAATTACGTAGTGTCTTATAAAATTATCTAAAAACTATAAGAAAATGATTAAATAATTTATGAATACATTTTAGGGAAATAAATATTCTTTTAAATTAATTAATTAATTATAATTAATTATTTCTGACTTACAAAATACCAAAACGTTTACTAAGGTCAAATTGTCACTTTCTAAGATGTCTAAATTTTATTTTATAATTCATAGGTAATGTTACTCTTATGTTGGATGATTTACTATTCATAAGGGTCATATTAATATTCATAATGGTATGTTAATATTCCTAAGGGTACGTTACTATCCACCAAAAATTATTTTTTCCATTAGACTCCAAAAATCATCTTGAAGACAACCGTGTATGTCGGATTTTCAAAATTCCAAACATAAGAGTGAAAAACTTATGTTTAAAAGTCACTTACCACTTACCAGTTCATTATTTTGTGTTTTCATGTTATTTTATGACATAAATATAAGAAGGGGATTTTCTATTGAAAAACATTGGGTCATTGCATTCTTCCCCCCTTAAAGAATTTCGCCCCCTAAATTTCACTTTACACAAACAGGTGACGGTACTTCTCCTTCATTTCCTCTTCTGGTTCCCAAATTTCTTCCTCAAACTTATGGTTCCTCCAGAACACTTTGACAAGATGGGTTGTCTTGTTGCGTAGAACCTTATCTTTCTAATCCAGAATATTTACTGGCTGCTCCTCATAGAAGAGATCATCTTCCAGCTGAACCACCTTTGATTTTAGTACATGTGAGGGGTTTGGCATGTACATCCTCAGTAGTGATACATAAAACACATCATGAACTTGATCCATATTATGTGGAAGTTAAAGATGATAGGCCACGACTCCTGTGCGGTCAAGATCTCAAAGGGGCCAATATACCTTGGGCTTAGCTTCCCTTTCTTCCCGAATGGCATGACTCTCTTCCATGGAGATATTTGAAGGAATAATTTATCTCCAACGTCAAACTCCAAGTCCCTTCAACGGTTGTCTGAATATCTCTTTTTCTGACTTTGAGCAGCTTTGATGTGTTTTTGGATGACTTGAACCTTCTCTATTATCTCTTGAACAATATCGGGTCCAAGTAGCTTTCTTTCTCCAACATCATCCCAACTGGTTGGAGTTCTAAATCGCTTTCCATACAGAGCTTCATATAGATCCATCTGAATACTTGAGTGGAAGCTGTTGTTGTATGAGAACTCAACCAATGAGAGATGATGATGCTAACCACCTTTGAATTCAAGAGAGCAGGCTATTAGCATATCTTCAAGTGTCTGAATAGTCCTTTTAGACTGGCCATCGGTTTGGGGGTGATAGGTCGTACTGAAATTTAATTCAGTACTCAAATCATGTTGAGGGATCCTCCAAAATTTAGATGTGAACCTTGGGTCACGGTCAGAGACAATTGAGATTTGAACACCATGTAGTCTCACCACTTCCTTCACATATATCTTTGCAAGTTGTTCAAGAGAGAGGTCTTCCCGAGTGATAAAATGGGCAGTCTTGGTGAGTCGGTCAACCACAACTCATATCACATTATTTCCCTTTAACGTCTTCGGGGGACCTGTGAAAAAGTCCATAGTAACATTTTCCCATTTCCACATGGGTATAGGCAATGGATGCATCATACCTTTGGACTTTTGTTGCTCAACTTTAACTTGCTGACATACCAAGCACCTTGATATATACTCCGTAATCTCCTTCTTCATGTTATCCCACCAGAAGTGTTCTCAGAGATCACGATACATCTTGGTACTCCCAGGATGGATAGAGAAAGTTGAGCTATGTGCATTATCCAATAGCTCCTTCTTTATCCTGGGTGATGAAGGCACACAAAGTCGAGTTCCAAACCGAATCACACCATCATCATCGATATGGAACTCTTGCATCTTCCCTTCCTTTACTGCATTCACCCTCTTTTGTATCTCTACATCATCCCTTTATGCTTCCTTAATCTTCTCCTGGATGGATGGTTGTGCAATAATTTAGGAAAGGTAGGATGTATCCCCTACCATTATGATTTCCAAATCCATTCTTTGCATGTCCATGAAGATAGGGTCTTTCTCAATCCGCAGCACGGATAGAGTAGCAGGTTCTTTTCTTTTTAGAGCATCAGCTACCTTGTTCTCCTTTCTAGGATGATAGTGAATAGAGAAATAATAATCCTTGATTAGCTCTAACCATCTCCTTTGACGCATGTTGAGATCCTTTTGTGTGAATATATACTTTAGGATCTTGTGGTTAGTGTATATGTCACACTTCTTTCCATAAAGGTAGTGCCGCCAGATTTTCAAGGAAAAAATCACGGCTGCTAGCTCTAGATCATGTGTCAGGTAGTTCTACACATGGATCTTCAACTGTCAGGAGATGTAGGCTATCACATTGTCATTTTGCATGAGTACACAACCCAATACATTCTTTGAAGCATCACTGTATATCAAAAAACATTCTCCACTTTTCAGTAGTGTGAGTACAGGTGCAGTGATCAGGCTTCTCTTTAGCTCCTTGAAGCTTCCCTCACATTCTTCCATCCAGACATACTTTACCCCTTTCCATGTTAACTTAGTTAGCGGGCTTGACAATCGTGAGAAGTTTCTCAAAAAACTTCGGTAGTACCCAGCTAATCCAAGAAAACTACGGATTTCTGTGACACTAGAGCGCCTGGGTCATTCCTCAATCGCCTTTGTCTTTGAAGGATCCACAGAAATTCCCTCACCTGTGATCACAAGTCAAAAGAACGTGACTTGATTCATCCAAAAGTCACACTTTCTGAACTTGGCGTATAACTTCTCCTTTCTCAATGTTGCCAACACAAGTCTTAGATATTCTTCATGTTCCTCCTTTCTCATGGAGTATATGAGATTATCATCGATAAACTCTAAAAAAAAATTGTTGAGGTAATGTCTAAAGACTCTATTCGTCAAATCCATGAATATTGCAGGGGCATTAGTAAGTCTAAAGGGCATAACCAAAAAATCATAGTGCCCATACCTTATACAGAAGGCAGTATTTTGAATATCTTCCTTCTTCAACTTTACCTGATTATATCCACAATGAAGATCCAAATTTGAGAAGTATTGAGCTCCTCTTAACTGGAAAACAATTCATCAATCCTTGTTAGAGGATACTTGTTCTTTAAGGTGATATTGTTGAGTTCCCGATAATTGATACACAACCACATGTTTCCATCCTTCTTCTTCACAAAGAGCACTGGTGCACCCCAAGGTGATGCACTAGGGCGTATGAACCCTTTGTCTAGATGCTCTTGCAGCTGCTTCTTTAACTCCTCCAGTTCGATAGGAGCCATCCTATAGGGGTACTTTAAGATAGGAGTAGCTCCAGGTATGAGTTCAATTGAGAACTCTACCTCATGATCCGGTGGAATTCCGGGTAACTCTTCGGGAAATAAATCACCGTATTCCCTCACGATGGGCATTTCCTCAAGGTTGGAACTTTACTTTGACTCAACCATTTGGGTGAGGTATGCTTATTCATAGGGAATCAACACCCACACCATTGAAGGATTTTTAAATGGAGATTCATGATCTTCCTTTAATTTGTAGAGGAGCATTGGATGGTTCGGAATATGAAAAGATATTTCCTTTTCCCGACAGCTGATATGCGCTCTATATAACGAGATCCAGTCTATTCCCATTATAGCATCGAATTCCACCAAGGGAAGTGTTACGATATTTTCTAGAAGAATCTTCCCACATACGCCAATAGGAGAAGAATCAAACACTTGGGTTACAATGATTGCACCACTTGGTGTTTTTACAGATATCTATACTTCAAGGTTTCGGGGCTTCGATTCTATAGTTCTAGAAAACATGCATGATATAATGGAATGTGTAGAACCAGAATCAAATAAGACTTTTTACATTCTTGAGTGAATAAAAAGTGTACCTTGTACGACTTCATTATCATGATCCACCTCCATAGTAGTGATGGCATAAGCCTTCCCTTATTCCTTTGGATTTGGTGGCTACTGACGCTGATTACCCTCGAGAACTTGAGGTTTAGTGCACTAGTTTGCATAGTTCCCTAGATACTTAAAGTTGTAGCATTGAACCATGAGTGGTTCTCTCTTTTCATCAGCTACATTCTCCTTCCAATTCATGTCTTTTCGACACTCTTGAGCATGGTTTCCTTCTTTCCCACAATTGAAGCATTTCCTCGTCCCTTTGAGATAGTTCCCATGGTGCAACTTCCCACATTTTTGGCATGTGGGCCATTGATTTTTCTTCCCACCTTTGTCACTAGATCCACCGGCTTGAAACTCCATCTTTCGTTTCTTATCCCCATAGCCATGGGACCATTCTCGAAACTCCATCTCCACTTTGAGAGCACAAAAAACAACTTCTTCATAACTCCTAAAGTCTCGAATTACAAGATCCTTTTGAAGGTTTGGTTTTAATCCAATAAATAATCAATCAATTTTCCTATCATTGTTGATAACAAAACCCGAAGCATACCTTCCGAGCCTTGTGAAATTTGCTTCATAGGTTGTGAAAGATTCTCCTTATTTTTGCTTGAGCTGTATGAATTCTATCTCCATCTTCGTGTGAATAGTTTTTGGGAAATACTTATTAAGAAACATTATCTTAAAGTCTTCCCATTCCATCTCTTCAATTTCCTCCCTTGGCTTGGTGTTCTTAATCAAATCCCACAATTTATCAGCTTCTCCATCAAGACGATAAACGGCTAGAGTAACCTTCTCCGTCTTAAAATAGTGAAGCACATAATAGATCATCTCCATGGAGTTGACCCACTATTCCACAACTAGTGGATCGGAAGATCCACAAAATGTCGGTGGTCATTGCCGCATAAAACATTCAATATCAAGTTGCTCCCTCTTTGGTGAAGGACGTTGTTCCCCATTATTATGGTTATTATTCATAGCCTGAGATAATTGGGTAATCATCGCCATGAATTTTTGAACTCCACCTCCCAAATCATTTTGGATGTCGTTTGGGAAATTGTTGCATTGTCCCTCGCATGAGTTGTTGGCCTGATGTCTCCTAGTTCCCACCATTTTCTAAAATATAAAAGGTTAGAAAAAACCATAAGTAAACAAGTCATGAATAACTTATTCATTTAAACAATTATACCAAAAACATAACATATGGGATCCCTATGTAAATATTATTGTGTGCATATTTTTACTTAGTCTCATACTAGAGGTTTTCTCTAGGGTTCACTAATCCTAATTCCCAAATTAACCAAACCTTGCCTTTGATACCAACTATAGCGATCTGACCTTTTCTTAAATTACTATTATATCATTTCAAAGATAAACAACATAATAGTATTACACATAGAGGATCCAAATGTTTAGTGTCTTGGTAAAACTAGGACCACACATAACAAATACAACATCTAGCATAAACATTTATTTAATTTCTTCTTCTCTAGCTTCTTATTGGAACTTGTCCTCACCTTAGTACATGTAGCCACCTGAGGATATACGTAAAAATGGGTGAGATAGAATCCCAGTAAGAGGATAGATAATAATAATATGTCATGGGGTGAGCATAATCATAATATGGGAAAAAGATCATGAACATGAGAGGATCATAAATAAAAGACTTGAAATGTGGCAATGCCTAAAAACGAAACATCATGTCTTAGTGGTTAACTACCACACATACTTTCGAACCAAGATAGAATCTTTTTCACACATAATTTCACATTTAATAATGAGATTAATCACTTTACCCAATGCATTGGATCACTGTATAATTCCAGGCGCACCCATCACATTTCAATATTCATATTGCGCTATATAATTCTGGGTGCACCCGTCACATCCTAACATTATAATTTATCATGCATGCCAAAATGAACATATAACATAAATCCACATAACTAAACCATGATAAGGAATGGGTTTCATCTCATAAGAATACATTCATAATCTCTGGGTTCCCAAAAGAAAGAAGGAACAACTTACTTGATACAAGAACCATCAACCATGAATGGGAGGTAAAAGTTGAGTTCTTAAAAGAAGAGTTCTTTTGGAAAACATTTGGATTTACATAAAATTCATTAGAAAACATTTATTTCCCATAAAAGGATATAAAATTATGAACAAATTATCTTTAAGGAGTGACCATATCAAAAATGGAGTGAAAGAGGTAGAACCTGAAGGATGAAAGTTGGGTTTGAGAATTTCCCCTGACCTTGTACCCGAATGCTTCCTTCTCTTTAATGTCCTGTATAATGAAATTATATTCATTAATTATAAATCCAGAACCATATTTATATTAATATGGTTCATTCTGGTTTCATTATGTCATATTATTTTCTTTTGGATGACTTATAGAGTTTAAAAACATTTTTCAGGGATGTTCATTTTTATGGTTTTTCTTGGGTGGTTCACTTTTATTATTAAATTGAAGTTTGGGTAGAACATGAGTAAACATCCAGAAATGATATTACATGTCATTAATGATATTACATGAGATTTAATGATCTTATAATGAATTGTATTAGATCCGTGTGGATGAATCAATAGATAAGAATTAAATGATGGTAATTTGGGTCAATTTGGGCGGTTTTTGGATCATAACAAACTTGTTTTATCTTATCACTTAGTAATATGTCCATCGGTTATTTCAAGAACTTTAAATAGAAAATAATACACATAACATATTCTGTTTCAACCATAAAAATTGTTTCATGACCAGATCTGAAGGTAGAAATGGAAGAAGAAAGCATGTCGTTCTTGAAGGTGATAAATTAACACCTCACAAACAACGTTCTTTTTAATAAAATAAAAGGAAGAGGGAAAGGGGTTGGATGATATAATATCTCATTAGAATCATAAAATTACAGTATATGTATAATAATGGAGTTACAATTCAATTTGGATAATGATAGGTGGGGAGAGATCAAGAAATGAATTTGAACTTGAAAGGAAATTAAAGGAGAAGAGGGATGGAAATTACCTCTTGAATCCTTCTCTTGAGAACCTCCTTAAGGTCGTAAGCTTGGTCTTTTGATGAGACCAGAAGATATTGGACGTGTGGGAGGGGCTAGTTAAGGTGTTTGGACAGAGTTTAGAGAAGTTTTGGTGCTTGAGAGGTGTGAGAAAATGAGGGTGTGAAGGGTGGCTTTTATAGTGTAGGGGAGAGGGGTTTCTTTAATATAAAATTCATTAGTTTATTATTTCCCCACAAGACAAGGAATAGTGAGTATTGAATGACCAAGAATAGAAATTTTATAATTTAATCCCGAACCAAGAGGGATTACATCCGTAGAACATCACACATGACCCTATAATTAGCTTATTTAGCTTATTTTGTAAATTATGGTATTTCACTATTCATCAAAAATTCAAGTATCACAGAAAAATCCAAAAAATTTACCCCAACCACTTTTCGACGTGTAAAATCAAAAAATGGATTCCATTTTTCAAAAATAATTTTCTAAATATTATTAATTTAATATTTATTTAAAATCTTAATTTTCTAAAAAAACAGTTTTTGAGATTAAAACTGATTTTCTAGTGCATTCAAAAATTACGTAGGGTCTTATAAAATTATCTAAAAACTATATAACATTGATTAAATAATTTATGAATAAATTTTATGGAAATAAATATTCTTTTAAATTAATTAATTAATTAATTATAATTAATTATTTATGACTTACAAAATACCAAAACATTTACTAAGGTCAAATTGTCACTTTCTAAGATGTATAAATTTTATTTTATTATTCATAGGTAATGTTACTCTTATGATGGATGATTTACAATTCATAAGGGTCATATTACTATTCATAAGGGTATGTTACTATTACTAAGGGTACGTTACTATTCACCAAAAATTAGTTTTGTTTCATTAGACTCTAAAAATCATCTTGAACACAACCGTGTCTGTCGAATTTTCAAAATTCCAAGCATAGGAGTGACAAAATTATGTTTAAAGGTCACTTATCACTTAGTAGTTCATTATTTTGTGTTTTCATGTTATTTTATGACATAAATATAAGAAGGGAATTTTCCATTGAAAAACATTGGGTCGTTACAAGAACAGAGGTCGGCACCACCGCTGGCTGCAACGAAGGTGACGGTGCACGCGCCTCCCCATGACCACCGTCGCCCCGTGGCCCCATAGTGTCGCTTGCGGCCCCGCCGCGCCGACCGCAGCCTCCGCCCTCCAAACTGAGCTGCCCCGGCTGAGCCGCCCCATGACCTCCCACACCCTCGCGGCACCCCTCGTGGCCTCACGTCACCCCTCGTGGCCGCACGGCACCCCTCGCGGCTGAGCCGCTTCACAGCCTTGTGTCATCTGCGGCCAAACCCCCACGGCCCTCCGCGGCCCCTCACGGCCTGCTGGACCGCCCAACAGGCCAGGCCGCCCAGCACGGGTCGGGCCGCCCATCGGGCCGGGCCAGACCCAGTGGGTCAGTCTCGGTCGACCCAGGATGGGTCAGCCCGTGTTGGGTCGGTCCGACCGGGTGGGATCGGACCCAGACCCATTACGACCCATTTACGCTCTTTTGGCCATTACTTTGGCACCAGACGTCCGTTTGATGAACCGTTAGTAGCGTTGGGAACCTTGGAGAGAGAAGGCCCCTTTAAGTATACCCTACTAGAGATTTTGGATTAATATGTGGTACGGTTAGGTTGGATCGATCACGAATCCAACCTTTCCCCCAGGACTAATAGGCTAATAACTCACAAACCAGGCGTCCGATTGACATGTCATCTGTTGCGTTGAGACCCCTTTGACATGGCGGTACATTAAGGTACTTCTTCATGGGACTTCTTTACATTTGGAGTATCGACTAGTGTCTTGTGGAGCGGACCCTCTTGGAGACAAGCGAGCATAGTGCGGGAACCCAGTAGCTGGATGTGACGTGAAGAATGAATAGTGATCATGTGTGGGTCAGCACCGAGTGATCCTATGTGGGTCAGCACCTAGTGATCATGTGTAGGTCATCACCGAGCGATCCTGTTTGGGCAGCACCTAGAGATCCTGTGTGGGTCAGCACGTAGCGATCCTGTGTGGGTCAGCACCGAGCGATCCTATATGGGTCAGCACAGAGCGATCCTTCGTGGGTCTGCCTCTTAACAGAGTAAGATTATTCAGTAGTTACATATAATCATATCTACTACTATACCTAAGTTATACTTGGTGTGAGCTGAGTTCATACCTATGTGGTACTTTCCTTCGAGGGAATACCTTAGTGGTATTCTTCTGTGTGGCGTACCTATGTGGTACTTACCTTCGTGGTATTCCTTCCTTTGTGGAACAGTTGAGCTTTGGGCTTTGAGTTGGACTCTGTGTTTTCCTCATGATTGAGATCGGTTTACTTGATAACTTAGGTATATGTCGGTTTGAGTTGTACTCTGTGTTTTCCTCATGATTGAGATGGGTTTACTTGATAACATAGGTATATGTATGGGCATATACATAAGTAGGGTTGATAGTTGTTCTCGTACATTGTGGTTTATCCTTTGTGGATTCAGTGAGACCCTGAGGGTCTAGGGGTCCCTACTGAGTATCGTTATACTCACCCTTTCACGAGTTATGCCCGCACCTCGTTGTGTTTGGTGTAGACGATGGACAACACTAACTAAGGATGAGGGTACCAAGAATGGACGGTGCTCGGAGGTGGACCATACGGCGTGTCAGTACATGGAGGAGACAGGCGGACGTGGGGTTATGAGGAGGAGATCTGTACCTATTCTTCATGTAGAAACCTCAAAGGACGACTCAGTAGCTGTCTTTCTCTTTCTTTAGTTGTATTGTATTTCAGTTGTACTCATACTTTCCAATTGGGCTTGTATTCTGGCCCCTTTTTCTTACTTCACTCACTCTTTTTACTGTTTAGTTTACTTAAGTTCATATCTTGATGTGTTCATGGTTTCATGTTCTTATAGTATATAAAGGCAATGCCTTCCCTGTTATAGGGAATAGGCCTTCGGTGCTAATCGCCAGCCCCTGGCCTATGGAAGGCAGGCTTGGGGTAGTCATGGCACGGGCCCTGGGGGACGGGTCATGACAAATAATGTAACACCCCTGGAAAAATGAGATTTAAATTGCTAAATGATACTAACCATGTCAACAAGGTGCACCTTTCTTTTCAGGAGCCTACCTAATTAGAGCTCCACAGTTTATCATGCTTGACCTGGAGTACTAATTAGGATGGGTGACCTTCTGGGAAGTTTCCCAAGGTGTGTGTGAGTGAGGACAAAACACACTAAAATAACATGTGTTCTCCTATGGGGACAGTCATTAGTCTGATAAGCGACCCTAGGGAGTAATAAACTATGGTGTGCAGGGAAGGAAACCAAGGTATTAAAGGAGACCCATTGGGTCAGATGAGAAAGTTCATGTCCCGGGGAGGCGGGTAGTGACAAATGGTATCAGAGCCAATACCCAGCCAGAAGTGCTTAGGCACTGCCTAGGTTTGAGTCTTGGGGTCCACAAAGAGGGTGTCGTGCTTTAAATTGGTGGATAATGTAACACCCCTGGAAAAGTGAGACTTAAAAGGATAGATGATACTACTCATGTCAACAAGGTGGACCATTATTTTCGGGAACCTACCTGATTAGAACTCCATAGTTAAGCATGCTTGGAATGGAGTAGTAATCAAGATGGGTGACCTTTTGGAAAAGTTTCCCAGGGTGTGTGTGAGTGAGGACAAAACACACTGAAAGAACATGTGTTGGCTTGTGGGGATAGTCATTAGTCTGACAAGAGACCCTAGTGAGTAATAGTATATGAGGACAAAACACACTGAAAGAACATGTGTTGGCTTGTGGGGACAGTCATTAGTCTGATAAGAGACCCTAGTGAGTAATAGTCTATGGTGTGCTGGGAAGGCAACCAAGGTATTACAGGAGACCCATGGGGTCATATGACAAGGTTCATGGCCCGGGGAGGTGGGTCGTGACAACTACTTCTTAAATTCATGGAAATTGTTCATCATATAACCTTTCATGCTACATAAAAATAAAATATACTCATGTTTATTACTTTCCCCTTAAATTTTTTTTATTTTTTAAGGATTCCATAATGAAATCATTGACATTTTCCAATAAAACCATATCCATCCTATGAAGCATATTCAAATGATTCCAGAGTGATGTATCCTTATTTATCATCGATTCTTGTATGAATAAGGATAACCATTATGATAAGGATGATAACATATGATTGATTAATGATTTTTTATTAAATGTAAACCTAAATTTTCTAGTAAATCAATGTGCTCCATCATTTTTAAGACATGATCAATATTTAGATGGCCTTATTCTAATTTACATTGATACAATATAGAGATAGTCCCAATTATCTCTTGCCTCTCTTTCTACTTCTCTAATGATTAGAGATGATATATTATGGTATAAGGATACATGTACTTATGTTCCATCATTATCTCTCTAGACATAGCTTATATGATGATGTAACACACATAAGAATCATCCTACATATATCTATAAGGGTATCATTTTCACTTTCGCTCTCTATTTATGAAACCTCATCAAGAATAGAGGATTATAACACATAATATACAATTTCCAATAGTTAAGTACTATATAAACATTTATAACACACAAAAGTTTGTGCCTATGAAGACATAAATTGATTCAAGGAATCAATGTAGTTTTTTTAGGGTTTCTATTTCAATTTTCTATAATAATTATAATAGATTTATTAGTAATTTATTTTATTACCAAAATATGTGAGACAAAATAGTTTTAATTATCTTATTTCGTATCTTACTATTTTATAAAGTCTCAATATCAATCAATGTTGAACTTTGAATGCTCTGTAGTGTGTAAATTATAGTATCTAGGATCCATATTTCCCTTCTTATATCCCAATATAGGTTCATTACTTGAATGTATTTAGGTAGGTGGTCATTCAAACTATGGTCTTGCAGCTCCTAGATCCATTGAGTGGACTCCCAAATCCTTAAATCCTCACTTGTATTTCTTCAACACTTTCCTCCAAGATAAATCAACTCTATAAAGGGATTCTCCTATTGATGTAAACTTGTTTAATTTAACCCAAAACCATTAGCATAACTCCTTGATAAAAGTAAGTTTACTGATAAGGGCTAGACCAACACTTAGTTATATGGATCCATTCCAAATCAAGTAATGGAATTATTATTCTAACTTAATATTTAATTGAGTTATTATTTTTTATTATCCATAAATTTATTTATTTTTTGCATTTATATATCCTTTTAATATTATGTGAATTTTTCTTAAGTATTTAAACATGTGATGAAAAATAATTTATGCATAATCCATTTATTTTCATTCTATCTTGAATGATTGTTAATTCATGTATTTATGTGATCATGATATAGTATCCATAAATTTAACCATGAACATAGAAGAAAATAAAATAAATAAAATGAATTGATCATGATATTTCTAATGGTTGATTTATTGAGTGGATAATAAATCAAACTATGACTCCTGGAGGGAAACACCACGACAAGGTCTTGTATTGAGTTGCAATATTTCACCATCAACCTATGTATTTTATTTATTTATTTCACTTTTTCTCATGTTATAAACTACCTCTCATCCTTAGAGATCCATCCTTACATATTTTATACTCACATAAAGGTTAGTGGAACCATTATATTGGTTAAGAGGTTTACAAAAAAGAAACTATGGAAATATAGGTCCTTACAAAATAAAGTTGGGAGGGATGACACAAAGGTCATCATTTTAATTTAAAAATAATAATAAATCATACACAATTAAATTAAAATAAACCACCACATACATTGGCTGATCAAGGTTCATGATCAATCACATACATGCAATGAATATGCATTTTAATAAATTACCATTCATTTTAATCATTCATAATTAACATAGAATATTTTTGAATTAATTAATTATCTTCATTAATTAATTTATTAATTTATCTTAATATCCACCCAAATAGTCATATATATTATCATCCTCTATAATTTTAAAAAGTGATTTTATTTAAAATTAATTCTGCACCAAACATGTACATGGAGGGAACATAGCGTGTTCCCATCAAAACTACCCAAAATGGTCATCATCGTGTAATGTGCACTCACATGACATGTAGTATATATGGAATGTCACATAATTACATGATGTGTAATGTCAATAAATTACATATAGACATGTGTTAATTTATGTATCATGTACTGCTTTTAATGCATGTTGAGTATATAGTGTATAATGATAACCATACATAGCATGTTGTTCTGAATTTAATATAAAAATTAATTATGAATTTAATAATCCTAAAACCTACCACATGGTGTGTACTATCAATTAATTGTACATGGACACATGTTAATGAGGTTTCATGGCATAATTAACTTTCATTTAATGTAAATTAATTTACACAGTGTACAACCCAACATGGTGTGTACTCCATGTCAATAGGTACTAGACTACTTTTCTATTAATTACACAACACATGTGTATTTATTAATTATACACCACATGTGTATTAGTAGCACATTGTGTGTGTATTGCTTAATTAGAAAATTTTTTTGTATTAATTCCACATTGTGATACATTAATTATACATTACACCCCTACTAATTAATTACACCCCGTGTATGTATTAATTATACACCATGTATGAATTAATTAATTATACATTGTGTGAGTATTAATTACACACAATGGGAGTATTAAATACACACCACGTGAGAATTAATTACATATTACATGTGTAAAAATTAATTACAGACATGGTGTATTAATTACATATCATTTTTGTTGACCACATGACTACCACGTCATGTGGGGTTTCACAGCATGTAACCATGAAACCCATGTGCCACTGTCGAATGAAATTTCTATGTGTTATCCATTTTTTATTGGTTATAAGAATGATAACTAAGAAGATATTTCAAATTTTGGATTAAAGAACTAAAACTAAAATGAACAACTATCAAAATAAGTAAATAAATAAATTGTCTATAACTAATTATAAATTTAAATGTGACAACTTTGATACCACTTAAAGGTTTTGAACATAGTAAAAGTGCCTATTTTGGTCATGAAAAACTTATTTTTCGGTGAGATTCAATGAATAGTTCTCTATTTACATGAAAAGAAGTGTCATGAACAGTGAATTTATCCAATGAAAGTTTTACTAAGATCACCAAACCCAAGAGATATAATCTTTTCCATGTAAAATTTATAAATAATTGAAATTAATTCAAAATAATTACCTCAGTATTGTGAATTTTTCATCATATAATATTTGTATCAATCAAACACCTATCTGGGTTTCATTGTGATTGCATCATGAGGATACAAAGAAAAATACCTCCAGCGATGATCCATGCATGCTCCTATAATCTTGGAGAATCACTAATGGTACTACATGTGCTATAACGCTTGTACCACTTGAATTTCATCTCTCACAATGATTGACACACAATACTTTGAGGTTGAAGGATTTATTTGTATTGTCGCATTCGTGATAAAATAGACGAATTTAGAATAATATATCTCGATTATTGAGACTATTCTAGAGAATTTTCTCTCTATGGTTGAGAGAATATATCAAAGGGGTATAGAATTGGTCTGTAATTAAGATCAACGGAAACACTAAGTGTGTTACCCTCTAAGATTCCTACTCAACGGAATTAGTTGGGTTTTCCTAGATTCCAAGATCTGCATCTAGAAACACGTAAAGTCACCCCAATAGAAGAATAACTATTATCACAATTATGAAAAACCACATATTAATTCTATTTTATTCACCATGGACATGGAATTTAGTTCAATAGTTTCATTTTAATAAAACAGTTGAGATATCAACTTTCATAAAGATGGAATAGGAAAATCCTTCTTGGACTTATTCATTAATAGTATACTAGTCATGACTCACCCAATGTACCCAACTTCCCATGAACATTTAACATCACGGTATTGGTTAATAAAATTAAAGTATATGATTCATGACATATATTAATAATAATCTTAAAGTCTTAAGGATCATTACACCTACTCAAGGATAGAGATATATAATGACATAAAAACAAATGTAATTCCTACTGGTGGGTCTATTATCATAACTTCCTCTCGTAGAGATTACCAAGGGAGAATTTCATGAAAAAAAATCTCAATGTATTATGAGCATACACCCTTAATGTCTTGTATCATCTGTGTCAAGTTAGATGATTCCATTCATCCATAGAACATGAATTTAATAATGTGAGTATAACATTTCAAGGATCTCATCATAGTGAAGAACTAATATGTCTTGTCGATGTGAAAATTACTATTATGAAATTATCTAATATTGTTTATGTAGATGAATAATCAGCATATGGTAATATATACTTTTAATTTTTACTTCTTGAATATATATAGGTAATATAAAGTACAAAGTAGTTGGTTCTAGGTAAATGAACCTTCATAAAATTTAACATAGGTTAAATTAAAAAAAATTAATTAAAATTTTAGGGGAATAAAACATATTTGTCATTAAACATATATTTTATTAAACCACGTTTCATTAAACCATTTTATGCTCATTTTTACCCATTTTGGGGAAAAAACAAAGATGTGTAATTTTTGTAATTTTTCAAAGACCCACATATGGAACTTTTAACATAGGTTAATTGAAAATTATGTTTAATTAAACATTAAGGGGAATAAAACAGACTTTTAATTAAACATATGTGTCATTAAACATATTTTAATTCCACAATAATTTAATGCACCTATTTTAAAAATTTACGAGAATAAAAAATATATGTAATTTTTGTAATTTTTGTAATTTTTGTGTAATTTTTTAATTATTTTGTCGATTATTATGGTTTTAAATGAACCTAATGTGTTAAGAATGATTTTTATTTATAACACTGTGTAACATATTTTTTCAATGAAAATATAGGTTATATTGAGTTATCATTAGGTGAATTTTCATTATATGCCATAATGTAATCATTAAATCCTTTAATATATATCATAATGGAGTAATATTTGGTTATATAGTGTTATCATAAGATGAATCACTATTATGTTCACTAGTGTTATCATTTTATGATTGTCTTATAAATATAAAATTTGATGAATATACGATTTAGGATATCATTGAGTATTTTTGTGGTGTACCAAATAGAATATGTATGTTTTTTATACCTATCATTATTTCAAATTAGAATTGAACCTATGTTCAATGTTACATAGGTGCATTATCCAATATGTTATAGACTGTATTTCATATGGTAATTGAATATGTGTTCAATGTTACATGGGTGAATTGTACAATATGTTATAGATTGTATTTCATTTTTTTAATACTAGAATTGAACCTATGTTCAACGTTACATAGGCACATTATCTAATATGTTATATGCTATTATCAATTGGTGAATATAAAATGTAGGATATCATGATACATTTAATGGGTATTCCAAAAATAATAAGTCCATATATGAGACTTATTATTTTTTGTACACCCTAATATCATGATATCCTCTATCGTATATTCACCAATTGATAACAGTACATAAAATATTGGATAATGCACCTATGTAACATTGAACATATGTTCAATTCCAATATTAAAATATGAAATATAGTCTATAACATATTGTATAATGTACATTTCTAACGTTTAACATAGGTTCAATTAAAATATAAAATACAGCCTATAACATATTGGATAATGTACCTATGAAATGTTGAACATAGGTTAAATTAAAATATGAAATAATGATACATATAAAAACATACATATTCTATTTGTTACACCACAAAAATAAATCATTATATCCTAAATCCTATATTCATCAAATTTTATATTGATGTGTCAATCATAAAATGATAACACTAGTACACATAATAGTAATGCACCTTAGGATAACACTATATAACCTAATATTACTCCATTATGTTATATATTAAAGGATTTAATGATAACACTATGGAACATAATGAAAATTCACCTAATGATAACCCCGTATAACCTATATTTTAATTTAAAAAATATTTTACATAATGTTATAAATAATAATCAATCTTAACACATTTATTTCATTGAAAACCATAATAATCAAAAAAATAATTAAAACATTACACAAATTATACAAAAATTACACAAATTACACATATTTTTTATTCCCCTAAATTTTTAAAATAGGTTTATTAATTTATTATTGAATTAAAAGATGTTTAACAAAACATATGTTTAATGAAAAATCTATTTTATTTCGTTTAATGTTTAATTAAACATAATTTTTATTTAGCCTATGTTAAAAGTTCCATATGTGGGTCTTTCAAAATTTACAGAAATTACACATCTTTTTTTCCTCAAAATGGGTAAAAATGAGCATAAAATGGTTTAATGAAAATTGGTTTAATTAAATTTATGTTTAATGAAAAATATGTTTTATTCCCCTCAAGGTTTAATTAAACAAAATTTAAATTTAACCTATATTAAACATTATGGAGGTGCATACTCCAATAGTTTTCACTATAAGCGAATTGAAGATGATGATGTCTTAGTGGTTTGTATGCTGATAGGTATATAAATATTTTTTTATGGGGGTAGGGTGGCCTCACAGTGTAACTATTTTAGATTTATCCATTGAAGATGGGCCGTGGCATGTTACATGCACTATAAGGATGGAGGTAACATCTTTCCAAACTTTAATATTGTTTTCACTATAGAAAATTTAAAAAAAAATTCCCTACCCCACATCAATTTTTATTTGGGATGGGAATCTATATTATCATACAAGATGTGGGTAAAATACCTTGATTGCTAATATAGAACCCACCCTTGACACATGCAGGCCTCCCTTTGGCCCACCTCTCAAAATATATTATTGGCCAACCCTACTTACAACCCACTCTAATTACTCACCTCTGGCATTTCCTCAAGACTATATCAACTACCTTATCTATGGTATTTGGTTTATTTTATATGGTTTTATCCCCTATTTATTTATTTTATTCTTTTTTTTATTTTGTAACATTCACAAAATAATATGTAATAAAATTGTGGATTTATCATTTTTAAACATAGAAAAATATTTGACATTAAAAACCCATATCCTAGTAAAATACCAATATTAATCTCTAAAATTATTCATAAAACTAAAACATTGTCATCTTACTATATTTAATATAACTATGGTTCATTTATAAACAAATTAATAATAATAAACCTTGAAAATATGCATTTTTCAATATTCTACCTCAAAATTTATAATTTGATCTTATTTAGAAACTTAGTAAGAGATTAGGGAATTTTGGGGACATAAAATAAGATTATAAGAAATATTATATGCATTTATACTAAATCTTTTTAATGATTAATTCAGGTATATACTATTTATGGGTTTTTATAAAAATATATTCCAATACCTTAACCACTAGTAATCCATTTACATAATAATTATGAAACTAAACCCAAACCAATATGGTAATACTTGATGTGTTTAATAGAATAAGGATCTTATAATTAAGGATTTACCATTGGACGCATGCATGATACAAAGAAAAAATGGATATGGGTTTGGGTTGAACCATTAGAGATCAATATTAAGGGTATAAAAAAATTGTTCTATACCTTGATAAAAAGGGATGTGAAATCATTTGGAATTAAAATTTCAATGATGATTTGATTTATTCTCCAACTACTATGATTAGTTTGGTTCTTATTTATAACTTTCTAGAGATGATTTATGGAGATGAAATATTTAGATTGTCATTTTTTTACCTATTTGAGGAGTTTTATAGAAGATTAAATATTCAAGATGATTCCTTTGAACCAACCAAGATATCATATCCCATAAATTGTTGTTTTTTACATGCTAAATCTGTGTAATAGATGATTGATGAATCCCTTAAACATGTCCCTAACTCTAATGAGGAAAATAATATTAATCTACTTAATCAGATCTAATAATATTATTTTTCATGGTTGATAATAGTATGGAATTTATCTTTCCCTAACATCACCTCCTAAAGATAAATATTTATGAAATAAAGGATAGTGGGCCTAACCAATTATACGTTAGTAAGAGGAAGAAATTATAAAAACTCTTTACTTTAGCCATCCATCCAAAATTTGTGTCATGAAAGACTATGAAAGGAAAGGTGTTCTTTTATTTTATGAAGTATATTGTTGAATCCTAGAATAAGTTATGGATTTCATCAACTAAATCAATTATCGATATTCTCAATAAGGATATTCTAGAATAGAGTTTAAATTTTTATTTCAAAAATATGAGTAATGTAGGTTTGACCGTGTTAGAGAAATCCCTGAAAGAATCTCATGAAAGATCTCAAGAAGTATTAATGAGATCTTTCAAAGGTAAGTATTTTGGGAACAATCATGCTATGAAATATATCACAATACCTGATGAAGAAAAAAAATATAATAATTTTATCATTGGAAATGAGTATTAATCTTCAAAACTATGTGAGGTGATGTTTACTAGATGTGAAGATAAAATGGACCAGCTTTAGGTTCTTACACTTCCTTTGATAGTGAAATTAATTTCAAGATTCCTAAAATGAAACAATAGTTTTCAATGGGATTGCATTGGTACTTCAAATCCAAACTCTAAACAATATATAATAAAGATGTTATAGTAATAAAAATATCAATTTATTAATTATTACAATCATAGTATTTTCAATTGACCTATGGATTTCTCTCTTGTGATGGTGATGGTGGTATGATTCAAGATAAGTTTTTTCTTAGTTGATATTGGTTTGTGGGTTCTTTTTATCTTCTTGTAGATATACATGATGTTGTTATGGTCAGTAGAGTCCCTTTATTACAACTCGGTTTGGCATGTTATTGTTATATATTAGTTATATGGGATTAAAACCCACAAACAATAACCACACCCAAGAACCCTAGTATATCAAGCCTCATCCCTACCTACAAAGAATGGAAATAATCCACTGGACCTATTTTATTATATATTATTGGATCAAAGTCCCGAGATCTTGGTGGAATAAAGGCCTAGATGAATGTGGCCCAAAGGCCCTTGGGGAGATGGCCAATAGACTTGAGCTCTTAATGGCCCAATCAATGATCTAGATAGTTGCACTATTTCAGCTATTGGATATGTTGGAATATTTTTAATTCATTTGTGGTGTTATGGGAGGAGGAAACATGGGTTTGGTTTAATGATGTTGCCTCTATACAACAACCATAATGATGGATTTAATATTCCTATATCTGAGTGATGTTATTTTTTCATTCTCCATGATTTCATTAGAAGGTATCTAGCTAAGGGAAAGGGGCCTATATCCATATAATGAGCATGTACAATCAGTTCGGTATTTGATGTGATGAAAGGATATACACTGGGATCCTTTTAATTTGTTTCCAATGATATTATTTTATTCTTTTTTTACCATATGTATTGATATACCATATGTTTGGACCCTTTTAACCTGGATGTACAAGTCATTGTATCTCATTTTGATATTGCATGTAGTTTTATTATCAAAAGAAGAAAAAGAAGAATATGGGATTCATTGATCTTATGATCTCGAAAATTTAGCTATGGTCATGGATAAGAGTAATAACTATTACTATGATATTATCACAATCATAATTACTTAATTATTTGGTTATAGACATACCTTAGTGTCATAGTTGTTCCTATTATATCATCATGTTTATGACTCTATGCCATGATCATAGCATAACCAAAACATTTTTAAAAATTATTATATGGTTGAAAATGTATTTATGTGACCCTTTTAACCATCTATTATGCTAGTATTAACTATAAATCTAATAGATAATTATGATATATAAACTAAAAATTTTAAAATTGTACCATCATAAGTATGTATGTATAGTCAACTAACTTTTTTTTGAAAACATCGAGTATAAGAACAAAACATGGATCATGTAATATTTTTATCACTCAAATCAAATATCAATAAATTATGTGAGTATATTTATGATATTAATACATCCAATATATTAGTAATGATCATGAAATTTCATATTAATTGATGACCATGATATCAAACATATCTTGTATATAGAAACATGCCATAAAACATTGAATTATTTCATAACCATGATTAGTAACATAACCACTAACCATTTGTTTTACTTGAACTAGATGTATGATAAAATTCAATTCATGATATTTCTCTTGACAGTCATATCTTAAACTTATCGATCAATGTAAAATTGTATGAATATTATAAGAGATAAACCAAATATATTAGTGGGACAAACCATGTGGTTCTTCTCAAATAAATATACATATAGTACAATATATATCACCTGCAACCTATGTGAGTACTGTATATATCTAATTTTCTACACGTACCATTCATGGTAACCTCACATAATATCCTTACTTCCATGATAGTTATTATTAAGGGATAAAAACATGTACTTAGACTGCTAAGAGTATTATTTTTATGATAAATTGAGTTAAAGAAGATATAAACATGATTAATTATAATATAAGAATGTATCTTTATTAATAAATAAGGTTATATATTATATAATCATTACTGCAGAACCATAATTTTTTAAATGGTCTATAGGGTACAATTTCTAACACAAAGTCACCCAACTATTAATTAATTCCAGAAGAAGGATTTTTATATGAACACCTTCTTGATGTCTTGGTGAAAATGATAATTTTAAAAGCCTAAAAAATCCTATAAGACGCCATTTAGTTTAAAGGTATCATGAATTTGTAGGAAAATTGAGAAGCATGTGGTTAGCTCATTATAAGTAAGTCCAATAAACAATAATATATTATATATCATTTAAAACTAATTGTTTTTATATTTAAGTTATTGGATTATATTGATGGTTGAATTATTGAAAAATATTCATTGATAAAAAAAATCAATAGTCCTAAAATAGATGATGCAATGGTTGTTATGTTTTATATAGAATCACTATGGTAATTTGGTTTTTGAGGTACAGAATGTTCATATCCATAAGAAAATAATTTTTAACTTGAATTTTATTATAAATTTATATATCAAAGACAATATATTCATTGGATTATACACATATTGATTATATAAGGAAAAGACTCATTCACCAGGAAACCAACATGCTAACTATAGAAATATCAAGTGAACTTGTTAAAAAATAATAAAAAATGGAAAAGAAAAAAAACCCCAATGAACTAAAAAACCAATTTAAACCAAAACTAAAGTCTCTAATAAATTAATCCTCAATAATTTTTTAAAAAAATCACATACATTTAAATTTCATCACCTACATTGAGTCATGAAATGGTTTGATAAATTAGAAATATAAAAAATTTAAGATAATTTTACAACATAATAATAATAAAGATTATAGATAAAAGGGAATTATGACTTAAATATATAAAGAGGGATAATAGGACTTATGTTTCATATCTAATTATATTATAAACTTAAAAAATTGTTTTTATATAATTTTTAAAATAAAAAATAGAAAAATATAATTATAAGTGTGTTAATAGGACGAGAGACTGATAGGGTTACAAA
The DNA here is from genome assembly GCA_963277665.1 of Viscum album. NCBI lineage: Eukaryota > Viridiplantae > Streptophyta > Magnoliopsida > Santalales > Viscaceae > Viscum > Viscum album. The sequence goes on from OY728167.1 coordinate 670,172,789, forward strand.
TTTTGTTAATTATTTATTCATAGAAATATTCTCCCTTTTTATTGATTTGAGTTCAATTTCATAAGTTTTTTATGATATATAGTGACAAATATTATTTCATTTTTTGAATTATATAACAATACAATAATTTACATCAGTGGTGATCACAAGAAAACCAAACAAACCACATGTAGTTCCACTTATTATTTGGATTATTTTATTATATGATTTTTGTTATATGATAACCATATAAAATTATAATCAATGTATTATTATTTATATTAATTTAGTCATGTTAATTTAATTTGATGAATCAAATTTTAGATATATTATCTTCTATGTTTTTTCATCAAGAATAATAATATTGTACTATAATAAATTTAATGGTGATTCTGGAAGAAAAACAATAATTTGATGATCACATAACCATTCTATTGTGCATTAATCATGTATTATTATAGAGAAGAAATTACACTCAACACAACCTTGAAAATATGTTACTTTTATAATAATGGTCTAATTGATGTTTACTTGTTATAGAATATATGTTGTGATAAATTAAGGAGGAAGAATATTACTATATAAATGCAATCCTTTTTGGCCCACAACCTAAAAACAAACAAGGTTTATCCACTCATATTTAATTTGAATTTCATTATTGTCAAAATAGACCTGTAGCTTATCAAATATAAAAGTGAGATCATTAATTTTTAAATTCTTAAATTATTTTAAATTTAATATAAAAAGAGAAAAGATGATAAAAATATGAAAAAAAATTAAATAATTTCAAGAAAATAAATAATAATTGAATTTAAATGTGGTAATAAGATAAAAAAAATGAAAGAGTTATTTAATAAAAAAATATATAAACAATAATTACAAAGGAAATCATATTAATCTCATTAAACCAGCATTCTAATGCATTCCTCTCTAAGTTTGAAAATGAGGGGCATTCCCTCTAATGTATAAAATTTATGAAGTTCCAATTTTGATAGGTATTAAAAAACATACCTTCCCTCACCTAGTAAAATTATTTATAGTCCTAAATATAGTAAAAAATATTCATTATTCATATATTTGACTCAATAAGATAACTCATTAAAGAGACATGTGTTTCCAATGAATGGCCCACTTACTATTTCTAGGGTAAATTTTCAATTTTATAATTTGGTTGTACTGATGGTCATATTCTAATATCATAAGTGCATTTATGACCTTTATTTAAGTTAGAATCAATGTTTTAGTCACATCATGGATCTAGGTTACTAGTAATATTCTTTAATCATTAAGTGTTATCATTTGTCAAGAAAGTGTGGGTTTCTTTCCTTTAAACTTATAAGGAAACATAATAGTGAATTTTGTTTATTGGTTCCATTTTCTTGTTTATTTCTTATCCATCCTACACCAATAATGGTCATATTTACTAATTGGTAGGTTTTATTCTCTAACATACTTAAACAAATACTCCAAATTCACCAAAAATGTTCCAACTACTTAAAATTGATATATTTGACCTTATTCCACCTAAAATGGATAAAATGAAACCATAGTATTAGTGAATTAATTTCACCTTTCTACAAAAAAATATTTATTTAACACCAAAAGTAATTAAATATTCATATATAAAATTCTAAACCAAATTTGATATATTTCAATTAATAATGATAGGAAAAGTAAACATCATAGATTCCAAAATCAACTATCAATTTATAAATGTATAAATATACTTATATATATAAGCAATTAAATAATAGTATATAAAATGTTGTGATTCAATCCCATGAGGAATAAGGAAGCTAAGAATTGATGTTATATTAATTCAAAGATCAATCACAATGGTTTCAATATTATGATTTAAAACCCTAGGAGATCACTAAATAATTTGTAAAACATTTTTATGAAAGAGAGGACAAATAATTAATTTTAAAGGAAGGTTTTTTTAAATTATAGATAAATTAAATTCCCTTTATAAATCCATTTTATCTAACATCCTAAATATTATAATTAATATTGGTATCCATTTGATCAATTTAAAACAATACAACTTCAACTAATACAATTATTATAGTCAAATAAATTAAAATAAATTAAATTAAATTATGTTAAAATATTATTTATAAATGAAAAATAAAAATCACTTTCATGATTATAATTTTTGGATTTTGTTCCCTATAACTTACTCTTTTAGTCCTTGATTATAGGGTTTTCTTATTAAATAAGTTTTCTTATCATATCTTGATTATTCTTTTACTTGATATTTGTATGTGATAGTGTCTATAGAATATATCTTGTATTGAAAGGTCATAGTAGTTCCCCAATATGATGAGACCCTAGAGGTTCCACAACATTATTTGTGATCCTTGTTCTATGGTCGAATGATATTTTTTAATTGGACATAAAAAAATACAAACGTTCAGGGTTTGGTGGCTCATAATAAATTGAGACACCTTCTCATGGCGTTCTCCCTTGGTAGTCTCTAAGATATAAGGTTCTGATAATAGGATTATCAATAGGATATCCAAATTTAAATGTTCCATTGGATGTTCATATCTACAGACATGTGAATTCATCCTTATATTTTAATATTATAATTAATTAATATCATGACTCATGTAAGTTGATATATTGATGAAAACCAGGATGAAATATTTTCATGGTGAATTAGGGTGTGTTGGGTACTTAAAAAGCGATATTGCATTAATGGATAATGTGAGAAATGATTTATCCATTTTTTCATTTTGTGAGAGTTAATATCTTAGTCCCATTAATGGGAATGTAACTGTCTAAATAAATCCATGGACATAGTGTTTGATGGGCATGTTCATTTACAAAAATTCCAAAAATTAGACATCGAGCATCTAGGTTGATGGCACCGGCATGAAAATTTCTTGATTTGAGATATTGTGATAAAGAGATTATATTACATGGTAAACATTCATAGGAGGTTAGATGTCATTACAATGTTAAATTATTTCTATATGGATACCTTATCATCTTACAAGATTATAACTTTGAACTATAGGTAGTTATGACTAATTCCACTGATAAAGAGGCTTAGAGGGTCACACACCAAGTGCATTCAAAATCTCAGTTAAATTATAGTATTGACTTTAACAAGATAGAATAAATATAATTTATTCTATTTTAATGATCACCATAATTTAATCACAATTTATTTGAAATAATAAGTGAGTTAAATAATATAATAAATAATTTTTTTATGTTTTTAGAATATAATATTTATAATATTTATCAAAGAATTATGCAGTGATGTTGATTTATTAAAAAAATATTCATTATCCAAGGACCAGTAAATGTGGTCAAGGGAAACAAGGCTGAGTTTAATGGTTTAATTGAAAATGGTATAAATGATATTTATTTATATTACTTATATATTACACATGTAAATAATTTGATGATAATATTTATATTATTATTGTTAGACATGGGTTTAATTAAGAATTATGGAATTAGGAAAGGGAATTTGTGCAATATGCCAACCATAGACCTACCAAAATAAATATCTAATTCTATCCCTTTCTAAAAATACATTTGGTGTTCACAATGGATAGAGTGAGACTCTCTCAATACCTAGAGAGAGATCAATATATCTAGAGTTCTCTCATACCTTCCTCTCTCAATACAATGAGAGATCATCTAGTGTTCTTCATCTCTTGAGAATAATCTCAAATACGGTCAACCACAGATAATGCAAGCGATCAGTATCAGCCATGATATCACCCAGTGATTCAATGGTATTATTCAGAGATTATGGTTCATGTTTGGATTACCTATAGAGGTATTATTTACTTGGATCCTACAATGAAATGATAGTGAAACAAGATATACTCCACTGATCATCAAAAAATAGAGAATAATAAGTTAGGGTAATTCTATATCTTCTTATAAATTAATTTTAAATTACACATGAATATACTTCTCCCATGGTTCTAGATTTTTTATCTAGTCAATTAATATACTATTTTCATTTAACAAGGTATTTTAATCATGTAAATCAATGATTAAAAATGATTTTTGAATAAAATTCTAGTGTTTCATACCAGCAAAAGGCAATTCCTCTATTCCTAGAATATACAAGTGGTATTAAAGGGAGCACATGTTTAATTAATAATTATTTATTATTCACTGATTGGTTTCATGTGTTTTCATTTTATTTCAATTAAAAATTATTATTTTTTATATCTGAAATTTTTGTCTCTTATCTTTCTTAATTCTTGATAACATATCCAGTAATCAATTAATAATTAATTATGAAGAAGCATTTGATTCACACCATATGGATGTGCCAAAGGTTCTTACTTGAAAATACAAGAGTACACTATATGTAATTCCTATATACACACCATGTACTTTTGTTTTCATGTGTGTATCATTTGAAAAAGTCAGATAGAACCGATCCAATCAGATCTAAAATCCAAAAAAGCAGATCGATGTGGGTATCTAGACAAACTAGCACATGGCATGTATAACTACACACCATGCAAATACCTTAAATTCTATATAGTCCATTTATTTTCATGGCCTAGAACATAGGGTGTACTAGTGATCCATGTATTGGATACATTACATGGGGACATACATGTCATTAAACTCTGATGTTACACACCCTATATTCCTAGTACAAACCATGGACCTCAAATATGTCCATGGAATGAAATACAGTCAGACCCATGGCATGTACTACAGCCATGGATTGAAGACACGTACATGTTATGTACATTTGTATATGTCGTGTTGTCTGTTGTAGGCAGTCTTTTCAAATTTTTATCAAATGAAGTATTAACCATATAATTGATCCTATTAACTATGTATTTCATATGGATTTCATTTGATAGTATGCGTCATTTCATAGGATTAAAAATTATATATTAAATTAATTTCCATGTTAAAATTTTCATGAACTTATGAGGTTTCCTCTAAGTACACTTGTGTACTACATTTATTTTAAATAAAATAAGTTTTTTTAAATTATAAATGTTGGTGAGTTAAGGATGGTTGGATGGAATTAAAATAAATTGGATTAATTCATGGTGCACTCTCTTAATTAAAAAATGAATCAAAATAATTAATAAAAATATTGAAAATGTATGTGAGTTTCTTGATGTGTGGATGATCATGATATTAGAGCATCCCTTGTTTGTGACTGGTTTATTTTAATTTATTATGGTTAAATTATTAATGATGGAATGTGTGTCATCCCCAAATTATTATGTAATGGTATGTGTGCCCTTGGTTTCTTTTATGTAATCCCCCTTTATCCAATCAATTGGATCCCCTAACTTATGTGTGAGTAAAAGTTTATGTAAGGATGGAGCTCCCAAGAGAGTGTAGGCAGTTCGAGTCAAGGAGTTGAGGTGTAACCAATTGAGGAAATGCATAGAAACTAATGTAGAATACTTCCACACAACCCAATATATGATTCAAGGTGTTTTACCCTAGGTTCTAGGGTTATTTTATCATCCTACAGATAAACTAAACATTTGATAATCTCAGGAACATGCCACTTATATTTTATTTCTTTCATTTTCATGGACCATTATTTATGTCTGTGAATGCAACATGATCACCCATTAAATGAATTAATAATCATACAAGATGAGATAAAATATAATCATATTATGAATAAATGTTTTATTAGAAATTTTTAATCACTTAAGTTAAATACAATTAATATTAACAAGTAATGTAAAAGGATAAAATGGTATTTACTAATTAGGATAAAACCCCCTCAATTAAAATATTAAGTCGTATTATCCTTCCACTACTTAAGTTATAATAGACCTCATAGATCAAAGTTATTGACCAACCCAAGTTCAGGTTCTTTCAATTATCATGGATATTTTAGCTTGAAGTTTTAGTATAACTTAACTTAGTTTACATCAAGGGTTTATTTCCCAAGAAATAATTTGTGTAACTAAGTGTAAAAGTTTAAGGAAATCTTAAAAATAGGATTTAAGGAATGGGGATTCCACTCAACAAATTAAGGAACTATAATTTAATGTAGTTGGTAAGTTATTGCTACATAAAACCATTTAAATAGCTCATGAGGACCAAGTATAGGTTAGGATTAGGGAATATGGATCCTTGATACAAGAATATCTAAGCGCTAAGATATTCCAAAAATGATGGAGAGGGCTATAAGGTTTCAAAAAATAATGCGAGATACATATGAATTTAAATAATTTTAAATTTATTAATATATTTTTGTAATCAATAAAAGTACTAATTATCTACTCTTTATTTTTTATAGGGAAAATGAAACAACTTAGACAATATCACCATGATCTATACTATAGAAGGATGAAATTCCCACTAGTGAACATTTCCATGAATATTATAGATGCTTGTTCATTATACTACACCATGAATGGAAATTGTACATACTAGAAACCCTACTTCCTGTTATTCTTCCCAAAGAGGCCAATGAGGAAGATTTATCTCTCTATCTGAATCTTGTGGATGATGGAATGGATGCCCAATGTTTTATGTTATCAACTATATCCAATGATATTTTCAATTATTATGCTGATATGGATCCGTATAATATATTTTATCACCTTTGATATATCTATATAGAGAAGGTGAGGTCAAGTGGATATGAGATATCTACTGCACTATTCACATGAAATAATGGAGATTTAGCACTATATATGGTACATGTAGTCAAGATGATTAGATATATTGATCACATGGAAATCATTGGTTTTAAGAACCCTGATGAGATGCATACTTATTTAATTATGTCCACACTACCCAAAAACTTATCTAGTTTTGTTTTGAATTATAATACGATAAATAGATAGGACACACTATCATAACTTCATAATCTTATCTTACAAGTTGATAAAGACACATGGAATAACAAACCCATTGTACTTATGGTAAATAAGAAGAACATGAACAAGGAAAATGGGATAGAAACTCATTCCAAGTCTAATGCTCGGAAGCACCATCCCTTTTAGAAGAAGAATAAGACACAGAGAAAAGAAATGTAATAAGATGTAGTATATTTTTCATGGGGAAATAAGGGCTACTGGAAGAGGAATTTCTCCCATCTAAAGAAGCAAGGTGAAGCTTTATGTGCATTAATTATCAATTGTAATCTTTCTATTTCTACAAGATATTTATTATATAATGCATTTAATGCTCAAAATTGTATCCAAATATAGGAACCATGTAGATTTCAGAAGCTTACAAGAGGAGAGGTGGATCTAAAGGCTACCAAAGGAGCATGTTTGGATTTTATAGTAATTGAAAACTACTATCTCACATTGCTGACATGATTTATTTTTGTTTGAAAGAACATTTATTATATTCTTAGTGTTTTTAGGAACATTATTTCGTTTTCTTGTTCAGATATGGAAGGATTTATTTTCAAATTTCGAAATAAGTATTTCTATTTTTATAAGAATAGAATATTTTATGGTATGGCACAACTGAATATTGGTCTTTATGTATTAAATTATGAAAAAAATATTGGAAATTTACGAAGAAGCTAATTTGTGAAACTCATACGATACCCAATTGTGGAATCACTTTCTTATTCAAATAAATGATATGCAATTTGTAAATATTTATCAAGATTATTATTTAGGCTCTTTTTATCTAAATCCACTTGAAATATTTCATTCTTATTTACAAGGAAAGATGACCAAACCACCATTTTGTGGTCATGTTTAAAGGAACACAAATATTCTATAATTGTTACACATCGATATGTTTGGACCTTTTCAAGTATAAGATAGAGGTGGATACTCATACTTTATTAATTTCACTAATGACTTGAGTAGGTATATTTATATATACTTAATTAGGTATAAGTACAGATCCTTTAAAAAGTTAAAATAGATCAAGAATGATGTTAATAATATTATTGGTAAGAAGATAAAGAAACTTATATTAGATCAAGTTGGGGAATATCATAACCATTACTTTAAAAAAATTCTATTAGAGTATGGGATTTTATCTTAACTCACTCTTCCTTATACAACACAGTGGAATAGTGTTAGTGAAAGGAGGAATTTTACCTTGTTGGACATGGTAAGGTTGATTATGATTCATTAAAGCCTTGTGTTATCCTTTTGGGGATGTGAATTATAGAACTCATTATAATTACTAAATTGAGTACAAACCAAATCTAAAAATTATATTCCCTTCAAGTTATGGAGTGGAAAGAAACCCATTTTTCCACATGTTCATGCATAGTGTTGTGAGGTGTTTGTTAAGGATAGATCAAGAAAAAAATGAGAACCCCGATGCATGAAGTGTATCATTATAGGGTATCCCAAAGATACAATGGGATACAATATATACAACCATTAGGAAAAGTAAGTAACTTTTCCAAGATAGGATATCTTTCTTGAGAGGGAGCACAACCTCAAGGAGGATAGTGGCAGAAATATTGTCTTCGGTGAAGTTAATTCTCAAGATACACAAGATTTGGTATAGGAATTGATAATAAATTTCCCCAAGGGAGATGATTTTATTGAAACACAAGTACTGTGTACAAGTACAAGAGAGGTAAGAGTAAAATAAAAATATGTTTTTCTAGTCACTGATGATGGTGACTCATTATTGGTTGACAATGATGATCTTATCTTTTATAAAGAGGAAGTAAAGAGGAAATATTCTACAATATGGAAACAATAAATGAATTATAATATATATTCCAGGTATCAAAATCAATTTTAGGTTCTGATAGATATTCTAGTTGATGTAAATCATGTTGTGTGTAAATGGGTATTCTAGGGAAAACTGAACATGGTAGGTAAAGTAAAAACCTATAAATAATGGCTAGTGGAAAAGGGGATTATAAAATGTAATGTCCTTGACTATAATGGAAAAATATATCTATTTTTAATTTTTAAATTCATCAAAATATTGTTTTTTATAGAAGCTTACCCTGACAGTGATATTTGGAAAATGGATATCAAAAAGAATTCCTTAATAGAAAAATTGAGGAGGATATATATATGACATAAAAAAGTGTTTATGACTCCAGGAAATTCCAAAAAGGTATTAAAATTTTAAAGATACATTTATGGATTAAATAAAGAATCCAGTTCAGGTAACATTTGATTTGATGAAGCCATAAAAGAATTTTATTTCTTTAAGAATGAATGTGAGCCATGTGTTTTGAAGAGGATTAGTGGGAGTATAGTTATTTTCTAACTAGTATATTTTTGGTAAAATATTACTAATTTTAAATGATATAACAACCTTATAAGAGGTTAAGGTATGGTTGAGAAATTGCTTCTCCTTAAAGGACTTAGGTGAAGCAGCCAGTATTTTAGGGATCAAGATAATGTGTGATAGATCCAAGAGGCTTCTCTAACTAAGTCAAGGTATATATATTGACTAGATATTGAAGAGGTTTATTATTTAACAATCCAACATAATATTGATTTTAGTGTCACATATTATACACCTTTCTTTGAAAATGTGATCTCTGACATAAGAGGTAAGAGATTGAATGAGTAATATCACATACGCTTATATGATAGGATCTGTCACGTATTCCATTTTATGTATGAGGCATGATGTTTCCTATTCTTTCATCATGGTAATAAGATATAAAGAAGATCTAGGTGAACAGAATTGGACTAATGTTAAATATATCCTTAATTATTTGAGACATAGTTAAGATTTGTTCTTGGTGTATGGAGTAGATGAAGAGATGGTCATCAAGGTTTATACATATGCTAGTTTTCAAACAAATCAGAATGATCTAAAGTCATTTTTTGGATTTGAATTTTTTATAATCATAGGAGATGTGATCTAGAAGAGTTCAATGTATATAGTTATTTCTAATTCTAAAACATATTTTTAATATATTGTAGATTTTGATCTATCCTAGGAAGAATTTTATATTCTCAGATTTTTCCAAGATTATGATGTGGTACGTACCAATAATAATTCTATCGTAGATTACTAAAACAACATTATAGTGTTGGCTCTCCCAAATATCCAAGGACACACCAATGGACAAAGAACATACTTCATAAATTTTATCACTTGAGGGATTTTTCTCAGTGAGGTGAAGTTATAGTGAGCTGAGTATCCATGGAGGAAAACATGGTGGACCCCCTAATGGTGGATTTATCTTAGAATAATAATGAGTATCATGTGAGAACTAGTGGATCGAAAAATTTTTTAGTTGGATCTAGTTAAAGTGGGGTTCTATTGGATTTAGTTCCCTAGAGAAAACTTTTTTAGTACTTTATTACATATTTTTCTCATTAAATAAATCTCCTTATCACATATTGATTATTCTTATATGTGGTATTTTTATGTGATAAATTCCATAGAATATATGTCACTCTGACAGGTCATAGCAGTTCCATACTATGATGATAACTAAGAGGTTCCAAAACATTATTCTCGAACCTTATTCTGTGGACGAATAATATTATTTAATAGTACATAAAAAATACGGGATATTAGGTGTATGAGGATCATAAGACATTGAGACTCATTATCATGGTGTTTACCCTTGGTAATCTCAAATATATGAGGTTTTGAGAATAGACCTGCCAATAGTAAATCTATATTTCCATGTTTCAGTAGATGTTCCAATCTATGGACGTTTGTATTGATACTTAGACTTTCAATTTATCATTAATATATATCACGACTCGCATACTTTGATGTATTGATAAAAATTGTTATGAGATATGTTCATGGTGAAGTAGGATGTTTTTGGTATGTCATGAGTGATATTTCATTAATGGATAATGCGATAAAGGATTTTTACTAATTTTTATTGAAAATATTTACTATCGTAGGCCCTTTGATGTGAATGGAACTTCCTAAATAAATCTATGACCATGGTATTCGATGGTAATTCGCATTTCAATAAATTCAAAGAAAGTTACATCAATCATATAGGTTGATGAAAGTAGCATGAAACTTGAATGATTTGAGATATTGTGATAAAAGGATTATATTACATAGTAAATTTTCATAAGAGGTTGGATTTCATTAAGGCATTAGATTATTTCCCTATGAATTTCTTGGAATATTTCTAGATTCTAACCTTGTAATTTAAGTGTTTATACTTAATACCCACTCAAAAAGAGGCCTAGAGGGTCACACACTAACTGTATTCACAATCTCATTTAAATTCTTGTATTGAATTTAATAGTTAGAATAAATAAGATTTATTCTATTTGGTTGATTTCTAAAATTTAATCATGAGTTATTTAAAATAATAAGTTACTTAAATAATAATAATAAATATTTTTCAATATGTTTGGATAATTTAATATTTATTATATTTATTGATGAATAGTGTAGTGATTTTTATTTATTAAATAAATAGAAAGTATTCATGGATCGGTAATTGTGGTCAAGGGAAATCAGATCGGGTTAAATGGTCCTATTGGAAATGGAATAAATGATAATTATTTATATTCTTTATCTATTGTAGATTTAAATCATTTAATGATAATATTTATATTATTATTAGAAATGGGTTCAACAAATAATTATGGAATTAGGAAAGTTTTTGTGTGAAATTTTTAAACCCTAGACCTGCCAAAATAAATATCTAATTATATATCTTTCCTAGAATAAAATTGGCACACACAATGGTATAGTGAGACTATATCAATCCCTGTAGAGAGATCAAGATATCTAGAGTGCTCTCCTACCCTCATCTCTCAAGATAATGAGAGACCATCAAGAGTTATTCTTCTCTTGAGAAGAATATTTATTACATTCAACCATGAACAATGAAAGAAATCATGATTGGTCGTTCTAGAACCCAGTGATTATATGGTGTTATTTAGAGATTTTGGGGTATGTGTGGATCACTTCTAGAGGGATTTTTCACTTGGATCCTATAGCACAACTATGGTGTGATGAGATCTATTCCATAAATCGTCAACAAAGAGAGAATTGTGGGTTAAGGTAATTTTATATCTACTTATAAATAAATTATAGATTATATGTGAAGATCTGTTTCCCATGGTTCTAGTATTTTTATATAGTCAATTAATCTACTATTTTCAATGAATATAAAGATTTTATCATGTAAATAAATGATTACACATGATTTATGACTAAAATATGAGTTATTCATCCCAGTAAAGGATGCTTCAACTATTCCTGGGATTTACAATATTCACTCTACTATAGTTGGTTTCCTCCCTTATTAGATACTTTTAGTGAAATATTTAATAAGAAACGAAATAGATAATTTAATCTCAATATGATAACATTGAATTAACTTCATTTAAAGGTAAATTTTTACTAAAACATAAATTAAATATCTTTATACTTTTAATTTTCTTCCCTTTGAAGGAATTATCCACTCATGATTAACATAGATTCATCATAAGTGATAGAGAAATCATTAAGCTTAAATGATAACCAAATAAATTACTTACTCCCATAAATTTTTTTAATAATGTGATGGAAAAGTAGAAAAAGTCACACTTTAATTAAAAATTATAAAAACTAATGCTTAAAACACTAAATCAACATCCATTGTTATTTAAGCTCTCAAAAAATCACTAAAAACAATTAAAATCCCCAATTCAGATTTTTTAACTAAAAAATAACGAATGGATATTTCCTATAAAACCACTATGTATTCATACTACCATGATGTAGTGATTATTATATCTATTTTTCCATAATTAAAAATGGATAGAAAAGATATATCTTAGGGATAAAATACATTTATCAATGAACTCAATTTGATATTAAAAACATAATAGAGGGTTAAATCACACAATTTTTATCATATATTCAAATAGACTTATATATGAGTATTATATTTTCAAAAATTATAAGTTAATCATTATCCTTATCACTTGTAGTGTTATGATTTCATCTATATCCATAAATGGATTTAGTTCATTATATCCCGGATTATTTTCTCTATATCAAGTAGAAATATTGATCTTTAAGTATCTTAGTGGAAACATGGTGATTCACAACCATTTTAGGATCTATTGAGAAAATTATTCTCAATATATAAAAATATCATAGTACTAATTACCATGGGTGTTTTATTCAAAGTAATCTATTCATTAATTCTTCAATAAATGGAGTAAAAATTAAAAAAATATATTGTAAGATATTTTTTCTACTAGGTTTATATATCTTGTCATAAAAATAGATTTTTCTAGATAACTAAGATATGGTTTCTGGATTCCATCTTTATTTCTTTCTAAATTTCTTATATTCATTAATGTGACTTCAAAATACCTTATAAGATTAAAAAAATTTGATATTATAAAATTAATTTGAAATTAAAAATCCCCATAAAACAAGTATAAAATGTGGTTATAAAATTCCCCAATAATTTACCTTTTGCATGTCCTTAAGAAACAATATCAACAATGGTCTCAAAGAAAACATACTTTAATGGGAGATTTATTTACTTAATCTTGTGGGTAGTTATAAAATTATAAATTATTATTATAAAATCCACATAAACATGAACCGTTTATTTATCAATTCCCAAATAATCAAGGAAATTGAATTATGTACTTACTTTAAATTCTATCATTAAATAAATATTTGGAAAAAATGAGTTTTGTTTTTTTATTTAAACTAACGTTTTTATTGATTTAAATTTTAATTTATACTCATGAATAAAAAAGAAACCGTTTTTGTATTTATTTATTTTTTCATAGTATTTTGTGACAGAAACATTTCACAATCACACCTAGAATTGAAATGAAACTAGAATATATATATAACCCCCAGAAATCATATTATATCATTATTTTTTATAATTATGACTTTAAGGGGAAGTTTTTTCTTACTTTAGGTCAATATACGGATAACCTATTGCTTTTAGAACACTTTTTTGAATTATTTTTTTATATGTGTGTGCTTAAGGACAATTTTTTTTAACTTATGTATTTATTTAATCCAAAACTCATATTACTTTGTGTAGTTTATTTTATTCAAAATTATGTTTAAATATTGATTTATAAATTTCCATTTCATTAGCACCCTAATTAAATTAATTATTTTTTATTTATTAAATAATATATTTTTTCTAAAAATAATCACTTCTATCATGTTCAAATTATTCTCATGATTCTTCAATTTTCAAAACAAAAAATGACCTTCATGATTTATCATTTCTCCTAAATAAAAAAAATCTGGGAAAAGTTCAAGTGATTATTCAAAAATACCTACCTTGAAAATAATGAAAATGTTGTACTCAAATTTTAAATAAATATGAGGTATTATTATTTAATTAAATCATGTTACGTATTGAAAGGAATATGTATAAAATATTTCTTAGATGAAATTTCAGCCTATTCTTCCAAGATCCCCTAAATACTCATGGGTGAGATTTTTATTCTTTTTCATATTAATTAAATTATATTTTCTAGAATAATGGAATAATTTAGAATCATGAAATTTTAATATGAATGTTTTAGATCCATCAATTTAAAATACCCAAAATAGTAATAGAAATTTACAAGTAATAATTAAAAAATTAAATATTTCAATAATTTCACCATTATTAGAAATGTGGTCAAAAAAATAATGAATTATATTTTTCATTAGAATTAAAAAGGATTTATAATAAGGTTCATAATATAAAGTAATTAAAAATTAAAAAAATAATACAACAAAAGTCCAAAAAACATAAATAAAAATTATAATTACTCGTTTCATTCCTCATCCTCCACCATCTCCTCCTCCTTTTATGACAACCCATATGTTTTTTATACCTTATTTCATGATTTATTACATAAATATGAACATAATACAATCCAAAAGAATTGATAGGCCTAGTTTATTTGGGTTATTTCATGCATAGAATAATAACTTAAAACATGGATACAATGTCGTCATTTAAAACCTTTAACATGCTCTTAAAATTTCATCACTCTTTTAAAACTATAAGGGATAACCTATGTACATACATAATAAAGGGGTGAGGTATAAATCTTGGTAAGGTATTTATCAAATAATAATATGATGAAAGTAATACATGTAAGTCAAGAGGCTGATCAAGGTGACATAAAATGGTGAGAATCATAAAAATGAGCATCGAATTATGATATAAGATGAATATATTAAAGAAACATAGGAATATGACAACAGAATAAAATATGGCATCATAATAATTAGGCTAATCACTGATACATAATAATATAGTGTTCTTAGGATAACCCCCTATGCACCATACATGGTATCTCAGGAGGTAAAATATTACCCAAGGTATTGGAGGGCTATATAATTTTGGGCCTAACCCTCACATTCATATTATGTTCATGTATTTGTGTGACACATAGATCATACAAAAGAAGAATAAATTTCATCATTTTTAATCCCATTACTAGAGAGTGTGGGCTAAATATATGGATGTGAACAAAAAATAAATGGTAGGTATATCTAGGTGAATACCCTTGAGTAAAAACGAGTATGGGTATACACAACAAAAAAGTTTGTCATAGAAAATAACGAGATAATATTAGGAACATAACAGGTGTACATAAAGATTTTTGAAAGGGTTAAATGATAATTAAAGGCAGTATCTCATAACTTGGTCATCATAAGGACAGTAAATGGATGTTTAAAATAATATTTCAACATGAAACATTAGAAATCAACAGGCATAACTCAAAGAAAGTTCTTAAATAATAAGGAGGATGAGATATTCCCCTTACTTCGGCATAATAACGGCTTAAGTAAAGGTTATAAAAAAAGGGGATGAATTATATATCACCATTAGAACATAAATTGGATATTAAAGGGGTGTTTTAAAGGCATTGAGACATATTAAATTTAGACTTAATAAACTAAATACAAATAATTTTTATAAATAGAAAAGAAGAGAGATAGATCTCTTACCTTGAGAGAGCACTTATAAATGCTTGGAAAGATCTTATTAAGATATTGGAAACACCTTTATAGTGATTTATGGAGGTATATGGAGATTAATATTATGCTCAATTGGTTTTGAGTTAAGAGGAGTGGGAGTTTTAGTGGTTATTTATAGAAAAATATTGGGTAATTCTATATTAATTTCAAAACATGGTTTTGGACTTTATATGATAAAATAACAAAAACCACAAACATTATCAGATTTTTTGATCATATTTTCTAAGAATTAGGAGTGGTTTTAAATATTTTATAAGGACAATAACTCAATATCTTAAAATAATACCCTTGGTTATGTGGAAATGAGTCATGTTAATAAAGAAGATATTTTAAAACCTAAAAATATAATTTAGGTTTTGGATGATTCATTATAGGTTTATGAAATTAATAAAATGACTTCAAAACACATTTTTTTAAAGTTTAAATAAATATTTTAACAAGTATGAATTTTATAGAATTTATTACATCTCTTATGGGATATTATGATGTCATAATACAGACCATATATTTATAGTGTATTTAATTTTTACCTAAAAATTAAATTGCCTCAAAAAATTATAAAAACTTCACCATTGTCTAAGTTAAAAGTGATTATTTCAAAAAAAAATCAAAATAATTCTCTAAATATGATAATCTAAACTTTATAATAAAAAACTTTATTTGATGGAAAATATTTTTTTTACATAAATAATAATTTTTGGGACCGTATAAAGATTATATTAGGATTCATTAAATTATATTATCACTTATATAGAAATAAATATTATTTAATAAAATTATTTCATGAATAAATTTTCTGAATTTATCAAAACATTTGTTTCAATTGAAACTATAAATTTACCAAAAATATAATTTTAGTTTCTTCATATCATAATCTAGTTTTTATCAAAATCATTATTCAATCATCTATATATTGTAATAATTAAAAGGAATAAATATAATAGTTATTTCATTTAGAAGAAATACATAAAAAATTAAACCATTAGGGCCTAGATACATAACCCCTCATTACACCAATGTATACTCAAAGGGTAAGGTGTGTGATGGTGTTGCTTTCTTGGGGTGGTTCAGTGAACATGGTTTCAGACACGATCTCGATAATCCTGAACTTATCCTATAAATAGTTATGTTTATATTTCAGTTGTTGAGTTTCATTTTGGGCTTAGTCAAGGTAAAAAACCCAGTGACTCTATATCCCTCACAGGTTTGGATAATTGGGCTTCATGGGTATGCTCCTTCTGGTCGAGGCCATCACTTCATTCATCCCTGACAATTAGAATTTATCATAACCTTTAATATATACTAATCTTAACAATCACAATAAAATGACTATATTATCAATGGTTAAGATTCTTAATGGTATTTTAAATATGACTACATATATTTTATAATAGTTTAAAATATCCAAATTAGTGCATGTGTTTTCAATAAAAATATTATTTAATAAATAATTTATTTTTTCCAAAAGACAAATTCATTTATAATAGTTTTTTTATCATTTAATTCCCCCATTTAGAAATTTTCCCCTAAAAATTTAATTTCATACACTAAAATAGACGAGGGTACTTCTATTTCATCACCTCTTATAGTTCCCATTTTGCTTCCTCAAACTTGTGGTTCCACCAAAACACTTTAACCAGATGAGTTTTCTTGTTTCATTGAACATTTTCTTTCTAATATAATATATTCATCGGTCTCTACTCATGTAGTACCCCCGGTTTCTATTATGTAACCCTTACTTGATACTTTTATGGTTATAAATTGTAAGGGTGTTGTTTAGGAGAGTTTAGAGAACTTTGGAAGTGTTTTGGGGGATAAATGATGGTCACACAGGCAGCACATGGTTTGTCCAAGAGCACTTGCACAAGGGTAGAATTAAGAATATTCATACCTATCACTATAGAAGAGAACTTACACAAGGGTAGAATTCAGAAGAATCATTCAAGGGTAGAATTTAGAATAATCGTGCAAGGGTATAATTTAGAATAATTTTACCTCTCATTATATTGAAGAATCGTACCTATCACCAGTATTGAAGAGCACTTGCACAAGGGTAAAATTCAAAATAATTGTACCTCTCGCCATTGATGGTCCATCCTGATCATTGACAATCATTTGCTCAGCTCCATACAATTTCTTTTTCACTGCACGGTTTTCCTTGTTGCATTGTTGAGATTGCCTTGGTTGAGGAGTCATGGTACTTCTAGAATCACCATGGCTATCTCTACTCTACTGATGAGATTGATTCTGTTGTCCATACCATGTCAAAGCATATGATGTTCTCAATTCTTGATAAGTGTCTCAAGCACATGAACTTGGAGGACTATGACAATAGCATTGAAGATTCCCCATCTGTTTTAAAACAACAAACTCCTCTCAGTGAAAGAGAATACCAAGCCCTCGTGTGCAGAGCATGTGCTATAACTGTTGATGGAGCTAAGCTAAAATGGGACTTCTCAACGTTGTACATGGTTGTCTATGATGTAATCCTAGGTATGGATTGGTTGAAAACATTCAAGGCTCACATCGACTGCTATAGTAGAATAGTTAGTTTCATGATTGAGGACAGTATCGAGCATCTCTTCAGAGGAGAGAGGATGGTAAAGAAAGGTGAAAAGATCTTGTTAGCACCGATGCTGGGAATGATATCTTATCACTTGGATGCGTTGAACTTGGCATAAATGGAAGAGATCAATGAAAATAGTTTTCTAGAATTTTTGTATCAATTTACAGATGTCTTTCCCAAAAAATTATGAGGTTTACCACCTCTAAGGGAAGTGGAGGTACGATTGATCTCCTTCCGAGGACCAGTATTATTTCCCTTTCATCTTATAGGATGGAACCGACATATTTAAGAGAATTGAAAGTGCAATTGGAGGATCTAGAAATCAAGGGTTTAATTTGGACAAGTACGTATCTATGGGAAGCACCGGTCTTGTTCATGAAGAAATCAGATGGAACTTTTTGGATCTGTGTTGATTATCGTAAGCTGAATCAAATTATAATAAAGAATAGATACCCACTTGAACATATTGATTATCTATTTTATCAATTAAGGGGATCTCAATGTTTATCTAAAATTGAATTATGATCAGGATATCACCAATTGTGAGTTCAGAAAGAAGATATTCCAAATACATCTTTCAGAAGCAGATAGGGCCACTGTGAATATGTAGTCATTCCTTTTGGTCTAATGAATTCAGTAGCGGTCTTCATGGATTTGATGAATCGTATATTTTAGTGATATTTTGACTCTTTTTTTATGGTGTTTGTGAATTACATATTGGTGTATTCAAATACAAGGTTTGACCAGGAGGAGAACATAAAAAAGTGTTACAAATCTTGAGAGATCACCGTTTGTATGCAAATTTATCAAAGTGTGATTTTTTGATACATGAGGTACATTTTCATGGACATGTAATTTATGAGAAAGGAATTTATGTAGATCCTGAAAATATATAAGTTGTTATCTAGTGGCAACCACCAAATAATTTCTTCGAGATACGAAGTCTTCTTGGTCTAGATGGTTACTACCGATGCTTTGTGTGTGATTTATCATGACTAGTTTCACCAATGACAGCTCTGACAATGAAGAATACTATATTCCAATGGACAGAGGAATTCCAGAAGTATTTCTAGGAACTAAAATATTGTCTTACATTAGTACCTATCTAGATTTTTTCAGAATCATGATAGGGGTATGTGGTTTACAGTGATGCTTTGGGATCAGGGTTGGGTTGTGTTCTCATGAAAGGAGACCATGTGGTTTCTTATGGTGCAAGGAATTTGAGGGCCCATGATAAGAATTACCGAACACACAATTTGGAGTTAGTTGCAGTAGTCCATGCTTTGAAAACATGGAGCCACTATCTCTTTGGTGAGAAATAAACTATGTTCACGAACCACAAAATCTTAAAAAATATTTTCTCACAGTGAGATTTGAATATGAGGAAAAAGATATGGATGAAGTATCTCTAGATTATTAACTTATACTTGATGTATACACTTGAAAAAGTAAATTTATTGGATGATTCATTGAGTAGAAATCCTTATGCTTAGTTGGCGAAAGAAGCTTTAGATGAATGGTAGTTGATGTCGGTCCTAGCCTACATGCATGTGGAATGTGAAGACCAAGGTGATGTTGTTGTTTTCTTTTCAGCTATACTTGTTCCTGATTTGGTAAATATGGTCAAATAGGCACAAACATATGATGCAAAATGTATGTTTATGAGTTCAAAACTCAATGGTGGGGAGACCATTAAGGGCTGGAAACTTTATGGGAGTTTATTTTTGTGTTTTAGAGATCGGATGGTTGTGCCTATGGATTTTTAGGAACAAATCCTTCATCCTTACCACCATTCGAGATGGGGTTTACATCCAGGAATGCATAATATGTATAAGGCATTGAAGGCACAGTTTTGGTGGAGAGGCATGAAAAGGAAGGTGGCCGAGTTCATTTCTAAGTGATTAAATTGTCACCAAGTTATGGTAGATCATTAGAGACCAGTGGGTATATTGCAATATTTACCGATTCTAGTGTGTAAATGGGAGCATATAGCGATGAATTTTGTTACGAGTATTCCAATAATGGTTTAGAAAAATGATTCCATATGGGTGATAGTGGATTATCTTACCAAGTCGCCCCATTTCATTCCAATTCTTGAAACTCATATGGTGGAGGATCTATCAAAAATATATATCCAAGAAGTGGTAAAGAGGCATGGTGTACCAGTGTCAATAGTCTCAGACCGAGATCCAACGTTCTTGTCTCATTTTTTTAAATCCTTAGAAAAATCACTTGGGAATTTGTTGACTATGATCATGGTGTATTATCCTCAGAAATATGGGAAATCCAAGCAAATGATACAAACATTGGAAGCCATGTCGCGGGATTGTGTAATAAATTTTTGTGGCTCATGGGAAGCGCATATACCATTGGTGGAGTTCTCATACAATAATAGCTATTAGGCCACAATATATATGGCTTTGTTTGAAGCACTGTATGGGCATCCTTATCGTTCTCCACTATGTTGGGTAGAAATGGTTGAGACTTTACTAGTTGGTAAAATCCTTGTCCGAGAAACAACGGAGAAGATCCAGTTGATTAGAAAGAGGATGGAGATGGCTCAGAGTCTTCAGAAATATTATGAAGATCACCGTAGAAGACCATTTTCATTCGTTGTGGGTGGTCATGTATTCTCCATGATATATCAATGTCTTGGACATCGTCGTTTCGGGAAGTAGGTCAAGTTATATCCTAGATACATTGTCTCTTTAGAGATACTGAAAAAAGGTTACAGAGGAGGCATATCGGTCGGCATTACCGCTATAGTTCAGTTTGGTACATAATGTACTCCATGTATCTCACTTGAAAAAGTATCAGCCTGATCCTGACCATGTGATCATATGGGATCATGTTGACCTAGATCTGGATGATTTGTTGATACATATCCCAGTATAGATTGTGGATTGACAAGAGAAATTCTTGCGTGGAAAAAGCATCCATCTGGTGTGGGTTTTATGAAAGAATGGTCAAATTCGGGAAGAGACTTGGGAACGTGAGAAGGAAATGAAAGAGCAGTGGCCGGAACTCTTTTAGGGCATTGAATTTTTTCTACTTTCTGAGGATGGAGAGACCAATGGTGGGGAGAATGTAGTACTCCAGGTTTCTTGTATGTAACCCTTACATGATACTTTTATGGTTATAAAATGTATGAGTGGAGGTTGGGAGATTTTGGAGAACGTAGGAAGTGTTTTGGGGGACAAATCAAGGTCGCACGGGCGGCACATGGTTTGTCCAAACCATACAGCTTTCCTAGGAGAAACTATGAACAGTGTTCTTCATAAGTTAGTATCTCCAACAAAGTTGGAGAATGATTTGGGGAGTCCATACAAGGGTAGGTCATGCGGGTAGTAGCTACCACATGATTATCACACGGTTTTCTTAACCGTGAGGATAAACCGTGCGCATAGTCAAAATCTAGTTCCTTAAAAAAAGGATCTCACACGTTTTTTCCATAACTCACTCATTTTTACCCAAATCAGCTCTAACTCGGGATTTTGCTTCTCCAAAGGACTAATAGGGTTCTCTCATCTGTCTAGAGTCAATCTGAAGGCTTCCCTTGGTGTTTCGAACCCAGATTCTTGAGGTATGTGATCTTTCTTGATCAGTTTCTTAGATATACTTAGATCTACTTCTCCTCTATTCTTGGTTTCATAGATCTACACCTATTATGGGTAGATACATGAATGTGGGTTACAAATAAGTTGATATCTGGTCTTGATATTTCTAGGATAAGATATCTAAGGAGTTTCTCTGAAGAATTGACCTAGTTTTCTTATTTTTTCTTTGTCTGTTGTCAAGTTTCGTCAAAACCATTAAGGTTGGAGGATTCACTCTCAACTCCTCTTAGTAGAAATGATTGTCATGCTTTAAAATAAAATGTATTGTTCTGAATTGATTTTTATTGGGTTGTTTAACACTTGTTGGAAACCTTCTTGAGTGACGGTTGTGAAATCTGGAAAATTGGAGATTTTGAATGAGTTCTTTGGTTCTTGGTTTTAAAATATGGATTTTAAAAGGGGGATTTTTCTAGATTTTTGGCACATGAATTGGATTAGATGTTTTCAACAAAAGGTAATGTTATATTGAAATGAAATATTTCTTGGAAACTGGTTGGGCTTTGGTTTTCAATAAAAGTTCAGTTTTATTGAAGTGTTTTATTTTAGTAATGGAAATATTTGGAATAAATGGTGTTGGTTTAAGTTCATGATTAACGATACCTTAATAAGGGATAAGTATCATTGGGGTAAAAGGTATGTGACCCTATATTAGGGGTGTGTATCATTGGGACACAAGGTAATTGGAAGAGATACCGCTCATGAGTATGGAACTGTCAAACAGGCATTCATGTTTGGGTGTGTTGTGAACTATGTAATTGGTATTCCAAAATGATAATAATAATTGGTTTTTATTCTTTGATTAGTTATTTTCTATAAATAGATTGCTAGAAATTGGTTTCATTTATCTTTTTTTCACTGGGTTATTATTGGATTTTGAAATTGTTTATATTTGGTTATAAACTGTTTTGGTAAATTGTTTATATAAACTGTTTTATATAATGTGATAACCATTCTATCCTAGTGGAATAAGTATGGAAGTCATTGGTAAAACCTACTGAGTTTTATACTCATCCATGCTTTGGAACTTTGGTTCTTTTGCAGATGATATCTTCCGGGACAGGGGAAAGGTAACGTTTCCCACGTTTTTAGCACTACCTCATGATACTAGGGTTGTTTGGTGATTATGGATCTTGGAGATTGTGGAGTATGGAGTCTTGTGGTATCTTGAGAGTCTTTAGTTGTTTATCTTCTGTTTACATTGACACTTTCTTGGTCTTTCATTGTTTCACACTTTGATGTGGTTTTGCGTTACATGAAGTTGTTTAGTTGTCTTTATTTTGTTCATGCATCGTTTAGTGAATGTTTGGGTTATGGTTTGTTGGTTTATTGGTATATTTATTAAAGGGTAAATTTTCCCCCATTTTAATTTGAAATCCTTCTATATTTATTACCAGTCTTTCTCACCTTGGGGACGTCGCTTAAGGCCCATTAATGACTCACTGTATTTTCAAACTAATTATAATTAGCGTGTCATTACAACTCATAAGAAATATCATTATCTAGGGGCACCACCACTGTATTCAATACATGTGAGGGTTCTGGTATATACTTCCTCTAGAGGGATACATGGAACATGTCATGTGCTAGGGACTTGTTAGGTGGTACTTCTATTCAATAGGACACATATCTGATGTTTCAAAGGATCTCAAAGGTGTTGATGTATCTTGGACTATGTTTTCCATTCTTCCTGAACCTCATGAATTTATTCCAGTGAAATATATAAAGTGACACCTTTCCTCTAACCTCAAACTCTAGGTCTTATCAACTTTTGTATTCACATATTTTTTGTTGATTTTTTTTGGATTTTATATGATATTGAATAGTATGAACCTTCTCTATTATATATTGGATAAGAGTAGGTCCCATAATATTCCACTCTATAACTTTATCCCAACATATTAAAGTTTAAAACTCATTCCCATACAATTCCTGATAAGGATCTATTTTAATAATAGAATGGAAACTATTGTTATATGAGTACCCTACTAGGGGAAGTGATAATCCCAACATCTTTGGAAATCCATTGAACATGACCACAACATATACTATGGGGTTTTAATGGTTATCTCAAATTGATCAACCATATGAGGGTGATAATTAGTAATAAAACTTAGCTATGAATCCAATTCTTACTGAAGACTTCTCTAGAAACTTGAGGTAAACCTTGGATCATGTTCAGACATAATGGAGAGTGGTACTCCATGCAGTCTTACGACTTCTATTGTTTATATCTTGGTGAGTTAGTTAAGATATAAATCTTCCTTAATAGTAATGAAATGATCTAAATTTGTAAGGTGATCAATTTCCAAACAGATAGAGTTACTACCTATAGATATCCTAGGGGGGTATGATGAAATCCATGGTTATGTTTTGCCATTTATATACTAGTATGGGAAATGGTTTCATCATACCCTTATACTTTTTTCATTCAACCTAGTATTATTGGCATACCAAAAATTGAGATACAAATTCTTCAATCACCCTCTTTATGTTATCCCACCAAAATTTTTCCTTCATAACTTTATACATCTAAATGCTTCCTAGATGAATAGATAAGGATGGGCTATGTGCATTATTCAGAAGTTCCCTATTCAATTCTGGTTTTGATGAGACACATGTCCTGGTGCCAAACCATATGATTCTATATTTTTCAAAGTTAAACTCTAGAATATTTTCTACTTTTATCTATATCTCCTCATCATATTTTTGAGCCTCCTTGATCCTCTCAAGAATATATGGTTGAGCAGTTATTTGGGAAATTTAGGATGAATTTCCTTTTATGATTCCCATTTATATCCTTTATATGTCTAAGAATATTTAATCTATTTCAATACTCATCATGTATAGGGTTGTATGATCTTTTTGACTCATATCAACTACCACTTTTTCACCTTCTTGGGATGGTAATGGATTGACCAATCATAATCCTTGATCAACTATAGCCACCTTCATTGGTGTATATTGATATCATGTTATATAAATATAAACTTGAGACTTTTATTATCCATATATATTTTATGCTTCTCCCTATAGAGATAATGTCATAAAATCTTCAATTTGAGATCACTACAGCTAATTTTAGATCATACGCTGGGTAGTTATTCTCAGGGATCTTAAATTGGAGGGAGGCATAGTCTATTACTTTTTCATCTTTCATGAGTACTCAACCCAATCCATTATAAATATTATATTGGACTTCATTAAATTATATTATCATTTATATTCAAATAAATATTATTTAATAATAATATTTCTTGAAAAAATGCTTAAATTTATTAAAAAGAGTGTTTTAATTAAAACTATATATTTCCCAAAAATATAACTTTAGTTTCTTTGTATAAAAATCATGTTTTTATAAAACTCATTATTCAATCATCTATATATATTAGTAATAAAAAGGGATAAATATAATCATAATTTTATTTAGAAGAAAACAATACAAATTCATACTATTATGGTCCAGATACATAACCCCTTATTGCACCAATGTACACCCTAAGGGTAAGGTGTGTAATGAAGGAACATTATTAGGGTGGCTTGGTGAACATGGTTTTTCTTGTGATCTTAATAAGCCTAAAATTCTTCCATAAATAGTTCCATTTTTGTTTCTGTTATTGAATTTAAGCTTGGTCTTTGTAAATGGAAATCCAAATGATGACATCTCCCTTGAAAGCTCAAATAATTAGTCTTCAAATGGTATAATCCTATAGGTCAAGGCCATCGCTTCTTTCATCTATGTAAATTATGCATTATCATAATACTTATTATATACTAATCATAATGATCATAATATAATGATTATATTATAAATGTTTAATATTCTTAACAACCTTTTAAATCTATCCATCTATAATTTATAATGGTCCAAAATACCCAAAGTTGTTCATGTGTTTTCTATAATTATATAACTTAATAAGGAATGTATTCATTCAAAAAGGGAAATTAATTTTTAAAAGTTTGGTTCATCACACATTTTACCCAATGTTATCATTATTAAAAGTTGAATGAGGTTTTTAATTCCAGATCTTTCCATTAAATTAATGAAAATTCCTTACCAATGCCTCGTGATATTCCTAGTTTGAAGCATCAATGTGTGGAGGAGGTCTTTGAAACTTTATAACAGGAATTTACTAAGATATATATAGATATAGGGATTCCTAAAGAGATTAAATGATAAATATAGGGTCCGAAATCTTATAATATTTTATATCTATGTGGATAATGTGATAAAATAATCCAATTGGATGTATTTTGATGATTATTCTATTTGATAACAAGAACCAACATTTTCGAAATTTTATTCACATTTCAGATGATAATTAACCTCACAATTCATATAATACCAAGGAAAAAATATCATTTTTTTATTTTTTAAATATTTAATTTAATTGTTCAAAGGCCTGAATCTTGAGTATTAATGGTTTATTCAATTTTTGGATTGATTGTAATGTCATAAATTGAGTTTTTAAAGGTTGTATTTAAACAGATTGAAGGATTTTAAATATGAGTTTCATCATTTAAATTCATTTTGATATTAATATAGAAATGGACTACATTGATTAACAGATTTACATGGGTTATAGATCTTTGAAATTAGCAATGGGGAGGCGCGTATGACTTTTCTCGACACATATGACTTTCCCCGGGAGTGTAAGACTTCAATATTGTATGGATTTAATGGATTTTGGAAATATCATGTGGGTTTAATCATTTAATATGACTTAAAATCATCTCATAATACTTATTGGACTAGTTTATAACTTTGTATCATCTAGTTCATAAGACTCTCCAACTGCCCATATGACTTTGGATTTGAAAGGAAAATAAAAAAAGGCATGATATACCTTGTTCATGTATGGATTTTTTCTGGAGAATATGAATTTTATCCAGTATGTACAACTTTTCAATCCATATATGTAAGAATTTACCCTACACTATAAGACTTTCACCATGTGTATGACTTTAATCATTTCATTTGACTTTTTCTAAAGGGTGTATATGACTTTTTTTCTACCTCCTATTAATTTTGATACCTTGTATGACTTATATAGCACCTATAATTTGAGAATTTTCTCATTATTAAATATTAGAGAGAAAAATATTAAATTTCCATTTTAAATCGGTTTTTTCCTAAATTCAATAATTTTTTCCTTGGTCTACACAAATCGATCAAGAATACTCTCAAGCTTCCACACAACCATCATTCATTGAGATGGATAAGGGGGTGATTATGGGAAGGAACTTTAAGGTTGAGAATGTTTGAGAGATACCTAGTTGATAAGATCTGAACCCAAATCTTTTATATGTTAAAGTAATTGAAGAAATTTGAGTTGGGCACTAAATTTTAAGAAGATTCTAAAAAAACTCACTTAGTCAATGAGGGAGATGACTGTGTTGCTCATGTGGGCTTTGGAGTTACAGAATCATGCAAGGGGATCCGGATTATTCTTTAAAGAGCATGACTATTTAAGGAAGGATGTGAAAGTAGATTGATCAATTGAGCTGGAGATGCGGGAGAATTTCATTTGATTTTCTTTAATTTCTATAATCCTTCTCACGTGATGGAACACTAAGCCCCTAGTGGTTGATCCAAGGAGACTATCCTCATTCCCATATTAATGAATTATACCCATAAATGTTAAATATATCCTTATAATTTTATTAATAATTTTCTAATTTTCTTATAAAATAGGAGTTTTTCATTAATCTTTGCATTTAAATTTTTTTTCTCTTAATCTTGGTTTTATACACACAATCCACTTGGACCATGTTCAATGCCTATGATGGTGAAAAATGAGTTGATTTAGGAGTTATTATAGATATATGATCAATATGATAGTTAGGGATATGTAATTCATCTAACAAACTAATATTTTATGAAATATTTTTTTCAAATATATTTAATTTCTTCGATAGCTTGCATTAGACAAACCACAAAATTTTAACGAATCATGATATAATTTTAATATTATTATTTAATCAAGACCTATATAACCTAGTCGTTAAACATGGCGGTATGAATAGGAATAAAAAAATGAAAAATATAACGATGGTTTTAGATAAATAAAATCTATTGATAAATAAGTAATTAATTTTTTGTAAATTTAATATATGCTTTGGAAATACATTTCTCTCAAAAAAATGATTTTTATTGCTTATTGTGAAAAAATTATAAAATTAATTTTTCCAAAGAATTTAATTTGAAATAATGAAATTTATTTTTGGAATCAACATGTAAAAATTATCTTAGGGTGAATTTTCATGTCTTTTTTTAATGCTTAATTTTACAATGAATAGTGAAAAAATATTGATTTTAATTGAAAACCGCCTATTCGTTTAAATCATTTAAAAAGTTATATTTTCTTTTCAAATGGTTTAAAAGTAAAATTATATTAATTATTTTATTATTAATCTAATTCTGGTAATTATAATCGATTTTATGTTTATTTTTTATATAAAAAACATTTTATACTTATGAAAACATTTCCTTTGGAAAACTGCTTTTTTTGTCGCATTTGCGGGTTAAATTTTAAATTAAATTATACCAATTCAATTAATTGAATTTAGAAAATGTATTAAATATTTTTAATCACGATAATTAATATTTTAAAATAATTTTAACTTATTTTTTTGTCGTAATGAATAGTAAAAAGAATAAAAATTAATTACCACAATTAAGGTTTAAATGGGTTTATAAGGGCATTAAACTAAAAAATAAGGGTTTAAATGATATAAAAAAATTTCCAATTCATATTTTATGGAAATATTTATACCGTATATCATATAATGTTTTGTAATTATCCATTTTGTATGCATTTGGAATGCTTAAAACATGGGTATAACTTTTTCTTTTCAAAAATTCCAAATGTGCTCTCTCCCCAGCTTATAAAAGATCACCCCCTATATTATAATATTCACACTCCCAAATAATTTTTTTTAAGATAACCCCTACCAAAATATATTCCTTCATTACCTTTCAACATCTTAGAAGCCTTATTTTGATTAGGAAACCCACCTACAAAGGCTTTTGGTGCAAACCTAAGGAGGTTTCCCCAATAAGAGGTATCATTTCTAACAGAGCATTTTATTTTATTTCTTCTTAAAAATCCTTAAAATATTATTCCAATATACTGATATAATAACATAATTATATCCCATATAATTATATTTTATATTTTATTATGTTAATTTAATAACTAATTGGTCGATCGTGTGTACGGAAAACTACCACATCGTGAACTGGTCTAATTCATTTTCCATCACCACCTTTCATGGATGGATATAATGATGGGTTTAACATATTTATATGATATTTTGGAAATAATTATACTTAATGAATTATAATATCTCATATACCTTTTTATCTTACAATCTATTAAAAAATTATAATGTTGATCTTGCGTACGTATGGACTATCGCCACCACGAAGCAATGTGGCACGTTTTTCATTTTATTATGAAATGGAGGATAATGAGGGTATATTTAATGAATATATATTATATATGTTATATAAAAATTATTATTTAAATTTGAATTAATATTAAACTTTATTTTTGTTTTATCCTTAATGGAAACAACATTCATGTGTACGTACGGCCAACTATCTCGATGAACGGTGTAATTCATTTTCTCTCTATAAATTTTATAGATTATAATAAATATATTTATAATGAATATATATTATATTTATTTAATGTTTAAAATTATATATATGATGTAACCATGATTTATGTTAAAGGAACGAAAGTACCAAACCAAAACATACATGAAAAATGGAGTAGTTATTCACTGAAACGTGATTTTAATAAGGAAATTTATAATAAATAGGTAATAAAAGGTCAATAATAAATCATATATGGAATGATTTATATGAGTATAGTAATGTAATATATTTATAATAAACCTATATATATTTATTGTATTTTCATATTTGTATGAATAAATTTTATACTTGAGGTAAGGTGAGTTTTGTGTCACTTTTATTTCTATGGGACACATGTCATATTCAGCACTTTTTTCTTTTTTGTGTTTTATATTATATACATGAATGTATTTTATTATTATTATTATAAAAATTATATAGATTTACATATTTATAAAATTTTATTTACTTCATGGAGGATATGATTCAAACATTACTAAAGTGTTAAAGGTTTTATGTAACAACCTCATTATTTATCAGGTTTATTTAGGATTTTTCTTATGATGATGAAATATTATGATCTATACCATGATAAACTCATAAATTTTATTATAATATTTTTATTTATTGATAATACATGTTTCCATTTCATCTTACTCTATTTAATTACTAAAGATTCTAAAATATTTTTTTAATAAAAATTGACTTTATTTCAATCTTAAATTGAAAATATATTTTATTCCATGTTTATATTTTCTAAAAAAATTAAAGAAAGATTTTAAAATTATCCAATGATTTTATACATAAAATTTTAACCATTTTTTAAATTTAATTTTTTTTTAAATTACTATTCTTTTTATTTTTCTAATAAGTATCTTTTGTATTTTTTCCCAAAATTATGAAAGGAATTTTTATTTTAATGTATATGGCATGAAATCTATTTTCCTACATCATAAACACTCAATGATTGAAATATTCCTTTTTAAATTATCATGTTTAATTTCAAAGTAAATGTTTTATTTTATATTTGGGAAATTTTTAAATTTTAAATTAGTGTTTTCAATCTGTAATAGTTATTTTCCTCAAGAATTTATTAATGATATTTTTATGAAATTTTTATTCATCAGCGACAACAACCTTCAATGTATCATATGCTTTACTAGGGATATGATTCAATGAAATCATCTATATCCTTTATCTGAATGGATTATTATTATAATGACATTATTTTTATGAAACTCATTTCATTTACATAGATTATACTATGATGAGTGGTTTATGAAACCTACTTCATTCCCATGGGTTATGCTATGATTAAATGTTTATAAAACATGTTTCCTTTTTATAGGTTATAATATGATTATTGTTTTATGATATTGTGGAACATAAATAAATGGATTGTGTTCTTTTTTCTACCTATATCTCCATCCAATTCATTGGTTAATGATTAATAAACTATGACAAAAAAGTGTAAACGTGAGGTTTTCCAAAGCCTGAAATAGGGTACTGTAAAATTCCAACCCAAGAGACTCTAAGTGATGCCTTGAGCTAGTTGATCATAAGGCCTCAAGTATGCCTACTTATATACCAGATTCTATCAACTATCAGTGAGGGTATAAGGTGGTAAAGTGGAGAGACTATACCCTCACGATCATAGTAACACATCAATGTAATAATGGAATAATTGGTGGAAGAATAATATCAACCAAAAAATAGATAAATTGTCCAGATAAAATAACCTCCAATGGCCCGAAGGCCTTCATTTTTTATTTATTTTTGATAATACACCTTTCAAGGGGTGAGGTGAAACCCTTAAAAGTACCATAGGCATAAGTATTACAAGTCTCACAGGTCTTAGAGGAATTCATTGCTCATAGGCTTCAAACATTACATAAAACCCAGACTAACTACTCGGAACTGCTCCCCCCCCCCAGCATCTTCATCGTGAAATCTTATCTCTACCTTTGCATGGCTGTTCGGCTAGGCTTTCTCGTGCATGCACAGGCTTTTCCTAATCGAAGGTTCCTTACCCTTTAATTTTTTCAATCTGTTTAGCTTCTTCTATATTGAAACCTCCTTTCCCATCATCCTTCTAAAGCTTGTTCCTTGTAGGTTATATGGTTTGCATCTGCACTTAAGGTGGCCCGAATGCCTTGAGGTGGCCCAAAGGCCTTACTAACCTGATGGCCTGGGTGGCCCGAAGGCATTAAAGGACTCAGGGACCAAATCAGTGGCCCAAATGCCCAAACGGGGGAATATTGATCATGTTGTCGAGTACGTCAAATTAGTTGTTTAATTTTGACTAGAATTTCTGCAGTATGGCAGCAACCCTAAGTCGTATCTCGACGGAGCCTTAGATCATTAATTTAAAAAGAGGGTTTTGATTATCAAAGTAGAAGGTGAATGAGGTTTTGTAAAACTTGGGGGTTTTATGATTAAAGATGAAAATAGAAAATGAAAGCAATAAAACAATGTAGAGATTAACATAATTAATTAAGTGTGATAAACTCGGGGTACTCTCATGATGTTTATCCTTCATCGCTTCATGATATAGGGTTATGATATTTTAATCCCTGGTTTTTAACACCTAGAACCAGAATTTTATTGAATTTACACTAGGATACCTCCTAGGGTTCAGTCGAAAACACACAATGATTCACTGGACACCGCCAATGACTGGGTGAATTGTGTTGGACTTCATAACCGAAACTCACCAAGGAAACACCCAAAGAACTCGATGTGATATCCAGGTTTGTATGTTTTTTCTTTGTGATACCATGACATAAATGCACATGGCCTTGACAGTGCTCATGTGAGTTCAATTGACCAATATTAACCACACAAACACCGCAATTGAAAGGGGGAAAAGAAAGTGGTGAATAGTGTGTGAAACATCACATGAATGGGTACCCCCAAACATGATCATATGAGTTGAGCATGACATACCAGTACATAACACAATAAAATAAGAATAGGGGATGATGAAAAACAATACAACAACCTATAATTCAAAATATCATTCAAATATTACAAACATGAAGCTTGGGATTTACATCACGTTCATTCCCGGGTGATCACAAGGGGTTTAGAAACCCATGGGAGAGGAAGAAGAAGAATATGTTGAAGTATCACTTCCCATAGCCTCAAGAACTCCTAGGGATGTTGATAAGACTCCTTGGGGACTCCAAAATGGCATCACCTTGCCTCCTAGATGAACTTGCAAATGGGGATCCCAAGGTGCCATTTTATAGGAAAATTGGAAGGTGGTTTTTCGGCACACATAT
This sequence comes from Viscum album, assembly GCA_963277665.1. Lineage (NCBI taxonomy): Eukaryota > Viridiplantae > Streptophyta > Magnoliopsida > Santalales > Viscaceae > Viscum > Viscum album. Next base: position 670,205,759 of record OY728167.1, read on the forward strand.
TTCTTCAATCCACTTGTACCACGCATTTTGACCTTCAGACAACCTTATCTCTCTTTGGAGAAAATAGAAAAGTTGTATCCCCACCTCATGGATGTCTCCACCGAAAGTTTGGCACCATTTGGACAACTATATATCTAGATATTGATAAAATACAGAACACCAAATTTGACTTGGTCTATCTTAGATTCCTTGGACAGATCAGTTAGTATGGGCATCGTAGAGGCCGAATGGGGATTTGGTTCCTGCATATTAAATGTAGCCCATAAAAGTTTGGACTGACCCACAAACATTCATCCCATTTGGATGCACGGTTCAGTAGAAATATGCGGTTGAGTCAATTGGTGTTCTTGGATCATGTGATGATTGGCCCATATTTCTTGGACTTCATCATGGGTTCTCCAAATCACCTCCACCTTGAATATAATTATCAAAACATGTAACATTTCCCTTTTTAAAAGTGTTAAACACAAAATAATTGAATCAAAAATGGAGTGAAATTTGTTATTATACATGTAATTTTCAGTACAATACCAGTTTAATACATTGGTATAAGGGTGAAATAAAATAGTGAATCATGGTATGATCAAATATTCCTAGCTATTATAGTGCCAAATAGTGCCTTCTACAGTTCCTGCTACAGTACCTGCTACATTAGTGCACAGTTCCTGCTACAGTACTGCTACAGTACCTGGAAATTAGCCTCCGCCTAGATTTGATCTTGGGTCACCTGGATGCACTTAAGGAGTCCTCACCTACTGGGATGAGGCTCATATGCATCCAGCTAAAATAACCATTCAACAATATAAATATCGAGTATGATAAACTAAAATGATGTAGTTCCTTGTCTCTAAAAAAAGCAACATTCAAACATAGTAGCTGACACACATACGTATAGGTATAACAAAATAACCAAAACAACCAAAAGACTATCTCCATATAGCATCATGATCCATATCTCAATCATATTCTCCCTTCTCCCATACTATAATAAAAGTAAGCATCAACAATTGGGTACTTTCCCTAGTCCCTTCCTGCATCCATAAAGTATCTCTAGGTATCAAATAGTGTCCTAGATTGGGAGTGAGATATAATAATTAGGCCCCCACCAACGGTGTCTAAAATTATCTATAAATTTCATATAATATGATAAGTGTTTATATATTATAATTATAAAGTAGTAAAATAAACTATAAATGGGTCGGATCTGGTTCTTGAAAGGCACTAAGTTGACACTAATTGCTTCAGAATGTGCCAGAAAAACCTCTGAATAGATGTCACCTATACATATATTTGTATGTGGATAAAGGTATATATATATATGTGTGTGTGTGTGTGTGTGTTCTATATACATAGGGACATTTATATCCATATGTATACATATATAGTTCTATATAGGACCTAGGTCATAACTCAACATCCTTCTCTAGTCACTAAATGATCATAAGTAGTAGGGGATTCCATTCCCAAGTATCATAGGTATATGGGATTCCATGCCCTATTATCACAAGTATATGGGACTACATTCCTAACTATCACAATTATATGGGACTACATGCCTGAGAATCATAAGTATATTGAACTCGATGCCCTATTATTACATGTATATGTGATAGGATTCCTGAGTATCACTAGTATATGGGATTCCATGACTGAGTATCACAGTTATACAGGATTCCATGCCCGAGTATCATATGTATAGGTATAAAATAGTCTTTATAATTTATTAATTTTCAATTAAAACAAGGTTATGACCATTATTTATATAAAATCACATGACATGGTTGTAGGACCCACTCTCTACTTGAATCATTACAATCATTACATTTATGAGTCAATACAAAACCATATAGAAGATGGTTTGGTCACTTAAGAATTTATAATATCAAGGGTAAATTCCATAGACACATCTCAAGGGGTGGAAATAGTTGATGGGGGTCTATTCCTACATGAATAATGGGACACTAGGTTAGTCTATCAAGGTTAATGGTTTAAAAAAGGGTTATGTACATTTTTAAGGAAATGTTTAGAAAATCCAACATGCGGCATAAAAATTCATAATATAAATAACAATACTTGATTAATAATCACTATACTACCTAACTTATGCCTATGGAGGAACAATCATCCAGTATCAACCTTTGGTTTGGTTCATAATGGAAGAAAATGGGAAAACAACCAAACTCCCTGAAAATAGGGCATATGAGATCACACCAAAATAATTCCTTCAACAAGAATAAGAATGATTAAAGGATATAAAGGAGTGTAGATCTTAATGGTTGTGATCCAACACAATAGATAAATTTTGATTTAGATTCCAAATGGAGGAATAGGATCAAAGCCTAATTTTAGTCTTAAGATAGATCAAATAGAAGAATAAGGGGGTTGTTTTCAACAGAAACAAAAAAAGAAGGAGTGGGTTGTCCATTAAAAAAAGGATGAAAAAGCATCATTTTTACAAAAAATTAAAAGTTGAATATTTTAGACACATTCCTGGCCAAACCATGTGCCAACAATGCAACCAACTCTATCCTAATACACCCCTTTCATGACTTGCAGTGCATGGTTAGACAAGCCATGTGTAGCCCTTGTGCACCTACTCTCATGCCCCTACATGGTAATGTTAGCTGGTGCATGATTATGTAAAATCGTGAAGTCCTATACTATTCAATAAAAACCCCAAATGGTTTTTCTAATCATGTATGATATGATGCACAGTTTCTACAAACCATGTGGCCTAAAATCCCCCCCCCCCAATTCATGGATTTGGGATCTGAACAATCTCTCGACAGCCTAGTTTCCTTTATAACCTTATTAGGAATTTCCATTAATAAAAAACTGTGGAAAACAAATTAAACCCAAAGTCTTCATTCCTAGATGAAAATACATGATTTTACAGTCTTCCTGCCCTAAATAAACTCATCCCCAAGTTTCTCTTCCAAGGGTGGTAAATCATCTTCTAAGCATAACTCTGACCATAGAGCATGTATATCAACCTCTTGCTCCTAGGTCTCATCTTATACATGACCATTCTACCATAGATCATGTACTAAATGATGTGATCTTCCTAGGAGCTCCTTTGTGCTCCGGTCCACAATATAGATGGGATACTCCTCAAAGGATAAATCTACCTATAACTCAACCTCATTAGGATATGATATGGATATGGAGATTACTAGAAAATATGTAAACATGGAAGACATCATGCATAAACCAGTACATATAAGGTAACTGCAACCAATAGTCTACCGTTCCTTCTCTTTCCATGGCCTCAAAAGGTCCATTGAACTAAGGTGAAAGATTACCCTAAAGTCTAATCTATTGATGCCCCAGTCTAATTGAAACTCACAAGAATACCTGATCTCTGACCTCTAACACTAGTGTTTGATGATGACGATTGGAGTATGACTTATTCTAAGAATGAAATGTATTCATTCGCTTCCTGATCAAATAAATCTACTTTGAAGTTTCTTAAATGATATGAGGTCCAAGTAGGTCTACCTCCCTTACCTCTAACTAGAACATAGGTGAACAGTATGGACTACAATATAAAGCCTCATAAAGATCCATCTTTATATTCACCTGAAAGCCTTTATTGTAGGAAAAGTAAAAAAAATAGGAATATATTTCTCTCAATAACCACCAAATTCAATTATTCATGCTTGAAGCATTCCCTCTAGTACTTGTATCATCTTTTTGACTAACTGTTAGTCTGAGGCTGAAAGGTTGTACTCAAAAGTACCTATGTACCCAAAGCTCTCTGTAAACTCTACCAGAACCTCAATGTGAAATAAGTGTCCATCTCTGAAATGATAGTACGAGGGATTCCGTGTAGGTGTATAATCCCATGGACATACAGTCTTCCAATATCATCCACTGAGAAAGTCTCTAGTAGGTAAGAAATGAGTGACCTTCATGAGCCTATCAATGATCACCCATACTACATCACTGCCTCTAGGGGATCTCATTAATCTAGACAAAAAATCCATTATGAAATTATCCCATTTCCACTCATTAATTATCAATGACTATAAAATACCTACTGATCATTGGTGTTCTACCTTCACCTACTGATATGTGGAAGACCGGGTAACAAAACAGGTTTAGTCCCTTTTCATACTAGACCACCAGTATTTGTGATATAGATCACGATACATCCTTGTAATCTTAGGGTTTACCATACAAGTAGAAGCATGAGACTCTCACATCAACTCCTCTGAAATTTCTTTAAGAAACTAGATGTGTCTATGAATTTGTAATATCTCATCCCCATCCATGACCCAACCAGTAGGTAGGTCATCACTTGAAACACTCTTTATTAGGACTAATCTATTGCGATCCAATAACTGCCTCATATTTACTCACTATAGAAGTGAGTTGGTCTCTAACAATGATGAAAGTAATTATTTTACATGATGGTCCTAAACCTATAAATGCATCTTAGAAAATAGTTCCATAATCTACATCTCATTATTGGACTCACGAACTGTCTACATCTGAGTCCTTTGGCTCAGATCATCTGCTACAATATTGAATTTCCTAGACATATAGGCAAGATCAAAGTAAAAACTAATGAAGCTACTCAACCCATATGCATTTCCATATATTCAAATCACACTACGTAAATATATACCTTGGGGTTATGTGATTCAAAAACACCACAAAACACTCTACAAACAAATAATGCCACCAAAAATGCAACATGTGAACCACATCATCCAACTAAAGATCATATGTCATTTGATTCATCTCATGTTTTATCAATTTATGAGACCTTTATGACATGACTTAATCATCCTGCATTAGAAATTGTCCTAGTCTGATACTTGATAAATAGAAATAGACTATATAGACTCTTCCTAGCTCTAGAATAATTAGGATCGATGCTGAATTCAATCTCTTATTCAGCTCCTAAAAGGATTTCTCACAGTCTTCCAACCATATAAACTTCACACCCTTCTTATTCAATCCCATAAGAGGTGATGATAGTCATGAAAAGTCATGTATAAAATGCATGTAATAGCCATCCATCCTTAAGAAACTACATATGTCAAAAATGTTCTTTGGATACTCCTAGGTAACTATGTCACGACCCATCCCCCAGGGCCCGTGTCGTGACTACCCCAAGCCTTCATTACATAGGTCAGGGGTTGGAGACTAGCATCGAAGGTGTATTCCCTGAAACTGGGAAGGCATTGCCTTTATAACCTGTAAACACACAAGACCAAGCACATAACAAGATATGAACTCAGGAAACTGTATAGTAAAAAAAGTGAGTACAGTAAGAAAAAGGGGCCAGAATACAAGACCAACTATAAAGTACAAGAAACTAAATGTAGAAGTAAACTGGAACAGCTCCTGTGATCACCCTCCAAGGATCCTACCTGAAGGGTAGGTACATCTCTCGAATGGTCATCTATGTGGTACGTCTCATCTAAGTCCACCTCTGAGCTACCTCTAGTACTGGTACCCTCATCCTCAGTCAGTGTTTTCCATCGTATGCACTAAACACAACGAGGTGGGGGCATAGAACATGCATGGGTGTGTATAAAGATACTCAGTAGGGACCCCAAGACCCACAAGGTCTCACAAAATCCACAAAGGATAATCCAAAAAGCCTGAAAACAACTGTCAACCCTACTTAGGTATATTCCCTTACATATACCTAAGTTATCAAGTAATCTCATCTCAATCATGAGGAAACACAAGTTTCAACTCAAAAGCCCAAAGCTCAACTATTCCACAAAGGAAGGAATACTACAAAAGTAAGTACCACATAGGTACGCCACACTGAAGAATACCACCAAGGTATTACCACGAAGGAAAGTACCACAGAGGTACAGACTCAGAACACACTAGGTATATCTTAGGTATAGTAGTAGAGATGATTAGTTGTAACTACTGAATCATCTTACTATGTTAAGAGGTAGACCTATGAAGGATCCAAAATCATCATCAGACACACACAGGATCTCTAAGTGCTGACCCACACAGGATCGCTCGGTGCTGACCCACACATGATCGCTCAGTGCTGACCCACACAGGATCGCTCGGTGATGACCCACACAGGATCGCTCAGTGCTGACCCACACAGGATCACTCAGTGCTGACCCACACAGGATCGATGGGTGCTGACCCACACAGGATCGCTGGGTGCTGACCCACACATGATCTCTATTCATTCTTCACGTCACATCCAGCTACAGGGTTCCCGCACTATGATCTCTTGTCTCTGGGAGAGTCCGCTCCACAATCCACTAGTCTATACTCCAACATCCATGATGACTCACGAAGAAGTATCTCAAAGTACTACCACATCGTAGGGGTCTCAACGCAACAGATAGTGCGTCAATCGGACGCCTGGTCTGTGAGTTATTAGTCTTTTAGTATCGGGGACCCGGTTGGATTCGTGCTCGATCCAACCTGACCATATCCCATCTTAATCCAAATCTCATGTGGGTTATACTAAAAGGGACCATATCACTCCAAGGTTCCTAGAACCACTAACGGTTTGTCAAACGGTCGACTGGTGAAAAAGTTATGGCCAGAAGAGCGTATAGGGTCGAAACTGGTCATGGTCCAGTCTCACCTGGCCAGACCCGGCCTAGGCTGACCTAATTTGGGTTGACCCAGCCCGACCCTTTGGGTTAGTCCCGGCCCGCTAGGTCTGGCCCCGCCCGTGCTGGGTGGCACGGCCTGGTAGCCCAGCCTGGGCGGCACTAGGCGGCGCGGAGGCCGCGAGGATCACGAGGGGCCACGGGGCGGCGCGGAGGGCCGCGGGCAGCGAGAACATGGGGCAGCATGGTGGGTCGTGGGTGGTGAGGTCGTGGGGTGTTTCATAGGGTCACAGGCAGCGAAGCTCCGTGAGGTGCGGAGGTCGCGGAGGTCACGGGCGGCGGAGTTGTGGGGCAAGGAGGTCGCAGGCGGCGGAGCCGCGGGGCGAGGAGGCCGCGGGGCAGCACGGAGGGTCGTGGGGTGCCACGAAGGGCTGCGGGTTGATTCATTTGCGTCGTCACCTACGTCACATCTGGTAGTGGTGCTGGCCGCTGTTCTCATGCCTCATCGGTGCCAAAAACCTGCTCTGGTTATCGTCTTCCACTGTCGGAAGATTCATCAATTAAGCACAAGATTTGCAGATAGGTCGGGCCATGTTTGTTTGGCCCGCACCCTCCTCATTAGAGCGGTAGCAACTGGTTCACAAATTTTGATCAAGAACATGTATGGAAGATTTATAAAACACCAAACCCCACAAACTTCGTCAATCGCTATTCCCAAACCCGCAAAAGAAAACATCCGCAGATCAACTATTCCATGAGAGTTGATCCACATTCTTTGTTTCGAAGGGAAGAACATGGGAATTGATAATCACTCATAAATATGTTGTACCTCTCGTACCCCTCATGGTTTAATTTTCATGATCACAATCACTCTCTTATTTATCTAATTTTGTTTTAAGTGTTTTTGTTGATAGGAAAAAGGTTGCCAAGGAATTGGGCCAAGAAGGACTGAAAGTGGACTGATTTTCAGTCCACCGGCCAACCGGTGGATGACCACCGGCCAGCCGATGGAGCCTGGACAGAAGGCATCCCCTCTGTCTAGACCACCGGCCAACCGGTGTCCCACCACCGGCCAGCCGATGGAACCCAGACAGGCCGGACAGCTACTGTCTCAGCACCGGCCAACCGGTGGCCCACTCATCGGCCAGCCAGTGGTGCCTGAGCCCGTGGCCTCTCCTTTTTTCAAAGCACCGGCCAACCGGTGGCCAAGCACCGGTCAGCCGGTGGAGCCAGTCAAACTAGCCATTGGGCTTTGACCAGACTTATCCACTTGACTCCCAACGGCTCCGAAGGCCTCTCCAATGGCTCCGAAGACCCCCAAAGGCCATTTGAGGGTTCCCCCTCTATAAATAAAGGACTAGGAAGCCCCGGAAACGCACGGAAGTCCATGGGAACATTTTTCCATCATTTGGCGAACCTCCGGAGGATTGCTTCAAGGAACCTCAATTGCTCCAACTCAATTCCACAACCAAGGAGCACCACCATAGAAGCTTGGGAGCGCCCTTCATCATCACCAATCAATCCTTTGGCGCCCAAGGCTTCTCCTCTTACGGTTTTTCTTGTTTTATCATTTTGAGCTTTATTTTGGGTTTGTGCCAACAAACCCCTCTTTCTCTCATCTCCCTTTCATTTGGGTTTTCACACCACCTTCAAGGTGTGAGGAGGTTAGTCAAGCCTTCCCTTTAAAAGGCTTGAGTCATAGGTGAGCTAGCCTTCACCTGTAAGAAGGCTAGTGGGTTCTTGCATAACCATTAAAAGCAAGTTGTAATAGGTTCTAGACTACCTTAAAGTCTAGTGGGTTTCTTGCTAAAACCATTAAAAAGAAAGCGGTAGTAAATCTCTCAACGGTTGAGTTGGGAGCGGAGACGTAGGCTTTGGTTTAAGCCGAACTCCGTTATCAATTTTGTGTTTTGCCTCTTTTATTTCCGCTGCACTTTAACTTTGTTTTAAATTGTTAATTATTTTTTAAAAGGCAATTCACCCCCCCCCCCCCCTCTTGCCATCACTCTCCGCCCAAAAATTGGTATCAGAGGCAAAATTTGAGTAATACCCTAACCGGTTTCAAATTCAAGATCCTTTGTGATGGCTTCAACTTCTTTCGCCCCCGAAGGCTATTCCTTGGGTCGTGCTCCATTATTTGATGGAACCGACTATACTTATTGGAAAACCAGCATTACCACTTTTCTTAGAAGTATAGGTTATCCTATTTATAAAATTGTAATGCATGGTTATTATCTTTCTTCTCCCGATGAATCCAAATGGACTCAAGCCGATATTAAAAATTTTGAGCTTGATGGCAAAGCCATGAATTCTCTTCATTGTGGGTTAGACCGTAATGAATTCAATCGAGTTTCCACATGCACCACATCACATGAAATCTGGAAACTTTTGGAAGTTACCCATGAGGGGACCAACAAAGTTAAGGATACTCAATTGGATATGTACCGTCAAGATTTTGAGTCTTTTACCTTGCATCCATCTGAAAATATTTCTGAAATGTTTACTCGTTTTACTGACGTTTTCAATGGAAGAAAATCTCTTGGAGATGATGTTTCTGCAGAGATGATGGTCAAGAAGATCCTTTAGATCCTACCAAGCTCATGGGCACCGAAAGTCACGGCAATCCAAGAAGCAAAAGATGTCAAGAAAATGACGGTCGAAGAGCTCATCGGATCTCTCATGACCTACGAGATCACCATGAGGAGGCAAGCTAAAAAGGAAGGCAATCTCATCAAAACTCCAAAGAACATCGCCTTCAAAGTTTAAAAAGAAGAAAGCTCCTCCTCCTCATCTTCTTCCTCTTCAAGAGGCGATTCAGAAATAGAGAATCTTTCCCGCAAGATGCACAAATTCATGGAGAAACACAAGAAGAAGAAACCCTGCAAGGCTCAACCCAACGTAAAATCCGAGCCCGAGGTAACATGTTATGGGTGTGGCAAGAAAGGCCATTACAAGCCCGATTTTCCACTCAACAAGAAAAAGGCCAAGCAAAAAGATAAGAAGAAGGCATTCAAGGCCACATGGAGTGATAGCTCCACATCCTCCTCCTCCTCCTCCTCAAGTGACAACGGTAAAAAATGCCTAATGGCATTTCATAAGGTAACCTCTTCTGAATCCTCTTCCTCTTGTTCTTCAAATTCTTTCAATCATTTATCTTACGAGGATCTCCAATATGCAAGAGATCAATTGGAAGAAGGTTTTCACGAACTCTCTTCCAAATTTGTTTCTTTAAAAAAGAATTTCAAAAAACTTTCCTCCGAAAAGGAACAACTTCTCAAAGAGAAGGAAGAGTTGTCCCCCAAGGTCCAAAACCTTCCCGATGTTGATTCTATGGAATCAACAATCAAGGATTTAAGGGAATCTCTTGCCAAATTCACCCAAGGTGAACAAAATTTAACCAAGCTCCTTGGTTCCCAACGCATATCTAGAACCACCCAAGGGCTTGGCTATTCCAAGCAAGCTTCCTCTTCCCATGCTCCTACTATTTTTGTAAGGGGGAGCTCCCAATATAAATTTTGTAATTATTGCAAAAAACCCGGGCACTTAATTTATGAGTGCGATTGCAAAAATGCCCGGTATGGAAGGCCCAAAACTATTTTCTTTAATGATGAATTTCATAGGAGAAGACCCGCCACTAGACTAGTATGGATTGAAAAATCCCTTTTAGCGAGTCTCACCGGACCAAAATTTGTCTCGGTTCTCAAATCCTCTCCCCGGTGATTTGTTGTTTTTATTTAGGGGGAGCTAGAATTGTTTAAGCCTTTTTGATTTATATTTAAAACCTTATTTTCAAAATTTTCAATTCAAAACTTTCAATTTCAAAACTTTCAATTCAAAACTTTCAATTCAAATCCCAAAAATTCCAATTGGTTTAAAAACTCTATCTTGTTTTTCAAATCCTTTCCCTCAATCAAGTTTTATGCCCCGTGCTATTTTGATAATCACAAAGGGGAGAAATTCTTGGTTGATTGGGGGAGAAATATTTCTCTCATGCTTTGCTTTACTTTTCAATTTATCCTTTAAAGCATGCCTCTCATTTCAATCTTTTACATTGCTTGGTTTGGTGATTGTGATCATCAAAATAGGGGGAGATTGTTGTACCTCTCGTACCCCTCATTGTTTAATTTTCATGATCACAATCACTCTCTTATTTATCTAATCTTGTTTTAAGTGTTTTTGTTGATAGGAAAAAGGTTTCCAAGGAATTGGGCCAAGAAGGACTGAAAGTGGACTGATTTTCAGTCCACCGGCCAACCGGTGGATGACCACCGGCCAGCCGATGGAGCCTGGACAGAAGGCATCCCCTCTGTCCAGACCACCGGCCAACCGGTGTCCCACCACCGGCCAACCGGTGGAACCCAGACAGGCCGGACAGCTACTGTCTGAGCACCGGCCAACCGGTGGCCCACTCACCGGCCAGCCGGTGGTGCCTAAGCCCGTGGCCTCTCCTTTTTTCAAAGCACCGGCCAACCGGTGGCCAAGCACCGGTCGGCCGGTGGAGCCAGTCAAACTAGCCGTTGGGCTTTGACCAGACTTGTCCACTTGACTCCCAACGGCTCCGAAGGCCTCTCCAACGGCTCCAAAGACCCCCAAAGTCCATTTGAGGGTTCCCCCTCTATAAATAAAGGACTAGGAAGCCCCGGAAACGCACGTAATCCCACGGGAACATTTTTCCATCATTTGGCGAACCTCCGGCGGATTGCTTCAAGGAACCTCAATTGCTCCAACTCAATTCCACAACCAAGGAGCACCACCATAGAAGCTTGGGAGCGCCCTTCATCATCACCAATCAATCCTTTGGCTCCCAAGGCTTCTCCTCTTACGGTTTTTCTTGTTTTATCATTTTGAGCTTTATTTTGGGTTTGTGCCTACAAACCCCTCTTTCTCTCATCTCCCTTTCATTTGGGTTTTCACACCACCTTCAAGGTGTGAAGAGGTTAGTCAAGCCTTCCCTTTAAAAGGCTTGAGTCATAGGTGAGCTAGCCTTCACCTGTAAGAAGGCTAGTGGGTTCTTGCTAAACCATTAAAAGCAAGTGGGTTCTTGCATAACCATTAAAAGCAAGCTGTAATAGGTTCTAGACTACCTTAAAGTATAGTGGGTTTCTTGCTAAAACCATTAAAAAGCAAGCGGTAGTAAATCTCTCAACGGTTGAGTTGGGAGCGGAGACGTAGGCTTTGGTTTAAGCCAAACTCCGTTATCAATTTTGTGTCTTGCCTCTTTTATTTCCGCTGCACTTTACCTTTGTTTTAAATTGTTAATTATTTTTTAAAAGGCAATTCACCCCCCCTCTTGCCATCACTCTCCGCCCAACAAAATAAACCCCTACCTTGATGGTTCGGTTAAATATTGTCTACAGATGAGACAGTTTGGCATTTGTCGATCCTACAATAAGTCTCCTCCAAAAATGTCAGTGAGGAGAGGAAAATATGAAGTTGGTGACAACGACGTTTCCTTGATCATTGGTTCGTTCATCGTTGGAGATCCTTTGATGGAGTTTAGAGAATGGTTCATCGAAGGAGAAGAGTTCTTCGTTGGTGTTCTTCATTGGAGGATGTGTTCCTCCAAGTTATCCCAAGCTCCCACCTTTTCCAATAATTATTTTCCCCAACCCACCAAAAAGAAAAGGTACCCAATAAAATAGAATATGTTGTTTAATTTAAAATTTTCACAAAATAGGTTAGCTTAATTAATTAGAGGAAAGTTGGCTTAATTAATTATAGGGTAGAGTTGGCATAATTAAAGTAGGTAGTTGAGAGGTTATTCTCCACAATGAGGGGTTCGGGTGGTCCCCACCCCCAAGATTTTAATTGGGGGTTTTTCCAGATCTGGTGGTCCCCACCATCGACCATTCAATTTGGAGGATATAACTCATGTGGTCCCCACCTCCACAATATTCACATGTGGGAGGTTTTAGTTCAGGTGGCCCCCACATTTAAACCATCCACATGGAAGGTTTCAACAAAAATAAAATAAAATTTTATTTTATCTTATTTCTATTTCCATGAAAAAAGAAATTTCTAACTTTCACCCTAAACCAACTGTTGTCGAGGTGAAAGTCTCCTTAATCGATTACTGGCACTGCGAGTTCAACGGTGTCCTCATATTTCAATTCTGAGCACCGGTTCAAAATTTAGAAAAACTCACTCACATGTTTACTGAACGTACCTAAATAAAGTTTCAGAAATTCACTCTGGGTACTCCGGGCCTCGGAATCAAGCACCATCAATTTTTACAGACTCGTAAAATTCCCATATATTTAAAAAAATTACATTGAAATTCCATGTCTTTACACTCTCCCCATGTCAGGGCTTTACATCCCCGTAAGCCACAAATCAAAACTAGGAAAACACGTGGGGGTACTAAGCACAAATCTGAGCCTCCCGCTCCTATGTGCTCTCCTAGAAGTTCCTGTGCTGCCAAAGGTGATCTTCAAGGTAGCCAGTACCATCTCTAGTCCCACAAGTGCTGAGTCCCAAGTGTCAGTCCAGCACAAAGGTGACCTGCAAGGTCGCCAGTACAACGCCTCAAAAGGTGTCATCCCAATGGTGGAGTGATAACTATTGTTTTATGAAAACTCCACCAAAGGAAAGTGATCCTCCCAGCTACGACCAGAGTCGAGGATGCAAGCACACAACATGTCCTCAAGGGTCTGAATGGTCTGCTCAGTCTGGCCATCCGTTTGAGGTTGGAAGGTGGTGCTCAAATGAAGCTGCATCCCGAAAGCCTCATGTAACCCCTTCCATAGCTGAGAAGTAAAATTTATATCATGATCGGAGACAATCGTCAAGGGTACTCCATGTAGCCGCACAATCTCCTGCACATAGAGGCATCTCAAGCTCTCTATTAAACCCTACTCTCTAATCGGTAGGAAGTGGGCCCACTTGGTGAGTCTGTCGACGATCACCCAAATCGAGTCATAACTCCTGGATGTATGTGGAAGTACTGTCACGAAGTCCATGTATATCTCATCCCACTTCCACTCTGGGACCTCTAAAGGCTGAACTAAGCCTGCTGGTACCTGATGCTCTGCCTTCACTTGCTGGAAAGTGAGGCATCGAGAGACAAACTTTGCTACTGCTTTCTTCATTCCCGACCACCAGTGTTGTCTTCAGAGGTCCTAGTTCATCTTCGTCACTCCTGGATGTACCGCTAGAGGGGATATGTGTAACTCTCTCAACACTTCCTTCTGAAGTGACACTGGTACCATGGTACATCCTCTAAAGAGGATGAAATGCTCCCCACCTTCAGAAAATCCATTAGGTACATGTTCTATGGATATATGAGCATGTGGTGTATCATAGTTAGTGTCCCCATGTTACGCCTCCCTAACTCGCTGAAGAAGTAGGGGAGTGACTGTAAGAGACTGATGAAAAGCTGCTCCATCTCGATCCACAAAGGATATCTGCAAAGTGGCTAGCTGCTCTGTCACCTCACTCAGTAATTGCAGGCCAAACATCCTGCTGAGTGCATCTGCTACAACGTTTCCCTTCCCAGGAGTATAGACTATCTCGAATTCATAGTCCGGGAGAAACTAAAAACTCAAAACTTCTCCTGCCACGAGGGTAAGGCTGACCGACTCAAGTGTGATCAGATGCACCCTCCTGTGCATTAGTTTATCCTATGCTGCCTAGGTTTCCTTTTTCGCTGACTAAGGAAATCCCCATTCCATTGTTTTAGATAAACCACAACCTTTTTTCTTAATACAGTCAATTTGAGTATGAACTGTGGATGCCCATTCCATACCCAAACTAACATCGTAAGGAATCGATGCTGCCACCAAGAGGTTCCAAACGAAACTCTTTCCTCAAGGGTCAGATCATACCATCTACGTAAGTGTGATTATCGAGTATCCTCCCAAAGTATCTCCAGACATGAGTGTCAAGTCAATGGTTTAACTGGAAACTCTAGGTCTTGAACAAGATTCGTGGATGGTAGGAATGATTTGTACCTATTTCTATTGATACGACAGTGAGTAGTAGACACAGACCGTACCTCAAATCATTCCTAGAGCCCTGGGGTTGCACTACTTGACCGCATGCAGCTACTCCCATGTCATGTCCTCTAGCTCCCTGAGCCTGGTGGGGACCATATTGGGGTGGTGGTTGTAACATGTCAGAATGTACACCACCTCATACTACTCTCCTAGCTTTCCTTCCACATCTGCCACCCTACAGATTCATCCGTTTTTAACACTTCCTCTTCCCGAAACATTTTACATGCTCAAGTCTCTGAGACCAGCGCTAGTTTTCTGCTTTCCCACTACTAAAATTCACTGGATGCATCCGCTCAGCCAAATAATATTCAACCACAAAGGTTATCTCTATCACCCTAACATAAGTAGGAATGCATAGAGGAATAGTGTTGTCTTAGATGTCCTTAAACACAACTCGCTCGGAGGTCTAAGCCCTAAAGCACTAATCGTATCATATTCATCGAGTACCCGGAATGATCGGTATGTCTCGATGAATACTCAGCTACTGACATGTCATCCTACTGAAGTTGTAGAAGCTCTAGAGAACTCTCAGCCACCTCCTCAAGCCAGTTCTTAGTCGCCTGTTAGTCAGGATCTCCTCGGAACCTAAGGGGTGTCTGATGTTTAATCACACGTAAGGCACTAATCTTATATGTGTCCTCTACCAGTATTGTCGATTGTAACAACTGGCCAATGAGAAATGATATAGTTGACACACTACCCAGGGTATTATCTTGGATAATGTTCCTCATACCGAAGCATCATCACTATGAGGACCATCCTCATGGTCACTCACTGAAAAAGACTAGTAGCTAAGATCACCATCTGTCTACCGGTGTCTCAACCAGGTGGAAAACTCTAGAAATCACCTCCAGCCAGCCCTCAGCTGCTTGGGAATCTATCTCACCTCAAAACCTCAGAGGCCTCTCCTACTGGAACTCATGCAACGCGTTCAGTCGGCGTACATCGTCCGCCAGTGCGGCTGGTGGTAACTTCTTCCCAACGGGTGGTGGTGTTGTTGGTACACCACCCGAAAGTGCCAACATAGTAAGAGGACCCTACACTAGAGCCTCGTCACTCAGTGGGCCGTCATCATGTACTCTCTCGGGAATCCTAGTGCTTGTCTACACAGCGACAACCTGATACAGAAACAGGTGATCCATGGTCAATAAGTTATACCCGGTGAGCTGACTCAAAGAGATCACAAATAAAACTCTTGAAAACACTGACGCAATCAGTGTTTTCATGCACTGAATCGGAAATCAGAAGTTAAGGTCCTGTTGTATGGATACATCGGCCACCGCACCAACACTAGATTCCCTAAACTGATTACCACACTTACTACACTTATCACTATTTCCATTTAAAAGATTAGAGTCCTATGTTCTACGGTAGAACTGACTCCTCTGATACCAATTTGTCCCGACCAGTCCCTTGGGGCCCATGCCATGACTACCCCCAAACCCGCCTTCCATAGGCCAGGGGCTGGCGACTAGAATCGAAGGAGTATTCCCTGAAACTAGGAAAGAATTGCCTTTATAACCTATAAACACCCACAACCAAGAACACAGCAAGATATGAACTCAGGCAACTGTATAGTAAAAAAAAGTGAGTTCAGTAAGAAAAAAGGGCCACAATATAAGCCCAGCTAGAAAGTACAAGAAACTAAAAGTACAATTAAACTGGAACAACTCCTGTGATCACCTGCCAAGGATCCTACCTAAAGGGTAGGTACAGCTCTCGAATGGTTGTCTCTGCGGTACGCCTTGTCTAGGTCCACCTATGAGCTACCTCTAGTCTTGGTACCCTAGTCCTCAGTCAGCGATGTCCGTCGTCTACACTAAACACAATGAGGTGCAGGCATAGCCCGTGCAGGGGTGAGTATAACGATACTCAGTAGGGACCCCGAGACCCTCAAGGTCTCACAAAATTCACAAAGGACAAACCACAAAGCATGAAAACAAATTTCAACCCTACTTAGGTATATTCCAATACATATACCTGAGTTATCAAGTAATCCCATCTCAATCATGAAGAAACACAAGGTCCAACTCAAAATCCCAAATCTCAACTGTTCCATAAAGGAAGGAATTACACAAAGGAAAGTACCACATAGGTATTCCACACTGAAGAATACCACCAAGGTATTACCATGAAGGAAAGTACCACACAGGTACGAACTCAGCTCACACCAGGTATATCATAGGTACAGTAGTAGAGATAATTAGTTGTAACTACTAAATCATCACACTCTATTAATAGGCATACCCACGAAGGATCCTAAATCATCATCAGACCCACATAGGATCGGTCGGTGCTGACCCACACAGTATCACTCGGTGCTGACCCACACAGGATTACTCGGTGCTGACCCACCCAGGATCGATCGGTGATGCCCAACATAGGATCTCTAGGTACTGACCCACACATGATCTCTAGGTGATAACCCACACATGATCGCTTGGTGCTGACCCACACAAGATCTCCATTAATTCTTCACGTCACAACCAGCTACAGGGTTCCCACAATATGATCTCTTGTCTCCAGAAGGGACCACTCCACATTTCATTGGTCTATACTCCAACTACCATGATGACTCACGAATAAGTATCTCAAAGGACCTCCACGTCATAGGGGTCTCAACGCAACAGACGGTGTGTCAATCGGACGCTCGGTCTGTGAGTTATTAGCCTTTTAGTCCTAGGGGCCCGGTTGGATTAGTGCTCGATCCAACCTGACCATAACCCATATTAATCCAAATCTCTAGTGGGGTATAATCAAAGGTACCATCTCACTCCAAGGTTCCCAACATCGCTGACAGTATGTCAAACGGTTGCTCGGTGCCAATGTTATGGCCAAAAGACCGTATAGGGTCGAAACTGGTCCGGGTCCGGTCCAACCCGGCCAGACCCACCCAGCCCAACTTGGCCTAGGCTAACCCAGTTTGGGTCGACCTGGACTGACCCGCTGGGTCAGGCCCGACCCCCACTGGGTGGCCCGGACCGCTGGGCGGCCCGTCCTGGGTGGCGCGAGGCAGTGCAGAGGCCACGAGGGGCCGCAGGGTGGCACGGAGGGCCGCGCATGGTGAGGCTACGGGGCGGCGTGGTGGTCAGTGGTCGGTGAGGCCGCTGGGTAGCGCGGAGGGCCACAGGCGGTGAAGCGTCGTGGGGTGTGGAGGCTGCGGGGCGGCAGAGAGCCGCGGCATGGAGGCCGCGGGCGGCGGAGCCACAGGGAGTGGAGGCCATAGGAGGCGAGCTTGTGGGGCGGCGGTGCCTGCAAGGCAGCGGTGGCCACGGGGCGGCGCTGTTGCGTCCTCGCCTATGTCGTGGACGGAGGTGGTGTCTTCTGCCATTCTCATGCCTCATAGGTGCCAAAAACCTACTCCGGTTTCCATCTTCCTTCTTCGAAAGATTCATCAAGTAAACACAAGATTTGCGGAAAGTTTGGGCCATGTTTGTTCAGCCCACACTCTCCACGTTAGATAGGTAGCAAGTGGTTCACAAATTTTGAATCAAGAACGTGTATGGAAGATATATAAAACATCAAACCCCCCCAACCTTCGTCAATCACTATTCCCAAACCCGCAAAACAAAACATATGCGGATTAACTAGTTCATGACAGTTGATCTGTGCTCTTTGTTTAGAAGGGAAGAACATGGGAATTCATAATCACTCATAAATAAACCCCTACCTCTATGGTTCGGTTAAAGATTGTCTGCGGTTGAGACGGTTTGGCATTTTTCAATCCCGCAAAAAGTCTCCTCTAATAATGTCGGTGAGGAGAGGAAAAGATGAAGTCGGTGACAACGGCGTTTCCTCGATCATTGGTTTGTTAGTCGTTGGAGATCCTTCGATGGAGTTTGGATAAAGGTTCGTCGAAGTAGAAGAGTTATTGGTTGGCGTTCTTTATTGGAGTATGTGTTCCTCTAAGTTCTCCCAAGCTCCCACCTTTTCCAATGATTATTTTCCCCAACCCACCAAAAAAAGGTAGCCAATATAATAGAATATGTTTTTTAATTTCAAATTGGCACAAAATAGGTTAGCTTAATTAATTAGAGGAGATTTGGGTTAATTAATTAAAGGGGAGAGTTATCATATTTAAAGTAGGGAGTTGAGATGTTTTTCTCCATAATGTGGGGTTCGGGTGGTCCCCGCCACCAAGCATTGAATGGGGAGTTTTACTATCCCGGGTGGTCCCCACCACCGAGCACTCAATTTGGAGGATATAACTCATGTGGTCCCCACCTCCACAATATTCACATGTGGGAGGTTTTAGTTCTGGTGGTCCCTACCTATGAACTATCCACATGGAAGGTTTCAACAAAAATAAAATAAAAGTTTATTTTATTTTATTTCTATTTCCATGAAAACCCAAATTTCTAACATTCACCCTCAACCAACTGTCGTCGAGGTGTAAGTCTCTTTAAGAGATTACCGGTGTTGTGAGTTCAACGGTGTCCTCAGATTTTAATTCTGATCACCGGTTCAAAAGTTAAAACAACTTGCTCGTACGTTTACTAAACGTACCTGAATAAAAGTTCAAAAATTAACTCCCGGAACTTCGGGCCTCGGAATCACATGCCTTCAATTCTCGCGGAGTCGTAAAATTCCCATATATTTAAAAAATTACATGTAAATTCTAGGTCTTTACAAACTACATCTCTAACCTTCTATGGGTCAATTGATACTTCTACCTAAAAGATGTTGTGACCCATGAAGTTTAACATATCGATCCAAAAGTGGCATTTTATTAGTTTATCATATAGTTGATGCTCTATTATTTTATTAAAAATGATATTAAAATATTTGATATGGTCGTGTAGAGTACGATAATACACCAAGATATCATTCATAAAGACTACCACGAATGAATCCAAATATGGGTTGAAACCTTGATTTAGGGAAGCCATGAAAACTATCATTGTTTTCATGATACTGAGAAGCCTAACCAGATACTCATAAATACGGAACCAGCTAGGGAATGTTGTAGGAGGTGTGTATGGTGGTCTAAAATTTATTTGGTGATAGGCTAACCTCAAATAAATCTTTGAGAATACATGATCACCTCAGATATGATCAAAGATATAATCTATATGATGAAAAGGATACCGGTTCTTTATAGTAAGCTGGTTCAACATCTATTAATCCACAAAAATCCTAATAGTTTCATCCACCTTTTTTGGAAAAAAGGACTATTGAACCCCAGGTATAAGTATTAGTCCATATAAAATCCTTTGCTTCTAATTCTTCTATCCATCTATTGAGCTCATACAATTCAGTAATAGTCATCCTATAAGGGGGAATGGACACTGGTGCAGATCCTAAAACCAGCTCAATAAAGAACTTCACCTCTCACTCAGGAGGTAAACAATAAAATTTTTCAAGGAAAACATACCTAAAATGATCTACTATAGGTGGAAAATCAACCTAATGAATTCTATGATCCTCCATATAAATACTAGAAATATGGTATATCACTCCACCCATCCCACCATGTTCGGGTCCAGATATAATTTCATGGACATACCATTCACCATATTGATGGTAACTACCACCTTCTGGTGATGTAAAAGATCACCCTATAGTGGTAGAAGTCCACATAAGTATTATAGGGGACCAACCAATCCATCCTAACAATTACATCAAATCATGTCATCTTGAGGAAGAAGAGGTCCCATAAAAATGATAGCTTCCTATCTCAAGTTTTAATTCCTTACACTGGTATACACTCTTTGATCAAATTCCCAATAGAGTATCAAATGTCATCATGCCACAAAAATACTGAACATTAAGCCTAAGGATTACTAAAATATCCACAAAATAAAGGAATATGAAGCACCTATATAAAATAATTAGTGCATGATAGTAGAGGCTACTAGAATAGTACCTAAAAATATAAATGGTCCAACACCCTGATCCTCGGGTATAGGATTCACTGAATAAATCTAGCTTGATCCATGACCCTGTACTACAAAATGACTACCTTAAATGGGTATACTCTGCTGGAACTATGTATCTAAATCTTGTCTACCTTAGCCACATCCAACTCCTCTTCCTTTATAGATATTGGTAGACTAGCTTCCATCCTAACATGGAGTTGTTGATCCTGCTCCTGAAGGCAGAGCTGATATGAGTCCTCTCCCACTGGGAACAGGTAGGAAGTTCCTGCAAAAACACTAAAGATTCCAAAACCTATAGTATACTTGGAACTCAATGGGGTCTCCGAGACAATGGTTCCTCTTATCCCTAGATTCCCACACTGGTGAAAACCCCCATATCTTTCAGCAAGTGTCACCCAGCTACCGCTTCTCCAGCATGTAGTCTCAAAGTGACGTTTCAGACCACTAGTAGAACCACTTCCCTATCCCAGTTCTGAACCACCCTATCCTGCACCATCGGCTCCCCTTAGGTTTCTCTTGGTGGTTAGGTCCCCATTTACTATTTTTGAAATTTTAGTCAACTGAAAGAAATTTACTTGAGATTTTATATTGTATATGAACCCATCCTCAAAAAGTCTCCTTGTCACCATTGCATCACCAGCATGATTTTGTGAAAAGCACTAGAGCTCTGTTAATTGATCAAAGTATTCCATCAAAGACATAAAACCCCATTATATATGCATAAAATTTATAGCCTATTCCACTCTCATAATTTAAGAAAAGAAAAATTCATATGATACTATATAAAAACCATCTGAATCCATACCCTGATGAAGATCTACCTGGGTGATAAAATCCCACCACCACTTGTCAAAATCTTGAATAATATACATAGCTAGCATCAATCTCATCTTGGGAGGTGTCTCAATGTTCATGAAGATAGTCATCATGGCCTCCATCCATGACCCTACAACTTGAGGGCCTCTATCCATAAAAAATGAGGGGGATGATGATGCTAAAACTCTCATGTCGTCTTTTCCATAGAAGGGGAAAGCTACATATCTCCTTAAATAGTCAGCATAAGTCGAAGAAAACCCTAAAAAACTAGGCATATTCACCCATTTCAGGTATAATGGAAGGTTCCATATGAATCACTAATAAATGTAACACCGGTGGCCCATGGCCCACCACTATCATAGAATAGTCTTTAGCATACTCCTGGTGCAAGACTCAAGGACATCGTGGTGGCATAGCTCTATAAATACCAAGCACATGCCTCATATAGGATTTGATAATAGTATAATCCATTAGTATAAGAACGTAACAGGTAAAAATCTCTTCTATATAAAATTCACACCCCTATATATTCTCCTAAATCCAAGGCTGGGTGACAAATAGATTATAAGAATCACAAGAGACACTTTCTTCTACCACTGCTATAGTCGGATTAGGGTCAAGTTCTTTTTTATAATTCATGGGTACTGATATATAGATTTTTTATTTAAATTTCTGTAGGAAACACCCTTTAAGTTGAAAATGGAATCTCCATTTAATTGAGACCATTTCATTTCATAATTTTAAATTCATTTGAATTTATATTTATATATTTAGAAAATATTTAATGGTTGAATTATATAGATCACCACTTCCAATTTATAAAAGTCCATACACTTCATAAATTGAAATAAATGATCTATTTAATTCCAACCATAAACCTATTTCATCCCATGTGACTATTGGTCCATGTCTCAACATTCCATAATTGATGACTTGTGGTGTCAGTATTAAGATATGCGAGAAACCACTATTAGGTTGATGCAGTAACTTTAAGTAACCAATTATGTATCACATTCCCTTGCAGTAAATGTTATCATAGTTCCATATATATATAGAACTCTAGTCACTCATAGAAATCATAGGAAATTCAATAAATGAGATGAAGCTATATGGAATGGAATAATGCATGACATGTGAATCTCTACCTTCTATAATGATGCATGAGTCAACAATTCCTTACCATACCGGGAAAAAGGTAAAATAGAATCCTCAATCATAATAATAATAAACACCACATATCATGTGCATCACCCAATAGTGAAAAAAAAAATAAATGTAATAAGTGGAATCCAAAATAATAATTCCCATCCTTGGTAATTTGGATTTTCCTTATACATGGGTTAGCTACCCCCACACACAATATCATTACCAAATTCCAACATATTCTAGTCTACCTGATACCATCCAAAATTGTAAGGCAAATAAAAGAAACATTTGATACCAATTTGTAATGTATCAACCTGGGTGAAACTAAGAACTTCCCTAATCTGGTTGGTCACAAGGCCTCAAGCATGCCTCCACGTATTCCAGAGGTTGTTGACTAGTGGTGAAGGCCCAATATGGTATAGTTGGGAGACTATACGCTCCTGGTCAGAGAAACAAAATGGTATAATAAATTCATAAATGGTAGAATAATAATATCATTCAGTAGTAGAATATAAATCATCCAGATAAAATAACTAGTCATCAATAGCAATATCAATTATCATGTACAAAATGATGTAGTTTCATGTCTCTAAACAAAAAGGAACAATCAAACATGGCAGTTGGAACATATTCATAAAAGTATATCAAAAGAACCAAAATGACCAAAATAAAATCACCAAATAGCATCATGATCCATAGCTCGGTCATGTTCTCCTTACTCCCATTATATAATCAAATCAAGAATCATCAATCGGAAACTTTCCCCTATCCCTACCTACATCCACGAAGTCTGTTCATGTACAAAATAGAGGCCTGAATAGGGTGTGAGATAACTTAGTAGGACACCATAAACGGTGTCTAGAATTATCTAACTAATACATATAATATAATAAGTGTGCATATATAATAATGATAAAGTAGTTAAGTGAATTGTAAAGGGGTCATCACTAGTTCCTGAAGGACATCAGGCTAACACGGCATGCTTCATCTCGTGCTAGGAAAACCTTTGAACAGATATCACCAAGAACATATACATATAAGTGTATATTTATCTAGGTATATATATACACTATATACATGGTGATTTTTATATCCATATGTATATATACAAAGTACTATTTAGGACCCGAGGCATAACTCAACTTCCATGTCTGGTCACTAAATGCTCATAAGTAATAGGGGATTCCATTCCCAATTATCATAGGTATATGAGACTCCATGCCTAAGTATCACAAGTATATGGGAAACCATGCCTAAGTATCATAAGAATATTGGATTCCATTCCCAAGTATCACATGTATATGGGACTCTATTCCTATGTATCACATGTATATCGGATTTCATTCCCATTTATCACAAGTATATGGGACACCATGCCTGAGTATCACATGTATATAGGACTCCATGCCCGAGTATCCCAATTATATGGGTTCCATGCATGAGTACCATAATTATATGGGACTCTGTGACCAATTCTCCAATGTATAAGTAATCAAAAAAGATTTATAATTTATTAATGTTCAATTAAAAAAATGGTATAACCATTTTTTATGTAAAATCATGTGATGTGGTCATACCACCCACTCTCCACTTGAATCGTTAGAGTCATTAAATTTAAGAATCAATCAAAAACCATATATATGATGGTCTGGTCACTTAATCATTTATAATATCAAGGGTAAATTACATTTATACATATCAAGTGGTGGAAATTGTTTATGGGGGAATATTCCCACATGAATAAGGGGACACTGGGTCAATCTATCAAGGCTAATAGTTTAAACAAGTGTTATATTCATTTTTAAGGAAATGTTTGTAAAATAAAGTGTGTGGAATCACAAAAAAAATATATAAAGAAACAATATTTTATGGATAATCACTATACCCCCTACCTTATTCCTATAGAGGAACACTCATCCAGTATCAGACTTTGGTTTGGCCCAAATTAGAAGAAAAAATAAAAACAAACAAACAATCTGAAATTAGGGTATATGAGCTCACACCAAAATATATCCATAAAAAATAAGAATAATGATTAACTAAGATAATTTAGTTGAGAGATTAATAGGGATACAACACAATAGACGTATATTTATTCGGAGTCTGGTTGATGAACGGGGTCAAATCCTTGGTTTAGACGTGAGAGAACTCGAATGGGAGAAGGAGAGGGATGTTGTCTTCTAGAAAGAAGAATGAAAGAGGGGGTTACCCTTTAAAAAAAAGAGTTCAAAATGTTTTTTCTACTAAAAATTTAAAGTTTCATTGTTTGTCCACACTATTGACCAAACCATACACCAATTGTTCACTCAACTCTATCCCAATACACCCCTCACACAGCTTGCAGCACACGGTTAGAAAAATCATGTGAAACCTGTGTGCACTCACTATCTCCTTCCATCATGGTCGTGTGTCTCAGTGTCTTAGTTAAATAAAATCGCACGGCCCTCTATGTGCACTAAAACACCATGCATAGTATTTTATAATCGCGTAGACTTAGCTGTATAGTTTCTATTAACCGTGCGGCTAAGCTGTTTCCCCAAAAAGTTTGGGCTTTGAGCTCTGAAAAAGCTTCAAACACGCCTTTCTCCTCTGTAACCTTATTAGGAATTTCCATTTATAAAAAACTAACTAAAATAACTAAAAAACGTTTCTACACCTTGAAAAAAATCCATTATTTACAGGTACATGGGAGGTTACCCCAAGCCTGAAAGATGGTACACAGAAGGTTATCACAATCCCGAAAGAGGGTACATGGGAGGTTATCCCAACATAAAAGAGGGTACACTGGAGATTATCTCAAGCTAAAAGATGGTACATGGGTGGTTATCCCAAGCCTAACATGTTATAAATGTCTTAGTGGATAGCCTTGACATAAAAATTTATATTCTTATGTGTATGAAAAAAATTATATGTCTTATTCCAATGTTATACTCTCATAGATTGTGTTCTTTCATTACTTTATGATTCATGTCTTATGAATTACCAATATTTATTCCATGAATCAATTTTATTATCCATGATATATAGTTTAAGGTTTTCAAATGTGTCATACCCAGACCAGTGTGAGATCACTAAGAGGGGGAGGGGTAAACCAGTGATCCCTTTTATTTTAAAAAATTCATTCTTTTCAATTCAACCTCTATGGGTGGTTATATTCTCTATATAGTATTCTTGTGTATCTCAACCTTAACTTGAATAATGTTGTAAATACAAAGTCATATAACAAAATGATTTATAAGGATCAGTACAAATATTAACTCCTTTCCTTATTGGTTATTCCCCCCCAAGATGGATTATCCACTATAATATTATCAATGAATACAATGGTTTAGTCAATAACTGGTTATACACCCCATTATTCATTCCACCAATCGATCCTAGTTATACCCCCTAGAAATAAAATTCTTCTACATTAGTGGGTTATACCCCCAAACCATCTTATTCCCCTCAATAATCTTTAGCAACTAGTTATACACCCAGTCACAAGATCCTTCTTATCTTCTATCTTGATCCACTATACAATAATATCTTGATCTTCCTCTATAATATTTTTGGATTAAACATGCTTGTGTACACTTCAAGTGAATTTGAAGATTACTGGTCTTACTCAAATATCTATGATCACCTGTGTGTGATAAATTGAATCAGTGAAACTCTTCTCGGATAATTCCACCTTCTAAAAAATTCATAACCACAATTAATGTGTGATAGTAGTTCACATAAGTTCTTCAATATTTTATGGAAAATTATCTATTCATAGTCTCAATAATTTCACATGAAAATTCTCCCTATATTATTTTATATGCACTCTAAACTTATTTATTATGTCTTGATTGTGCATGAATGTATATCATGCATATATGAAATGTCTATTATATTCCCCAACCCCATTTTTTTCTTCAAGTTAACTTTTTTTCTACATAAGGGCTTCATAAGATCTCAATAGTGCTTTATGAAAGGGCCTCACATATGTCAGTGAGTATGTGGTGTCTAACTCCTCCGTCTCATATGGGATTCATGTGAATGATCACATGAACCTTCTATGCCTCCTTTGTGTGATTGGGTATTTGTTTTCAAGTTCCTCCACATGAAAAGAGGTGTGTTCATGAATTTATTCTTCTTAATTTTCATGAACAATGTTTTAGTCCATGAGTTCCTATGTGTAACCTAATAGGTAGATGGATATCCTTCAAGTTATCATATCACAGGGGCTCATCTCCTTCACATGAATGGTTCATGTGAAAGGTTATCACTTTTCATAAATAAAACACACAAATGCTTTATTTCCTAGAGATCTCTCAATATCTCAAAGAGAAAAAACATACTTCATCACCCCTACCTTTGTTTTTATAGAGGATACACTGTCTATCCACATATTTTTATGCAATGCCTAAGACTCATTAAAAGACCAAGGTTCTCAGTGTACTTCAAAAAATATGAAAGGCCAAAAGTCTTAGCCTCGTCATGAAATGTCAAGGTGACTATGAAATTGCATGATCACTTCAATTGATCATGTGAAACATTTGTTCTTTGAGAGGTCCTCTTATACTTCATGTGTTTTCATTGTAGATAGTCACTTAAAAATCATTGAATCATTCATTCAATAATAGTTGTAAATTTTACAATCTTCTTACGATCCAAGTTATGTTTTTTTCACATGACAGCATATCATAGTCATTTTATTACTTCACATAATTTAAATTACATCAATATATTACATAGGTGATTATAATTTATTCATGTGATGAATTCATGAAATGAATATGTTTTCTTTTTAGCATTTCTTCATGCAGTCGTGTGATCCAAATATCATCACGTGAAGGCTTCATGTGAAAGACTCTTCTTCATGTGACGTCATCACTTATCATCATCCAAATCCTCAATGTCTGGGATTTAAATTCATTTCTTCATAAAAAAATTCATGATGTATAGATTTTGTTATAATTTTAAAGACACTAAAATATTGATTAAAATCTTATCTATATCATCTGACAATTTTCAATGTACTTCAGTGCATGAAAACATTCCCTCGGGTGGTTGGGGTTATAGAAGAAGAATGGATAAATGAGATCAAAAGCATCTGATGGAGGGTGTTATACATGCATCTTTAATTTATGGAGGAATATAACACCATGTTCTTGAATCCAACATTGAATTTCCCATGTGTCTTCTCTCTTCTTTATAAGGAAACTCATTTCCTTTGTTTCTGAGATATGAGTATGTGGTCCCCTCCCATCCAATTTTCCTTACCATGTTGTTTCCCTTATGGAATAGCCCATTTCTCCCTTTGTGTGACCATGATATGTTCTTGTGTAGGCCTATACATAGTTCAATTACCCCTCCTTCCACCAAACGACCCCTTGTGGTCTAGCTCTTCCACATGGTTGAGGCCTCCTCCCATATGTGGGATTAAGATGGTCCATTGAACTTGTGTGGTTGGCCTCAGTTTTTAATGTAAGTACCATTAAAATATTATTTTTAATTCATTCTAAGTATCAAATATAATTCCAAGCCTTACTTAACAAATTTCGTCATGAAAATATATATGTATTTTTTTAATGTCCTTCACATAAATTCACTAATAATTTTACATAACTTTCTCCTCAAATTCTTTACAATTTAATCCTCATTAAATGATTATTCATTCCCTAAAAAATATGGATTCTCTTGTTGTAAGAAATTTGTATTCTATAATTCCTTTTACAAGTGTATTTCACTATTAAGATCAGTTCAAACAATCATTGTGTTTCCAAGGATAATTGTCCAAGATTGACATCCAATGAAATAAAGTGAATTCATAACAATTTTACTAGAATCTCCACTTCATCCAATATCTTAACAAACACGTATTGAAACATCATTGATGAAAAATGAAACATTGGACCCAACAATATCTCCCTTTGTATTTTTTTGTCAATATCTCTTCACAAATTTAAAAGTCAATATTTTTTATCAAACCTTATCACCATTATGAGAAATCAAATATAAAGGGTAAATAGGGGTAATATAATATCATTGTTCTTTTGAAAAACATGATCCTCTCCCTTATATGAAAATTTCATGATCACTTATAAGAAAGGGATGATATCACCTGGTTCTCTTAGAAAAGAGTTTTAGTTAATCAACTCTCAGTCTATGTGGGATAACCCTATGAAGAAAACAATAGAGATACAACCAAGGTTGTCCATTTTGTCTATAAAATACCATGCATGTGAAATCATTCATAGAAATTACCCATTCCCATTTAAGGGGTTTTAAATAATAATAATTAACAATAAAATGATAAATATTGCATACACTTCAACAAGCACATTTGAAAGTTCAGCTGAAAAAGATATAGCTCCCCCTTTATCTCACCCTAAAATCAAAAAATCACTCCCCATTAATTGATATGATTAATATAATTAATAATTATGTATGAAAATGTGATTGTAATACCTAAACCTCCAATTTTAAAAAGTTGTTCTGAATTTCCACATTCACTATATAGTGAATATTTAATAGATTTATTTCTCTAAACCTTAATGGGATGAATCCATATCCTTTAATTTCTTTAATTTTAGAACAAAAACATATATATTTTTGTGAAATAATGAAGAAAATATTGGTTTCTCATAAGTGAAATTTAGATTGAGAGATTCCTCTCAATTTGTACTTCTTATTCTCCTAAGATTTAGCATGAGATGTGTCTATTTCTTGGTTTTCTTAAGTGATTGATTTATTTTTCATCATTAATTGACACTTTTGATGTGGATGTATGTTCATATCAAGTATTAGATGAATTTATTTGATCTTTATACATATTCATCATGGTTTATTCTTGGGTTGGTAGAATTGACATATAATATTGTATGCCATGCCCAGTTTGTTAAAATATTTCACACGTAAGGATTTTCATGTCATCAATTTTTAATGACTTCTCATCAACTAAAACTTCATATAATATCACCAAATTTTTTACTTTTTTCTTAATGAAGTTTTTGATATTTCTGTATTTTTTTATCCTTGGTCAGTTGGTTGGTCAAGATAACTAAACATTCATTCTAAATGTTCTCATATTGTCTGAGATTCTCATATAATTCACTGGTGATTGTAGCTTTCTTAACCAATAGTTGTATCTTCACATTTACATTGTGAGAAATATCACTTGGTGAGATAATTCTGAATTTCTCATTTTTGTGACCTTCTTTACCACATCTACCGCACACTTCATTCAAGCATTAAAATTTGTTTCTTTTTTATAGTTTCAGTGATATATTGTTTATAAGATTCAATTTCTAATAATATTATCTTATCTCCTTTCCATTACTCCCCCTTGATTTATGCCACATTTCTAGTAGTGACATGTTATACTAGTATGAATAAGATTTAGGAAAAAACACTCCACAAAACCAATAGTTTCCTCTAAACCTTTAACTTCTAGAATGATAATAGTTATGTTCTGAAGATTGTTATTAATTTATTTTCACATATTTAGGGTGTTTATGCTTAGGAGAAATACTTTTGGCTGAATTAGTCCACACTTTATTTTTGGAATATGTTTTCTAATTTTTTTTGTCCATCCAAATTCAGTATTGTATCTTGGGATTTCATTGATAAAAATAACAAATTTACATTGAAATTCATTAGGTATATAAAATACCCTTTTATATGGACCCTTATTCTCAGTTTATTTATAATATTCACCCTTATTCTCAATAGCTTTAGTGAAGTTTTCTCTAATTTTCATTAATACATTTTGATATGTAAGACACACTGATTGTGTCCCAGATAATTCTTCCTATTTCTTAGCAATATTTTTACTTACATAATTCACCATATTCTCAAATTAAACTAACTTTAATCTATTTTTTTAATTTATTCAATGGGTGATGATTCTTTCTTATCAATATCTTCCTTTATAGCTAGTTTTTTCTCAATAGTTTTCAACTTGTCTTCCAACTCAGTTATCTTCATCTTATTTTCTCTTGTTACATTAAGATATTTCTCTTCTATCTTGAAACATTATTTATTCTCATAAGTGATATTCTCAATTTCTTTATGTATCTTTTTCATTTCCTTCTTAAGTTACAAATTCCACTCAAGTTTATCTTCTATATTTTCTTAAAACATCCATTCTAGTTTAGTTATCTCATCTCCTTAATATATTTCAAATGAGTCTTTATATTTCTTGACTTTTCCCATAAAAACATTTGATTCACATAAGATCTTACATCTTCTAACTCACTTCTTGTTGATGATAAATAATCCATTTATTTTCCCACAATATGTCTATTCTTATAAGTAAACCTATTATTATGATTATTCCATATATTTTTTTGGAATTCTTATTTATTTCATCTAATTCAGTGTTAATAGACTTTTTATTTGGACAAATACTATAAAAATGACCATTAATTTGGAAATTCAATCATTTTAGTGATTATTTCCTTTTCCTTTCCTCTTTCCCCTTTTAAACATTATTAGTAATAAGGACATTATTTTATTGAATTCTTCTTCACCTTCTCATCCTCAGAATCATTTGATTATGGTTCTTCTTTAGCCCTAACATTTCATTTTTTCATGTATTTAAAGGCCATCACATATTTTTTTTCTTCTTAAATTTTGGTATTTTTCTCATTTCATATTCTATAAAAATATTATGAAGTTCATCCATTGATAGATCATCTTTTTCTTCCAGTGTGTAAACTCTTGTATCAAATATATCTATAAATTTTCTCATCGACTTCTTCATAATGTTTAAGTCGTCTATTTTTTTACTAAATACTCAAATGCTACTAACAATATCATTTGATCTTGTAAATTAATCATCAATACTTTCATCATCACCCAATTTAATATATTAATATATGATTTTCTATATTTTCATCTTCACTTATTTGACTTTAAGATTTCATTCATAACTATTTCTTAGTTTATCCTGGATTTTATTGGAAGTTTAGATATCCATCACTTTAGTGAAAAGCTTTTTTTGATAAATCCATCAAGATTTGTTTTTAACCATTACCATATATCTCCAAGTTCCTCTTATATTCAAAATTCATATGATAATTCTAAATATAGGGTTGAAATTCCACTGTAATTGCATCTCCCACTTCCACCCCAAGTGATAGGAGGTACGATATCATCCAATTTTTTCATCCATGATAATTATCACCAATGAAAATAATAACACCCCTACTGTTAAATGAATTCATGTTATCTATTATTAGTAGTCTTTGGTCTCTTTCATAGGTGACCTTATGCTTTGATACCACTTGTAGTACATAGATCAATGTGGGATCACTGAGAGTGGGAGGGGTGAATTAGTGATCCCTTTTCTTTTTTCAAATTGTTTATTTTTAATTCAACCTATATGCATAGTTAAATCCTCAATCCATTATTCTTGTGTCTCTAAGACTTACCTAAAATAATACTATAAATAAAAAAGTCACCTAACATAAATATTTTCAAGGTTCGGTACAAAGACCCACTTCTTCCTATCTTGGTTATTTCCCCCAAACATACACTCTTCACTAGAATATTATCAATGAATAAAATGGTTTAGGCAGTAACTAGTTATACACCCTAGTAGTTGTTCCTCCAGTTGATCCTGGTTATACTCCCCGGTAATCCAACTCTTCTTCCTTAGTTGGTTATACCCCTCAACTATATTCTTCACCTCAAGCCTCTTTAGAAACTGGTTATACACCCAGTCACAAGATCCTTCTTATCTTCTATCTTCATCCATTATAGGATAATCCCTAGATCTTCCTCAACCAGCTTATTGGATCACAATTTCTTGTGTACACATAAAGTACTTTTATAGCTTTTTGGTCTTTCTCAAATATCATAGATCACTTGTATCTGATAAGTTGCCTCAATGTAACCCTTCTCGGGTAATTTTTCCTTATGTTGAACTCCTAAACTCAATTAATGTGTGCAAATAGTGCACACAAGTTCGTCAATATTTTATGCAAAAAAATATCATTTCAAAATTTCAATACTTCAACAAACAAATTCTCTATATATTATCTTATGTACACTCTCAACTTTTTTATTATAACTTCATTGTGCATGAATTTATATCATGCGTGTATAAATTATATATCTTATTACTCAATCCCATTGTTTTCTTCAAGTTCTATTTTTCTTTGCATAAGGGATTTAAAAGATCTCAATAGTGCTTCATGAAAGGAACTCACATATTTTAGTGAGTAATTGGTGTCATTCCCCACATTCACATAGAGTCTTCACATGAATGATCACATGAACCTTATCTGCATACTTTGAATGATTGGGTGTTTGTATGTGGGTTCCTTCACATGAAAAGAGGTGTGTATATGGATGAATTATTCTTACTTCATGTGACCAAGTTTCAATTCCATGAGTTCCTTCATGTAAAATAAAGATTTTTACAGTATCCATTATGAGATAAGATCACATGATCTCTTATCCTTCATGTGAATGGTTCACATGATTGGTTCTTTCTTTGTGTGAATGAATCAAGTAGATGATTTTTGTTTTATAAGAACTCCCTAAATATCTCCAAGGGTATAAATAGACTCTATTTCCCATATATAAGTTTTTATAGAGGAGGATACACTATCTCTATTCCATTTTTCATGTTTTTTCGAAGACTCATTAAATGACCAAAGATCTCATTGTATCTTAGATATTTCAAATAACTGAAAGTATTGGCCTCATCATGTGATGTCTAGGTGATCATGTGATTGTATTATTTCTTCACTTGATCATATAGCACCTTGGTTCTTAGTGTGATCCTCTTATACTTCATGCAATGTCATTATGGATAGTCTCTTGACACTCTCCAAATATTTCGTGCAATAATATTTGAAATTAAGGGATCTTATTTCAATTCAAGTGACATTATTTTTCATGAAACAAAATCTCATGATCTCTTGATTACTTAACGTAATTCAAAGAACATCATGTGATGCTATAGGTGAATATCATACATTCGTTTAATGAATTCATGCGACAAAAAAGTTTTCTTATCGACATATCTTAATAAAAACATGTGATTCAAAGATCATCACACTAGTACAAAATATATTTATCATGATGAATTTTTTATTTTTATTATTTATAAACAGCATGACAAAATATTTTCATGTTGGTTATTTGATAACCGATGTAAAATTCACATGGTGTTCATTTTATACATCGGTTATCTAGAAATAGAAGTTGAAAATGTGATTAATCGCATTAGTTTCTAAATAAATGATGTTGAAATTTAGTTTATAACATTGGTTATTTTTAATTAACTTGAAAAAATATTTTTTCACATTAGATATTAAGTAACTGATGTGATATAACTTTTAAATTTTTATCAAACGTTGGGTTGAATCATTTTGGGTTCTTTCTTTCTCACGACAAGTCTATTCTCTCTCATACATAAACCCTAACCCTTTGTTTCTTCAATCTGATGGACTCTAATCTGATTCATTTTTCATTACTAATGTCATCCACCCTCAAGTATCATTGGATATAACTTTCTATCTCTATGTGCTGAATTCCCATTTTCATTATATCCTCATTAATCCCCCATCGAGTATATATTTTTAGTTTGTGTTTATGTTTTCAATTTTCCATGAAACAAGGTATGTTTTCATTGATGAATATCGATTTCATCTTGTTTCTTGAATCATCCCCACTACAACTAATAATTTTTCATCTCTTATCTATTTGTATTTTCGGTTTTGATTATTCTCGCATGTGAGGAATTTTTCAATTGGTGTATATTTCTTTTGAGGTTGGATTATATTATTATTTGATGAAATCATGCTATAAATAATTTTAATTTAATGATTAATATGTATCTAAGGTATGTTTTTTTCTAAAATGGACTCTAATCTCCTTCATTTGGAATTACCTCCATCATCAACCCTTAGGTATCATCATCCACTACTATCGATCTCTCTGTTTCATATTTTCATTGTCTCCATCTCCTCAATCATCCCCCAGTGGATATATATTTGTTTTTCGTGTTTATTTTTTATATTTTCTATAAAAAAGGTATGTTTTAATTGATGAATGTTGATTTAATCTTGTTTTTTTGAATCGTCCCCATCACTGTTAATATTTTTTCATATCTTCACTATTTTATTTTTTCTGATTATTCAAGATCATGAGCTATTTTTTTAATTGATGTATATTTTTTTGAGAGTTGATTTCTTGATTATTTTATGAAATATTATTTTAAACAATTCTAATTTGTTGATTAATATGTATCTAAGGTATGTTTGTGTCTGTATTGGACTCTAATATCATTTATTTGTAATTACCACCACCATTCACCCTTAGGTATCATCGACGTGGCTTTTAATCTCTCTGTGTCGTATTTCCATTATTATTGACTCCTCATTAATTCCATATCGGGTAAATATTTTTGGTTCATGTTTATTTTTTTGATTTTTCATGTATGTTTTAATTTATGAAGGTTGATTTTGGCATGTTTTTTTGAATCATCTCTACCACTGATAATATTTTTTCATCTCTTTTCAACTTTTATTTCTTGTTCTGATTATTCATACATGTGAGGAATGTTTTAATTGATGCATACTTGTTCCGAGGTTTGATTATATGATTATTTTATGAACTCTTGTTATAAATAATTTTAATTTACTAATTAATTGGTATCTAAGGTATGTTTTTTTTCTACATTGGAACTATCATTTGGAATGTATAATGGATTATGAAGTTTAAATATATTTAGGGTATTAGTTTAATTGCATGATACATTTTGGTTTTTTAATGAAATAATGATAATTAAATTTGTTTAAAGAGATGTTTTTTATCAAATATGTTGTATTTATTTTATTTGTGAAATATTTTATGATATATTTTTATTTTTATTTATTAAATTAAATTTGAAATTATAAGAACCTATTTTTCAATTTTGATATTTTTTATATATAATAAATAGTCGAAGTCGGATTACGGTACTTCGAATAAGTGATGAATATGAGGAAGCTGTCGATGGTTTTTTGGAATTTTCTAAATGAAATGTTACAAATAATTACATTTTTTTCATTCCTAAAATATTTAAATATGAAGAATTAAAAAAGAAAATATATCAAAGATCATTTAATTTTTCATGGTTTTAATCTGAGTTACATCCCTTTTATTAGGAATGCCTAAATGGGGCACAATTTCAGATATATTAATGATGATGCATTGTAAGATGATAAGTATGATCAAATTGAAGAAATGATTTGTGATATTGAAGTAGAGGAAATTGATAAATAACTGAAAATTGATCTATATTATGATACTGAAATACCATTGTATACAGGTTATACAAAATTTACAATTTTATCGATGGTGTTAAGATTGATCGACATGAAGAATAAAAATGGATAGAATGAAAAGAGTTTTACAGATTTTCTATAATTATTGAATGTAATATCCCAGACCTGGATAACACTTAATGGGTTCCCCAATCCCTGTGGTTCACTTGACCTCAAGCGCATCTCCCCAAATGTCAGAGGCTACCAACTAGAAGTAATGACCTATAATGTGTCTATGGGGAGACTATTCCATCATTAACATAGTGTAGTGTAGAAGATGAAATTAAGCATAGGTAAATAGAAGAAACTATATAAGAAAACAGAAGGCACAATGGAAAATAGAGACAAAATTAACAGTAACTGAATCAACTGGAATAGCATTCAACAACTGATGATATGTCATGTCACTAAAAAACTGGAAAACATAGATACAATATAGTAGGCATAACATGTTCCACAAAAGAATAAAGGAAATAAATAGACTATCCCAAGCATCCCGAGCTCCAACTCAGTCATATTCTATCAATATAGCAGGCATAACATGCTTTCCTTTGTCAACACCAACAACCATGTAATCTAATCTGTACCAAATGGGACCTGGAGAGATTGTGAGATAAATCTTAGTGGGCCACCACCAACTGTGTTTATAACATATGTCCCATGTAATGGAAATGTAACAGTGTTTATGCATGAATTTATACATATATATAATGTAAAGTAATAAAATGTAACAAAATACCCAATTACCCGCTTCATCCCTCAGCTGGGGTTCAAACATATACCCAAGTCATGATTTGATTGTACCAATTTATAAATAAGTCACATGTTATTAACAATTGAATTTTTGAGATGTAATAAGGTAACGAAAATTGATATTTAATATGGAATGGTTCGATGTAATTCACCAAGGAAATCTAGACCTCAGGGGTCACTAAGTCAGTTGTAACTGGGTTTAGGTAAGGGTAAGAGTGTAATCTAAGGATAATAGTTCAAGGAATTCCACAATAACATGCCTACCGAATCCAAGGTGATCAACCAAGGAAAAATGTGGATAAGAAGTAATAGGGCCCTATGGGATTTAAACATGGAACCTACTTTTCAATGCTGAATCCAATAAGTGTATCCAAGGAATCCTTTAATTCTATGTGAGGGATCCTATGGTGTCATACTGAGCATCCAAGAATAGACAACTATCGAGATCTAGGTCGGTCTCAACCTAATAAAGCCTTGTCCTTGAATCGGAATGGGGTTCCTAAGTGTCCATGGAATTCCCCAATAATAATCCAAGGCGAAATCTATTCAGGCCATTCCTACTAGTTAATGAATTCATGTATATTCCATATTGTTTCAAGACTTGACTTTCATTAGTGTGAATAGGTCAAGTAACATACAACCCTTTAATAAATCCCTTTAAGTAATGTTTATTAATCAAGGTCAATTATTCTACCTTATATTAATTTGGTAAGTGGTGGTATAGACATGCAACCTATTATTCAATTAAATTTAATCCATTCAAGTCATATACCTTGTATACTTCACAATTTATCACTCAAAACTATTATTTACATTTAGGAACTCACCTTAGGCAGGTAAAGTGGAAGTGACATGGTACTTTCCATTCATCATAACATGATTCAACACTCATTTAATTATGATGAGGCTTACCATTAGTGGGGTAAAACTTGAGCACACCCGAAAAATGGCTCAAAAGTGTCAAAACACAAAAAACTCAAATGTGGCATAACACCCTACATGGAGTTTTGGGATTTGTGGGTGTATCCACCAATAATTAATCACATACTTGGAAAGAGTATAAATATATGGTTCTAAAAAATATAACCATGACAAATAAATTTCATAAATGAAACCTGATGAAATCATTGGTCCCCACACAACAATTCCAAAATCAATGAATGTTAGGGATGAGTTATAGACCACCCACATTAGGGTTGTACAACTATCCTCCTCCAGTATTGACCCTTGATATGGATCAGATCGAAGTAGATCTAATAAAAATAAAAAACTTCTCATACACCTATAACTAGGTCGAGATCAAAAGAGAAGAAGAAGGGATTAAATAGACTCCAGTACTTACCGTTTCACATCCATTGTGATGAACAGAAGCTCGATCAAACCCTGGATGAAGAAGATCTCTTTATTCCTACCTTAGGTCTTCAAAAAGCTCCAAAATGAGTGCAATGGAGGATAATCCCACTGGTTTATGAATTAGGGAGTAAGGATTGGAATAAATAGATCATTAAGGTAAATCTAGACATTTTACCCCCAAAATAGCCAGTACACAATTTGTCCACCCTGTTTGAAAAATCATGCTTAAACCGTCCATTTTTACCTGGGAAGAAGGGGTGCTCGGATGGTTAGGTTTCACAGTTCTGCGCCAACCATGTCAGGTGGCTCAATCCAGAAAAACACAATCTTCATGGTTTTCGAAACCATGTTCCAAGCATGTTTTTTGCAAAAATAAGGGTTCTGGGCTATGAAAAATCTCCAGAAACCCCTAAGGAATTCACTAACCCATTAGGAATCCATATTAGGTCTAAAATAAAAGATTATACTAAAAATTAAAGGATCCATACCTGAGTGAACAACTGGGTTCTTATAGTCTTCCCCCCTAATGTAACTCACCCTTGAGTTCACCTTCCAAGGGTAGAGGGACACTATTTGAGAACAAATTTGGCCACTAAGCATGTATGTCGGCCTCCCACTCCCAAGTCTCATCCTGTAAATGGTCATAATCCCATAGTACTCATACTAGAGGGACAGATCGGCCTCAAAGAACCTTCGTGCTCTGTTCGATGATACGTACTAGATACTCCTCAATGGTAGGATCTTTATCTAACTAAAATTCATCAGGATCAAAGGTATGACAAGGGTCAGTATGATACTGGCGAAGCTGTGAAACATGAAAGATGTCATGCATGGAACGGTACCTCTAAGGTAGTAGAAACTGATACGTTACTGGCCCGACTCTCTCTAGAATCTCAAATAGCCCTACATAAAGAGGTGATGGATTCCATTTCTTCTGTAACTATCTATGACCTAGCATGGGTGATACCCAAAGGAAAACATGATCCTCGACCTCGAACTCTAGAGGTCATCGACAATGATCGTCATTAGATTTTGTTTCTAGACTGGGTCGTAGTCATACACTTTCTAATCATCTGAACCTGCTCTGAAGTCTCCTGAGTGATAGGAGGACCTATTAGGGATGCCTCGCCTACCTCTAGCCATCATAAGGGAAAACGAAATGGACTACCATATAAGGCCTCAAATTAATCTATCTGAATTGTGACCTGTAAGATGTTATTACAGGTTAACTCAATGAGAGGGATATTATTTTCCCAAGAACCACAAAAATTGAGGACACATGCTCGGAGCATGTCCTCTAGGACTTGTATTGTCTGTTCAGATTGTCCATCTGTTTGAGGGTTAAAATTTGTGCTTAGAAGCACGTGAGTTCCCAAATACTTTTTCAATCCCTACCAAAACTGTGATGTGAAACAAGAATCCAGATCTGAAACGATAGTACAAGGAACCCCATGTGGTCCTATGATCTCACAGACATACAATCTTCCCAGCTCATCAATTGAGAAAGTATCCTAGATAGGTTTGAAGTGGGATGATTTTTCTAGTCATTCAATGACAACCCAAATAGAATCACTACGCCTCGACGACCTAGGTAAGCCAACTATGAAATCCATGGAAACATCTTCCCATTTCTATTCTAGGTCTAGAAGTGGTTGTAACAGTCCCACAGGTCTCTAGTGCTTTGCATTCACCTGCTAATAGGTGGAACACCTATAGATAAATCCTCCAATATGATTCTTCATCCCTGGCCACCAATACTGGCATAGGATGTCTTGATACTTCTTTGAGATTCCTGGATGAAATTCCCATTGAGAGGTGTGTGACTCTTTAATAAAATCATCTCTCATATCTGTAGGGACCCAGACACGTCCATGGATATGCAGGATGTCATCTCTGTCTACAGACTAATCCAAGGGCAGGTTATCTTTAGATATACTCTCACAGAGTACCAAGAATTCAGGATATGAAAATTGTATACCCTTAACCATTTCAAGGAGAGAAGAGGTAACTATTAAATATTAGAGTTAAGACTAATTGTGACTACCATGAAACTCCAAATGCAGCTCAAAAAATAGTTCAATTAACTTTCATTCATCATTGGCTTCACATACTGCATGTTCTTGAGTTTTCCAACTCAGTGCATCTACAACCACATTTCCCTTCCCAGGCATATATGAAAACTAAAAATCAAAGGATTGTAGATATTCAACCCATCTCTGCTATCTGGAGTTAAATTCATACTAAGTAAAGATATATTTGAGGCTCTAGTGGTCTGTCTACACCATAATGTTCTCACCCAAAAGACAATGTCTCCAGCAACGTAAGGCATGGAAAACTGCCGCTAGCTCAAGGTCATGTGTCGGGTAGTGTCTCTCATGAGGCCTCAACTACCGATATCCTTACACAATGACTTTTTCCTCCTACATCATCACTTCTCCAAGGCTGATGCCTGATGCATTACAGAAGATAGTATAACCTATTTCTGTCTCCCCAAGAGTTAGAATAGGTGCTGATACAAGCCTCCCTTTCATCTCCTGAAAGGCTTTAGCGCACTCTTCATACCAAAGGAACTTTACACCCTTATTTTTAAGGACAATAAGTGGTGAAGTAATATGGGAAAATTATTTTATGAAATGCTTTTAATATCCATCCAACCCTAAGAAACATTGTATATAAAACATGTTCTTGGAATGATCCCAGGAAACTACAGCACTAACCTTTTTTGGGTTAATAGATACTCATGTTTTTGATATTATATGACCAAATTAGTGAACTCTATTGATTTAGGAGTGTCACTTCACAAGCTTGGCATAAATATGATTCTCTATCAATGTACTTGGAAAAATATCAATATGTTTTTCATGGTCACTACTAGTGTGAGAATAAACCAAGATGTATTCCATAAATACTACAAAAAAAGAGTCCAAATAGGGGTGGAAAACCCTATTCATTAGAGCCTTGAAAATAGCAGGTGTGTTTATAAGACCGAACGGAATAACAAGGTACTCATATAAACTTTACCTGCTATGAAAACATGTACGAGATATGTATGATGATATGACTTGTACCTGATGATAACCTGATCTCAGGTTGATCTTAGAGAAGACCTTTTCTCCTTTGATCTGGTCAAAGAGATCATCTATTTGAGGAAGCGGGTGCCAGTTATTGACAGTAAGTTGGTTTAACCTTATGTAATCCACAAAAATACATAATATTTTATCCTCCTTCTTAGAAAAAAGCATGTAAGAACCCCAAGAGGATGTATTGGTCTATATAAATAATTTGGAATCTAAATCCTCTAACTTATGTTTTAGCTCTTGAAGCTTAGTTGGTGCCATCCTATATGGAGGAATGGAAATTGGAACTGCTCCCAGAACAAGCTCAATCATAAACTCTATCTCTCTCAGAGGAGGTAAGCTAGTGAAGTCATCAGGAAAGACATCCCTGAAATGATCCACTATTGGAGGAAAATCATCTTGACGTAATCCATTCTCCTCTATGAATAGAGTTTTGATTTGGGTGGTCACTCCACTTAACCCATTATGCTTTGGTCCAGCTCTTCTAGTCTGGATATCAAACTCACCCTTATATAGATAATTGCTTCCTTCTAGTTATATAAAAGATACCCTACGGCGATAGCAGTCTACAAAATCATGATAGTGAACAAAATATCCCATTCCAGGAATGACATAAAATCCCATCATCTCAAGAAAAAAGAGGTTATATAAGAAAGGTTAACTTCCTAACTCAAGGGTACGGTTTCTACATTTGTGCATGCCCTCTATTCATACCCCTA
This sequence comes from Viscum album, assembly GCA_963277665.1. Taxonomy (NCBI): domain Eukaryota; kingdom Viridiplantae; phylum Streptophyta; class Magnoliopsida; order Santalales; family Viscaceae; genus Viscum; species Viscum album. Next base: position 670,247,342 of record OY728167.1, read on the forward strand.
ATGGTGTATCTAGCATCATTACACCATAGTAATAATGTATCTCCAATCTAAGACTTTCCACCATAGATACAGAGATAAAAGAGTTTAAAGAACCTATATCAAATAAACCAGATACTATAGTGAGGCCACAAGAATAGTACCACATATTGTAAATGGTCTTGCAACCTGATCCTCGGGTATCGAATATAGTTCATTCAACTGGCCTGATCCATGGCCCTGGGAAAAATATGGACTACCATGATCGAAACTGCTCTGCTGGTGCAGCTGGTGATCAGGGGTCAATCTACCATGGCCACGACCTCCTCCTCGTCCATACCTACCAGTTCTATTCCAACTCCCCACTTGACACGGCATAAAAATACTCGCTCCTAAAGGTGGAGTTGGCGCTGATCCTTTTCCACTCGAGGCTAGTAGAAAAGTCCTACAAAAATGTTGAAGATTCCCCATAAAGCTACAAGCCTAAAAATCCATTAGGTCTCTATCACAATGAGTCTTTAGGTGCCCCAATCATCCACATTGATGACACACTATAGAGCTATCAAAACATGCACTCTGGTTGTCACTTCCCTGACAATAAACCTCGAGGGAACATTTCATGCCACCGGAAGAACTACTGGCTTACCATGACACTGATCCTCTATACTCGGTACTATTTATGTCTCATTAGGTTACACTTAGTGATAAGATCCTGGTTAACTATTGTAGAAAAATTAGGCAAGCGAAATACATTCACCTGTGTACAGATAGCGTATTGGAGCTGATCCTCAAAGCATCTAGAACATGAAATATCATCGTCATATAGAATCTATGAAAAATGTTTTAACTCCATGAAACATGATGAATAATCCATAACCGACATAGAACCTTTCTCTAGATGCATGAACTCTCTGGCTATGTCATCTCTCATCATCTAAGGAATGAACTGATCATAGAAAGTAGTCTAGAAATCAACCCATAACATGCCCTGATGACGATGGACCTGGGTAATAACATCCCACAAATGCGTGTCTAAATCCCAAATTATGTATGTGGACAACTTAACCTTGTTCTATGGAGTTGTTTCCAGATTCTCAAAGAAAGAGAGTGGCCTCAAGCCAAGATTCAACAGCCTTCGGACCGCCATCCCCTGAGAAAGTAGGAGGATGCTACTGCTAGAACTCGTGAGTCAGATCAGCCATCATAGGTGAAAATCATGGAGCACCATTCATGGACTTCATCAGATGTATGAAACTATCACAGACTTGGGAATCAGTGTCTGCATCAGGTATAATAGGTGGTGCCTCCAGTGGCACTCTTGGTAGTAATACTGGCGGCTCATGGCCCACCACATCTGGAGGGTGTCCATCGACATCCTTCTAGCGTATGATATGAAGACGTTGTGGAGGAATTGTTCTAAAATTTCCAATAACATTCCTTAGAAAAATATTAATCATAAATATTGCATCATCAATGGAATATGAACGTAGGAAAAATCACTACCTAAGGCATACTACCCCCAACTACCCACTTAGATGGCTAGGTATCGGTAAGTGCTCGAGTATATATTTCATTTCATTTTACAGTTAATTACCAAGTTCACTCATTTACCTTTCGTAAACATGAGAAGGTCGGATACAGATTTGAAACTATTTCATTTTAGAATTAATATTCACTTTATAATGGAAATCCATTTTTGGTGAATCAGTTCCAATACACCTATCACTAGAAATGACACCCATTCATTTATATCATAGTGGTTCGACTCGATAAATTACTCATCCCAACCCATGAGGCCCCATACACCTCAAGTATTGAGACAGGAAAGAACTCAATCATAACCAAGAGTAATACAAGAATAAGATAACTATCACTGCATCACTCAACAATCATAAGAATATCAAGTAATGCAATGCCGTGAAATTCACCTATATGGAATAGAAATATATAAGAAATGTGAATTCTAGGTGCCTATATAATGCATGTAACAATTATCCTTGCCCTTATCTCATCGGGCCAACGATAAGATAGAATCTCAATCATAATAATAATCAATAACACCACACAGCATTTGTGTTGCCATATGGTGAAATAATTTCAACTATAATAGGAAAAAGTAAAACAATAATTATATTTTGGGAAATGTGGATTTTACCCCAAACCTGGGTTCGTGATGCCAAAGCATGTCTTATGACCAAGTCCCAAGTGTTCCTAATATCAAATCTATAATATCTAAATAGAAAAATAAATAAAATAAAACAAACCTGCTATGATACAACTTTGTGACGTCCTAGACCCTGATGCCACTTAATGGGTGCCCTGAGCCCAGTGGGCCACATGGCCTCAAGGGCATCTCCCTAAATGGAAAAGATTGGTGACTAGAAGCGAGGGACTATAGTGTGTCTATGAGGAGACTAATCCCTCATTACCAAAGTGTTTCATAAGGGATGAAAGTAAACATATGTAAATAGAAGAAGCAATATAAGTAAACATAAGACACAATGGAAAATAGAGACAACAGTAACAATAACTGAAACAACTAGAATAACATTCAGCAACTGATGATATGTCATGTCACTAGAAAACTAGAAAACATGGATACAAGATAGTAGACATAACATGTTCCACAAAGGCATAAAATAAATCAACAGACTATCCCAAGTATCTTGAGCTCCAACTTGGTCATCTGTTATCAAGATTTATACTAAATAGCAAGCAATCAAATATTCAAAGTTGTATGCTTCCATTTTTCAACACCTCCAACCATGTAATCTACTATGAGTACCAAACGGTGCTTGGAGAGGGTGTGAGGTAAATCTCAGTGGCCACCACCAATGGTGTCTTTAACATCCATCCCATGTAATGGAAATATAACAGTGTACAAGAATAGATTTATACATATATATAAAGTAAATCAATACAATGTAACTAAATACCCAAGTACCTGCTCCATCCCTCAACTGGGGTCTAAACATATACCCATGTCCTGATTTTATTGTAGCAATGTATAAATAAGTCACATGTTATTAACGGTGGAAGTTCTGAGATTTAATAAGGCAACCACAATTGATATTTTATATGAAATGGTTCCATGGTATTCACCAAGGCAACCTAAACCTTAGGGGTCGCTAACTCAGTTGTAATTGGGTCTAGCTAAGGGTAAGAGTGTAATATAAGGATCATAGTCCAAGGAATTCCACAACAACATGGATACCAAATCCAAGGTGATCAACCAGGGTAAAACAGGGCTAAGCAGTAATAGGGACCTATGGGATTTAACCATGGAACCTACTTTTCAATACTGGATCCAAGGAGCCTATACAAGGCATACTTTAATTATATGTGAGTCATCTTATGGTGGCATATCGGGCATCAAAGAATAGACAAATATCGGGATCTAGGTCAGTCTCAACCTAAGAAAGCAACATCATTGAAATGAAATGGGGTTCCCATGTTTCCATGGAATTCCCTGATAAGAATCCAAGGTGAACTCAAGTCAATCCATTCCTACTAGTTAATGAATTCATGTATAATTCCATATTGGTTCAAGTGTTTCCTTTCATTAGTGTGAATAGGGAAAGTAACATACAACCCTTTAATAATTCCCTTTTAAGTCATGTTTAATAATAAAGGTCCATTATGATACCTTACATTAATGTGGTAAGGGGTTCTATGGACATGAAACCTATTATTAAATTAGATTTAATCCGTTAAAGTCATATACTTAGTATACTTTACAATTTATCACTTAAAAATTTTATTTACATTTAGGCGCTCACCTTAAGCAGGTTAAGTGGAAGTGACATGGTACTTTCCATTCATCATTACATGATTCAACACTTGTTTAATTATAAAGGGGATTACAATTAGTGTGTTAAAATTTGATCACACCCCAATGATGTCTCAAAAGTGTCAAACCACTAAAAAATCAAATGTGGAATAACACCCTACATGGGGTGTTGGAATTTGTGGGAGTAGCCACCAAAAATTAATCACATACTTGGAAAGAGATTAAAGATATGATTCTAAAGAATATAACCATGACATATAAATTCAATAAATGGCACCCAATGAAGTTGGTGTTCCCCACACAACAATTTCAAAATTGGAGAATGTTAGGGATGATTTCTAGACCACCCAACTTAGGGTTTTATAACTCTCCTCTTCTGGTATTGGATCTTTATTTGGCTCGGATTGGAGTAGATCTAAGAAAAGGCTAAAAACGGTCATACCTTGATAACTCGGTTGATATAAAAATAGAAGGAGAAGGGCTTAAACAGACTCAATTACTTGTCGTTGCGCATCCAACATGATGAATAGAAGCTCGATCGAACCTAAAATGAAGGAGATCTCTTGATTCCTAACTTAGGTCTTCAAAACTCCAAAATTAGAGTAATGTAGGATAATCCCACTGGTTTACGGATTGTGGAATAAGGAGGGCTAATTAGATCATTATGGGAAATTTAGATATTTTACCCTAAAAAATATAATGTCCACAGTTTGTCCGCACATTTTGACAAACCATGTGCAAACCCTGCACAGTCACTTAGGAGGAAGGGTTTCTCGCACAGTTAGGTTTCATGGTTGTGCGCCAACCGTGTGAGGTGGATCTGTCCGAAAAAACACAATCCACATGGTTTTCTAAACTGTGTGGAATTCCAGTATGATTTACTCTAAACCATGTGCCAAGACTATTTTCCCCAAAAAAAGATGGGTTTTGGGCTCTAAAAAATCCTCTGACACCCCTAAGGCCTTCAATAACCCATTAGGAATCCATATTAGGTCCAAAATAAACACATAGACTAAAAATTAAAGGATCCATACCTGTAGAGACCCTAAGCTTAACGCACATGGACATTACATTACTTTTGTGGAATACTTAGTACATAACAAAAACACACACACAAGGACCGTAATAGTTTAGTGTCTTTGGAAACTCGGAACGTAATCTTCTAATCATGGTGGAAGATCTTCAACATCTCCCATAAAGATCTTCCTTTTTTTACCTAAAACCTTTCTTTATATCCTGGGGAAAAGAAAACATAAAAGGGTGGTCTCAAATGCTCAGTAAGGGTAAACAAAAGAAATATCAATCACATCATTTTCATAAGAACATAAAATTTTGGAAATCTTAACCTGCAAAAGAGTGCATAATTTCATAACATGGGATAAATCATAGTAGTGAAATGAAATCCCAATAATCATAACTTAAAACATGAAACTTTGTGGCATACACACATAATCATAGAGAATCATATCTTATTAGTCAAGACTCATTGACAAGACTATCTTAGTGGACAAAGTCCATTTCTGAACCGAGTCACCCTCGTTTCAGTCCTGTTTCACTAAACCGGTATAACCTACCAATCCAGCCATGTCTATCTCATGAGATATAAAATCTTTACCCAATGCATTGGAGGGATATATAGGTCCCACCCATCTCATAATGATAACATTATTATGTGTGCCACCAAATTCATAAATCATACATCATTGCATAACCCATGTAATAAAAATGGGATTCTTAAACAACATGACATCATAAAACAATTCATATAAGATAAAGTAATTCATAAAAATAATTTCATCACAACATAATCAAATCAATTTAATAATAGAGATAAAAACAGAACCCTTTATTATCTTAGATGGAAAATAATTTTGATAAAACACTTGAACTCCATTCTTGAGGAAAATATCCTTTCTTCTTCAAAAACATTTTTCCTTTCTTAACATGTCATACAAATTTAAACTAAAAGAAGTTGATTAAAAATAAACTTGAAAACTTATAAAGGATTCTTCGTGGAAATAATGTTTTAAAAATCCATTCATGTTGTATAAGTTAAAAAAACATTCTTCGTACTTTTGTCAGAAAAGTCAAAAAATACCTCGTACGAAAAACGAAAAAAGATTCCTTTTATATCTTTTACTAAAAACTTACCAAAGGGTAAAATTGGATTTAAACAATTGTAGGTGAATTGAAATAATATTACATATTTAGGAAACATGGATGTGGATGATAAAGAGATCCCAGTATATTATTACGTATAAACAACCTCGGATAATGATGAGATTGTGAAATAACCCTTACCTTAGGTCCGATTTGCTTCGTAAGTGTCCGAACCTCCTGTATAATGATTTAAATAATGTCATTGACTTATTATAGAATCATATTCATTGTTATGATATAATATATGGTTCACTTATGACTTTATATTACCCGTTCTTTTGTAAATTCCATGTTAAAGAGCGTTTTGGGTAAAATTGTTTCATTTGTCGTCTGTGTTTTGACTTGTAACTATTCATATGATTACTTAGATCATGATTACTTAATTCCAGAATATAAAAACATGATTTATATATATATATTCAGAATATAAATATATATAATAAATCAGTAAATGGAAAGAAATACACCGTTCATGGAGACGGTAGGTCGTACGTACGCATGAACGATGTTTTCGTTTCCTTATTGAGTTGAACAGAATTAAGTAGATGACATACATATATATAAAAATAAATACAGTATCATTATTATGTCATATATTTCATGATTACTTATTATATATACTTTATAATCATTCATGAATGGTTAAAGTGGATAATGAATCTCATCGCGTCTTGGAGACGGTATTCCGTACGTACGCACGCGCGGTGATTTCGTTTTCCGTAGGATGGATAGATGGTGAAATAGGGTTGTTTCATACTTATAATAACATATCAGTATATGAGTGATACTGATGTTATTACTTCATAATGAAACAACCTAAGAAGAAGAAGTGGAAGAAGAAATAAAGGTGAAAGAATCGGTAACGGAAATTACCTCTTCTTTGAAGCACCTCTTTGAGACCTCCTCTTAGGGCACTAAAATTGGTCTTTGAGGAATACCAGAACCTCTAGGATGTTTCTAGGAAAGTGGAGAAGAGAATTTGGCAGGGTTTGTCCGAGCTTGAAGGCTCAAAGTTGTGTGAGGAAGAGAGGGATGAGGTGCCCTTTTATAAGGGAGGAGAGGGGCACCTTTGAAATAACCAAAAATATTATTTTATTATAAAGTCATGTTCGGTTTTAAATAGCTCAAAATTGATTTATTTAGAGGCTAAGGTGGGGATGGGTCGAAATCCTCTCATCCAATAGAATTTAGACAAGTTTAGGTTCCTATTTTAACTTTATCATTTAGATTTAATATTAAGTTAAATAATTTTACTTTTACCGTGTCTTCTTGTGTTCTTATACTATAAGGTTAATAAACCTACTATATCAAGAAAAAATAACCCCAAGTTGTTTATTATTAATATATATAACCTTATATAAGTCATTTGGCTGAACCGTAGATTTTTAGGAATAAAATAACAACTAATAATATAATATTTGTTTTAAAGACTATTTTATGTCAATTTTGACACTATTTAGTAATTGATTTTTGTAAAAATCATAACAGAATGATTAGTTCGAAAAAAGTTAATTAAATAAATACCAACATGTCATATTAACCAACAACATTAGTGGAATTCATAAAAAGTCTGAAATTACATTTATTTGGGCATTTATAACATCAATTATTTCAATATTTTATTAATAAGACAATTACTGCATCGTCTTTGTGTCATAATAAATGATAATTATTTAATCCCTAAAAATTTTAAATAAATTTCTATGATGTATATAATTGTATTAGATTTCTGGAGACTATTCATTTTCGAAGTTTCATGAAGTTTATCACTAGATTAAAATTATTATACTTATATAATTTAAGAAAGTGACATGTTGTCACATTCTTTAGTTTTAATAATAATTAAATTATTTTCATTGAAAAAATTTAATTAAATGAATATAATCCGACCCTTAGGTGATATAGGTCGACTTTTAGTCATCCAATAGGATTTTTACATTTGTTAGGGTAATTTTAAAATATTATATTTACCCTTAATTACCCGATTTACCTTTAACTATGGTAAATTAAATTTACCGTAGTTACTATTCATAATTCCCAAAAATAAAAAGTAGCTTATTAACATAATTTGGACCCACTGATTCCAAATATGGAATCCATTTTTCCAAATTCAATACACAAAATATGCAGAAATTAAATTAAAATTAATCCCGTTGTCGAAAGAAAACGGGTTTTTCTTTAAAACATTGCAAAAGATTGAATTGATTTAACCTACGAATTCAAGGTAAAATCAATGCTAATGACATAAATTATATTAAATGGTAAAAATATATTCTATTTATACTTTAAAACCATTCAATATTATAATTTAACCACATAATATATTATGATGAAAAAAGTTGTTTTTAATTAAAATATAGCGTGTTTTTACTATTCATTAAAATATGAAAGTTATCGGAAAAATATCAAAACTTTATCTAATGTAAATTTTTATATCCTGATTCAAAAGAAGAATTTTATTTTGTCAATTTTAACATATAAACATGTCAAAAACTAGATTTAAAGTGGGTGCTCCATCAAAAGGCGACAAAACTGCATTTTTTTAAAAATACTTATTTTACCCGAAAAATTTATTTTGTTCTTATACCATGTTCTAGAAAATGTGTAAGATGAATAATAATGTTATAAAATTCAAAATTTAGTTAATACTATTCATAAAGCTATTTCATGACAATATATCGTTGTTTATTAAAACCTGGTATTGCGTACAACACACGCTATCGAGGAAGGTTGTGATTGCGTGTAATGCAAGCCAAGTCAGGGTTGTGTGTTGTGAAAGAATCCTTCGTTGTTTCGTATAACAGAATCCAACCATATTTCATTTATACATTGAATATATATATATATACTCAATGTTGCATAGAATAACTATTATCAAAATTGTGTGTAACACGATCCAAGAATAGTGTTGCGTATACTGCAAGCTAATACATTGTTGCGTATAGAGCAAGGTAATCTTGGTATAGAATACAACACAAGACATTGATGAAATTAAAAGAATATTTTTCATAAAATCTCTGGGTGTTACATTATACCCCCCTTAAAATGAATTTCGCCCTCGAAATTCGTTGGGGTTATAAATGGTTTGCTACTTGAAAATTTATTTAATAGAAACCCACATCGTAAAAAGGAATACCAAAACCAATCTTTAAAAACAAAAGTATGAAACGTAACGGTTACCCAAATAAACTAATCACTGGGTTTCCACATAGGTGAAAATATGGATATGGAAGAGAAATCTAACCATCATGTTCTGATGGAGAGTGGTAGAGAACATGGCTATGAAAGAGCCAGCAATCACAAAGCCATAAATTTGTGATGATCTAAGGTACCATCTGATTCATCAGATATAAGAGCACTAGGACAACATTTTTGGTTTTCAAGATCATTTCCCTAAAGTTGAAAAATTTGAATTAGAAGAAATACTTACTTTATTTTGGTACAATCTCACTGTTGTTCGTGCCTTGAACAATTTCCACTTCATCTCTTAAATAAATGAAGATGAATTTGTTATTCGTGAAGTGTTAGCAGATCATGTGATAGAATGACAGGTCATTCCATCTGTCTCAAAGAAAAGGTTACATAAGTCGATCTATAGTGAGATTAATCATATATGGTTCCTAAAATGGACTTATACTGCATATATCATATCGCCTAATAAAATAAAACTAGTCTATACTAACCAGGGACTTCCTGTAGGCCAGTGGTAGGCGATAGAGGCCAGTCGCACTTCGGTTGTGGGTTCGATTCCCACGGCTTTGTCCGACGCGATGGGCTGTCGCTCGTCCTGCAGGTTGTCATTTTTCTAAAACTATATTACTATAACATCCCATAAATAATATCAAAAAAACTTCTATCCTTAAACAATACTAACTTATGTTCAACATAATCCATTCCAATCCTTAGGCTTATCCATAATACTGCAGTCCACTCTCATAATATAGTGAAAATGATTACCAGAGATTTAATACCATCGTTGATCCCCATATATCATAAGATATGTCTTGTTGGTCACATTCCAAACATTCAAAGGCCTTAATCATGTATTCTCTTGAATACCCATTGAACCTTAGTGAAAACATGAATGCAGTTTAAAGTTAACACTTTCCACATACCAAAATCCTCAAAATTCTATATACTCAAACCATGATATCACTTAGTCCTTATATCAATCATGAGCTCATGAATACTGTCAAACATTTCATTTTCTCCTTATCCCTTAATTATGCGCATATCATCTACTTTCCAAAATATTTGAATCACTTTTCATGGTTACTGGTACCTTAAAATTATTGAAAACCACAATAGACCAATACATAAATATTTCAATACACCATAAAAGTACCTCAACAACATTATTCTTGAATACCAATACATAAACACTTCAGTCCATCCACTTCAATGATTGTCCTGGAATAAGTCTTTCCTTTATTTAGAAGTAACTTTTTAGGTCAGGGCATTGAGTTGGGTAATGCCCATGTTCTCCACAAATAAGACATTGAACTCCATAAAAGTCTGTCACTCTATTACCCTTTTCTCCACACATATAACATCGGTCCCTCCATTTGAGGTATTCCTCAAGGTTATTCTTCCCTTCTTTAGAAATCTCAATCTTCCTTTCTTTATGATCCTCAACATGCGAACATGCATAATAGTTTATCTTCCTCTTCTTTGATGAATTAGGCATACCACTAAATTTTATCTTGTTAATCATATATCGCGATGACTGATTCGGCATAATCTCAATATCATTCTCTCTAAGAATTACACAATTTTTTTGCTCATAGTCACCAATTTTTCCATTGGATTCAATGTTAACCGAATTCCTTTCGGTTCCCACCATTAACTAAAACACAAAAAGAATCTTGTGAGAGGCAAAAATCATGCTAGAGAAAACAACATAGTAAAGGGGAAGTACCCTCAATATATAACATCTTAGGTTAAATTCTAAGATCGTTAGCGCAATTCTAGGACTATAACCTATACGTATACTTAACCTTAGATACATCCCTAGACATACCATAGAAATATCTCTAGGGATCTCACTAACGTTTTCGCATCCTAGTTTCCAAAGGTTGACTAAACCTTTCCTCTGATACCAACTGTAGAGACCCAAAGCTTAACGTACATGGACATTACATTACTTTTGTGGAATACTTAGTACATAACAAAAACACACACACAAAGACCGTAATAGTTTAGTGTCTTTGGAAACTCGGAATATAATCTTCTAATCATGGTGGAAGATCTTCAACATCTCCCATAAATATCTTCCTTTTTTTACCTAAAACCTTTCTTTATATCCTGGGGAAAAGAAAACAAAAAATGGTGAGCTCAAATGCTCAGTAAGGGTAAACAAAAGAAATATCAATCACATCATTTTCATAAGAACATAAAATTTTGGAAATCTTAACCTGCAAAAGAGAGCATAATTTCATAACATGGGATAAATCATAGTAGTGAAATGAAATCCCAATAATCATAACTTAAAACATGAAACTTTGTGGCATACACACATAATCATAGAGAATCATATCTTATTAGTCAAGACTCATTTCCAAGACTATCTTAGTGGACAATGTCCATTTCTGAACCGAGTCACCTTCGTTTCAGTACTGTTTCACTGAACCGGTATAACCTACCATTCTAGACATGTCTATCTCATGAGATATAAAATCTTTACCCAATGCATTGGAGGGAGATATAGGTCCCACCCATCTCTTAATGATAACATTCTTATGTGTGCCACCAAAATCATAAATCATACATCATTGCATAACCCATGTAATAAAAATGGGATTCTTAAACAACATGACATCATAAAACAATTCATATAAGATAAAGTAATTCATAAAAATAATTCCATAGCAACATAATCAAATCAATTTAATAATAGAGATAAAAACAGAACCCTTTATTATCTTAGATGGAAAATAATTTTGATAAAACACTTGAACTCCATTCTTGAGGAAAATATCCTTTCTTCTTCAAAAACATTTTTCCTTTCTCAACATGTCATACAACTTTAAACTAAAAGAAGTTGATTAAAAATAAACTTGAAAACTTGTAAAGGATGCTTCTTGGAAATAATTTTTTAAAAATCCATTCATGCCATATAAGTTAAAAAAACATTCTTCGTACTTTTTTCAGAAAATTCAAAAACTACCTCGTACAAAAAACGAAAAAAGATTCCTTTTATATCTTTTACTAAAAACTCACCGAAGGGTAAAATTGTATTTCAACAATTGTAGGTGAATGGAAATAATATTACATATTGAGTAAACATGGATGTGGATGATAAAGAGATCCCAGTAGATTATTACATATAAACAACCTCGGATAATGATAAGATTGTGAAATAACCCTTACCTTAGGTATGATTTGCTTCGTAAGTGTCCGAACCTCCTGTATAATGATTTAAATAATGTTATCGACTTATTAAAGAATCATATTCATTGTTATGATATCATATATGGTTCACTTATGACTTTATATTACCCGTTCTTTTGTAAATTCCATGTTAAAGAGCATTTTGGGTAAAATTGTTTCATTTGTCGTCCGTGTTTTGACTTGTAACTATTCATATGATTACTTAGATCATGATTACTTAATTCCAGAATATAAAACATGATATATATATATATATATTCAGAATATACATATATATAATAAATCAGTAAATGGAAAGAAATACACCGTTCATGGAGACGGTAGGCCGTACGTACGCATGAACGTTGTTTTCGTTTCCTTATTGAGTTGAACGGAATTAAGTAGATGACATACATATATATACACATAAATCCATTATCATTATTATGTCATATATTTCATGATTACTTATTATATATACTTTATAATCATTCATGAATGGTTAAAGTGGAGAATGAATCTCATCGCGTCGTGGAGACGGTATTCCGTACGTACGCACGCGCGGTGATTTCGTTTTCCATAGGATGGATAGATAGTGAAATAGGGTTGTTTAATAATTATAATAACATATCAGTATATTAGTGATACTGATGTTATTACTTCATAATTAAACAACCTAAGAAGAAGAAGTGGAAGAAGAAATAAAGGTGAAAGAATCGGTAACGGAAATTACCTCTTCTTTGAAGCGCCTCTTTGAAACCTCCTCTTAGGGCACTAAAATTGGTCTTTGAGGAAGAAAAGAACCTCTAGGATGTTTTTGGGGAAGTTTAGAAGAGAATTTGGCAGGGGTTGGCCGAGCTTGAAGGCTCAAAGTTGTGTGAGGAAGAGAGGGATGAGGTGCCCTTTTATAAGGGAGGAGAGGGGCACCTTTGGAATAACTAAAAATATTATTTTATTATAAAGCCAAGTTCGGTTTTAAATAGCTAAAAATTGATTTATTTCGAGGCTAAGGTGGGGATGGGTCTAAATCCTCTCATAAAATAGAATTTAGACAAGTTTAGGTTCCTATTTTAACCTTATCATTTTGATTTAACATTAAGTTAAATAATTTTACTTTTACCGTGTCTTCTTGTGTTCTTATACTATAAGGTAAATAAACTTACTATATCAAGCCAAACGAACCACAAGTTGTTTATTATTAATATATATAACCTTATATAAGTCATTTAGCAGAACCGTAGATTTTTAGGAATAAAATTACAATTAATAATATAATATTTGTTTTAAAGACTATTTTATGTCAATTTTGACACTATTTAGTAATTGATTTTTCTGAAAATCATAACAGAATAATTAGTTAGAAAAAAGTTAATTAAATCAATACCAACATGTCATATTAACCTATAAAATTAGTGGAATTCATAAAAATTCTCAAATTACATTTATTTGGGCATTTATAACATCAATTATCTCAATATTTCATTAATAAGACAATTACTGCAACATCTTTGTGTCATAATAAATGATAATTATTTAATCCTTAAAAATTCTAAATAAATTCTTATGATGTATATAATTGTATTATCTTTCTGTAAAATATTCATTTTCGGAGTTTCATGAAGTTTATCACTATATTAAAATTATTATACTTATATAATTTAAGAAAGTGACATGTTGTCACATTCTTTGGTTTTAATAATAATTAAATTATTTTCATTGACAAAATTTAATTAAATGAATCTAATCCGACCCTTAGGTGATATGGGTCGACTTGTAGTCATCCAATAGGATTTTGACATTTGTTAGGGTAATTTTAAAATATTATATTTACCCTTAATTACCTGATTTACCTTTAACTATGGTAAATAAAATTTACCGTAGTTACTATTCATAATTCCCAAAAATAAAAAAGTAGTTTATTAACATAATTTGGACCCACTGATTCCAAATATGGAATCCATTTTTCCAAATTCAATACACAAAAGATGCATAAATTAAATTAAAATTAATCCCGTTGTCGAAAGAAAACAGGTTTTTCTTTAAAACATTGAAAAAGATTGAATTGATTTAACCTACGAATTCAAGGTAAAATAAATGCTAATGACATACATTATATTAAATGGTAAAAATATATTCTATTTATACTTTAAAACCATTCAATATTATAATTTAACCACATAAGATATTACGATGAAAAAAGTTGTTTTTAATTAAAATATAGCGTGTTTTTACTATTCATTAAAATATGAAAGTTATCGGAAAAATATCAAAACTTTATCTAATGTAAATTTTTATATCCTGATTCAAAACAAGAATTTTATTTTATAAATTTGAACATATAAACATTTCAAAAACTAGATTTAAAGTCGGTGCGCCATCAAAAGGTGGAAATACTGCATTTTTTGAAAAATACTTATTTTACCCGAAAAAATTTATTTTGTTCTTATACCATGTTCGAGAAAATGTGTAAGATGAATAATAATGTTATAAAATTCAAATTTTAGTTAATACTATTCATAACGGCTAGTTCATGACAATATATCGTTGTTTATTAAAACCCGGTATTGCGTACAACACACGCTATCGAGGAAGGTTGTGATTGCGTGTAATGCAAGCCAAGTCAGGGTTGCGTGTTGTGAAAGAATCCTTCGTTGTTTCGTATAACAGAATCCAACAATATTTCATTTATACATTGAATATATATATATACTCAATGTTTCGTAGAATAACTATTATCAAAATTGTGTGTAACACGATCCAAAAATAGTGTTGCGTATACTGCAAGCTAATACGGTGTTGCGTATAGAGCAAGGTAATCTTTGTGTAGAATAAAACACAAGACATTAATGAAATTAAAAAGAATATTTTTCATAAAATATTGGGGTGTTACAATACCTGAGTGAAAAATGGGTTCTTACATTGAAAGATGTTATTCCTAAATACAATGATCTTTTAGATTCACATTATAAAGTGATGAAAATATTATTCCCAATGGGATTGGGTTAGAAGAAAATAAATTCCTACAAAAATGAGTGTATTATATATAAGAAAGAATATTAATTTCTATGAGAGTGTGCTAAATATGGGAAATCATGGTATAAGTTGAAATAAAAATCACAGGCTAATTTAGTAGTGTCAGAGACCCATGGCAAGGAATTTCAGTATCTTCCTATAATTACTCATTTGAAACATTTATTTTTAAATTAAAATGAGACTTTAAGGTTAATATGTAATGAAGATGAGTGGATATGTGATGGAAAATTATGGCATCCAGCTGATTGTTCATAGTGGAATAAAATTGATCAACATTTTCCTACATTCAGAAATGAATCTAAAAATACCATACTTGGACTATACATTTATAGAATGAATCCATATCAAATAATTTTTATCACACATAGTTCATGGACTATTTTATTATTAATTTAAAACAGATCTCCTAAATTTTGTAAGAAGATAAAATATTTCATGTTTAGTTTAGTGATTTATGGAACAAAACAGGCTGGAAATGATATTGATGTTTTCTTATCACCGTTAATTGACGATTTGAAACATTTATGGGAGGAATGTATTAGGTTGTATTATTATTATAAAATGAAATATTTTTAACTTCATTAAATTATTATATTCACTATAAATGAATTCTCAACATATGTGGATTTTTATGGATACATTGTTAAGGGGTATAAATCTTGTCCAATTTGTGAACAGACTTCATATTATCAATTATAATATGTGAAAAAAAATAGTATAAATGGTTCTTCAAAGGTTTTTCTTTATGTATCACTCTTATCAAAGATTAAAAATGAATTAAATGGATTTCAAGAATTTAATATTTCTCTAAAATCTTTCTCCACTGATTAGTATTTTGAGAGATTGAGAAACATTAATGTGACATTCGGGAAGATGAAAATATCTGGTAATGGTAGAAATATTTGGAAGAAATTGTTAATATTTTTTGATATACCATATTGTAGATATCATGAGTTCAAACATAACATTGATATCATGCATATGGAGAAGAATATATTTGACAAATTAAGTGTAACAATGTAAGATATTAAAGGAAAGACTAAATATGGAATGAATGCATGATTAGACATACTCTTAATGGGAGTTCGTTTGGAGTTATCTCCCACTCATGATGGAAGGAAAACATACCTACCCCTATCCTCTAATACATTATAAAATAGGGAGAAAATTATCTTGTGTTAGTGTATTTTTGATATCAAAGTTTCGTAGGGTTGTTTTTTAAATGTGAAAAAATATGTGTCATTAAAGGATTTGATGTTGAAAGTTATGAAATCTCATAATTTTCACATCATGATGCAATAAATCTTATTAGTATCATTGTATGGAATATTTCCCATCCAAGTTAGAATAACTATCATAAAACTGTGTTATTTTTTCCATTCAATTTGTAATATGGTGATTAATCTGAATTCATTGAACAATTTGGAGAACAAAGTAGTTTCTATACATTTTCAATTGAAAATGTATTTTCCTTCATATTTTTTTGACATCATGGTGCATTTAATTATTTCTTTTATGTGAGAAATTAATCCATATAGTCTTATATATCTAGTTTGGATGTATTCTTTTGAAAGGTATATGAAGATATTGAAGGGGTATGTAAACAATCCATTTTGACCTGAAGCTTCCATTGTTGAGAAGTATATTTCTAAGGTGGTTTAAGATTTTTTTAAAAGATACTTTTCTACAATGGAACATATCAGTTTTCCTACATTTATCCATGAAAAAGACAATTATGGGGGAAAGGTGATTGGCGGATTGAAAGTAACATGGTTGATAGGTGAACATATAAAGAAGGTATATTTATGAATATTTAATAACATAAACAATTATTAGCCATATATAACATTTCATATTAATGTGTTAAATCAATGTTATCTAAATAAGAAAGATATATAGATTTTTAATGAGAAAAAGAAAACTTTTCTTCCATAATTTAAAGATAATGTTCTTGGTAGATCAGATGCATCAGAAACATTGAGATGGTTAGTGGATGGTCCAAGTTTAAATTTCATAACATGGATTGGGTATGACATTAATATCTATAAAATTCATATGAAAGATCAGGGAAACATAAGTACAATTTAGAATAGTATTGTATTTATGATCACATAATCAATGCCTTTTTTGAGTTCCAAATACAAAAACCCAATCTCCATATCAAGTACATATTATGAAGTCATTGACAAAATATGGGAGGTTTATGGAATTAAATTTTGAGTTCCAATGCTTAACTAAAAATGGGTTATCGGTAAAAAAAAGTGTCGGTCTTGATGAATTTGGAATGAAACTAGTTAATCTGAATACATTGGAATATATGGATGATTATTTTATCATGTAAATACATGAAAAACAAATTTTCTATATTCTTGATCAATTTGATATGCAGTGGTCTATTATTTTATAAGGAAAAAATATTATTTTGGTGATGATAAACTTGAAAAAGATGAGAATTTATGTGATATTACTACTTCCATGGTATGATTAATAGATAATATTTTTGACCACATCATATACATGGTTTATGTCATATAGAATGATCATGATGATTCAATCTGGGGAAAAAAATTTAGTGTATTCCTAATATTATAGGTAACATGTGTTTATTTCTAGTTTACTTTTTTAAATTTCATAAAATATTAGATTTATTAGTTCTGTTTTCTTATAATAAAAAGGTTAAATTGTTTGTTTATATTAGTTTAATTTTTTTAGTTTACCATTTTTACCCTTAAGTAACTTATCTATTTGATGATTTTATGGAAAAAAAATTACTTTAAATTTAATAAGAAAAAATAATAATAAAATATTTTATAAAATATTATATTCCAATAATATTTTTTAGTTTAAAAAATGATGTAATATGTTGGATAATTTTTACTATAGATACACTATTTTTTGATTTTTTTCATTCACTTATGTCTTTTCATCTCCCATTAATGTTGTTCGAATTTTATTTTACTACTCTAAAAATATGAGTAAAAATGTGGTCAATTTAGGTTAATGTTTTTGTATCATTTCTCATATATTCAAAGAATGTTATGTTTAGTGTAAAAAATTGTGTAATACGTTGGAGTATTTTTACTATTCACACACCATTTTTAGATTTTGTTTCATTTGAATATGTCATTTCATCTCTCATTAATGTTTTTAACATTTTAGTTAACTATAAAGAAATATGAATAAAATATTTTTTAGTTTATTTTACTTTCTGTTTCATAATTTTTCGTTTTTTATTTACATTTGTATGTAATAGTTGGATTTTCATATTTGTGTATTAATTATTTTTTTACTTTGATTTGTAGGATAATGACAAGTCAAACATATAATCTACCACATACTTTTGGGTAAGATCATACAAATACCTTTGGGGAGTAATGTACACATACTTCTATTGATGAGCCTCCTCATCCTTCTGTACAAGAGGCATCTACTTACATGGGGTAAAAGGGAGTTCGAGGGATGGTAAACGTGGTATCACACATTTAAAAAAACTATCATTTTCCCATATCTAGGACCATGGGATACTAGTTTTATTTGATGATAATGATATTCAAAGAGGTCCAAATTCAAAAAAAAATCAAGACTTGTATTGCAGTGAAGGTTAAAAGAAAATTTAGTATTTTGATTGCTAATTGGAGATATTTTGACAAAATGAGAACATATCAATTATGGGAGACAGTTTGGGTAAGATCATTTATTATTATTTTACTTATCATGAAATTTTTATACTAAAATATGTTTTCCCCCTTTTTATCAGATGATATATGATATACCTAATATTGGAGGAGTTGGGAATAAATGTTTAGCATTGGATATTATGAGATAGAGGTATTTATATCAACCCTCACATCAGATTTCATTTTTAGACATAGATAATATCAAAATAAATGTGATATATATCCATTTATAGATGAATATTCATGGAAGAAATTTTCTGAAAGTATATGACAAGAATCATTTTCTTTTAGTAAAATGTAAACTTTTATAATTTTTAAAATATTAATTATCATATTAAGGATTTCTTTATTCTTAATTTATAGAAAACAAGGTGATCTCATTAGGATATCTAATATATAAATTTATACCCTCATACTTTATCTCGGGGAGGGTATACATTATTTAAAGAACAAATGATAGCTGAAAATTTTCAAAAATTAGGAGTTGAGTCTTCAGGCTCCGAAGAGGTTGACCCTCCTTCACAACCAACTAGACATGAAAATTGGAAGAGGGGTCAGTTTAGTATAAGAGTACAACATCTTATGGAAGAGTTGAGGGTTGTGAATGAGATGATTGTAATATGTTTACTTTATTTATTTATTTCAGTTAGATCAACTCTTTCTATATTGTTATTAATTATAGATTTTTTCAAAAATTATATATAAGAATATCTTAAAGAGCTTAAAATAGAGGGGGTCTTAAAAAATGATATTATGAAGGATATTTTAGTTTCAGTATTGGGAAACCATGAACACTCGTGTTGTGTGTGAGGATACCTAGTAGGTGTATCCGTAAAAAAATTGTTCTCGCTTTCTAAAGCTTTTTCAATGGAGGTTTTTTAGAAAAAAATAAAGTCTTTGAATGCCAGAGTTTAGGATATTCATGATACGATGGAGGATAGGATCAAAACATCAGTATAGTTGATGTTTGCAGAATGAAAAGACAGTTTCAGGCTGTTGATCTCACCCCTCAACATCTGCCTATAGATCTCACTCCTACTTATCCTACTCCTACACCTCCTCCTACAAATATTACTCCTCCTATTTATCCTAATCCTACACCCCTACCTAAAAACCCCACTCCTCCTACTTATCCTACTCCTACACCCCTCTTCCACAACTTCCATTTTTAGTGAGTTATATATTGATGATCCCCAGTATAATATTTTTTCATATGGGATGATATATTATATTGGAGATATTATTCATCGTCAAAAAATCGAGATAGAGAATCATAGGGTCACTATACAAGATATTATAGATAGATCAGCGAGAATATCATTTCCTATAGATTTGTTCAGTATAGTTCGACAAAGTATCGTCTATTTTTAAGTTTGTCCATCTAGACTTGTTCGAAAAATTACCATAGAGGTATGTGTATATTATATCATTTATTTTATTTTACTATTAAATTTGTTTCAATATTTTAAATTTTATATACTTATATTTTTTATAGGAATTCATTAAAGGTAAATAAATTTTGTATAGACAACAATAAATACAAATTGTTATGAATTAAGATACAACTTCTACTAGTCATGATATATTTTCAACATATTCAAAATTTTTGTTTTATATTTATAATATTCTAAAGGAATTTGTAATTTATAGGTGTGTAATGATTATGTCACTTTTTAAAAAATATATCATGGATCTTATAACTAGAGATGAGTATGGAATCAACACATTTCATTTTCTTCTATGTAATTTGATTAACATAAATATTTCCATTATTTTAATTTATTGAAAATTTATACTTATGTTTGTATTGTATTAGGTATCTTTATAAAATTTGTATACAGGATGAAATGACCGAATTATTTGAATTTATAGAACCACAATTTATTTCACCTATGGCGAGGACAATGACTCGTGCATAAAGAACGGTTCGTATTGCTAAAATACTTCAAAAGAATGTAATTATCTAGTGTTGGATGCTTCCTAATATTTGAGAGTATGAAAAATATATCTCATAAAGTGTTATATATATCTTAATATAAAACCACTCCTGTTATATTTTCTTATATTATATATTAGTGGTCATTGGATGTTGGGTATTTTTTTCCAAGGGAGAATACACTTTATTATCTATGCTCTATCCATGGTGAAGTGTGAGAAAAAATTATGAATTTTTTAAACACATATGTAATTTTGAATGTTTTAATACTTGTACATATTATAATTACATTTAAATTTATTTTATTCATATTATTTCTAAATACGAAATGAAATTACTTTAGAGATACAATAAGAAAGAAGAGTACCAGGATCATATATGTAAAAGAATAGATGACTTTTCATTTACAATTACTACATTTTTGTTATAGTACTTAAAATATTATTTTGAGTTGAAAAATTATTTAAAACAATAAATTCATAAAAAAATAGAAGTAAAAGATTGTGGATACTATTTTTTAATTTTTATTTTTGAAATAATTTCAACTGAGATAGTTATGATGTTCTAGAAGGTTAGATTTTTTTATAAACCATTCCTTTAATTTTTCATTCATTTTATTCAAAATACATTTTAAATTCTTTCTTTTTAATTTGTATATTTTTTATAACCCTCTAACTTATATTGGTAAAGAAATAATACACTTAAAATTTTAATGGGTAAATAATTTCACAAGTCTGATTAGGTTTTAGTTTCTTTGTAATATACATTCTAAATATGAAATTTCATATTGCAATTGTGATGCTCCTATTTTTTCACTAAGTTTCTTCCATTTTTCTAATGTAATTTTTTTAGGGGAATAATTAATAGAATTTTAAATAAAAAAATTTTTCACATCAGTTATTTTATAAATCGAATGAAAAATGGAAAACACAATTTACCACGTTGGTTTTTAAAAAAACAACATGGTAAAATATTATTCACATCTATTTTAATAAAACCGATGTTGTAACAAATGAATACTATTATTTTTCACATAATTTATATGAAAACTGATGTGAAAAATAAAATAAGACTTAATTTTCCCATCATTTATGAAATAACTAAAGTGATAATTTGTTTTACAAGTTGATTTTTTTAAAAAACTGACATGGTAGAATAATTTTCATGTCGGTTATTTCATAACCGATGTAAAAAAAGTATTTTTGACTAGTTTCATAAAATAGATTCATGTGATGACCTCTAATTTATGTGAAAACATCACTTATCATCATCCAAATACTTATTGTCAAGGATTTAACTTCATTTATTCATGAAAAAGAATTTTCATGATGTATCAATTGTGTTCAGATTATCAAGACACTCAAATAAAAATCAAAATCTCATATGGATCATCTGAAATTTTTTGACATACTTTTATACATGAAGATAGTCCCTCGAGTGGATGAGTTTATAGATAAATAATGGTTGGATAATATAAAACTCATCTAGTAGAGGGTGTTATATTTTTATCTTTAAATGATAGAGAATCAATACACCACATTCTTGAGTCCCATATCAAAGTTCTCATGCAGCTTCGCATAGCTTTATAAGGAAACTCATTTCATTCGGTGTCCAGATGTGAGTATAGGCTCCACTTCCAACCACCTTGCCTCACTACACTACTTCCCCTATGGAATTCCTCATTTCTCCCTTTTCACACCCATGGTGCATGCTGATGCAGGCCCATACATGGCCTACTCACCCCTCCAACCTTCTGTAGGCCCTTGTAGGCTGGCTCTCCCACGTGGTTGAGTCCTCAACCTATATGTTGGATTGATTTGGTCCCTTAGGATTGTGTGTTTGGCCTCAATTTTTAATATAAGTCCCATTCAAATAATGCATATAATTCATTCTAAGTTTCAGATATAATTCCTAACCTTCCTCAAAAAATGTTCTCATGTAAAGATATGTTCATTTTTTAATGGCCTTCACATAAATTTACTAAAAAAATCAGGGCATTTTTCTCAAATTATTCGCAACTTCATCCTCATTAAATAATTATTCATTACATAAAAAATATGGATTCTCTTTTCATGAGAATTTTTTATTCACTGATTAATTTTATGTGTATGTTTTTTAACATTAAGATCAGTTTAAAAAATCATCATTTCCAAGGAGAATTGTCCAAGTGTGACATCTAATTCCATAAAGTAAATCTATAAAAATTCTCCAAGAATCACCACCTCATATAACAACTTAAGAAATGTATATTGACACGTCATTGACAAAAAATGCAACATTGGGCCCAAAAAATGTTATTCTCATATTCTCATACCCTTATGCTCATGTTATGTTGATATATTATTTTTTTACCCTTACTGAGCATATGAGAACACCTTTTCATATTTTTCATTTCCCCAGGTTATTAAGAAAGGTATTATGTATGATATGTCTAAGATGGGTTTTATTTCTGGGATATGATATAGTTCACCTATGAACTAGTTTTTTATGTATCAAAGTTTTGAAAGGAACTATACCTAATGATTTTGGCATGGATTTTTATGTTATTTAATGAATATTCATCTATTCATATGTGATATCTATGTATAAAAAGTCTCTGTCACTATAATTCATTAGTTATTTCACTTACCTATTCGAACAAAAACAACAAGGAGTGGGTGATCAGTGAGGTTTCATCTAATTAAAGTGACAAAATGGGAGTTAATTTGAGTGATGATTTAATAAGTGACTGTGGGTATTATTTGAGGTTAGACCACTTCTTTTAAACTAAAATTTAAAACCAATTAAACTACATCTTCAAACATATTTGATAATTATTTTCTACTCACATTGATCCTGTAAAACAAAAGAAAAACAAACTTAAGGTAACAACCTGACTCTAATAACCTAGATATAATGGTTATTTCACTACATTGGCTCATGATACTAGAGGTCCCTTCCAAAATGATTGAATAGTTTAGTATTATTGGGAGACTAAATACATACATGATATGCATATGCACAGCCAGATTCTACAAGGATCCAGCTTCAAATGAGGATTCAAGAGTAGGGAGCATTCACTAGAGCAGGGCTAATGGGTGAGGAAGAATGAGAGTGTATGGAATTTTCATCGGTACCGGTCTTGTGCATATCTAAAGAGGAGAGCTAGCCGAAAAACCATACAAATGTGGAGATATGATCATGATGCAGATGCTGGGGAGGGGCGGTTTCAAGTAGTCATAGTCTGTATGATTTTCTTAAGACCTATGGGTCCTGTAATTTCTCCAAGACTATGGGAAATATAATCTCTAATCTTATGGGCCTTGTAAGGGTTCCCCATCATCCTTTGAAAGGGGGTTATCAAAAATCAATAAAAAAAATAAGGTCGTTGGGTCATTCAGGCAGGAACTTGAAAAGATGAAATACAACGAAAAATTCTTGTGAGAAATTTATTATTTATTCTATCATATCCATGAAATAATTCATATATCCCTTCTTGGTATCCTAGGGAAAGTAAAACATAATAAATGGTGATATCAGATGCTAAGTAAGGGAAATAATATAATAGAAACTATCATAGAATAAATAATTCATGAATAATATGGAAGGAATAAACAATAATAAAATTTTTCATATACCAAATATCATAAAAGGGGAATATATCCGTGAATGAAATAACAACATAAATAATCACATGGATAACAATAATTATTTTCGTAATGATAGAATACATAATTTCATACATCATAATCTTACAATCAAGTACTCATGGAAATAAATCATACATAAATGGGTAATTTGAATACTAAATACCCAAACTAGTTTGTCTCGTGATACCTATTGATCCATAGAGTGGAAATAACCATCATCTCCCATGACATGCTAAGTCCAATTAATTCATTATATTAAGTAAATTAATAACAATTCAATACATAATCAACATAAACATTTGTATTGAGGAACTAACATATGAAATTTTAATATGTTCCTCAGTCAATCACTAGAGAAACATGGTCATAAGCTATAAAGAGCGATATAGTGGATGGTATCATTATATTATATCCCCCCATAAAGTATAATATTCACCAAAATATATTATAATAGATAAAAATACTTTGAAAATATCACTAGAACATTTCTTAAGGAAAATACGCTTTTAATTTTGATATCAATTATTTAAAGTATAAAATTTTTCAGAATATTAGTAAAAAAATTATTTTAAAATATCCATGTATATGTGTAAATTATGTTTCAATTAAAATAATAGTCATTATGGTAATAAAATTCATTCGTTCAATAAATGTTAAAACAAAGATTATGTTCACACCTTTGGTAAAAAGTAACTCATTCAGAAAACGACAAGAAGATTACATTAAAAATATATATAAATTCAAAATGGGTAAAAATGAATTTAATAAATCATTTTATAATATTAAAAACATTATTGAAAACATTTTAAATAAAATATGTACATGGAAGAAAAAACTTTCTGAATGAATACAAAAACAAAGTCATTTTTCCATAAAAATATTATTTCAAACTTTTGAGTACATAAAGGAGAACTTTCAATTTACATAAATAATAATAGGAGAATAAAATATATATGGTTTGAGATAAAAATATCATATAATTCATCTAACATATACTTAAACATAAACAATATTGATTGAGGATGAGATTGTGAAATAAACTCTTACCTTCGGTCTGAGTTTCTTCATAAGTGATTACAACCTCCTATATAATAAATTTAAATTTATTATAATTATTTCATATAAACATATAAATACTTATAATATCATATATGATCCATTTATAACATCTTAACACCCTTTTATTAATAATTATTTTTTAAAATAGTGGTTTTCGAGTGTTAAATGTTTTTTTTCATGTAAGTTTTGGTTCAGTAGTTTTGGTCCATGCATCTTGATCATGGTCCCATAATCTCCAAAACATTAATAATTTCATAATAATCATATTTAATTATTATATACACTTTTATAACCATTAATATAAATTGATTATGAAAAATGAATTACATCACTTCATGGAGACGGTAGTTCGCACGTATGCATGAGTGATGGTTCCACTTTTTGATGGATGGATTGAAATAAAGGTCAATAGTAATTTAATTGTATAGAATAATTATTGTAAGATTAATATAATATATATTCATTAAATATATCCTTATTAATTTCAATGTTAAGTGGAAATGAAAAATGAATCACATCGCTTTGTGGAGGTGGTAGTCCATAGGTACACACGAGCAACGTTATAATTTCCCAATAGATGGGAAGGTAATAATGTAGATAATATATTATAATTATAGAAGAATAATTATTTCATAAATACCATATATAAACATTAAATCAATCAAAATAACCAACCATGAAATTGGAGATAAAAATTGAAAACATATTGTTATGTGGAGACGGTCGTCCACGCATATGCCCGAGAAATACTTTCACTTACCTTTTAATGGAAAGGAGGTGGAAAATGGTTGTACCATAATTATAATAACATATGATTATATTTATTATACTTTATTAATTATGTAAATATGTATAAAATTGATTTAGATTAAGCAGTATAAGGAATAAACTTTGAAAGAGTCGGCAAATAGATTACCTGAACTTTGAGAGACCTCATTTGGCTTACACATTAAACCTTATTAAGATGGAATTAAGAGAATAAAGGAAGCTCAATAACTAATTATATTAAGATATAATGGTTTTGGTTTATAAATATTCTGAGATAGAGTGCTCAATGTCTAAGAATAAGGGTGAAGAACATGTTCCCTTTTATAAGTGAGGGGTGGGACATGCAAGGAATTATTTAAAATATTTAAATAATATAAAATTATTTTCTTGTGAAACTAGAACTAAATGGATAGTAAATCAAAGTTAAGATAATATAAGGTCTAAATATATTCAAAAAATAATATTTAGACAAGTTTTGGTGGAATTTTTACCATTATATCTTAGTTTAACCCCCTGGTAAATCCGTTTTATCCTTTACCAGAGTTATAAATTTTTAACTAGGTTACTATTCATAATGACCAAAAATTAAGTTGGAATTATAAAATAATGTTAATTTTTATTATTTCAAATATGGGATACATTTTACATTATTCAATTTTTATAATTTCAAATGAATTAATTTTAATATTAGTGCACAAAACACAACGAAAACCATTTTTAGGAAAATTTGTGTTTTAAGAATAAAAATGATTTTACAGAAAAATATATTATAATATTGATTCAAATGGAATTAATTGGATTATATTAAATAAAGTGGAACTTTTTTTTTATTTAAATAAAACCTAAAATAAAATGAACCTTATAAATACTTGATTATGATAGTACTAAAAATAGTTTTAATTTGAACAAAAAACATTACTTAGGTTTCCAAAATGTTAAGCACATTTTTTTAAGTTAAACATTATATTTTCATAGGAATTATATTAATTTATAAATATATATTATTTCTATAAAAAATTATTAAAATTTCATGTTATTATTATATCATTATAATTTCATAAATGTGATAGTTGTTGTAAAATCGGTATTTTTCACTATTCACCCAAAAATCAACTATTTCTGAAAAATATCAAAAATTCACCACTTGATAATTCTAAAATAATGAATTCAAAAATGATATACATTTCAAAAAATTCAATTTATAAAAATTTTTAATTTAGTTTTTAATAACATTCTTGAATAAATCTATATGAGATATGTTATTATATCCTTAGAAAGAAAATCTTACTTACTATAATTGAATCTTGGGTGTTGAATTCTTCCCTCCGTCAAAACTTTTATCCTCAAAATTACAATAGTATCACATAATGAATATATGTCGGTATTTTTCATCATAACTTATTCAAGTTCCCACATTTCCTCTTTTATTTTATGATTTATTCAAAGCACCTTCACTAATCGAGTCATCTGATTCCACAACACCTATTCTCTAGTGTCAATAATATATATCGAATATTTATAGTAAGATAAATAAAGTTAAAATTATATTTCCTCAGTAGTGAGAATGTGTATTGGTTTTGAAGGAGTCCAGGGCAGATCAGGACCAGACCAAGCTTTGTGAGATTCCTTATAAGCTGAGGTGTTTCTACGGCTACGAGCAGTAGTCCCAGTAACTATGTTACAACCCGAACCCGAGCAGCCACCCAAACAGTGCTAAATGGGTTGGGTGTTACTACCTTAGGTGCACCTCCCCGAATGCCAAAGGTTTTCGACTAGCAGCGAGGTTCTATTAGGTATAGTGGGGAGGCTATAACCTCTCGGAGGATAAAAAATGGTACTGGTCCGAGTGTGATAATAAATATGGAGCGGAATGAATGACTCAGTAGACTCGAACCAAACCCGCAGAGCGGAAACACATTCAATATTGAATAAACAGCGGAAGCAATAAATATAAACAGCAGCGAAAAGTAAACACAAAATAATTTTGATCACTTGTAACTACTATTGAACAACAAACATGCATCCAAAGCAGTTATACATATACATATGTAAAGGCGCCATTGGATAACCAACTTTAGCTGCAAAACAAGTAAGCATGTTGATATAGGAAGAAAGAAAAACAAAGTAAACTCCATCTAGGAAAGACCTCAGGGTCCCTACCATCTCCATGCAACAGCTAAAATAGTCTAGCTTCTGAGGCTGGCCTCTTTCCTGCTCTTAAATCCATAAAGTCTGCACACGTCCCGAAGGGCCCGTGTAGGGTGTGAGACGAATCTTAGTAGGATACCACCCAATGGTGCGTACCTAGTATAAGTGTTTATGCATGCATGCATTTATAAGGAAAATAGTAAACAGTACGATGAACATAACCAAACACAAACTCCAGTAGTGCTCAGTAGCCACCATGGAGTGTCACCCACTTCGGTCAATGTCGGAATCTCTATCATCTAACCTGGTACCATGTGCCCCCTGACACTGTGGGTCTCAAGTACCGATTTCCCGAAGTCATGCCCAATAAATAGTAACTTATAGGAACAGCGATGTCTATCCTCAAATAAAGTTACTGGAGGTACAGTGATGTCTTCCCTCAAACAAGGTAACTGGAGGGACAGCGATGTCTACCCTCAAAATATGGTAACCAGAGAGACAGCAATTTCTGCCCTCAAATAACGGAGAGCCTCTGCCCCCAACCCGATAGCCTCAATGCTATACCCTGAAGGCTCCTTACCTTCCACGAGTATTCTTATGTCAAGCACCCCCAAACTAATAGTAGCGAAAGTGAATCTAACGGGGGCCTCTACCAACTCTAGTGTTCAAAACCACCTCATCATGGAGTCTCTCTTTGTGCACACTACTCATAGTTCCAGGTGAGCGGTAATCAACAAAATAGTACCCAAGCCACAATGTCTCTAACACATCCTGTCCCTCCGACCATGTCGCTCAAGTCTGACGGCCTCGCCATCCAAGTAACTCGGTCCATGCCCAACCTGACAGTCAACCTGCCTTAAGCCGACGTCCATGATGCCCAATCCTGTGGTCAGAACCACCCAATGTAACTCGTTCCAAGCCCAACATGTGATCAGTATCACTCAACAATACCCAGGACATGCCCATCACAACCCGAAGGTTCCAGCATATGCAATATCACACATCACATATATAATCACAATGGAATACATTAAACAGGAAAGACAAATAAAAAAGTTGAATTGCACTAGCAACGTGTTGTCCCATACCAGCACTGAGGACTTGAGAGCCTCTAACAATTCATATTAAGGCTTAATAAACTAAACTTATCAGTTTAAAACATCACAGTTCAATTATAACCATTTTGGCTTCCCCCGAGCAAAATTCCCCAATTGAGAAACGGAACCTCGCCCGGCCCCGCTCAATAAAAACAGGTAAAGGGCATACCCAAAGTCATCCCATAGGTCTAATTAACAATTTAATATGCAATATCAGATAAAACTGGGTCCCTCTCAAAATACCCGAAAACGCGCCATAGGTCGCGCCACCCAAAAGTCTTCGAAAACACAAAAAGAGTTATGCACCACCTACCTGAGACTCGTACGATATTACTCCTCCAATAAAAGCCTCCAATTAGGTCTAAAACGCGGTAAATCTATAAAAGAGTCAAAACCGCTCAAACCCCTATAACTCAACTTAGAAAAAAATAAAGAGGAACGGATTAAGAGGAATCAAGGCCTTACTGAGGGGGTTCTAACTCATCTATCTGTGATCGAATTAGGGTTCAGATGAAGATCCGGGAAGGGTTTGAAGATCTGTCTGGCTCTCCCTATGCAAAATCGTCAAGGGTTGTGTTTCTGCCTCAAAACGAGGATACTTCCCATTTTAGCAGAAACAATAAAATACACATCATGTACTTTAGGACTAAACTCCGTGTGTATAATTTAATTGTTCATATGGTGGCCACTTTTCCACCGACTTACTTTACAGGACCTGCCGACATGAGTACATGGCGTGTACTTGGTTTTTCTTCTCTTTCTCACCGACTCACCCACACGCCATGTATATCCCTCATACACAAATAGACTACACGGTGTGTCTAATGAGGACACAACGTGTACTTGGTTAAACGATTCTACCTGTCAAACACATCCACATGCCTTGTATGGCCTCCACATGGTCAAGGGTACACAGCATGTTGAGTAACACTACACGCCGTGTAGTAGGAAATTCTTACATGGTCACCACACGTAATGTACCCAGAGAGCACATGGTTGGTACGTTCCTAACCCATACATGGTGTGTACTTCAGAGTACATGGCATGTAATCTAGAAGTTTCCAAAAATTTCCCTGTTTCTCCAGTTTCCTAAGAAACAAGCCAAAATTCAAACAGGGTCAGGATTTTGACCCGTTCTAAAAACCCAGGTTCTTACAATCTCCCCACATTAACATAGCTCATCCCCAAGCTATCAAAAAAACCTGGAGATGGAACTGAATGTACCACCCCAATCAAAGTAACCTGCACTTCCCTAGTCTCAAGGGTTCTGGATAAATTTCTCAAGGGACTCCCCACCTTAGGAATTTCCTAACTCGTTCTCTACCCGACAAAACTCAAAAAAAGAAAGGATTTACTAACCTATTTCCGAACTCATGGTCCTCTCGTGAAGCATCATCACCCCTGTGCCTCATTGGTGCTCCCGTGTCATTTATAATACCCAACGTATCATGCACCGCATCAGTGTCCACCACTATGAGGTCATGCATCCCATGGATGCTCAAAATGTACCTGGTTCCTAGCACCCCAAGTAACCTGCATCCTTGATGCCCTGATTCCCACGACACCTCAAGTAACCCGCATCCTCGATGCGCTGATGCCCAAGGCACCTAAAATAACCCACATCATTGATGCCCCGATGCCACACATCTCATACATATACATAAATATATCACGCACCTGATATGGAG
Organism: Viscum album; assembly: GCA_963277665.1. NCBI lineage: Eukaryota > Viridiplantae > Streptophyta > Magnoliopsida > Santalales > Viscaceae > Viscum > Viscum album. The sequence goes on from OY728167.1 coordinate 670,278,672, forward strand.
CCAATTCCACTTACCAGCATCTAGTCAGTCCACATAAATCTTGTGCACCTCGTGCACTCAAAATGGGCATACCTCTACAGGTCATCCCAAAAAGAAAACAGGGGAAATCATGGCCACACTCGTGGTGTACCTCTAACCTTCGCCGGCTGACCAGCCTACTCAGACTCTGGAAGCTCCACTACATGCACCTAGCCTGAAGTACAATTGCCTGATGCCTGACCTCCCTGTGGTGTTTCACCAGTCACCGGCCACTGACCCCTTAGCTAGGTCTTGCTGTCTTTTTCATGTCCTCCATGTGTAGTTGAAACTCGGCTACCCTCTCCTAGTACCGAACCTGAACCAACTCCTGACTTCACATTCTGTCCTGGTCCCTATCTTCCATCTGTCTGAGAAGGATGCCTACAGAACCTCTCCAGATGCCTGGCCTGTCCACATGCCTGACACTCATTTGGAGGCCAATCACACTGATTCCGAACATGTTTTGGTTGTCCACACTGAAAGAAAACCACTGAATAACTATTATGAGGTGGTATAGCTGAGTCCTTGTCCTGACTGCCCTGCTGGATCTCATCCTTTCATCGCTTCCTACTATCTGAACCATCACCTAAAGTCGTCACCCGACCAACTTGTGGCCTATCCCCCTGGTTTCCATCTGCTATGATCGTCTAATTCACCTCCAATAGAAAATAACCCATCTTGAAGATGTTCACCTGGATCCTAATGGCGTGTCATAAGATATCCTCGAAGTGCCTCACCCTTGACCCATCATCGCTTACCATACCAGGTGCAATGTGAGATTGCTCAGTGAAAGTGGCTTCATAATCCCTGACGGACATGTCTTCCTACTGAAGTCTCAAGAACTCCAGAGCTCTCTCTTCCCTCAGTGTATCTGGTTAAAAGTGCTCGTAGAACATGTCCTCTAAGTCTTTCCATGCTAGTCCCTCATGCTTGCTATCCCAGACATGCACATCCCACCAACGCTTCGCCGGTCCTCTCAGCATGTGCGTCGCCAGCTTGACCCTCCGCCCTGGAGGCGTCTCGAGCTGCTCAAAGATCATCTTCATTCTCTTTATCCAGTTCTCATCTGCCTGCAGACCACCCTCACCCTGAAAACATGGTGGGTGTTGTGACTGGAACTCCCGCATCAAATATTCCATAGATGGCTATGTACCCTGTGCACATCTGTCGATCCCATGCAAAACATGTAACAGGATAGCTCAAAGCTGCTCATCGAGCCATGGTTGGAATGCTTCCAAACCTGGTTGTTGTCCTGCCTGCACTAGATCCTGGACTTGATCTTATCCTTGAGCATGTACATGCGGCTCATGCCCTTCCTACACCAAATCCCGAACCTGATCCTGCAACTACAAAACTGTATCCTCACTCGCCTAATGCTCCATCGAGACGTGTAGGAGGAACCCACTGAATACCATAAATGGTCAGACATACCATATAAATATAAAACAATATATATTCAACGTAGATAAGGAAAGCAGTAAAGAACATCATAAGACGACTACCCTTACTATCCCCTATCGCAACCCATGCCCATGGCCTCCCGGTCTCATGGCCTCCTTACTCGCCCTCAATAGAGCCAAGTATCAAATGTACCCCATGCCATGCCCATACTAACAACCAACGTTTCCTCAAACCAATGACCGAGTCGCCCAATCATGATGATCAAAATCACCTCAACCCTTGTACATGCCTGCTCTTACAAGATCCAGACCCAAATATACTACCACATGCAATTCTACAAAGGTATAAAGCATGGAATAACACTTTCAATAAACCAAAAATTCTATCAGGAATTTCACCTATGCACATTTCAAATCATACAAAGCATGGAAATTGATATTATTCAAATGGCATTATCACTTCAAAAAGCATACGTGAAATTACAAAATTGAAATAGCCTAAAATGTGCCTATCAAAATCCAACAAACGCACCTTGTCATACTAGGCCAAGGTCCAATTTTCCCTTACCTCACTGAGTCAAGGGTTACATATCACAATCAATAACATCATACACCAAGTGATCCACCAAGGTGGAAATCATATCAACTGTAATTTGAACAAAAGTGAAAAGAAATTCCCACCCAAGGCAGCTTGGTCCATCCCTCATACCTGGGGATGCAGGCACCCAAGCACAAGCTAGAAACCCAGTTCCACTAACAACCTATCTCCAGTCTACCATATCGCAAATAGTAAAACCAGCATAAATAAAATAGAAGTCTCAATATCATTAGTAGCCAGCAAAACACTACTATTAAATCCCTGTCAAGAACTCCTCTGATACCACTTTGTAATGACTCGGACCCAAGCAGTCACTCGAACAGTGCTAAACGGTTTGGGTGTTACTACCTTAGGTGCACCTCCCTGAATGCAAAAGGCTTCCGACTAGCAGCGAGGGTCTTTTAGGTATAGTCGGGAGGCTATACCCTCTCGGAGGATAAAGAAATGGTACTGGTCCGAGTGTGATAATAAATATGCAGTAGAATGAACGACTCAGAAGATTCTAACCAGACCCGCAGAGCGGAAGCACATTCAATATAGAATAAAGAGTGGAAGTAATAAATATAAACAACAACAGCGGAAAGTAAACACAATAGCATGTTGATCACTTGTAAATACTACTGAACAAAAAACATTCATCCAAATCAGTAATACATATCCATATGTAAAGGCGCCAATGGATAACCAATTGTAGCTACAAAACAAGTAAGAATTCTTATATTGGAAGAAATCAAAACAAAGTAAACTCTAGCTAGGCAAGACCTCAAGGTCCCTACCATATCCATGCAATAGATAAAACAGTCCAACTTCTGAGGTTGGCCTCTTTCTTGCACGTAAATCCATAAAGTCTGCATGCATCCCAAAGGGCCCATGCAGGGTGTGAGACAAATCTCAGTAGGATACCACCCAACAGTGCGTACCTAGTATAATTTTTTAAGAAGTTATGCATTTAGAAGGAAAACAGTAAATAGTATGCTACACAAAACCAAACACAAACTCCGCTGGTGCTCAGAAACCACCATGGAGTGTCACCTACTTCGGCCAATGTTGGAATCTCTTTCATGAAACCCGGCACCATGTGCCCCCTGACACCGCGTGTCTCGAGTACCGACGTCCCAAAGGCATGCCCAAAAAATAGTAACTTGGAAGAAAAACGATGTCTATCATCAAATAAAGTAACTAGAGGGAAAGCAATTTCTGCCCTCAAACAAGATAACCTGAGAGATAGCGATGTCTACCCTCAAAATAAGGTAACCATAGGGACATCGATGTCTTCCCTCAAAACATATCAAATTCACCAAAATCCAGGAATGTATCATGTGTGAAAGATAAGAGGAGGGGATAGGTAAAAACCAACCATGGATACAACATAAGATAAGAATGTGAGAAAATAACCATGAAAATACCATCATGTGATACACAAATCATAAAGGAAAAATCACACACTTTGGGTTATAAACTAATAGGGATATGTACTAGACATGAAATAAAATCTCCAATCAAATCCTAAGGTGGATCCAACCAATATAACCTCTAATGGAATTACACATACCAAAGTGACATAAAACCCCTTATGGAATTATATACACAAAGAGTGAAAATTATATTTCACAATGCACCCAAGGTTATCTAATGTGATAAAATTTTCAAAATCCATTTAAAAATCGTGATCACATTTAATAAATCATTTTCACATAAAATCCTTTCTACTTTAGAGATTGAAATCCTATTTTAAAAACCAAACCATCGTTGAATCATTTCATCGAAAATGTGGTGTTCACAAATCCAGTTTTAAAGAAAACCACCTTTAAATACATGAATTTATTCCAATAAAACCACCATGATCACAAAAAAACAATTTCATTAAATGAATTCATAATAACTTAATGTAATTTGATAAGTAACCCCTTGTATAGAGACACCTTCCTCAAGAATAGAGTAAACTTATTCGCCTAAAAAAAGATATTGGAAATGAGTAAATCAGCCTCCAAAAGACAATTCGTGATCGGAAAACAAAAATGTTAAATAGAAAACATAAATCGATCACTATATAATCCACAAAAATATCCAACACCACTTTTTCATGGAAATGAAGAAGCATAAAGGTCACTTACCAAAGAGAAGAAGTGAAACCATGACCAAGATCGATCATTGAACAAAGAAATGCATAAGAGGGAAAATAACCCAAAACACACTTGAAGTAAACCTAGGGTTCAGGGGGGAGGCCTACACATTGAATGGATAAATAATCAAGCATGAAGAATGATAAAAGCTACTGGGATGAAGGATTTATGACATAAACACCTCATTTAGGGTGTAAATATCACATAACTCATATATGAAATAAAAACACGTTGTCATGAGTTAAATTTACCCTGGTAGATGATTTCATAGTGTAAAATTGGATCTTGCAGTATAAAAGGAATTTACAGCATAAGAAATTATTTTATATATTGCAATATTTTTATGTTGTAAATTGTTTAACAGATTGTGTCTGGAACCATATTTAAGACATAAGTTACACAATTGCAATGTAAAATGGTCCTGTAGGTAATACCCAATTCATGTTTTGAAAAGACTCCCATAATAACTCCAAATCTCTCCAAACCTAAGAAAAATTCTCTTAACATTAAAATAGAAGTACCTTTTTATCTTGGATATTACAATTCTCCACACCATATAAGTTTCTTGTCTCTATAAGTACCTCGAGAGCATGGAATCACAAAAATAAAAGGCCAATACTACCTCATCAATAATTATCTCTCCCATGTCTCATGTTTATATTATCCACACTGCCATATTACAAGGACCAAGGGATTTTTTTTACCACATTGTATGTTTTCTCGATGATCCATAATCTAAACCGATTGCTCAACCATAGTGGTGTCAGGACCAAGATCAATATCCTCTAATTCAATCACATGAGAAGGATATGGTTGATACTTCTATAGGTGGGAAACATGAAACATGTCATGAATCAAAGTAAAATGATGTGGTAAGTCCATCCAATGTGTCGCCTTTCCAATTTGTCCAACAATCTCAAAGGGTCCAACAAACCTCAATACCAACATACACTTCTTACCCAACTGACGGTGTCCCAAGTGAGGTAAAACTTAGAGAAAAACTTTATCACCAAACTCAAACTCCATTGGCCAAAAACGATGGTCCTCATAGAAATTTTGATGAATCTTTGTCATAAACAATATCTTCCAGATCAACTACACCTTTTCTATCATTTCATGAACAAGACTCAACATAACTGAGGACCGCTCTCCAAAATTTTTCCGAAACAAGTGATATCTATAGGTCCACCCATACAATTCCTCAGAAGGGAGAATCTTAATCAATGCCTGATAGCTATTTTTATAGGAAAATTTTACTAGAGGAAGATTATATTCCCAAGAACAACTAAATTCAATCACATATGCCCAGATTATATCCTTAAGGATATGGATAGCTCACTCTTTCTTTACATACATCTACGGATGATATGTTGTTCTTAATTCCAACTAGGAACCCGTCACCTATTGAAAAACATTCCCAAACCATCAGGAAAACTATTGGTCCCTATTAAAATTAAGTTTAGAGGTAACCCCATGAAGTCTCACAACCTCTTAGACAAACAACTGCTTGAGCTGCTCCACCTTTGTCATCTTCTTGATTGGAAGAAAATGAGCTGACTTTATAAGTCGATTAATGATCACCCAAATCACATCCTTCCCATTAATATTTTTTGATATACCAATTAAAAAATCCATGAAAATATCATCTCACTTCTATAAAAGAATGCATAAGGGTTACAATAAACCCACGTGTCTCTAGTTTTCCACCTTAATTCTCTACAAGTAATGTAACACAACACAAAATCTGTAATCGACCATCTTATCCTTTTCTACCAATACCAACATCTTAAATCATGATAAATATTGGAAATACTAGGCTGTATGGACCAATAATAAAGGTGTACACATTCCATCAAATCATACCTTATAGAAATCATAATAACAAACCTACATCTGTAACACAAAGTGCCATCAGGAGATAGAGACCACTCACCCGAGGTCTTTCCGCATTTCATAATTTCACTAAAGTGATGGAAATTGGTGTCAGGTACTTTCTCAGGATTAACCCACTCATAAAATGACCAGTTTGCATTTTTTAAAGCTAAGAACACCGACCCAACAACTTCATCCATTCCCAAGTTCATCTTATTGTAAAAACTCATCATAGATCACTCTTCTATTGATTTATTCACTACATGAATTAGTAATTTCATACTCAATGCATTGGTGACCACATTTAATTTACTCAGAGTGTAATAAATATCAATATCAAAATTATTAATGTACTCAACCCAATATCTTTATCATATGTTCATATCCCTCTGAGTGAAAATATATTTTATGATTTTATGATTAGAATATACTATAAACCACTTCCCAAAGAGATATTGATGCCATGTCTTGAGTTCATACATAACCAATTTCAAATAAAGATCATGGTTAGGTTAGTTATTCTCATGAGTTCATAACTGGTGAGAGCCATAGGCCACCACCCATTTCACCAACATTAATACATGCCCTAAAACCCTACCAAAATCATTATAGAAAACATTATAACCCAAAATTGGTTTCGGAAGAATCAAAAATAGATTAAAGTCAAACTCACCTTCATTTCGTGAAAATATCTTTGAAATTTTTCATTCCACTCAAAATTTAAACCCTTACAGGTTAACATTGTCATTGGAGGTACAATCTTGGAGAATTATTAAATGAACCACCTGTAATAACCATTTAACCCAAAGAATATTTATATCTCAAACACATTTATGGGATTCCCACAAGACATATCTACCTATATCTTTTCATTATCCACTAAGATTCCCCACTCATATATAAAATTACCTAGAAACTTCACTTCTTAGATCCAAATCTCACATTTGGAAAGCTTACTGTAAGGAAGATGTTCCTTCAAGGTTCTAAGGATGATATCCAAATGATACTTGTGTTACTACTTCGACTTGAAGTACACTAAGATATTATCCATGAAAAAATACAATAAAATGTTCCAAGAACTAATTAAATATCTAGTTCCTCAAATCCATAAATACTATAGGAGAATTAGTGAGACCAAATTGAATAACCAGAAAATCGAAATGTCCAAACCGGCTCCTAAATGTTGTATTAGGTATATATTCCTCTTGGAATCTCAACTAGTGGTACCCTAACATAAGTTTAATCTTTGAAAACCAACATGTCCCTATGATTTTATCAAATAGACCAACAATCGTGTTCAAGGGATACTTTCACTTAATGATCACTCGGTTTATATTTTTATAATCAATAAAAAAATTTGAGACACATGTTTATCTCCTTATATAAGAGGATAGGAGAAGCCCAAGGTGACATAATAGGTTGAATAAATACCATATCCTAAAGGTTTGTAAGTTGAACCTTATGTTCATGTAACTCATTACATGTGATATGATAAGATATAATAGAAATGGACATCATGCCAGGTAGTAGTTCAATGGAAAACCTGACCTCTCTCTGTAGCCGTAAACCAAAAACATCATCCAAAAAGTCCTCAAGGTACACACACACCACCAAATTAATTAGAATACTTAAAAAAGGATCCTATAGATCAAGAAAAATCTCTAATACCAAACATGGGATCACTCCAACATATGGAACAATAGGCCTCGCTCTCCCAACCCAAGAATTCCACTCACCTTGAAATTCAAGAGTGACTCCGTCAGGAGATAAAAACTATACATGAAGATAATGAAATCTGATCTGGGAATTAACATTGATCATCTAATATGTGTCAGTAATTAGGATGAAGATATCAATATCAACCAATAATAATTCCTATTCCACCTTAAGGTTGGATATCATCACCCAACATGCGGTACACTTGAAACCATGTTTGGAACTCTTTACCAAAGGAATAGAATACGCACCAAGAACAATATAATATTTGAATTAAATCTAAACACATAATTTCACGTACGTAACCTATTCTAGGGTTATTTTAAATTTATTTTCCACTCATGATTTGTTTTGGTGGTTTCCAAAGGTTTTATTGAGAATAGGTGAGTTTTCATGAATTGGGCCAAACTGCGAGCCCAATTCCAGATTTAAAAATAAATTTTGTTTCATTTATAAATTTTTCAATTTTTAATATTTTTGACTCATTCCAACTCCTAATTGTTCCCCCCTGATATATTAACCCCAAATTTAAATTTGGGGCTTTTATAAATCCATAAGCATGGGGGATTTTTGTTTTTATTTGAGAGTTGGGCCAACCCGAAGGCCCATTTTCCAGTTTTAAATTGTTTCATTAATTTATTAATATCTTATTCATTAAAATGTATTTTTCGGTGATTACACCTCCCTATCGACCCTAAGAAGCCCAGACACGACCCCATGCCCTCCTCCCACAATTTTGAGCTCGATAGAGTCGCTAAAATAGTCGACACTTGCTGGATTTCAGAAATCGTCCAGATTTTGGAGAGGTAAATTGATCCTTTCATAAGTCCTTCTATTATTAATCTTTTACCTCCATTCCAATTCCTAAATGACCTAATAATTCTTGTAAGACCATACCCTGAGTTTTGGCCGTTTTAAATTTCAGATACTAGTGTTTTGGGGAGATTCATTCTATATTTCTCAAGTAAGTTTCTCCATTTCTTTTCCCCTTTCAAATTGATTAGGGTTTCATTCTATTTTTTTAGAGTTTCCTCCCTTTTTATTGAAGTTAACAATGACCAGTGGGTAGGGGTTCGAACCTAAGGTTTAACCTTGGGTTTTATTGGTCCAATTTTCTATTTTTAGGTTTGATCTACCCTTCTTGAGGTGCGGCGGTGGTGCGTTTGTGTTTTCGCACAAAGGATTCAATGGTTTCATTTGATTTGGTAGGTGATTCCAATGTTGATGCAATATTTGTGTATTAGAATGCTGTATTTATCATATTTTCAGATTTATATAATTTTATTATTGCTACAAAAATTGGTTCTAATGATGTTTCCATTGCAATTGAATTTAAAATGCCAATTTGGTGTGAAATTGGGGGTTTTCCAAAGAAGTGTTTTGTTTGTTTATTTGGGGATGCCCTATAAATACTTAGTTGTTTTTATTGATCTGTAATAAGGCATAAAATACTGTTTATAATGTTTATCCCCTCTGGTAATTGCTGAAAATAATGATTTTTAATTGTGCTTGTAAAGAAAGTGAAGTTTTGGTTGCACTTTTGTGTGAAAATGAAGGTTTTACAAAGAGAACACTTCTTGTTTAACATGAGGATGCCCAAAAATTGATTTGTTATTTTAATTGATATTTATTGGGCTGCCTTTACTATTTTGGTAACTTACAATTGTGAACATCGTGTACAAGTGGGTTTCTTAAGGGGTTTTGTGTGCAAAACTGCACAAGATTTTGTGAAATTGATTTATTCAAATTCAAAGAGTTTGTTGTGTGTTTTAAGTGGTAGAAAATGAGATAGCTACTGTATTTGGTGTATGTGACCAGTAGTGGTGTTTTACATTAAAATGGATGTGTGTTAAATCCTGAAATTGTTTGAGCACAAAGGGGGAAGCCCGGGTACCTAGGTGGGGCGGATTTGTACTAGTACGGCTAGTGGACCGGATGGGTTTTGTCCCTATTTCACTTAGCATTTGGATAACGACAACTCTAACTAAACTATGTGGATGATTATTTGGGACCACTAGGTTATGGGTATGTTCCCTACTAGTGGCTCATGCACGAGAAAGGATTTTACTATGGTTACATTACACTGAGGTACGAGGTACATGGGGCCTGAGACTATCTAGTGCCTAGGGGTGTTCCCGGCTTTGTTGCTCAGTGGATTTGTGGTATTTGCCATTGTTTTTGGTTTTCTTTGTAATTATAATGAAGTATCTAATATTCCTATTTAAATGTGTTAACATTCTGAAAGTTTTATCTTGAAAAATGTTTTCAATTAAAAGTTTCATTTTGTGGAATTTTTCACCGCTTTTAATTGCATATTAAAACTGCTTGCTTTTTCACCTTGTATTGCATGCACCTTGGAATCATAGGGTGGTATCCAATTGGGCTTAGGCTCACACCCTACTTACACCCCTTGGGTGTAAGTAGAACTTTTTTTTTTGACCCAGGTAAAGGAAAGGCTAAGGGTGATGGCGGTTCAGGGTGTTAGTCCTCATCCTTGGGGCGGAGTAGTGGAGACGACTTGGGGGTGATGACCCCTTGTCATGTGGAGTCCATGGGGATGTTTTGTTTCTGTTCCATTGTGTCTTTGGACCTTTTGTATTGACTCTAAACCTATGTATTCAGTTCTGGTTTTTGTTTAAACATCATTTGGTGTAAATTTTCAGATTCAGTTTATTGATTGTTTTTAATGGTTTATGATTTCATATTCGGGTAAATCGTTCCCAAACCTAAATAAATGATACCCGGGCACTTGTGCCAGCCCGTGGGGATAGGGAACGCCCTTCGGGTCATGTCACGGGCTGGGTTTGGTGCCGGTTTGGGCGGTGACCAGATTTGGTTCGTGACAAAATGGTATCAGAGGTGGTTCTGGTTAACTCTTTGGGTCACGTTATTTGGGGAACAGTTGGGATAGTATAAAGTTACGATTGTTGGGACTTGGTAGTTCGGTTATGGGTAGTGTGCCTGATCACCACACCTCATGACAGGATTCGAGTTGCCATGGGAAGTCGGGATTTATCTAATTCCTTTGGTTTTCTTGGTTTGATGATGATTAGGGGAAATGAAAAGAGAGTTGGGTTAATGGTCTCAATGAGCTCGCAGGGTCTGGCAAGCCATGTGGAGCTGGGGATATTCCCTAGAACACTCTCTGTGACAGTGAAGTGATTGGAATATGGCTGCCAACCATATTTCCAAGTCACCCACTGAAACTAGTTTCCTCTTGCACTATTTTGTGCTTAGGTTTTGAAACCTTAGCACTTTGGTTTTAAGAAGTGTAAAGTTTTTGTGAAATGATTTTCAAATAAAGAGGGAATGGTTTGGTTTATGAAATGGCGGAACTTAATTTTCAGAATTATTTTGAAATAGAAAATGGTGTGATTACACCTCTTTTGAAGGCAGAAACTGTATTGAAGGTGGTTTTGAAAAGTGTTTCCAATAGAGTTTTCTAAACAATCAGAGTGTGTTTTAATGGGATGAGATTTTTTTAAATTGATGTGAATATCTTGAATGTGAGTTATTTTCTAAATGGTTGTGACTTTCTGAAAATTTTTGTAAGATGTGAGTTGGGATTTTGATCTCGTGGTTAGCGGTTATGAAAAAAAGGGATGTGTTGGTTGACCGTGTTGGTTTTGAAAAGTGGAAAGAATTTTTGTTTTAACCTTTGGTTTTTCCCTTAGTGACCACATGCATGGGGTTATATGGGATGATGGATGGTTGATGGCATGAATGGATGAGTGCCGGGACGGATATGAGGAGGGTGTCTGGTGTGGCACAAAAACATGCATGTGTGAGGCCCATGGGGTACCATTGGTCGATACTCTTAGCGCTGAGCCGTTTGATTTCAAAGAAATGGTTTTAAAGAAAAAAAAATGATGTCTTGATGAATAGTTTTGGGATGGTTTGTATTATGGGTCTTTGAAGATGTTGTTTTTGTGGGATGTTTTTTTTTAGTCCAATAACCTCTCCTGTTTGAACTGTGTTTTGGGTTTGTGTTTGGTCGGTAAGCTGTGTTGTAGGGACGGTTAGTGGTCTCTTTTGAAAAATGTTTTGGGATGCCTTTACGATAGTTCCCTTCATGTGTTTGGATCTGGTTTATGGCTTGTTTTGACCAATGGACCAGGTTGGTTGGGTCCTTGGGTTCTCCCATTGGATAAGGTACACCCCCATTAAAGGTTAATGCATAACTGAAGCGCAACCCAGATTGTTTCTCCATTGGAAAATCCTCCAGTTGATCAATATAAGGAATCCATTTCTTGAGATTTTTAGATTGAGTATAAACCCTTTACTTTATTGGTTTTGTGTATCCTCTTGTAGTGGGAGATTGATTATGGATGGTTGAAAGTGACTTTAGCCTCTTAAGTTTCCTAATTTTTCGAAGGTGGAAGTGTTCTGGGTTTGTTAGCATGGATGAGTATTTGGATGGTGTCTAAGAGGGCCTCTGGGTTCTTCATAGTTTCCTTGAAGCAAGAGTTATTATTAAACCACCAATTTTGAGATTTTGGTCCTGATAGGATATTGTGTCCACTTTTTGGACTTGTCTGTTGTTTAGGGACTTGGTATATGGTCATGTTCCATGTATTGTTTCTATCAATCACAAAGGTCCTGTTTGGTGACGCATTGTGATGCTGTGTGCTCTTTTGACTGTAAAGGTCAAGGTCACACAATCCTCTTAGGTTCTCTGTTATGTTGGGAGTATGTATCCCTTGGGAAAAACATCAAATCCTCTATCTTAGTGGATGGTGTTTATACGTGTCCTACCCTTCTGTTGTTTCTCACCCAAAGAAACAAGGTGCGATGTGTGTGCTTATTCCTATCCCTTGTTTCAGTGAAATGTATGGTTTTGGTAAAGTGAGTTATGGAGTGTGTTATGTCTTGATGAACCCATCAGGGTATGCGGTGTAGTTGTTTGTGGAACCGAAAGAAGAAGTTCCACATAGGGGTTTCAACAGCCAAACTGCGTGGCCGAAGATGCTTCAATATTTTGAGCTCCAGCCATAGGTCCCGGAGAGAAGCTGGTGCGTAGTCCGGGGAAACCCCAGTGTCGTTTAAACCCTTGTACAAAGTCCTATCATCAGTATGAAAGATAGGAAGATTTTAAACCTATGGTGTCATCATATTTCTTCTGTTGTTCCTGTTCGGTGGAAATAGGTGGAGGGTCTTGTACCCATGTCATCAAACAATGTTATTCCCTCCCCCTTTGGTTTCCATTGAGTCTTTGGAGAATGGTTGGAAATTTGGCTAGACAAGTTGAGCACACGGTTTTCACATGGTTAGTTCTAACCATGAACAAAAAAAAATAACCATGCAGATATAAGGATCCACATAGTTATCGCACAGTTTCTCAAACTGTGTAGACTAACTGTGTGACCGTCCCAACTCCTTAATTTTGGGGTCTTTTCATGTCGGCCCACGCCGGTCGGTTAAGATGGTTGGTTCTTGTGGTGGGAAGACCCACCATGGGTATCGTGCATATTATTTTGTAAATTTCTAATGGATGTACACCCCTTGTACTAGGGAGTCTGTTTGGGCCTTCCCCTATTACTGTCTTGATTCTGTCTCGGGAAAAAAAAAATTAAGTTGTCTCTTATGGTGGGGAGCTCATTTGTGTCTCTTCATACAAGTAACTCGTGTTTTTCCTTGGTATTGTATGGGAAGTAGGTAATATAATTTGGATATATCTAACTACTTACATCTTCCTTGGGTAAACTTTGGGACTGGAGAGTGCCCAATGTATTAGTTAAAGTAAGGTAAGTGTAACCTTGTTCGATGTTGTTGTTCGTTTGAGTGAATTGCTTGAGTCTTGTTCTGATAGTGTTTGAGGTGTTTTCCTTTGGGATAAAGCCTGAATGTGATTGATTGTTTCAGGAAAGTGGTGTATGATTTTGTTGTGAATTATTCCTTCCTTAATTGATCAATGGAGGTGTTTTGACCTTTGGGGGTGAAACCTGGCAAGGGTGTACCTATTGGTTTCTCAGTTGGGTTTGGTTGTTGCTTTGACCTTGCTGTGACTTTCCGGGGCGGAAAGTTTTCAAGGTGGGGAGAATTTTCACGTACGTAACCTATTCTAGGGTTATTTTAAATTTATTTTCCACTCATGATTTGTTTTGGTGGTTTCCAAAGGTTTTATTGAGAATAGGTGAGTTTTCATGAATTGGGCCAAACTGCGAGCCCAATTCTAGATTTAAAAATAACTTTTGTTTCATTTATAACTTTTTCAATTTTTAATATTTTTGACTCATTCCAACTCCTAATTGTTCTCCCCTGATATATTAACCCCAAATTTAAATTTGGGGCTTTTATAAATCCATAATCATGGGGGAGTTTTGTTTTTATTTGAGAGTTGGGCCAACCCGAAGGCCCATTTTTCAGTTTTAAATTGTTTCATTAATTTATTAATATCTTATTCATTAAAATGTATTTTTCGGTGATTCCACCTCCCTATCGTCCCTAAGAAGCCTAGGCGCGACCCCATGCCCTCCTCCCACAATTTTGAGCTCGATAGAGGCGCCAAAATAGTCGAAACTTTCTGGATTTCAGAAATCGTCCAGATTTTGGAGAGGTAAATTGATCCTTTCATAACTCCTTCTATTCTTAATATTTTACCTCCATTCCAATTCCTAAATGACCTAATAATTCTTGTGAGACCATCCCCTGAGTTTTGGCCGTTTTAAATTTCAGATACTAGTGTTTTGGAGAGATTCATTCTAGATTTCTCAAGTAAGTTTGTCCATTTCTTTTCCCCTTTCAAATTGATTAGGGTTTCATTCTATTTTTTTAGGGTTTCCTCCCTTTTTATTGAAGTGAACAATGACCAGTGGGTAGGGGTTCGAACCTAAGGTTTAACCTTGGGTTTTATTAGTCCAATTTTCTATTTTTAGGTTTGATCTACCCTTCTTGAGGTGCGGCGGTGGTGCGTTTGTGTTTTCGCACAAAGGATTCAATGGTTTCATTTGATTTGGTAGGTGATTCCAATGTTGATGCAATCTTTGTGTATTAGAATGCTGTATTTATCATATTTTCAGATTTATATAATTTTATTATTGCTAAAAAAATTGGTTCTAATGATGTTTCCATTGCAATTGAATTTAAAATGCCAATTTGGTGTGAAATTGGGGGTTTTCCAAAGAAGTGTTTTGTTTGTTTAATTGGGGATGCCCTATAAATACTTAGTTGTTTTTATTGATCTGTAATAAGCCATAAAATACTGTTTATAATGTTTATCCCCTCTGGTAATTGCTTCAAATAATGAGTTTTAATTGTGCTTGTAAAGAAAGTTATGTTTTGGTTGCACTTTTGTGTGAAAATGAAGGTTTTACAAAGAGAACACTTCTTGTTTAACATGAGGATGCCCAAAAATTGATTTGTTGTTTTAATTGATATTTATTGGGCTGCCTTTACTATTTTGGTAACTTACAATTGTGAACATCGTGTACAAGTGGGTTTCTTAAGGGGTTTTGTGTGCAAAACTACACAAGATTTTGTGAAATTGATTTATTCAAATTCAAAGAGTTTGTTGTGTGTTTTAAGTGGTAGAAAATGAGATAGCTACTGTATTTGGTGTATGTGACCAGTAGTGGTGTTTTACATTAAAATGGATGTGTGTTAAATCCTGAAATTGTTTGAGCACAAAGGGGGAAGCCCGGGTACCTAGGTGGGGCGGATTTGTACAAGTACGGCTAGTGGACCAGATGGGTTTTGTTCCTATTTCACTTAGCATTTGGATAACGACAACTCTAAATAAACTATGTGGATGATTATTGGGGACCACTAGGTTATGGGTATGTTCCCTACTAGTGGCTCGTGCACGAGAAAGGATTTTACTATGGTTACATTACACTGAGGTACGAGGTACATGGGGCCTGAGACTATCTAGTTCCTAGGGGTGTTCCCGGCTTTGTTGCTCAGTGGATTTGTGGTATTTGCCCTTGTTTTTGGGTGTCTTTGGAATTATAATGCAGTATCTAATATTCCTATTTAAATGTGTTAACATTCTGAAAGTTTTATCTTGAAAAATGTTTTCAATTAAAAGTTTCATTTTGTGGAATTTTTCACCGCTTTTAATTGCATATTAAAACTGCTTGCTTTTTCACCTTGTATTGCATGCACCTTGGAATCATAGGGTGGTATCCTATTGGGCTTAGTCTCACACCCTACTTACACCCCTTGGGTGTAAGTAGACCTTTTTTTGACCCAGGTAAAGGAAAGGCTAAGGGTGATGGCGGTTCAGGGTGTTAGTCCTCATCCTTGGGGCGGAGTAGTGGAGACGACTTGGGGGTGATGACCCCTTGTCATGTGGAGTCCATGGGGCTGTTTTGTTTCTGTTCCATTGTGTCTTTGGACCTTTTGTATTGACTCTAAACCTATGTATTCAGTTCTGGTTTTTGTTTAAACATCATTTGGTGTAAATTTTCAGATTCAGTTTATTGATTGTTTTTAATGGTTTATGATTTCATATTCAGGTAAATCGTTCCCAAACCTAAATAAATGATACCCGGGCACTTGTGCCAGCCCGTGGGGATAGGGAACGCCCTTCGGGTCATGTCACGGGCTGGGTTTGGTGCCGGTTTGGGCGGCAACCAGATTTGGTTCGTGACACATAAACTAAATTTGATGATATAAAATAATGAGTATCACTTAATCAAATAAATGTAGTACCATGGAGGATAAAATAAACATCTTACCTCTAAAAATACGTCTAGTCTCAACTCATTAATAATCTTTATTCACCACATGGACATCCCCCATACCCTTAAGATAAGACCCACCAACCTTGGAAGTTTCATAATTAACCTGTGAACCCTTGGGGATAGCAAATATAGCCTTAATACCTAGGGAAATCCTTCCAAAAAAATTCATTGGATGGATAGATTTTCTACAACGATGCAAATTATTAGGATCCTCCATACAATTAAGATTATCATGAGCAATCCTTACACACTAGTATAAAACAAACTGTTTTTGTCCAAATGAAGTCTATGAAACTGGTCCAAATGAAAACTAGCTACCATTACGCTTTCTCTTTAGGTAAGAAGACATACCCTCGCCAATAGTGACACCAACCAAATATCCACCTAAGAATATTCTCCCAAATATGTTTACCTCTTCTATAACCTATTTTCCAAATATTCTATAAAGTTAAAAAGGATTAATAGAATCAGTATCTACTAAATATCATCCCTCAACCCCATATCAAACCTCTAAGATTTTAAGTAATCATTAGTAACAAGATCCAGTTCCAAGTGCCCTAACTCAGTAAAGCAGGTAGAATACTCCAATACAGTATATTCCCCTTACTTTAAGGTCAAAACTCTTGGTTATTTTCCATATGTAACATATTAGGATAAAACTTTTGGTTAAATATTTTCTTAAAGGATTCCTAGGTAAGATCATCATGCAACTTAGATTTCATAATATAGTCTCACCATATCCTTTTTAGTTCCTCAAGAATGTATGTGGAAAGATCCACCTTAGAGTCCTCACGAGTCTTTAGAAAGTTAAAGATCCTAAAAATCTACTCAATCCATTCCTCTGATTCCTAGGTTCATTTGTCACCATGGAATATGGGTGGAATCTACTTGATGGATTTTGATCCATGGTCCTCTACTCTTCTCAGGTTATCAACACCCTCTTGGCCCAGAGTCTGAATGGTGTTGATTACAACTTCCATAAAGGAGGGTTCCATTAGAGGATTTTCCTAGGGAACCTGTCTCATACCTTCCTCTCTCAGATTTGGAATAGATCTTCTTGGATGAATTGTCTACTAAACACAATACAATGACTAATAAATTTAAGATAAAATTCAAAAATCATATAACCAACTTCCAGAAATCTATATTAATTATTTAAAATAATAATAATTTAAAGCAATTATGAATTATAAAAATTAAATGAAATTCTTTAAAAATGAAAATGTTTATTTAAAAACAGCAAATATAGTTTATTCGGACAACCTTAAAGACCAAGTCATGATCTTAGAAAAAATCTCTGACCACCCATGGTAACTTGGATTCAGAAACGGAAGTGAGCTATCCAGGCAGCCACCCTCACTTACTATATGAATTTTGATGGTCATAAATATGGTCTACCAAATACACCAAACCAAACCTGGGAAGTTTCAAAACACTTTAATATAGGAATTCAGCTCTGATACCAATTTGTAATGAACCAACCCGGGTGAACTAAATAAGTCACCCAAGGTGGTCTTTCACATGGTGAAGTACTGTAAAAAGGATAAAATATGTCTCATGAAAAACCTGAACAAGGAAAACCACAAAGATTCATAATGGAAGCAAGAAAACATATCCATGAGACATACAAAACCAAGAAAAACTGGAGAAACCTGAAAAGTAAAATAGTACATGACCAAAAAGACTCCATGTGATCAATTGTGACCTCCAGAATATCCTGTTATGAAGATAATGAAAATAAAAGAGACTATCATGCTATATAATGTAATTACCTTTTCTAAAGTCCTACAAAACAAAATCTATAACCACCCAAAGGAAAAAATAGTGTGTCATCAAAAATCCCAGAAGGGTTCCACCAAATAATCTATAAAAGTTTTAATATCAAGAATGTATTAGCTCTATCTTTAAAACAAATCAATTTTAAAAAGAAATTTTGAAAAATAAGAACATTTTTTAAAATATACATTTTTTTATCAAAAATTACAAATTCAATAAATATATTAATGTGTCAAGTATTAAATATAACAAGTGATCATGGGTAAAAACCAACCATTGATACACTATAAGATAAGTATGTGAGAAAATAACCATGAAAATATGATCATGTGATACACCCACCATAAATGACAAAGCACATCATTTGGGATATAACTTAATAGGGATACATACTAGACATGAAATAAAATCCCCAATCTAGCCTTAAAGTGGATCCATCCAATATATCCTCTACTGGAATTACATGTTTTAAAGTGATATAAAACCTCTTATGGCATTACACACACAAAGAGTGAAAAGTCTATTTCCCATTACACCCAAGGATTCCTAGTGTGCTAAGTTTGTAAAAAACATTTAAAAAAGTTCTCACATTTAATAAACCATTTTCACATCAAATCATTTCTACTTATGGGCTTGAAAACATGTTTAAAAACTAAAAGCACCATTTAAAAATTTAATCGAAAACTTGGTGTTCACAAATCTATTCTTAATCAAAAAATCCTTTCAAAACATGAATCTCTTCCAATAAAACCATCATTATCACAAACCAAACAATTTCATTGGATGAAACAAAGGAATTCATAAGAACTTAAATAAATTCAAGAATTAACACTTTATTTAGAGACACTTACCTCATTAATGGAGGAAACCTAGTCACCTTCGAAAAAGGATATTGGAAATGAGAAGATCAAACTCCGAAAGGAATGGTACAATGGAAAACTACAAATGATCAATAGAAAACACAAACTAATCACAAGATGATCCAAAAATGTATCAAACACCACTATGAAAACCAATAAAAATGAAGAAGAAGGAAGTTATCTTACCAGATATAAGTAACGCATCCTTGTTGGAGATAAAATGTTGAATGAGGATATATGGAAGAGGGAAAATCACTCACAACACACCTAAAGGAAGACTAGGGTTTGAGTGGGATTCCTGTACATAAATTGGAGAAAGAATCAGGTGTTCATCATGATAAAAGATACTAGTTTGAAGGATTTATGTTGTAAATATCCCATAACTCATATATGTTGAAAAACATGCCACCTCGAGTTAAATTTATCCTGATTGAAGATTTTATGCTGTAAAATTAGATCTTATGGTGTAGAAGGAATTTAAGGTATAAAAAATTATTTTATGTCTTACTAGATTCTAGTGTTATAAACAGTTTTATGGATTGTTTCTAGTGACATATTTATGTTTTAAACTAAAAAATTACAACATAAAATGGTCATATGGGTTGTACCTATCCCAGGTTCTGTTGAAACTCCTAGAACAACTCTAAATCCCGATGAACCCAAGAAATAGGCTCTTAACGTTAAATGAGAAATACCTTTTTACTAAGGATGTTACACTAGATCAATGAATGAAATTTCTATCTTTCATAAAAATTTTCTGGGAGACATTTCTGAACATTATGAAACAAGGCCATCAACTCAAGCATAAAAAAAGACTCAAATAGAGAAAAAATATAATCTAAAATCATTCACCCAAGGTTCAAAACCACTTTCATCAAAACATCACTACTTTGAAACACACAATATTTCCTTATTTATAAAACATTTCACTTTCTTCTCAAAATTATAAATCATGATATAAATCCATCAGAGTTTCAAAATTCCTTTACTACCTCATAGAAATTATTCCATGGTTTCAAAATAATTAATCCCATTTTCCAATTTTCAAAACCATTTTCATTTCAAACCCATTACAAACCAAAATTAAATATTAAAACATTTCTTTAACACATCATCAAAGAGTCATTGAGAATCAGTTTTCCAAACCAAAAATTTCATAAAACTCAATTTTTGGTAACTAAAAACTATTCTCAAAGAAATAAATAAACTTATTTTAATCCACAATTTGGTTTTCACAAAAATTCCTAAAATGGATTAAATTTGAAATATAAATTAAATATCAACATATATAATACACCCAAAATATCCATTCAAAATAAGAATCCTCCAAATTAACCACACACAAGTGAATTAATTTTTGAAATAAATGGATGGGGAACCAAGTTCATATTATTTTATTTCTATGAAGGGTTTGGTCACATGGGCTGGTAAACCAGACACCAACCACACAATAGTTCATCGATTGACTCCTAGATTAGTTACATCGATTCCTCATAGTTTACTGGACTATGATGGTACAGTGAGACTCTGGTCATCTTTTCATTCCAACTAAAAATTCACATGAGATTCCCAAAATCAAATATAGTCTCATTATAGAATCTAAATATCATTAATCGTTAGGAAACTAATAACTCAAAAGTAAAAAAATCAAGTCCCAAAATTCCCTAGTAACTCAATTATCCTTATGAAGAGGTGGTGATGAAGCACCCACTCACAAACCACCTCTTGAGTCCTGACATGTACTTAATATCATTCTATCATAACTCACCCAAAATAACATAATGGATTTCAGGTAAAATGTAATTTATTTTAAATAAAAACCTCCTTTGATACCATTTATAACGAACCAACCCAGATTACCATTTATACCAGTATCTGATCTGATTCTCCACTAACCCAAAGAGTGTTCCAAATCCCCATGAGTTAGTGACTTGATCTTGGGCATCCAAAAACTGCATTTGGGAATGATTTATTGAATAATAAAAGATAAAAATAATCAAATTACACAATGAAAAAATCATCAGATAAACAAGCCAATGGAACCACCTCTCTTATAAGGAGACAATAAAAAACTGAAACTAAAACAAAACTACCAAAACCTATCTCCTAGCGGCACATGACCACCCACCATGACTCAAGTAACCTACCCTTGTCCAACCATGAATGAACCTATAATGGAGGATGATGATAGAATGAGAACCTACTATAGGAACATAAAGGATGTAAACACCAAATGGTACAATCAGGTTGTTAGCTATAGATCCAAGTAGGATTTCACCAAAGAGTTTATACAGGCATAGCATAAGGTAAACCAAATAAGATAAAAGACGAGTACAATAAAGTGGGTACAAGACCTTGAAATTCAATATAGGAAAATAAATCAAATAGAATTATTTTATAATGGATATGGGTTTAAAACATAGGTTTAAACATTTCAAAATCAATTATCAAACCAAACTTGGAAAACTTGTCATTTCATCATTTGAAAGAAAACCTTTTCAGGAAAATATTTGAAAAACAATTCACAAACTAAAGTCGGATAAATAAATAAAAGTAAGTACATTAACCTGATATCAAATCTATATGAGATTCAATATTATAGAACTAAGTTGAATCATCTCAATAAACCAAACAATAAAGAGCAGTAACTGATCAAAAAAGGAAACTATGGTGCCAAGTACAGACAGTGTGCATTGCTATGTGTTAAGTATCATCATCAATATTTCATTTTTATTAAAAATAATAAAACCCACAGAAAACAGGCCATGGGAAAAACAAAAACAACTTAAGGCGGTCTAAAATAGTGAAGGCCCAGTTGGTCTCCCCTAATTAAGTCCACCACTTCTGGTTCCATTTGAAGAGAACTAGACAAACAAAGAATATTGGTACCTTGGTCCGCCACCGTCAAAGAAGCTAAGTAGCCTGCTACTTTGTTACCTTCTCTCCATGTATGGAAAAAATGTGTTTTGTTGATGTCGAGGCTGCCTCTACATTTCCTGATTATATAAGCAATCGACCAAGGAGGATAAATCTTTACACTCATCGAGTCATGGATGATCTTCGAATCAGTTTCAATCTGCTGTAGACATAAGTTCCTTTGAGCACACAATGTTATCTCCCTATACGTCGCCTCGGCTTCAGCCTGGATAGAACTTCCCCTCCCATAAAAATCAGTAAAAGCAAGAAGAATACTTCCATACCCGTCCCGCACAACACCTCCACCTCGGATAATTCCTCCAATGCATGAGCCCTCAAAATTAAGCTTGATACCCATGCTTGGAGGAATCCAGTGAACCCAATTACCCCTTCTTATAAGATCTGAATGAATAAAATCAGGACTGTATATCTGCATGCTCCTCAAAGAAGTATTATCACTAGAAATCTTAGAATAATGTACCAAATCAAGCAATAGGAATGTTGTCTTGATGATAACTGATCTTTTAGTATAATAAATGCCTTCAAAACGGGCTTTGTTTCTTGATTGCCAAATGAACCAACACCCTGCACTGAAAATCACAGCTCTTGCAGTTTTTTCAGGACCTGTACCATTCAAGCCATAAAACCACTTTTCTAGAAAAGAAGTACCAATAGGAAAAGGTTCAATGATTTTTGTGAATTCACCAAAAAACCTCCAAACAGCCATGGCCCAGTCACCTTCAAAGAAAAGATGGTTGGAATCCTCCTCATTATTACAACAATGGCATTTGGAAAACAGGTTAATACCCCTTCTTTTCACATTTTCATCCATAGATATAGCTTGGTTTCTAATTCTCCATACCAAGAAATTAAATTTTGTGGGTATGTTGTTACACAAAACCGTATAATTCCAAATGTCATTCTAATCCTATGAAACAGAAATAAACCGAAAGTCTTTAGAAGAAAACAAACCAGATTTCGAAGTAGTGAACACACACCTGTCCAACTCCTGATTCAAAACAATAAGGTCAAAAGTTCTCTTTTGATCCTTATCCATAAAAGCATTGATAAAAACAGGATATCTTTTATGCACATCCATGGCCTGAACTTATCATGTTCTCTTTGGATCTACTAAATGGGGTGTGATTACACTAGAAAATTATAAATATTGTTCATCTCATCTAACTACCCAGGTTCTAATTACTAGTAAAATGAGTTGAATGAGGTAATCAAGTCACAAGGATCATAATGGGGATCCTCATTTGTATCAACATGGGCTCAAGCCATAAATATTTCATTCAATATCAGTTCACATACCACTTGTCCCCAAACTCTCTCAAGTTAATAATACCTTTTTTCAATACCCATTAGTGTAAAGTACAAGAATAAATTAAATCATATTAATAGATTGCCATAAATAGGATCATCACAAAGTTCAAACTGGTATGCCAAGTATCATCAATTTCAATTCAAAAAAAATTCCCCAAATCAATATTCAAAAGGGGTCATCATCCCCACTTCCTTTCTCAATTCATTATAAAAATTCCAAAAAATAATTTAAACCAAGTATTTTTTTCAAAACATCCTTCATTCATTCAAAGGAAGTTTCAAAATATAAAAAACTCGAATTCCTTTAAAAACATGGGTCAACACCCTTTTCCATGTGAAAATACACTCATTTCAAATAACCCAAGAATTCCCATTTTAAAAGCAAGGTACAATTCATTAGAAGAGTTCTCTTGGTTATTTCACTGATTCGAGTATTTTAAATCTTATGGAAATAATTACATATATCAACCAATTTTATTCAAATCATGTATTTCACTTTAGAAATAAAAATTTGGCCTAATCTCTTACTTTTCATATTGTATTATTAAAAATATATTTTAAATGAAATAAAAATCAACATGGAATTCATCAATTTATAAAATTGTTATAAGAATCAAGATCATGGTGAAATAAATCCCTACCATGTTCAATTCATAGAGATCAAAGATAATTTCATGAGGTAATTCAAGATCAACATAAATAAAACATATATTAATAAGAAGAAATACATTTCTGTGAATTTTTAAGAAAAATGAATTAAAAATGAAGTGAAATCATAGAAAAAGCTACTTGGAATATCAAGAAATTCAACTGAAATTCAACTGAGATGTGTCACCTCTGATGGGGATCACTGAATCAAGAAAAATAGATCTCAATAGAATTCATAAGAGATATTAAATCCCTAATTTCACATCAACCAACAATGAACAAAAAAACACAAGTTCACCATATCCTCTAGGATGAAAAATCGGGAGAATAGTAGAGATCAAAGACTAGGAGGAGAAGAACTTAATAGGAGATTATCACCACTTTGAACTACACTTTGATCCATAAAGAGAGGAGGTTGGGAGATCCAAAATGCCTCTAAAGAGATCCCAAAAAAATCAAAAAGGTCATACTAGGTTCTAAATAAAGAATTTGGAATTAAATAGGGGAGTATTAGGAATTTAAATTCTAGAAAACAATACAATACACCACAGGATCCCATGACCATGGTGCAGAAAGGCTGGAAAGAATCCCATCCCATGGCATAGTGTAAGATACTATGCTGTAGTGGTTGGTCAAAACCGTATCTGTGAAAATGGTTGAATTTGTGCCATAGATCCATAATACTAGGAAGGGACAATGGTGAAGGATGAATCATTGTGCCGTAGAACCCAACCTCTAATAAGAATTTATGTGGAATGCTCCAATCCATACCATAGTGGTGAAAAAAATAGAAGAGGCACAGAAAATGTACATTGAGCCTCACTACACTACATCCATTCATCCACATAGTAGCCCCACTAAAAAAGGTAGAGGCAACAAAATCATTCATGCCACAGTTTCATGTCTTATTCCATATCCACTATCATTCCATGTCATAGCCCTTCTCCTCTATAGTATAATCCCATATATAAAACTATAAAAATATTCTAAAAGTAATAAAAAAACACCCAAACAATAGGTGATAAAAGATATGGGATAAAAATCACCAAAAATATTATAACATGATGTTAAAATAACATTACTTGAAATATGTATAAAATGTTTGAACACATGAGAATTTTTTCACTTTTAGAAACTTTTTATCGTATATAAATTTATTCAGATGAAACTTAAAAGTTTGAAAAATAATTTTCATGAAATTTATAAATAGTATAAAAATGATTATTACAAAATATAGAAGAATTTATAATAAAAGATTTAAAATTTAACTCTCGAAGAAAAAATTATAAAATTTATTTCAAGGAATTTTTTCTAGTCATATATGAATTTATTTTTTGTAAACACTTTATCTTCAAAAACAATTAAGAAAATTTTTTCAAAAAAATTTTGAGAAAAAAAAATTTCTAAAAATTTTTCATGGAAAAGGTTTGTCCAAAAAAATTTAAAGAAAAATTTTGAACAAAAATTTTTAAGGAAAAATTCTTTCCATAAACATTCAGAGAACAATTTTTTCTGATAAATTTTGAAGAAAAAATCTATTCAAAAAAATTATAAGGAAAACATTTTTCCAAAAAAAATTAGGTAAAAACATTTATAAATTTTATGAAAACTAAAAAATTTAAAAAAAATTAAAATTTTCTCCCTTTTGAGGAGTTTATTACTATAAATAGATATGTTAAAAAAAGGTTAATAAATCATCATTTTATACTGACCATTACAGGATTTTGATTAATATATTCAAATTTATCAAAATTTAGTGTTTTTTAATATTATAAATATGTTATTGCATTCCAATAAATTGTAAAATGATATCTCTTTTTTGGTTGTGTTCCCAAACAAAATGGTGTTTTAAATATATGTGCTTAAATAATGAGTGATGTTTTGGGTTTTTACTAAGATCTATAGCACCTGTGTTATCACAAAAAAATTGTATTGTTATTAAAAATCATGAAAAAGTTAGTGGGTGTGTGTTTCATCCACAACACTTAAGAAAAACAACTTCCAACAACTACAAATTCATTAGTGAAAAGTGTTATTGAGTGTTTTTTATTATAATAATAAGAAACTATGTCTTCTCTTAAGAAATGAAAAATTCTAGATATAATTTTTCTATCTATATTATATCCACTAAAGATAGAATCTAAAAAACATTTTTTTTAAAATCATTTATAAAAGAATAAAATATTCCAAGATCTATAGTTCACTTAAGGAAATGAAAGAAATATATAAATATAATTTGGGAATATTTTGAATTATCTTGAAATAAAAAACACAAGAATACAGAAAAAATTAAATCTATCTGAATAGTTGTAATATATAGTAAAATATCAATCATTACTCTAAAATTATTTTGATCAATTTGTTTTCTGGACTCATCATGATCTAAATTTTTTGATGTTTTGAAAGAAGTAATGATAATTTTTATATTTTCATATACAAACATTTTAAGAAAATATTTTATATACTTTTTTGGAGATATAAAAGTTACTTATGGTTTTTGAGAAATTTTAAAACTAAGGAAAAAAGTTATTTCACCCATCATGTTCATTTCAAACTCATATTTCATAATATCTGCAAAGAAAATTCAAAGTGATTTTTGAGTTGATCCAAATATAATACCATCGACATAAATTTAAACATTGATGATTTATTTAAAAACTTTTTTAATAAACATATTTGGATCAGTGGATTATTTAACAAAAAAATTATAATAAATTCTGTTAAAGTCTATCATACCAAGCTCTTGGGGCTTGTTTAACTCCATAGAGGGCCTTAGTAACTTTAAAAAATTATCTGTCGATTTATGTTTTTCAGAACCAGGTCTGTGTTCTAAATAAACTTCCTATGGTGCATATATGTTAATAAAATCACACTTCACATCCATTTCATAAATAGTAAAATTTAATAATGATTCCCGAAACTCGAGAAAAAGGTCTCTCCTTAGTATATTACTTATTATTAATTATAACACCTTGTAATAATTCTTGCATTATTTCTAGAAATTATACGATTTTCATCATGTTAAATTCAGAAAACCCATTTTACTACAATTACATGAAAATATTTAGGATAGTCTACCAAAGTATAATATTTATTCCTCTCAAATTCATTGATTTCATCATGCATTTATTTTATGCAATCTTTATCACCTAAAGTCTCATCAGGATTATTTACATCAAATATTGGTAAAAATTCATAATTTTCACATTAATTTGTTAATGAAATTTTAGTTTTGAAAGGTTAGCCTACATAACCAATGATATTACTAGTGGGATGAATCCTAAGGATTTTATGATTCCTTGGATTTATAAAATATTGTTCTTCAACAACAGGTTGAATTTATTCTAGAGGTGTACTTTCAAAAAATGTTTCTTTAGTTGTTCTCTCTTTAGAATAATTTTCCAACATGGTATGAAAAATATATTTAAAAATCATCTAAATATATAGTTTCAAGTTGTTTAAAAACAAAATAATGAGTTTTATCAAATTTTTCATGCACTATTTCATCAATAGTACTTGTATTTTTATTAAAAGCACTATAATCCTTAATAGTTATAGAATAGCCATGAAATATTCCTTCTTCATATTTTAGATAAATTTTATTTAAATTATATTTAGTACTTAGAATGAATACTTTACATCCAAAGACACTAAATTAATCAATTTTTTACTTTATTCCTGTACACAACTCATAAGCATTTTTATTAATAAAAGGTTTAAGTAAAACATGATTTATAGTATAAGTAGAAATTCTAAATTATTCATCCAAAAAATGTTTCCCAATTGGTTATTCACTCAACATGGTTATTTTAATTTTATAAATATTCCTATTTCTCTATTCAACTACAAAATTTTTTGAGGATTTATAGGAGATAAGTAGTTATGTATAATACATTTTTTACTATAAAATGTTTCAAAATCAGAATTTAAACATTCTCCGACATGATCTCTATAAATAGTTACCAATGATATAATTTTCTTATTTTTAAAATAGGTTAAAAAGTTTTTAAAATATAAAACTACTTCCAACTGTTTATCTATAAAATATACCCTTTATATCTAGTATATTCAATAGTTAATACATATAAAAATTATTTCCACCAATACTTCCAGTTTGTGTTGGATCAAATAAATCCATCTACACTAACAATAAATCATTAGAAGATGATACTTATCTAATAGATTTAAACATTTACTTATTTTTATTTCAAAATTGACATGGATCACATAGTTTAAAAGAGTTAAACAAAAGCTCTGATAAATCTATAAAAAGTCCTTTCTATGAATGTTTGGCTAAAGTTATAACATTACAGTTCCCTAACCTTCTATGTCATAACCAAGATTGATCTTGCAATACACTAAATAAATATAGATCTTAGCTTATAAGTTCTTATAAGTTTATTGTGTATACATTCTCATACTTATCAATAAAAATAATAAATTTACCTTCTGAATATTGAAAAATACATTCATCATTCATGAAGTTCATAAGATATCCTTGATCTCATAATTGAATTATGTTGATAAGGTTGTTCTTAACTCTTATAAAAAAAATTTGGAATTAAATATTTTCCAAGAAGAAAAAAAATCACATATTCCATATATATCTCCTTGATAATTATTAATAAAAGTGAATTTACCTCCCTTCATCTTGTTAATATTATGAAAGAATTTCTTATTTTTAATCATATGTCAGGAACATCCATTATCTATATAGTAAATATTATTGTTTTTTGGTACTCATCTTATTTTATTTAAAAGAAAAAAGTTATTATTTTTGCACCCGAACTTGATTGGATCTAGTATTATTTAAAAAAAATTAAATCCACATCTTTACAACTCTTGTATGTTGAAAAGCTGCCAATTATTTAGAAATTTAATATTTTTGAAAATAAAAGGATTCACTTTGTTTAAAAAAAAACTTCCAATCACCAACTCTCTAATATTTTTTGTATAAAAAGGAACACTTTTAGGAAAAAATTAGTTTTTTAAAAAAGTGTTTTAGAAGTTATAAAAAGAATACCATAATTATTTATTGTAGGTTTCATCAATCTATACTTGATATCAAAATTTTCTTTTCCATAAGTAAACTTTTTTAGTTCTTTTTTCAGACTAAATATTTCTGAATTTAGTTTCACAATAAAATTGTTATTATCATCAGTTGAAGTATAATTATATTTATTTTATAACTATTTAGTAAGATCTAAAATCTATATAGAAAGTTTTAAAATTACTGTATTTTTTTTGGAAATTTTTATCTTTGATTTTCCTCGTTTTTTGGAAACTTTATTATTATTATTTTGTAACAAAGTTTCATATATAAATACATCATAAAAGATTGGAAAAGTATAATCATAATCAAATATAATTTATTTTTCTTAATCAGAAGGATTAAACCATTCATCATCTAAATCTGGATAATTATCATTTAAAGTTTAACTAGTAAAGGATTCAGTAGATACCTTATCCATGAAGTAATTATTGTAATTTGGAATATTTTCATAGAAACCCATGAATTTTTTATCATCACTTCTATTATCTGAATAATTCTCAAAAGAACTATATTTTATACATTCACTCTAAGTGTTATAAGATTTCAAGTTATTATTCAATTTCTTCTTATAGAACTTTATTGAACTTTTTTCCTTTTTGTCCTTATTTTTCAATCTAGGAGAATTTGGTTTCATACATTCATAACATATCAGTTTTGAAGTTTCTTTCTTGTCACTTATTTATTTAGGATTATTCTTGTAATTGTATTGAAAATCCTTTTCCCATTTATCTTATTCATTATTTTAGAAATATTAGAAATTTCATTTTCAATTTTTTAGATGAACTATTTTCTATCTCAACCTTTACTTTATTATTATTATAATATTTTATTACTTTTTCAGATGATCTACATTTATTCATTGCTATAGATTTAGAGGAAAAATCAATCCCATTTTTATTATTCTCTTTCTCAGTATCTCTTTTTAGTGTATCCTCATACTACATGACAGTTTCAATAAGATCATCTAGACTCTAATTATTCATATGTTTAGTGTCATCAATTGGTTTTCATTTTTATTCCCATTCATTTGGAATGATATTAATGATTTTATCAACTAGATTCCCATTAGTCATTTCATTATATCCATGAGATTGTAGACTATTAACAATGGTAAAAAAAATATTTGATGCATCTATGGAATAGATTCTCTTGGTACAAAATAAATAACTTTGTAATATGCATGAAACATAGCTCTTCTAGTATCAATAAATTTAGTAGTTCCAAATGAGTAACTTCCAGTTTCTTCTATATATTATTTTTATTTTCACAAAACAAAATTTGGAAGAAGATATTTATTTTCATAGCACTACTAGAAATAAGATCTATACCAATGGATTTGGGAAAACCGTTGGTATAGTTCACTTATATGGACTTATACCAACGGTTTGGCCAAAACTATTGGTATAAGTCACTAATTTATACCAACGGTTTGGGGAAACTGTTGGTATAGGTCACTTATATGGACCTATGCCAACTTTTTTGGCCAAACCGTTGGTATAGGTCCATAATAGAGACCCTATACCAACGGATTTCCCCAAACCATTGGTATAGGTCCCAAAATCAAAGAATCTATACCAATGGTTCTTAAAACAGTTGGTATAGGTCTATACCAACGGTTTTGAGAACCGTTGGTATAGGTCTATACCAACGGTTTTGAGAACCGTTGGTATAGTTACATGTATTTTTTATGGAATTCTCTTACAGAGAACATTAAATAAATCAAAAATTAAAAAATTTATGATAATACATATATATATTTATGAAATTATGTTCAGAAAAGTCAAGTTAGGTTAGTGGTTAGGTCGTTCAATCATAAACAACAGGTTCTGGGATAAAAACCCACAGAATGCTTCTTTTTTGAAATACATATACCAACGGTTTTATGGAACCATTGGTATAGATTTTCCATATTAATTATACTAACGGTTTTGAAAACCGTTGGTATAGACCTATCCCCACAGCCTACTTGGCCACGGTTCTCCAAACTGTTGGTATAAGATATACTAATGGTTTGGAGGCCTATACCAATAGTTTCAAACCGTTGGTATAGGGTATTTTTCTACTAGTTTAGAATATAGAAAAGTATTTCTAACTTGATTCTTCATTTTATATTAGTCTTTCTCATCTTTTGTAAAAATATTAATTTGTTTGTACAAAATTTGATAATTTATGGTCAGTATGAAAAAACTGTCAAATCAATTATTTATCAAAACAATCTTTATGGGATATCTGTAGTATTCATAATCAACAACATAAAATATTGGTGGTCTTCTAGGATTTAGATTATCTAATGTCTCAAAGGAAAAACCAAACATCTTAGAAAACAAAAAATACTCTTTTTTACAAAATCATTTTAGGGTAAACAATTTATAAAAGTAGAAACCTGATCTAATACCAAATGTAGGATTGAAATAGTAAGTGTTTTTCTATAAGAAGGGGTGAATTATATTTTATAAAATAAAACATTCAAATTTCCCAACCTCTTATAATAAAGTAATCAAATACAGAAAAATAATAATATAATTTATAATCAGAGTTTAAAAAATTTTAAAAAATCAATATGAACTTTCCATAAAACATGAACAATGGAAAATATGTAAATATTTTAGTTAATAAGAATAAAAATATATAAACAAATTTATAAAGGGTGTAAAAAAACATACAAATACTTTCTTATGAAATTTACCACACTTTAAACTTCATTATTAAGGAATAATTTAACTAGAATTAAGGTAAACACAACATTAACTTATTGTAGGATTTTCCTTCCTAAACCTTAAAAGCCCTCGATACAAATATTTGAAAAAATATTTGTTTCGCTATCCCTAATAAACCTCAATTAGAAGATTATAAAACCTATATCTCTCAAAACTATAAGATCCCTCAATCACACCATATTGTACACAGTAATTATAATCACAAAAGTTATTAAGGAATTTATAAAAAGTACTCACACATATGGCTTAAGAAAAAGACTCACTAAATGATTGAAATGAATCACTCTAAAAGTAACAAGATGTTACTAAAATTTTCAAATAAAATTTATATTTTTAATGATGTAAAATCTTATAAAATATTGGGTTTCAAAATATTCCTCATCCTCGAATTCATCTTATATTTATAAGAACTTCTCTAACATCCATATTTCATATTCTTCAGAGTTGGTTGTAGAAAAATATGATTAACTATATCTTTTCTTGATAGGTTGTGTATATTGTATTTTTTTATATTTATCTTGATGTAGCACCATTAAAACGATTTCAGATTCTATCATGTATAATGAGGAATGTTCATCTGCTGGAATGTGTGAATTTCATTTGTTTGGTAGGTTTTGGAATTTTTTTCTGGTAGACATGTATGCCTTCATCTGATGAAGTTTTCCAATTATACTTGGTAAAACTTCGTTCTATAGACTATGTTATAGTTTTTATTCTAGAATTTATAAACCTCTATCTGGTGAACTTTATATCCATATAACTAATTTAAAAAGTGCATATTAATCTAGTTAAGGAAGTTCTATATGATTGTGAAGATAATTATACATTTGGTAAAATAGATTTCCTATAATTAATTGGGAATTATAAAAGTTAGAATAGTATAAACTTTTAATGAAATGGTTTGTGATTTTAAAAAGTGAGGTCAGAAAGTACTGAAATTTTTTATTTTGACTCAACACTTCAAGAAAACTTTCATTCCCATAAAGCATGTTTCATAGTTTTCTTTCCACAATTATGATAATTTGGTAATTACACCCTTCCATTATCCCCCTTTTCAGTATTTATTTTTGCAGAGTGCTCGGCTTCCTAATTATTTCCTTTTTTTCAGTAAAACATAAGACTTGGATAATTTCTTCTCTTTCTTGATGGAACATGATATTATATCCTCGTATCCTAAAAATTTCTCAAAGACTAATTCCCTTAAAAGTTTTTTCTTTATCCAATAAAATAAATGATCAGTCTTACTCCTTGGGTTATATATATAATTCACATCCTGATATTTAAACCGTATAAAGTTGGTTTCATATTCGGTAACATGTTCCCCTTCCTTTTTTATTAAATTGAGGAATTGACAATCCATATTGGATCATTTCTCATGAGAAAAGTATTTTTCAAATAATATCTCCTTGAAATTCTTTCACTGCATACTATTCATTTCCTCTTACTTCTCCATGTTCTCGATCAATGACCACTGTAGATTAGCGTCTCCTTTAAGATGATAAACTACCATGATAAATTTATCTCTTTCACCACTTTCTAAAGATATAAATATCTTATATAGGGACTTCATTCATTTCTTATCTACTAATGGATTTTTAGTCCCATTGAATGATGGAGTTTGTTTTCATATGAAGTGGTCCAAGATTATTACACCATGTTGGGGATTATGAGGTTAGTTATATTATCATGGTGATTGGTCATAACCTGAGTAAACTACCCCAATAAGGTTTTTAATTGTTCATCTCTAGCTCTATCTCTGGATTCACTATCGTACCTAGGAGGGAAATCCATGCGTAGATTACATGCACTAATATAGTTTTCATTCCTTCTTCTAAGAACCATTTCTAAATAATGAAATATAGTAAATTAGATCATAACATTATTAATTTTAAATAATAATATATAATTATAAATCTGGTGTAGCACTTAACATAAATCGAAAATTTATTCATAGATAATATCAGAATTATAAGCTTAGTATCTTTGGGAATGTTTTCAAATTATAAAAAATTAAAATAATTTAATTTTTTTTGTAAAAATAATGTGAATTAACCAAATCATATCTCTTGGGAGTGTCTATCTATGAGTTAGGTCTTATTCCCACTCAACATTCATTGATAAAGATCATGTTAATACATAATCTAACCATTTTAGAGTTTTTATCCCCAGTTGCATTTGTGCCATAGCTGCATCCACTTACCAATATCTAGATAGCGATGTATTTTCTAATAAAACCACAAAATCTCCACTTTACCAAAACATTATGATGTTATCCTATACTTATACTTATACTTAGATTCTGTCACATGGTTATGTTATCAAATATATTCTTTCTTAACTCGAGTTTACAAGGATTATTCTAAAATTCCTTTGATACCAAATATAACACCCTAACTCTAATAACCCTAAACCGATAGTTATTTTATTAAATTTTCACAAGATTCAAGGTATCACATCCTAAAGGATTGAATAGTTTATTAGTCTTGGAGGACTAGATACATAGATGATTCTCAAATTACACATGAAAACATGAAATAAAACCTAAAATTCTTATGAGAAATTTATTATTTATTTTATTAGATCCCTAAAATAAATCATATATCCCTTATTTGTATCATATTTAAAGGAAGACAGAATAAATGGTGAGCTCATATGCTTAGTAAGTGAAATCGTACAATAGAATCTATCATAGAATAAATAAATCATGAAGAAAAGAGATAAATAATAATAAAATATGTTATATAACTAATATCATAAAAGGGAAATATATCCATTTATGACATAATAAGATAAATACACACATGAATAGGTATAAATAGTTCCATAATGATATAATTCATAATGTCTTACATCATAATATTTCCATCAACATCTCATGCCAAGAAGTCATACATAAATGCGTAATTCATAAGCCAAATACCCAAAAAAGGTTTATCTCATGAGACCTATAGATGCATCAAGGGACTATAATGAGCCCCCCACATCACTTACTAAGTACAATACATTCATCATGTGGAATAAATCAATAAAAATTCCATACATAATGACATAAACATTCGTATTGAAAAATTAACATATAAAATGTTAATATTTTCCTTAGTCAAAAACTATAGAAACATGATCATAATCCATCCAGAGTAATATGGTGGACGGTATTGTTGTATTATATCCACAATAAGTCATAATATTCACTAAAGTATATGGTAATAAATTAAAATACTTTTAAAATATCAATGGATCATTTCATGAGGAAAATACCCTCGTCATTTTGAAATCACCTATTTAAAGTCTAAAAATTTATAGAATATTAAGAAAAATATTTTATTTAAAAATATGCACAGAATAATTTAAATAAATATTCAAAAAAAAGAATATTAATAACTTCAAAAAAAATTGTTTGTGAAGTAAATGTTAAAATAAATATTTGGTTTACACATTTGGTAAAAAGTACCTCACTTAAAAATGACAGGAAGGTTCATTTTAAATATTTCTATAAAAATTAAAACATGGATAAAAATGAATTTAATTAATCATTCTAGATGATTAAAAAAATTATTGAAATTTTTTTAAAGAAAATATGGATATGGTAGAAAATGATTCCCGATCGAATAGAAAAAAAAAGTCAGTTTTCCCTAAAAAATCGGAATTTTGAGCACATAGAAAAAGGAAAATGAAATTAAAACACATAATTTATAGAAATAAACAGGTTATAATAAAATATATGGGGTTTAAAATAGAAATATAATATAATTCCTCAAACATAAACAATCATAAATAAGGATGAGATTGTGAAATAAACTCTTACCTCAGGTCTGACTTGCTTTATAAGTGCTTCTAAGCTACTATAAAGTAAATTAAAATGTATTTTAATTCTATAATATAACCATATAAATACATATAATATGATATATTATCCATTTATAACATTTCAAAAACTTTTTATTAATAATTCTTTATTAAAATCATCGTTCTAAGTGTTAACTTTTTCGTTTTTTATATAAGTTTTGGTTCTATAGTTTTAGTCCTTCTATCTTTATAATGGTTTCACAATATTAAAAACCTTAATAATTTTATAATTATCATATTAATTCATTATATAAACTTTTATAATCATTCATATAAAGTGTTTATGAAAAATGAATATATCACTCCGTGGAGATGGTAGTCCACACATACAGTCGAGCAATGTTATCATTTACCAATGGATTGGATGGTAAGAAGGTAGATAAGATATTATAATTATATAAGAATGATATTAAACAAATATCATATATAAAATTTAAATAAATAACAAAAACAACCTATGAAATATGGTGATGGAAAATGGATCTTATCTCTATGTTGAGGTGGTGGCCCACACGTACGCGTGAGCGATACTTTCACTTCACATCTGATGGAAAGGATGGGGGAAATTGTTTTCCAATAATAATAATAAAATATTTGTATATTTATGATCTTATATTCATTAGTTTAGGATTGAAACAATATATTTATAGGAATTATAATATAGAATAAACTTTGAAAGGGTCGATAAATATGATTACCTCTTCTTTGAGAGACCTCCTTTGGCTTACACCATAATACTTTTTAGGATGACCTTGGGAGAATAAAATAATCTCAATAACTAATGGAATTAGTCTTTTAATATTTTTTTAGGTTTTGGATATTATAGAGTGCTCAAATTTTGTGAATCAAGGTGGATGAGAGGTTCAATTTTATAAGTGAGGGGAGGGACACACATGGAATTACTTAAAAAAATTAAATAATATAAAGTAATTTTTCTATGAAATTGGAACAAAATGGTTATTAATTCAAATTTAAGATAATATAATTTCTAAATATATTTAATAAATAATATTTATACAATTTTAAGTGTCATTTTTACCCTTATCTCTTAGTTTACCCCCCCCCCCCATCAGTAAACCTTCTTTAACCATTACCTAAGTAATAAATTTTTACAGAGGTTACTATTAATAATAACCAAAAATTAAGTTCAAATTGTTACCTAATATTAATTATATATATTAAAAATATTTAAAGAATTTTTTAATATTGAATTTTTCAAATTATCATAAATTAATTTTAATATAAGTGTGAAAAATGCAACAAAACCATTTTTAGAAAAATATTTTTTATGAATAAAAATTATTTTATAACAAAATGAAGTATAATTGTAACACCCTAGGTTTAATTATGTTTATATTTTATTTTATTTTATCTTATTATGGAGCAGGATTGAACTCTAGTGGTTATCGGACCAAAACATTTTAGTCTTTGGAGAGATTTAAAAATCTAATTTTTATTTTATTTTTATTTTTATTTCATTTTTTTTCTTTTTTTTTCTTATTTATTATTTCATTGTTTTATTATTTTCCCCTCTTGTTCTTCCTCTCGGTGCATCACGCGAAGCAGATCCCCTCCCCCTCCTTGGTTGCATGCCTCCCTCCCTCTCAGCCTCCTCTTCACTCGATGAAACTTCCCGGTTTCTACACAAATCGTGTTCGGTTCTTCGAGGTAATTCTGTCTTATCTCATATCCTTATTCTATTTAGTCATATTTCTCCTCATCATCACCCGGTTTCATTCAGCTAAACCCTATATCTCTGGTTAATACAATTTTATTGTGGTTTCTTTCGTTGATAAGGTATGCGGGAGGTCTCTCAAGTTGACTTTGTGCATATTTCGGCATCTGCCGCCTAAGGCGAAGTGAATCGACTCATCTCGGCTCATCGACACCCCTTGGGGTAAGGATTTTATTCTTTTATTATGTTTTTCACCTTCCATTTGGGTTCCTTTGATGTTTTATGGTTCCTATAATTGATTTATAATGTTGGTGGCTCCTTGAAGTGTTGCGCTCACATGTATAGGTACGTGTGTATACATATATATATACTTTCCTTGCACATTTTCCCTCATGATGTAGGGAAAATTTATAATGGATTAAGTTTGTATATATATATAATAATATTTATTGTGTGCGCAGGTGTGGGGCGGTCTTTGTCAAGGGTTTCAAGTGCTGAAGTGCTCTGGATAGGTCTTCTCCTCCTTGGGCTAGGTGTCTATGCACTTTGTTTCCTATGGAATTATGATATGCTTGTGAATTATTTCCCTTTTATGTAATTATAAATATATTTGGTAGTCTTGTGTTTATTTGAACCCATTTTATTATTCCTTGGCCTTTTCATAAATGGTTGGTTTCGTGAGTCCTCATTTTATGGTTTAATTTGGAATATTTAATTGTGCTAGGATTTTCATGAAATGCATTTGGGTCCTTTTAATGGTTTTAAATTGGGGCAATGGGTATTGGCCTGGTTTAGTTTTCATTGGGTGAAAATGAAGTCTTAAAAAGGAATTTAGTTTTAAATTGAGGTGCGACCTCAAATGATTTCAAATGGGGTTTTCACTTTTATTTGAAATGGTGGATTGATTTTCACAATGCAACTTGGTTTTGAAATGGGGTTTTATTCCTTATTTATGTTTGATAAAAATTCCAATAAATGTTTTCATTGTGAAATTAACTTGAGTATTGGACTTTAGGACAAATGGTTTTAAGTGTGGGTTGTATTTGTGTTCGATGGGTTTCCTTAATTTAAAAAGGATGTTTGGTTTTATAAAATGGAAATGGAGTTTCCCTTGATTTATGTGGATATGATTGAATATGATTATTCCTTCCTTTGGAATTGTATTTGAAATTTCATATTGTTTAGAAATGTATTTTCAAATGTTTATGAAATGGGTGAAGGTTAGGTTGTAACTTGTGATGTGATATTGGTTTTCCCTTATTGAACACTATTGTTGTATATGAGGTTTATGTTGTTTATGTGATTTATTCTTGTGTTATTAATCTCTTATTATTGTGATTTTAGGTGGATTTTATTTATTAAATTATATAATGATTTATTAATTAATTAATCGAAACCCTAGGTTAGGGTTTGATTTGGGTTTTGTGATTTCTTGTGGTTTAGGGTTGTGTGCATGGTCCCCAGGGACCTATTCTTGTGGACTCCGTCAACCTCCATTGAAGGCGAGGCAGTTCGGGATATTTTGGTTCACCACCACCATTCGAGGTATGGACTTTTATGTAGTTGTTTGGTTTCACACTTGATTTATGGTGTTATTTTGATGTTTTAAGGTTCATTATAATTTGTGTGTAGTGTGATGGACTATTCCGAGGGGTTTCAAGTAGTTAGTCCAAGGGAGACTCGCCTGCGGGTGCATAGGTAAGTAATTATATACATATAGGCTCCCCTTTTACGTGTATATTCATCCATGGAATTGAATATACATGTATTCCTCTAGGTGTTCCCATTTTTATATATAAAAATGCATACGTAGGTGAGTGGAGACTGGTATATGCTAAGCATACCTATAAGGATCCCCTCGAAGATGTTCATGGGCCATGAGAATATGTGCATAGGGGATAGGTGTCCTTACATGTATGAAATGGCACATATTCTTAGTGGGGGAGCATTATATGTTTATTAGAAACCACCAAGATTCGAAGTGGATGGCTTGGTTACACTTGAGGTAGGTTTCCTATGCCCTGATCTTTATTTAGAATTTTCATTACTACTTAGTGTTCTTTTGAAAGTGTGTTTTCTCATTTTATATGAATTACATATGCTATATATATATATATATATATATGTATATATAAATGGTTTTGGTTCTTGAAAAGTGTTTTTTTTATATTTTTTGAATCTAAAATGGTTATTTCCAAAGACATGTGGCCTTTCAGCCGATTTTGTTTTAAAAGGGTAATGACCTGTTTGATTTCCAAATATTTCTAGAGTGATTTCCAAAATGGGTTTTGGGTGAACATGTTTTATAAAGTAAATTATTTCTTGTAGAGTAATGTGGCATGTTTGTCACCTTGAAAATGATTTGTGAATGTGAAAAAACCCCTCTTAAGGCATTCCCCGTTATTTTAGAAACAGGATGTGTATGTTAAATGTGTGATTTGTGATATTTTTCTAATGAATAGGCTTATGCAATGTTGTGTGACATAAAAAGGGGAATTCACTTAAGGGGGAGAATAGTGGTGAGAGGTTGAGTGGGTTTTGGATAAAGAAATTGTTATGTTCATTCATGTTCTTTTGATAAAACCTCACCAACATTTGAAAAATAGTACATTGGTAACCCTAGGTATCTAGGTGGTCGGACTAGAACTAGTGCACTAGTGATCCTAATTGGTATCGTACCTGTTTCACTTAGAAAGTTTGACACTTACAACAATAACTAAACTATTATGATAATGTTGGGGACCACTTTTTTATGGGTGTATTCCCTACTAGTGGCTTTTTCATGAGAACGGATAATTATTATAGTTACTTTTCACCGAGATGCGAGGTTCTAGGGTCACACTTGTGCTAGTTACCTATAGGGATTTCCCATGGTGATCATTTGTGACATGTTGTTTTTATGTGAGTTTTCATTTTAGTTGTTTCTCACTTGATTTCTCATTTGTAAAAAATCACATCTTAATCTAAGTTGGTTTCCTTTTATTTTGGAATTTTAATGCATTTTTGGATCCTATTTTGACAATGTAGTGGAATAGAAATATTTTTCCTGAAAATGTAAAGTTTTTACTTGATTTTTAAACGAATGAAAACATTATTTTAATATGTATTATTTTAAAACTAGTAATATTGGGTTTCTTTTTAATGTCGAGGGCATAGGGTGTTGTTATTCCTTGTCTTTCCTATTAAGCATCATGGTGCTCACGCCTACTTTACTATTCAGTTTCAGGTTCTAGTATTGGATCACTCTTGGGTGAGCATGTTTTTATGTTTAGTGGTGACTCATGGGGTCACTTGGAGGTATGCCTAGCTAGTTAACTTTATTTTATTTTTCCGTTGTTAGTGTTTACCTATTTTATTGGTTTATTTATGTTTATATGTATTTTATTATTTGGGATAAATCATTCTCAACAACGTGTTTTGATGCCCAGCACGAGTTGTCAGCCTCTGATGATTGGGAATGCCCTTTGGGCCATGCCGTAGACCGACTCAAGTGACTAGTTCAAGGTCAACCTAGGTTAGTTAGTGAAAAAATGGTATCGTAAGAGGTTCCAAATGGGACCTAGGTTTGGTGTAGTACATTTTATTTGGGGATGTTTGGGTAGAAGGGATATTAAGTTATCGGAGCTTGAGAGGTAAGGGTAGGGAGATTCTAGCTAGCTCTTTCTTGTCCCGAGCCTCAATATACTGAGGATAGTTGGGTTTCGAATCATTAGTTCAAGTTGTTCTAGGATGTTTTGATAGTTTTCATGTGATTGATGTTTTTATCCCCTTTTATTATGTGTGTGATATTGGGGGGTCAGTCTTGGTCTCGGGTTAGGAAGGGAGGAAAACTTTTGCTACGTGGTTGGCACACATGTCCTGGGAAACCATGCATTCAGTTCTGCCTCTTATGTGTAGTGTATAGCTGAGTTCGCTTGCGGTCTTCCAACCATGGGGAAAATGCATGC
Organism: Viscum album; assembly: GCA_963277665.1. Lineage (NCBI taxonomy): Eukaryota > Viridiplantae > Streptophyta > Magnoliopsida > Santalales > Viscaceae > Viscum > Viscum album. Next base: position 670,319,850 of record OY728167.1, read on the forward strand.
ATAACACTATTCTCTTTCCAGTTGGCCTATTTTAGACTCCTCTTGATTTTTTATTTCTCCAAGAGTGGTTTTCAATTATTGGTTTCATATTGGGAAGTGTTTTTCAATATGGTTCTTGTGATTATTATGTGTGTTTTGGTGTAGTGCTTGTGTGTGCGTGGTTTTGAAAGATTTGAATGAGAAATCAAAATGGGTTTTGAGGAAAAACATTATTTTAAAATTTATTTTATGAAAAATTAGGAAGGGTGAATTTTATTTGTTTCATGATATAATTTATAAAAATGTTTTCCTTCTTGTGAAATGGTTTTTTTAGAGGAAAGTGAGTTTTCAATGGGAATTATTGGGTTCTTGGTTTTCAAAATGAATTGAAATTTTGGATGAGTTTTGGTGCGTATTTTTTGTTGGGAAACTAGTGGGTTCCAAAAAGGTTGTTTGGTTTCAAAGTTGGATGTTTTGTTTTTGAAAAATACCTTGGTAGAGGGTGGTTTTTTTGAAATTTCGTTGGTCAAAGAAATGTTTTCAATGGAAAATTTCTTTTGGTAAAGATTTTTTGTGCCTATTTTGAGGGATTTTTGTGCACATTGTTTTGTATTGAAGTTTTTTTTGATTATTTTATTTATAAGTAATCATTTTTTTGTGTTAAGAGGCATATATTGTTGAGGTCCGTGTCTAGTGTCATTTTTCTGTCCCCTTGAAGGGATGAAGGAGTTACTTCGGATACAATTATTATCCTTACACCAAGTGGGGTAGTGTATGTGAAACCATCTTTAGAAGATTGGTTCAGATTTGTCTTGTTGACTGGAGTCTTGTTTTATGAGGTTAGTTTCTTTGGGAATCCCTTCTTTTATTGGTTGTGATCTCAGTTTTGGATCTTGGGCTATTGTTGTCTAGATATGGTGGATTTTGCATCATTTTTCCTTTGATCTATTTAGGTGATCGTTTCTTTAGTCAATAGAGAGGTATGGGGTGTAAAACCGGTTACCTAGGGTGTTTAATATACTAGCTGAGTTTGGTATACTAGTCATCAGTTGACTGTGGCCATTTGGGATGCACCGTGTGGGGTGATCCACATTTTGAACCCTAGGTTATCCGTATGGTTTGTGACCCAATGTGATATCTCTTGTCACCTTTTGAGGCTTTGTGGTGGTACTATTATCCTCTAGTGTGGAAGTGATGTTGTTTTAGAGTGTTCCTCTCATGGATGTTTATTTGTTTTAGGATATGTATTTTGGTAGTTCTTTTTTACCTCCATTCTAGAGGGACTCTAAATGTTGAGTAGACCATGTCAGAGGTTCATGTGGGAGGTAAGTTTACTTGTTGAGGTTCTTGTTCCAGTAATACTTTGAGACATGGATGCTTTATAGTTAATTGGAACAATAATTTTGAGGTTTTTGATTGTTTCCTTTGAGGTTAAGTTGTGCAAAGTGTTTCTTTCAGGAAAGTCCTCTCTGAACCTTTTGTTTCCTCTCTCTATTCCTTATATCGGGAATTTCTTGGAACAGAAAGTGGAATGGTGGGGAGATTTTAACACCCCATGTGACATGATGTTTTTATTTTAATTTATTTTATTTTATTATGAAGACAGATTGAACTCTGGTAGTTATCAGACCAAAAAATTTAAGTCTTTGGAGATTTTTAAAAATAAAATTTTTATTTTTATTTTCTTTTTCTTTTATTTTTTTTCTTTTTGTTCTTATTTATTTTTTCCTAATATTTTTTTCCTTTCCCCTCTTGTTATTACTCCTAGTGAATCTTGTGAAGCATCTTCCCTCCCCCTCCTTAGTCGTGCTCCTCCCGCCCTCTCGGTCTTCTCTTCGCTCGACGAAACTTCCCAATTTCTACACATATCATGTTTGGTTCTTCGAGGTAAGTCTTTCTACCCTCACATCCTTCTTCGCTTTGGTCGGTTTTCCCCTCATCGTCACTCGATGTTTTCATCTAAACCCTGTATCTCAGGTTAATCAATTTTTTTTTTGTTTATTTCATCGATAAGGTATGTGGGAGGCCTCTTGAGTTAGCTTTGTGCATATTCTGGCATCTTCCGCCGAAGGTGTAGCAAATTGACTCATCTCGGCTCATCGACGCAACTTGGGTTAAGGATTGTTTTACGCTGTTGTGTTTCCCACCTTCCATTTGGGTTCCTTTGATGTGTCTGGGTTCTTATAATTGTTGTAGAATCTTGGTGGATCCTTGAAGTGTTGCGCTCACATGTATAGGTATGTGTGTATATATGTGTGTATATATATATATATACCATCCTTACACATTTTACCTCATGAAGTGGGTAAAATGTATAGTGGATTAAGGGTATATATATATATATATAATGCATGTGCGCGCAAGTGTAGGGCGGTCTTCATCAAGGGTTTCAAGTGCTGAAGTGCCCTAGCTAGGTCTTCTCCTCCTTGGGGTATGTGTCTATACACTTTGTTTCTTATAGAATTATAATATGCTTGTGCTTTATTTCCCATTGATACAAGTTTAAATATATTTTATAGCCATGTGTTGATTTCAACCCATTTTATTATTCCTTGGCCTTGGCATAAATGGTTAGTTTTTTTAGTCCTTGTTTTAGGATTTAATTTGGAATATTTAATTGTGCTATGATTTCCATGAAGTGCATTTGGGTCCTTTTAATGATTTTAAAGTGGGGAAATGGGTCTTGGACTGATTTGGTTTTCATTGGGTGAAAATGAAGTCTTAAAAATGGAATTTAGTTTTAAATTGAGGTGCGGCCTCAAATGATTTCAAATGGGGTTTTCACTTTTATTCGAAATGTTGGATTTCTATGAACAATGGAACTTGTTTTTGAAATGGGGTTTTATGCATTATTTATGTTTCATAAAAATTCCAATAAATTTTTTCATTGTGAAATGCACTTGATTATTGGACTTTAGGACAAATGGGTTTTAGCGTGGGTTGCCTTTGTGTTTGATAGGTTCCTTAATTTAAAAAGGGTGTTTGGTTTTATAAAATGGAAATGGAGTTTCCCTTGATTTATGTAGGTATGCTTGAATATTCTTATTCCTTTCATTGTGATTTTGTTTGAAATTTCAAATTGTTTAGAAATGGATTTTCAATTTTTTCTGAAATGAGTGATGGCCCAGTTGGAACTTGTGATGTGATATTGGTTTTCCCTTATTGAACCCTCTTATGGTATATGAGGTTTATGTTGTTTATGTGATCGATGATTCTTCTATTTATCTCTTGTTATTGTGCTTTTGGGTACCTTTGATTTATTAAATGATATAATGGTTTATTAATTAATTAATTGAAACCCTATGTTAGGGTTTGATTTGGATTTTTTGATTTCTTATGGTTTAGGGTTGTGTGAATGGTCCCTCGGGACATATTCTTGTGGACTCTGTCAACCGCCGTCGAAGGTGAGGTGGTTTGGGATATTTTAGTTTGTCAACGACATCCGAGACATGTACTTTTATTCCACTGGTTGGTTTCACACTTGATTTATGGTGTTTTTTTTTGATGTTTTAAGGTTCATTCAAATTTTTTTCTAGTGCGATGGACTGTACCAAGTGGTTTCGATTCGTTGGTACAATATAGACTCGCCTATGTGTGCATAGGTAAGTAAATATATACATTTAGGATCCCCCATTACATGTATATTCATCCATGGAATTGAATATACATGTATGAGGCTAGGTGTACCTATGGGTATTTATAAAAATGCATATGCAGGTGAGTGGAAACTGGTATATGCATATAATCATACCTGTTAGGATCCCCTTACAGATGTTCAAGGGCCATGTGAATATGTGCATAGGGGATAGGTGTCATTGCATGTATTAAAAGGATCGTATGTTAGTGGGGGATTTGTAGCTTTTAGTTATAAAGCACCAAGAGTTGAATTCGATAGCTTGGTTCCACTTGAGGTATGTTCCCAATGCCCTGATCTTTATTTGGAATTTCCATTATTGCTTAGTGTTATTTTGAAAGTGTGTTTTCTTCTTTTATATGAATTACATATTCAATATATATATATATATATATTTTTGGTTCTTGAAAAGTTTTTTTAGATGTTTTGAATGTGAAATGGGTATTTCCAAAGACATGTGTCCTTTCAGTCGATTTTATTTTAAAAGGGTAATGACTTGTTTGATTTCCAAAGAGTTCTAGAGTGATTTAGAAAATGGGTTTTGGGTGAACATGTTTTATAGAGAAAATTCTTTCTTGTAGAGTAATTAATCATGTTTGGAACCTTGAAAATGATTTTTGAATATGAAAAACCCCTCTTAAGGAATGCCCCATTTTTTTAGAAACATGATGTGTATGTTAAATGTGTGATTTTTGATATGTGTCTAATGAAGAGGCCTATGCGATTTTCTGTGACATAAAAAGGGGAATGCACTTAAGGAGGGAGAATGATGCTGAGAGGTTTGATGGGTTTTGAATAAAGAAATTGTTATGTTGATTTATGTTCTTTTGATAAAACCTCACCACTATTTGAAATAGAGCACATTAGTATCCCTGGGTGTCTAGGTGGGTGGACTAGAACTAGTGCGCTAGTGATCCAGAGTGGTATCGTCCCTGTTTCACTTAGCAAGTTTGACGCTTACAACACTAAATAAACTATTATGATGATTTTAGGGATCACTAGGTTATGGGTATGTTCCCTAATAGTGGCTTGTGGACCAAAATAGATAATTTTTATGGTTACTTTTCACCGAGATGCAAGGTTTTAGGGTCCCACTTGTGCTAGTTACCTATAGGTATTTCCCATGGTGCTTGTTCTTGAAATGTTGTTTTTTATGTGAGTTTTCATTTCAGTTGTTTCTTACTTGATGTCTCATTTTTAAAAAAATCACATCTTAATATAAGTTTTTTTCCTTTCATTTTGGAATGTTAATGCATTCTTAGATCCAATTTTGATAATATAGTGGAATAGAAATGTTTTTCTTGAAATTGTAAACTTTTTACTTGATTTTTAAAAGAATGAAGAAATTATTTTAAAATGTCTTATTTTCAAACTAGTATGATTGGGTTTCTTTTTTAAGGAAGGGGCATATGTTGCTATTATTCTTTGGCTCTCCCACTAAGCATCTCAGTGCTCATGCCTAATTTACTTTTTAGATTCAGGTTATAGTCTTGGATCGCTCTTGGGAGAGCATGGTTTTATGTTTAGTGGTGACCCATTGGGTCACTTGGAGGTATGTCTAACTGGTTAACTTTATTTTATTTTTCCTTTGTTATTGTTTACCTGTTTTTCTAGTTTATTTCTGTTTATTTGTCTTTTATTCTCTGGTCTAAATCACTCCTAACTGCTTGTTTTGATTCCTGGAACTAGTTTCCAGCCCGTGGGGATCGAGAACGCCCTTCGAGTCATGCCCCAAACCGGATCGGGTGGAATGTTCAAGGTCGACCCAGGTTGGTTCATGACAATAATGATGATTCTAATGGAATTAAATGAATTTTTTAAATAAAATTAGACTTATTTATATTTCAAACCAAATAAAAACTGAAAGTAACCATGTAAATACTTTATTAAGAGATAATAATTAAAAAATATTTTATTTGAAAAAAAACATTACTTAGGTTTCCAAAATGTTAGACACATATTTCTAAGTGCAAAATTATATGTTTATATGAATTATATTACTTATTAAAGGGGTTGAGCATGGAGGTGGGACTGAACATATTTCTTCCTAGACCGCCCCTCCTAGCCCTCAGCCCTGGTTCTCTTCAATTTCATGCCACCTCTTCGCTATCTCTGGACGTCCCTCTGCAGAGGAACAGTCCTATGTGCAGTTTTTTCCTCCTCCCAAAGTCCATGGGCCCCGCCAAATACCGAAGGCGATTACCCAATGTCCTAGAGGATCAGAGATTCCTTCTTCTCATGTCCTTCTAGTTCAATGATTTCCCTCCTACTATTCCCCCAGACCGATATCTCCCTCTGTCACAAATGTGCCCTCTCCTGAGGGGGTATGTACCCGTTCAAAATCAAGAATCTTTAAGGAGTGATAATCCTCCCATTTTTCAAAGGCTACAAACTCTGGAGCCAATTCCAGAGCCATATCATTTCAATGATCCTTGTTCTCATCTGGAACACTCGCGGACTTGGTTCCCAGGTTAAGTCAGATTTCATCACCTCTGAAACCAAAAAACATAAGGCCGTAGTGGTTGTTATTCTTGAACATAAGTAAAATACTACCAGAATCTATGATTTGGCATGGAGGTTCAAGTTTCATGGTTTCTTGCATGATGACCCCTCCAACATACACATTTGGTTCTTCTGGAACCAAAACTACTTTGTGGAGCTGGTTCAATTTGGAAATCAATTCATCACCACCAAGGTGAGAAAAGGGGACATTGTGATCTTCTTGACTGTTGTCTACGGTAGTTGTGACCCTCTTCAAAGGGAAACCTTATTGGGTGACTTAAATACCTTAGATCCTAGAAACATCCCTTGGTTTTTTAGAGGGTATTTTAACATTGTGGATAATCCTGAGGAAAGGAAGGGTAGAGGCCCTTTTCAGAGGAAGGACAGTATGGATTTTTCATAGTTCATGCCTTGTAAAGGATTATGTGATCTTGGATTCTCAGGGGACTGTTACACCTGGTGTAACAATTGAAGAGGTTCTTATCGCTTGTGGAGTCTGTTGGATAGGTTCCTGGCCAACATGAAAGAAACAACCATGTTCTATAATACCAAGGTATAACATTTTGTGTGTGGGATATATGATCACTCTCCCATATTGGTTACAATTTCATCTGGGTAGGATCATAAGGAGTGGTTTCACTTCTTCCAACAGTGGGATCTCACCTTGGGGTTTTAGGACGTGGTTCGAGAAACTTGTAAAAAACCGGTGCAGGGTCACATGTGGGTTTCTGTGCATGAAAATTTGAGGAGGCTTAAGAACTACCTCTAGGTGTGGTCAAAATAAATCCTCTCTAGAGACAAAGACATTAACGATTCAATGAAAGAGGTGGATACCCTTTAGTTACAGCTAGAACAAGAATGGGATGATCACTTCTTTGAGGAGATCTCAGTCAGGAAGGAGGTGGTAGCGGAGATTCTCATGTTCCAAGAACGCATGGCAATGGAAAATTTGAGAATTAAATGGCCTAAAGAGGGGGATAGGAACACAACATTTTTCCACTCCTGCATCAAGGAGAGAAGGAGACCTATCAAACCTAACATCCTCATGAAAGATGTATCTTATATGGATGATAGAGAATTTGTGGGAAACTTGGATTACTCATACATTAAAGACCTTCTAGCCAGCCCTTAATCTTGGATTCCTAATGGGTATAATGGAGAGGGAAATGGGATTTTCAATGTCATTCCAAATGTGTGTCTTACCAGACTAATGAGAAGATGATCTCCATACCTAACAAGCAGGAGATCTATTCTTCCATTAGGAACCTTCACCTAGATAGTGCTCCGGTCCTGGATGGCTTCCTGGGCTCCTTCTATAGGGAATCTTGGGATGTGGTGAAAGAAGATATTGTTTCGACCATCCTGGATTTCTTTAGGAGAGGTAGTTTTCTGTGGGTCGCATGCGCTACAACCATGGTGCTCATTCCTAAGACAATAAACCCTTCTTCTATAGATAATTACAGACCGGTGAGTCTCTGAAACTTCCCTTATAATATCCTGGAGAGTATCCTCAACGCCAGATTGGATTCCCATATTCCACAGGGTATTTCCATGGAACAAAATGGGTTTGAAAGGGGTCATTCCATACAAGGTGTCGTTTTTCTCACCCAATAAATGATAAGAGATATTAATTACAAAGATCTTGGCCCTAACATCTTCATCAATCTAGACATGAATAAATATTAAGATCATATTGAGTGGGGTTTTATTGACAAGGTGATGGAAGGGATGGGTTTTTCTCCCGAGAATATTGTTCTAGTCTTTAGATGTTTCAGCTCCACATGGATGTCCATTTCGTTTATGGGAAAGCCCTTTGGGTTCTTCAAGGCCACTCGAGGGCTGATACAAGGCAACCCGATCTTCCCAAGTATTTTCATCTTGTCCCAAGATGTTCTTAGTCACCTCATCCACAGGAGTATTATCAAAGGAGATATCCTGACATACCAGAGGAGTATGAGAGCGCAAACCATTTCTCACCTCATGTATGTTGACGACACCATTATTTTTACTAACATTGGCATACCCTCGATTAGAAGCCTAATCACGTCTTTGTAGAAGTAATTCCACTAGATTGGCTAAGTGATTAACAGGGAAAAGGACCTTTGCTATATCTCAAAAAAATGAACATCAAGGCAGAGTACGGAGGTCGAGTGCACCCTCGGTATGAAGAAAGGATATTTCCCCATGGAATACCTCGGGGCCCCAATCTCTCCCGGTAGACTTTTGATCTGAGACTTTGATTCTTTTATCAGCAAGATTGCAGACCACATTATAAACTAGAAAAATAGGTATTTATCCTTTGGTGGTCACATTTCCCTTATTAATAGTGTTCTTTTTTCTACCCCGGTCCATAAACTCTCGGCTGTTAAAGCCCCGAAGGGTGTTATCACCAACATAGACAAATTAGTGGATAGTTTCATCTAGGACCCCCTTGTAGAAGGGAAATGACATTGGGCTTCTTGGAGGAAGGTGTCTAAGCCTGATAGAGAAGGTGGTATCAACGTGTGATTCCTTGAAGACACCCTCATATGCATTCACCCAAAGTTAGTCTAGGAAGTTGTGGATCAGATCATGCTATGGGGTAAAACCATACATGCACAGTATGGGATTCAACCCTTGGGGGAAGGCCATAGATCCCTATTCTAGTCTGATATCTCCCAACTGACCTCGGGTCTGCATCGGATCTCTCAATGGATTGTCAGGAAAGGTGATATCTTCTTCTAGCATCACAACTGGGCAGGGAAGGTGATAGGTTTCCCAAGATGCCCTGGTCCTACTCTCACTTTTAGGGAATCCTTCCAACACCCAGCCCTCATCAATGCAGTACTGGATGAAGAATAGTGGGACATATTCAACCTCATTGAAATCTCTTCAGATCCTGATCGGTTCATGTTCACTCCTTTTTCTTATGGTGTTTTTAATACTTGGGACTACCATCAGACATGGGTAGTTTCTGCTTCTAAATATTGTACAAATGAAACTTTATGGTCCAAATCCATCCCCTCGAAGTTCAATTTTATATTATGGTGGATTAGGAACAGGGCCATCCCTACGGAGGAGAATATCAAATGCTGTGGAATTATGATAGTGTCTCATTTCCCCTACTGTGTTGACTATAAGGAGAAGAGTGATGATCACCTTTTTTTAGGGTAGAATGGTAAAGTGTTGTGTGGACCTGTTTTGGGGAGTTTACAGGCCTTCATGATTGAAACTTTGCTGGCTCACCAATTATGGAAAGGTGTTTCCATGGATCGGGGGACAAAGGGATGGAGAAGATGACCCATATTTTGATCCTGCAAGTGGGGTGTTAGTCCATTTGACAGGCCATGAACAAGCTGAGGCATGACGTGGTTAATCTAACTAGTCATGCTATCATCTCTAAGACAAAAAATCTCCTCCTTGACATGGAACGTCTCTTTAGAAACTGGCAAGAGGCTTCCTCCCTCCGATGGATGAATGTGCGAACACAAGATTCCCAGACTTTCAACAACATTTCTAGAGGCCACTAGATTTTTTGGACCCCCCCCCCCCCCCTCCAGGGTCCTCAAACATAATACCGATGGGTCTTGAAATAGAGGGGTCTTGCGCGATGGTGGAGTTATCCGAGACTCGCAAGGCTCAGTTGTTTTGGCCTTCCCCGCTCGTCTCGTCCATGGTTCCTCACTCCAGGATGAAGCAAAGGATATGTTATAGGGATTGATTATTTTCCACCATAAGGTAATTTCAATCACAGAGGTGGAAATGGACTCAAAAATCTTCTATGTTTATTTCAATGGCCTTTTTCCAATTATTTGGTCAATTTTCTATATCATAAGACAAGGCAGGAGGATGATCAATAGCATCACCAAAGTGAGACACTCCTGGAGGGAGGGGAATAAGGTTGCATATCATCTTGCTTCTCTAGAGGTCATTGGACCTGATTCGGTATTCCTCCACAATGTGCACACTTTGAAACCTGACGGGGTTAACCTGATTAGAGGGTATGCCCTAAACCTTCATAATTTTAGACCTATTTAGATGCTCCCCCTTCCCCCAGGTGGGTTTTTTGTTTCTTTTTATTTTTCCTTTTCTCAATAAAAATTGAATTGAATAGAGATTCATTTCATAAAATTCAATTTATAAAATTTTTTAATTTATGTTTTAATCATATTATTGAATAATGTTATGTGTATTATGTTATTGTTTCTTTAGGAAAAAACTTACTATAAATGAATATTAGGTGTTACACTTAAAACTCCCCCATCACTAGAGAAAACTGAATTTCAATTTTTTAATACATTTCTATTTGGGTAAAAAAAATAAGAAGAGCCCCTCGACAAGCACTTCATCAACCGAGTGTCATTGTTGTGGAGGTAGGTTAGTGTTGTGTTATTTCTTTTATTTGTTTTTTTTTTTGAAATGTTTTTAATACATGACTAGATAAAGTTCATATCACCTATTATATTTTGAACCATAGGTTTAAATAACTTCACTAGTAAGAGTTATAAATTTATGTATTACTGAGAAATTGGATAAGGATTTTATCACAATTCCTTTGACATGCTCTATATCCTCCTCTACTTATTCCACTAAATCATCCTTAAGATGTGAAAACATGTAAAACAATCCATATCAATTGAATAGGAAAATTAGATAGTTATATACACCTAACTTTAATAATTATAATCTTCTATTATAATTGAATAATCAATATGATTTTAAAATTAAAACTAGAAAGATTCAATTATTTCTTAAGTTTCATGGTGTTCCAGGAGAGGTCCCCAATAGTGATTTGAATAAATTCATAGATACATAAAATATATTTAAACCTAGATGATTCCTTGAGGATCAAATTAGTTTTAATACCTTTCTATTCACCATAAAAGTAAATGAAAAGTAATGGATGTATAACCTTTATCCTAGTGAATTCACCACCTAAGATAATCTATAGAGGTCCTTTATAAATTTTTACCTACTTTAAGGGGAACCTAATTGGGGAAGGATATTTATGGGATTTATAAAGTTAGTGGAGAAACTCTATGTTGGTTTTGGGATAGATTAAAGAGGATAACATCATCCTTCCTACATCAAACCATTGAATACCAATATTTCATAGTGTTATTTTACCAAGGACTACTAGAAAATTACAGAAATTTTTTGAATTATTCTTATAGAGAGTATCTGATTGAAAATTCACCAGGTGGATCTAGAGATATGGTGGAGAGGATCTCACAAATCTCACATCAATTTAGTACAAGATCCACTACTATAATAGTATATGAGGTAAAATTATCAACTCTACTTTAGTTGAAACTAAAATTAAAAAACTAAACTCTCTTTTGAGATTAGAACTGGATAAGGTTAAAGAAGGATTATCATCTTTAACCCCTTGAGTGTTCCATCTATTCCACTCCCTGGTAAATTCTAAGGTAAGGGTTTCTCATCACACTTTTTTTCTATGTGACATGTGTCATTTTCACCACTTTTTTATTTTATGTGGTTTAAATAACACACCTTTTATATGTTATATCATGAATATATTTAAATTAATTTAATATAATGTTTTATTGGATTTTATTTCTTTCATGAGGTTTATGATTCAAAATTTACCAAAGTGGTAAGGTTTTTATGTTACAATCTTATTTTACCAAGATTGTTTATGTTTAAAATTTAGATGATGAAATTATATAATATATCACTTCCAAAGCATATGTAGTTTACTCTCCTATAGTTATTCATGGAATTTTCAAGTAATAGGGCCATTTACACTCTTTTCTTACTTAATTTTATTGAGAAAATCTTTTTAAGAATAACATAATTTATTTCCTCTATATTTGGAAATATTTTTCTTCCATGTCAATATATTATTTAAAATGTTTTAATATTATCCAAATATTTATTAAATTAATTTTTACCCATGTTTGGATTTATATAAAAAAAATTAAAAGGAATATTATTATCATTTTCTGAATGAGGTAATTTTTACTAAAAGTGTTAATGGAATATTTTTTTAACATACACCACACAAAAGGATTTCCCCACTATCATGAATACTCTTTTATTTTAATATTACTTTACAAGTTTCCATGTTTTTTTTCAAATAAAATTTATTTACTAATATCTTGGAATTCATATTATATTTTTATTAGGTGATTTAAAAATTAAAAGGGTATTTTACTCAAGAAATGTTCTGGTGATCTTTTAAATGTATTTTTATCTATATCGACATCCATTGATGTTACTGGGGATGTGATCCAATGACACCATCATTTTTATTTCTCTGTATGGTTTATGATGATGAAATATTTATGTTCTATATTATTTATTCAATACAAATAATTGTTTACTTATAAGGAATTTTGAGAATGAACAGTATTACTCATTCAAAATATAAGGAATGAATAGGATTTACAAGTGAAGGGTGGTTCTCAGTTATAGATAGCCCCTCAATGCATTGATAGGTCTTGTGAGAAAAAACAAGTGGCCACATTAGATGGGTATTTAGTTTAAACCTTTCTATTTATTAAAAATTATGTCTTTTTTTATAGGCCTTGATGGTAAGATTCACGATATCTTAGTTGAGAGGCCTTGATCATAATGTTCATATTTAGGTATTTCCTTTATTCAGAATTTGGTTTTCATTATCCATGTGTATTATATTTTAATATTATCCATGGATTCTCATTAAAATCATGTTTTTTATTCAATGGAATGTGTTTTTATTATCCAATATTCTATGTTTATAGTGCCTTATTTACTCATGATAGAATCCACTATACGCAACCCTTACTAAGAATCTGATCTCACCCTTTATTTTTTCTCATTTCCCTATGATTTTTTGAATGATATCAAGGATGAAATGATGATTATTATGCTATGTTTTTTTATATTTCCAAATTAATATGGGGATCAAGTATGTATCTAGTTCATTGAGACTACTAAACTGGCCAATCCTTAGTGGTGTGACCCCTTGTTTCTTATTCAAATATAATAAAGTAAACATCAGCTCTAGGTTACTAAAGTCAAGGATCTATAGTTGGTATCGAATCAATTTTAATATAAACCTTTGGAAATAGATTTAGAAAACATGTATTATAAAATATAACCCTATGAAAAATTGTGAGGATTATTCTATGTATAGAAGAACCTTAAATTATGGTAAATAAAGGACTATGGTTTTCTTATAAAATACATCCCTATCTAGATACTAGAAAGTGGATACGGTTTTGGTATATATGTACCTAGGGGTAACAACTCTAGAAGGTGTGTATTGGATATTAAACAGATCTTCACTAGTGCATGATGAGTTGGCCTAAGACTACACATCTGTATAGACACTCCCAAAGGATATTCTTGTCTTAATTTACATTTTATTTATGAACTGTTATGAAGTATTTGAATAGATAATTACTATGGATAACCTAGGTTAAACCTAAGGTGTCATAAATTGAAAACAAGGTTTCATAATTTAAACATATTATAAATTATTTTCATGATTATATGGATTTTCAATATGATTATTATTTCTCAAACCATGCTTCATGGTTTCATTCAGTGGTTGGAACCAGGAGGAATTTTGTTGATAATGAATGGTATGGACAATGTGATGATCTCCCTCTTGAGAAACTATATGAGATGGTAACTTGAAGGAGAAACCTTGTTGTGACATCCCAGACCCAGCTGCCCCTCAACCCGAGCCCCGAGCCCGGTTGGCCACACGATCCCTGAATTGTCTCCCCATATACCAGGGGATGCCGACTATCAGCGAGGGTGTAATGGTAAGTCTTTAGGGAGACTGTACCCCCATGTCAGAGTACCCAGTGGTATAGCAGCAAGTGATTAAATAGTGGAAGAACAACTAATGGATAAACAGGAGAAAAGGGGAAATATACAAACCAAACAACAGAAATAAGGAAAACCCTGATAAATATAAAAAAGCCACATAGGTAGTGTCTGATAAAAAATGGATGCATGGCATTCTGATACAATGGAAATAGAATACAAGCATGTTATACAGTAATACAAAAAGAAACAAGAACAAAATTAGTCCATGAGCATCTCTAGACAAGCCCGGTCCTCTGCTCTGTAACTCCAGCTAGAACATACACATATCAACAACCTGAAGCTTGGAATTTTCCCCTACTAGTACCTACAGTAGTAAATTCTACACGGGTGCCAAGGAGGCCGCCCATGTAGGGTGTGAGACAAGTCTCAGTAGGCCACCACCAACAGTGTCTATTTGTAATCCAAATAGGTTCCGTAAGGTAAACAATGTGTACTAAACTGCAAGTAAGGAAAGAAAAGTAATAACAACCCTCCCACTCAGGTTCCGGAAGGACACCTGGTGGGTCCACCTGCTTCAGCTCATGGCTGGTAATCTGAACAATCACCAGAAGTATAAGTACAAAGATATAGGTTATCATTGGCACGAGGTAAACATGCCTCTCGTCCATGCTTCTCACATATGTAATAATCATCACTGGCTCGAGGTATGAATGCCTCTCATCGACAAGCATTGTAGATGGCATGGGGAAGAATGCCTCCCATCCATAAAGGATATATAGGCATGAGGTATAAATTCCTCTCGTCCTAATACATAGAGATTCACCTCACACGGGGTAATAATGTTTCCCTCCCACACACAGAGATTCATCTAGCATGGGGTAATAATGCCTCCCGCCCACACATGGAGATTTATCTGGCACGGGGTAAGAATTCCTCCCTCCCACACATGGATTATCACAAGAATGTCAACACAGCAAGGCATAACCATTCACATAACATTATATAAGGCATTCCATATTATATCATATCACATTAAAAAAGCATGGAATTTCCACCTTATAATATCACAGAATCACATCTCATGGAAACATATATTTCAATTCAATTAAGGTGTTCGGGCTATCTCATCCTAGCCAACCTCTAACCAAGTCATCTCTTTGCCTAACATAGAAAATGCCTTTCAAGACATATCATTAAGGTCCAAATGTGAAAAATGGCCAAAACTAAAAGGCACATCACCTATGGTTGACCACTCCCAGTCCGTACCTCATCTAAACACCATAACAAGGTTAGATTCATCAATCTCATACCACATGGGTCATTTAAACATAAATCGGTCAATATAAATAAGGGGTTTGGTGAAAGAAAAACCACAGCATGATGATATAAAATCAAAATGACGAAAACCAAAAAGGAAAACATGTGACCACCTACTTTAGAGCTATAGGCGTAGGCTCGCTTGATATCAACCCCAGATTCGTAGTAGGTTGGAATAGATCTGAGTTCCAGTCCAATGCCCTAAAAAATAGGGCATATGAGCCTATGGTAAAATAACACAATGGATACCAAGATTAACCGAGGAAATAAGGGTGCATGAGGTAAGCCTTACCGAGGGTGATCCAACTCCATCGACGGATCAATATTCGGACTCCGAATGAATGATCCACCAAGAAATTAAAGGGAGGATGGTTTTGGAGCTCAAAAGAGGTCTCCCATGGTTCTGACCGCTAGAAGAAAGAAAAGAAAGGCTTAAGGCCTTAAAAGATATTTAAGGGGAAAAAGTTAAATTCACCTAGAATAGGGTTGCACGGTTTAAGTGCACGGTTTACCCAACCCGTGCGCAAACCATGCGCACCTCACTGGCTCCAGACCAAATGTTGCACGGTTAGTCTGAAACCATGTGATGGTCATGCGCCACTGTCTGCAAGTCCATTTCTCAAACTCTCGGGCTCCAAACCAACCCCGAACACTCCCCAGACCTTTCTTTGGGTGTTACACACATTAAACAAGCTTAAATAAAATATTTGAAGGCAAAACTAACGATCTGTACCTTTTCCAAAGATTCTGGTCGTTACAACCTCCCCTCCTTAAAGCAACCCGTCCCCGAGTTGGACTTTCGAGGGTACAGAGGTGTCATAAATGAGAAGCTCCAGCCATTGAGAACGTATATCAGCCTCCCGCTCCCAGGTTTCGTCCTGTACTTGGTTGTGTTGCCATAGCACCCGTACAAGAGGAACAGACCCGCCATGGAGTGTCTTCATGCTCTAGTCAACAATTCGCATTGGATACTCCTCGAAGGAAGCATCAATATCCAGTTCAACCTCATCAGTTTGAAAACATGGGTTGGATCTGAAAAGTACCAGTGTGGTTGAGATAATGAAAAACATCGTGCATGGCCTGATATCTCTGTGGAAGTGCAAGCTCGTAAGATACTGGTCCGATTCACTTCATCACCTCAAAGGGTCCTACAAACCTCAGTGAAAGCTTACCCTACTTCCGTATATATCTTTTCCCCAACCTGGGTGATACCTTTAAGAAAAATTAGTTCCCAACCTTGAACTCAAGTGGTCACCGGTGCTTGTTAGCATAGGACTGTTGTCTCGACTGAGCTGTCTGCATACGCTTCCTAATAAGCTGTATATGCTCTGTAGTCTCCTGAATAAGACGTGGTCCAAGAACAGCTGCCTCCCCTACTTCAAGCCAACACAAAGGCGAGCAACAAGGCATACTATATAAGGCTTCATAGGGAGCCATCTCAATGGTATCCTGGAAGCTATTGTTATAACTAAACTCGACAAGAGGAATTTGTTTCTCCCATGAACCTCCAAAATTGATAACACAGGCATGTAACATATCCTCTAGTACCTGTATAGTCCACTTGGTCTGTCCGTCGTTCTGTGGGTGATAGGCCGTGGTCAAAAGTACCTGCGTACCCAAGGCCTTCTGTAAACCCTGCTAGAACCGAGACGTAAAATGAGGATCTCTGTCTAATACAAAAGAATGAGGTGCTCCATGAAGGCGCACTATTTCCTTGACATAGAGTCTTCCCAAGTCATAAACTGTGAAGGTCTCCCACACAGGTAAGAAATGTGTGAACTTCGTCAGACGGTCCACGATAACCCATACGGCATCATTACCATGAGGTGACCTGGGTAAACCGGTTACAAAGTCCATAGAAACATCATCCCATTTCCACTCCGGAATAGACAACGGTTGAAAAATCCCTGTCGGGCGCTGATGTTCCACCTTCACCTACTGATAGGTGGAAAAACGCGTCATAAAACTGGCTATCTCCCGCTTCATGTTAGGCCACAAGTACTGTCGTCGCAAATCACGATACATTTTGGTGATGCCTAGGTGAACTGCCCATGCCGAGGCATGGAAATCCCTCATCATCTCCTCTATGATGTCTTCTAGGACCCATACACACCCATGGAACAATAATGTATCACCCTCATCCATGGTCCAATCTGTAGAGGCATCATCAGCGACACTCTCCAGTAGAACAAGGCCTTCTAGATCTGATAACTATCATTCCCTGACCCATTCCAAAAGAGTAGATGTCACCGCTATGGCTGAGAGAACAGTCTGACCCTGAACCTCCTGAACCTCAACATGCATCTCCAAAAATAGGGCCATCAGCTTCCACTCCTCATTAGATTCCCTAACTACTTGTGACTAAGTTTTCCGACTCAGCGCATCGGCTACTGAATTTCCATTACCAAGAGTGTAGGACAGTTCGAAATCAAAGGATTGCAAGTACTCGACCCACCTGTGTTTCCTAAGATTTAGATCCCACTGATTGAAGATATATTTGAGGCTTTTGTAATCAGTGAATACCACAAAACTCTCTCCCAACAAATAGTGTCTCCAATAGTGTAAGGCATGTACAACCGCTGCGAGCTCGAGGTCATGCATCGAATAATTCCGTTCATGAGGATTTAACTGACAAGAACCATACGCAACGACTCGCTCGTCCTACATCAAGAAAGCTCTAAGACAGATACCTGACACGTCACAATAGACTGTATAAGCTCCTCCTGGATCCGGAAAGATCAGTATCGGTGCTGAAGTTAGTCTACCCATCAGTTCCAAAAAATCTACTTCAAAAGGTTTTAACCAATCGAATCTCACCCCATTTTTGGTCAAAGTTATAAGTGGTGCTGCTAGGCATGAAAAGTACTGAATGAAATACCTATAATATCCAGAAATCCCCAAGAAACACCTGATATCAAAGATGTTATTGGGCTTCTCCAAAGAAATTACAGCACTCACCTTCTCAGGGTCAACTGAAACTCCAGACTCAGAAATAATGTGACCTAGGAAGTGAGCCTTATTTATCCAAAAGTGGAATTTACTGAGCTTAGCATAAAGATGATTCTCTCTTGGTGTATTCATCACAATCTCAAGATGGTTTGCATAGTCGTGTCTCGAACATGAATAGACTAAGATATCATCCACAAATACAACCACTAAAGAATCAAGGTAAGGGTGAAAAATCTGATTCATAAGATCCATAAACACTACAGGTGAATTCGTAAGCCCAAACGGAATGACTAGGTACTCATAGAGACCATACCTGCTCCTGAACGCCATGTGAGGCATGTCTGAAGTCCTAACACGCACCTGGTGATAGGCCGACCTCAAATCTATCTTTAAAAACACCTTCACTTCTCATAACTGATCGAAGAGGTCGTCAATTCGAGGTAAAGGATATTTATTCTTAATATTTAGCTTATTTAACTTATGATAATCCATGCAAAGATGAAGGGTACCATCTGCCTTCTTGGCAAAGAGAACCAGTGATCCCCAAGGAGAAGTACTAGGACGTATAAAACCTTTTTCTTCTAGGTCCTCTAGCTGACTCTTGAGCTCCAGAAGTTCCTTGGGTGCCATCCTATAAGGAGGAATGGTCAATGGTACTGCTCATAGTATAAGCTCAATAGTAAATTCCACCTCTCACACTGGAGGTAGACCAGATAAATCATCAGGAAAGACATCACTGAAATGCTCCACCATAGGAGGATAAACAGAGGGTCGTAACCCTTGGTCATCACGATAAAGACTGGAAACCTATGTCATGACACCACCTAAAATCTGGTGTTCCGGTCCTGCTCGTGTTGCACTACGATCTCATTCTCCCTTATGCATATGTGTGTCTCCCTCTGGTGACGTAAACGCCACCCTCCGACGATAGCATTCAATCCAGGCTCTATAAGGAACTAACCATTCCATCCTGATTATTACATCAAAACTTGTCATATCCAGAACATACAGGTTCCACACAAAAAGGTAACCACCCACCTCGAGGGGAAAATTCTGACAACGATGAACTCCCTCTAAACGGACACATAATGGGGTATCTAATGTGATCATACCATGATATGACTCAACGTCGAGGCCAGAACTTCCAATAATCGCCTCCGATATAAAAGAGTGAGAAGCGCATGTGTAAAACAAAGCAGATACTAATGTAGAGGCGACTAGAATCATACCTCATACAGTAGATGGTCTGGCGTACTGATCTTGTGTCATAGCCTTGACTGCATACAACTACCCAGTACCACATCCCTGAGTCACAGCCTGGCTACCCTGAGCAGACCCGCCCTACTGGCGCTGAGAGTCATACACCTGATTGCCTCTGCCTCGACTGCCACCACGGCCTGATCGGTCGGCGGTATTCCAGCTGCTTGACTGACGTGATCCTATCAATCCAGCACCAGATTTTTTTGTAGGTACAGATCCCTTCTCACTAGACCCTGGGGGAAAATTCCCATAGAAACGGTGGAGATGACCCATCCTACCACAACCTCTACACTCCACTGGATTTCGTGTAAATTTCCTCCTCATATGTCCTGGCACCCCACATTGGTGACAGATAGGAGTACCACTTGAGAAAAGGGTCCGACCACTACTAACACCACAAGAGTCCTCAAAACACCGCTTCTTCCCAGAAGAAGATCCACTAGAACCCTTAGGTGCCGAACCGCCCTGGTTCACACTGTCCAATTCTCTCAAATTCCTCTATCTGATCAAAGATTGAATGAAAATCTCTAAAATGGTCATCAACCTGAACACATTAACCTGTGATCAGATGGCGTAACACATCCCATCCTCAAAACTCCTAGCGGTCGTGAGATCTTCAGCAGCTAGTGTAGATGAAAAACACTGTAACTGAGTGAAACGGGATGAATATTCCATGACTGTCATGGTCCCTTGCTACAGATTCATAAACTCCTTAGCTCTGTCAGCCCTCAAAGTATGGAGAAAGAAATAATTGTAGAATATAGTCTGGAAATCAGTCCAGATCATATCTCTCTGCTGTCCCGACTGGGTGATGACATCCCACCACCTCCTGGTTGAACCACGTAGCATATAAGCTGCAAGCTTGACCCTCTTCTATGGAGGCATCTCAAGGTGATCAAAGATGGTCTGAATAGCTTCCAACCAGGACTCCGCAACAAGTGGTCCGCCGTATACCATAAATGTAGAAGGATTCTAAAATTGAAATGCACGGGTCAACTCTGCCATACTCGGGGCAGGTCGCACTCCACCTTGCATACTCTGCATCATATGCAAGAAACCCTCACTGAACTGGGCATCGGCACCCATCTCATGAATAGCAAGAGGAGACACAGGTGGCTCGACAGGAAGATCAACTGGCAGCTCAGGGCCACCACCTCAGGAACGTGATCATCGCCGCCTTCAGCACGCGCGACTCGAGGACGTCTCGGAGGCATAGTGCTGCAATGCCAAACGAACGTCTTAAAAGAAGAAACCAGAAAAATAAAGGTTGAACTCTAGAAGTTAGGACAGGTACTAATCATTCCTACCTCTAAGATCACCTATCCACACCCATAGGAATTCTTAGTAAAACCTGCAACTGTTCAAATTTAACTTAATCTGGTGATATGGCATTTCCCAGCCCATAAGGGCCCATACTCCCCATGAACTGAAAGATGACAAACACTTGGATGTCATTCCTCATTTACATGTAATAATTAAGTATTTGAATTTCCTATTAAGAAAATGATTGGTTTAGTTGAAATGTCATTTTCCAATCTATAAGGGCTCATACACCTTATGAACCGAAGGGTGACTCCCACCAAAACCACATCATTCCTCAATTCACAACCTGCAAGAAGGGTTAGCATAATTTCACACATATTAACCAGGAGTGGAAATAAATAGCAGTCAATGCTCGCTGAAAATTTAAACGTGGCATGGAAAGATGCATGGCCTAATCATATTGTGCCTATCGTGATGAATTTTCTAATGCATAACCCTCATTTCATTAGGTCAAACCATGAAATAAAAATCCCAACACTACAAATCTCAATAACACCACAAAAAATGTGAAGCACCCAACGGTGAAACAGTATCAACAGTAAATAGTAGAATCAATAACAACATAAAATAGGAAACTTAGCCCATACCCCGTACATGGGTTCACGACGCCCAAGCACAGATCATGGATAAGTCCCTAAGCGTTCCCATTCTCCAAGTCTATCGTCACCAAATAGTAAAGGAAGAAAGAAAGAAAACCTCTGATACCACTTTGTGACATCCCAGACTCGGCTGCCCCTCAACCCGAGCCCCGAGCCCGGTTAGCCACATGACCCCTTGCTCGTCTCCCCATATGCCAGGGGCTACCGACTAGAAGTGGGGGTGTAATGGTAAGTCAGTGGGGAGACTGTACCCCCATGTCAGAGTACCCAGTGGTATAGAAGCAAGTGATTAAATAGAGGAAGCACAACTAATAGATAAACAGGAGAAAAGGGGAAAAATACAAACCAAACAACAGAAGTAAGGAAAACCCTGATAAATATACAAAATCCACATAGGCAGTGTCTGATACAAAATAGATGCATGGAATACTAATACAATGGAAATATAAGACAAGCATGCTATACAGTAATACAAAAAGAAACAAGAACAAAAGTAGTCCATGATCATCTCTAGCCAAGCTCGGTCCTCTACTCTAGAACTCCTGCTAGAACATACATGTATCAACAAACTGAAGTTGGGCTTTTGCCCCTACTAGTACCTGCAGCAGTAAAGTCTACATGGGTGCTAAGGAGGCTTCCTGGGTAGGGTGTGAGATAAGTCTCAGTATGCCACCACCAACGGTGTCTATGTGTAATCCAAATAGGTACCATAAGGTAAATAGTGTGTAGTAAACTGCAAGTAAGGAATGAAAAGTAAAAACAACCCTCTTGCTCAGGTTCCAGAAGGACACCTGGAAGGTCCACCTGCTTCATCTCATGGATGGTAATCTGAATAATCACCAGAAGTATAGGTACAGAGATATAGTTTATCACTAGCATGAGGTAAACATTCCTCTCTTCCATGCTTCTCACATATGTAATAATCATCACTGGATTGAGGTATGAATGCCTCTCGTCGACAAGCACTGTAGATGGCATGGGGAAGAATGCCTCCCACCCATAAAGGATATATAGGCACGAGGTATAAATGCCTCTCGTACTAATACAAAGAGATCCATCTATCATGGGGTAATAATTCCTCCCACCCACACATGGAGATTCATCTGGAACGGGGTAATAATGCCTCCCTCCCACACATGGAGATTCATCTGGCAGGGGTAAGAATGCCTCCCACCCACACACGGATTATCACAAGCATGTCAACACAGCAAGGCATAACTATTCACATCACATTATATAAGGAATTCCATCTTATATCATATCACATTAATAAAGCATGGCATTTCCATCTTATGATATCACAGAATCACATCTCAAGGCAACATATATTTCAATTCATTCAAGGGGTTCAGGCTATCTCATCCTAACCAACCTCTAACCAAGTCATCTCATTTTCCTAACATGGAAAATGCCTTTCAAGACATAGCATTAAGGTCCCAAGGTGAAAAATGGCCAAAACTCAAGGCACATCACCTATGGTTGACCACTCCCAGTCTGAACCTCATCTAAATACCCTAACAAGGTTATATTCATCAATATCATACCACACGGGTCATTTAGACATAAATCAGTCAATATAAATAGAGGGTTTAGCAAAATAAAACCCACGACACGATGAAATAAACTAAAAAAGATGAAAACCCAAAAGGAAAACATGTGACCACCTACCTTAGAGTTGTAGGTGTAGGCTCGCTGGATATCGACCCCAGATTCGTAGTAGGTTGGAAGAGATCTAAGTTCCATTCCAATGCCCGGAAAAATAGGGCATATGAGCCTACGGTAAAATAACATAATGGATACCAAGATTCACTGAGGAAATAAGTGTGTGTGAGGTAAGCATTACCTAGGGTGATCCAACGCCTTCGATGAATTAAGATTCGGAATTCGGAAGAAGGATCCACCAAGAAATTAAAGGGAGGAGGGTTTTGGATCTCAAAAGAGGGTTCCCCTGGTTCTATCTGATGGAAGAAGGAAAAGAATGGCTTAAGGAATTAAAATATATTTAAGGGAAAAAGGTAAATTCACCCAGAACAGGGTCGCACGGTTTAACTGCATGGTTTACCCAACTCGTGCGCAAACCGTGCGCACCTCACTGCCTCCAGACCAAACGTCGTACGGTTAGTCTAAAACCATGTGCAGGTCATGCACCAATGTCTGCAAGTCCATTTCTCAAACTCTCGGGCTCCAAACCAACCCCGTACACTCCCTGGACCTTACTTAGGGTGTTACACACATTAAACAAGCTTAAAGTAAATATTTGAAGGCAAAACTAACGATCTGTACCTTTTCCAAAGAGTTGGGTCGTTACACTTGTGATTGTTCCTAATTAGATATCATGATATATGATTAACAACATAAATATAATTGGGCCTCTAAACATAAAAAACAATGGGAAAATATACTTTTATGGAAGTTCATGTGGAAATGATCATAAATTAAATAAGTTTCAATTTCTTTCATGTTAAGAATGTGGTAAGAAGTACCCAAGATAACGTCTCAAAGGAAGGGGAAGATGTTTTATATCTTGAAAAAAAGGGAATGTAGTAATGAATTTTTAATGAATTCGATGTATTATGTGTAGGGAACTTTGGAATTATTTGATTCAATGCCCTAAACTATGGGTTAACTCCTAAACCAAGGAAGGACCCATGTTATGCCAATCATTAAAGTGAAAGGATTGAAGTGTTTATGTATTGGGATTTGAGAATTATGTTATATAATATTTATATGAATGATATTATGGTTATAAGAAACATGAAACATATAAGGATTTTTATGCATTAGTTATAACACCCCGACCCCAGTTACCCAGAGTCGGTACATTATTACGTATCATTGGCATGATCACAAAAGATCAAGTCTCGAAAGATCGATCAGTTTAGTAGCCTTGGAAACACTAGATATATTCATAAGTCTTAAATTACATCATAAAGTGAAAACTACAACAACATTTTGTCTCCATAGACCACACTCATATCCCCTCATACTATCGTTGCAGGTCATTCATAAAATACTTATTTATATCCTGGGAAAAATAAAACATAGAAAGGGGTGAGCTCAGATGCCCAGTAAGGATAACAATATAGCGGAAACATTCATAAATAAACATAAACATTTATAGCAATGTATAACTAAAACAAAATCCTTTTAATCTTGAACATAAATATAATATGGAATGAAATAATTCCATTTACTTATTCACATGGATATTCTACTAATCGAATAATCACATGCAATATCAATAACCACTTTCATAATTATGGAATGCATAATTCCAGACTATCATGATCACATAGTCAAGGCCTTGTGCCAAGACTACAAATATGTTTTTGTCAAGGAATTTTGCCAAGACACTAGTTTTTCTCATGAGACCTACCGATACATCGAGGAGCTATAGTGGGCTCCACCCGTCACTTACTAATTCCAATGCATTCCTCATATGAAAAGGTTTAAACATAACATAAACATTCGTATTTGAAACTAGCACACGAAATGTAAATAATTTATCCATAAAACATGAATGGTATGAAATAACACATCCATAGTCAAACATATCAGAAAACCTTCAATACAATATGGAAGTTTTGTATCAAAATAAATCAACTTCAAATAAGCTTAAAATCCAACAAAGGATGTTGACATGGATGAAATCAAAACTATTTGAGAGAAATATCTTTTTTTAATAATTTAAAATTCATTTAATTATAAAAGAAAACCTTTACTTTGAAAATATTCTTATAAGCTTGTAAGGTAAGCTTCGATGATTCTATAATAGTGGAAAATAGTTTCACCCACTGTATATGTTAAAAAAATGTTCTTACCTTAATTATGTCGAAGAGGTTAAAAAGGACATTGTTTGGAAAATGACGGAAAGATTCCTTTATACACATCTTATAAAAAGTCAAACAAGGGTATATATGACTTTAACCCATTTTCTACTAAATAGTAAAGATGTTTTGAAATACATTTTTAAGAAACATGGATGTGGATTATAAAGAAGTCCCAGTAGATACTTATGTAAAAACAACCTCGGATAATAAAGAGATTGTGAAATAAACCCTTACCTTGTACTTTTCCTTGGTTGAGGGTAGGTTAACCTCTTATATAACGGTGAAATAATTATTATTAAATTATACAAGAATCATATACATTAATATGATATCATATATGATCTTTTACCATTGCTTTGTTAATAATATCTTAGTATTATCATTGTTTCGGGTGTTAACAGATTCGTTTCCCTTTATATGATTAGTTATGTAAGCTATGTTTGTTATGGATAGGTTGTATCTTATTCATATACAGAATTATATAAAGTCCTTAAACATTATTTTTAATCATCAAATTAAAATTATTCTTGAATGGATACAATGGGGAATGAATCTCATCGTGTTCGTGGAGACGTTATTCCGTACATACGCACAAGCGACAATATCATTATTTTGATATTAAAATAATATATAATTGTATGTTATATCATATATAAAAAAACATAATAATGTTATATTTATTATTTACATCAATTACACATCATTATTATACCCATCCAAATAATAATGTATTGAATAACAATTACACCACGACGTGGAGACGGTAAGCCGTACGTACGCACGTATGGTGACATGTCATTCAAAGGATGGATAGAATATAGAATATAGTTGTACCATATTTATAATAAAATCACAGTATATAGAAGATACTGGAGTTATTATTTTAGAATGTAAATAACAAATAAAGAAGAATTGGAAGAAGAAAGGAACTTGAAAGAGGGTGGTGAAATCATTACCTCTTCTTCGGATTCTTCCTTTTGATTTGGTCAAAAGGGATCCTTAGGTTGGATTTATAATCAAACTAAGGCCTATAGGTTTAATTTAGGGAAGTTGAGAGACTATTTGGGTAGGGGTTGGCCGATCCAAATGGATTTGAAGGTGTGAAATTGATATAAGGGGGAGTGCCCTTTTATAACAGGGGTGAGGGGCACCTTAGGAAAAGAGTGAAATATTATTTTATAATAAACTCATATTCGGTTTATAATGGCACCAAACTTATTTTTTTCGAGGCTAAGGTGGTTATGGGTCTAAAACAACTCAACCAATAGGTTTTATACAGGTTTGGGTCACTAAATTAACCTTATCTTTAAGTTTTAACTCTTAGTTAATTAGTTTGACATTTACCATGTCTCTTTGTATTTTTATATTATATGGTTAATAAACTTACTATATAATTCCAAGAGAACCCCAAGTGGTTAATTAATTATACTCCTATAATTATATAATTCTCTTGGATAAACATTATATTTTTAGGAATATAATATCAATTAATAATAAAATATTTATTTTAAAAACTATTTTATGTCAATTTTGATACTATTTGGAAATTGATTTTTGTGAAAATCATACCAGAATGATTACTTAGAAAAAAGTTAATTAAATCCATAATAACAAGTAATATTAACCTAGAAAATTAGTAGAATTCATAAAAAGTCTCAATTTATATTTATTTGGGTATTTATAATATCAATTATTTTAATATTTCAATAAAAAGGTAATTACTTCATCACTATTGTGTCATAAATAAATTAAATTATTTAATGTATAAAAATTATAAATAAAATATCATTATGTATAAAATCTTTTTATATTTCTAATGAATATTTATAATCGAATTTATCTTATGTATAATCCAATATTAAAAAAAAATTAGTTATTAAACTTTGATTTTAACTCTTTTAACTCTACTTTGAATTAAATAATAATAAATGTCCTAATCTAATCCAAGTGGACCAAAGAGGTTCATATTTTATTCCTAAGATTTTTTTGGTCGAATTATACTTATCCAATAGAATTAGGACATGTGTTAGGGTAAAAATAATATCATTTTTACCTTTAATTACCCT
This sequence comes from Viscum album, assembly GCA_963277665.1. Lineage (NCBI taxonomy): Eukaryota > Viridiplantae > Streptophyta > Magnoliopsida > Santalales > Viscaceae > Viscum > Viscum album. Next base: position 670,347,073 of record OY728167.1, read on the forward strand.
ATTTACTTTTAACCGTGGTAAATAAAAGTAAAAAGTTACTATTCACCAAAAATTATTTTCATCTCATTGAACCATATTTTACTTATTGATATCAACAGTGTCTCTCAGATTTTTGAAATTCCACTCACAGAAGTGGTAAAATTAAGTTTTTTGAAAATTTGCAAAATCTCCTAGGAGGTGGGTAAAAGACAAAAAAAAGTCAAATACAATTTTATATATCTAAACTTAATATAAATTGACTTCAATGAATTACATTGATCTTATATAGGTATTATGTATCTATTTTTACCTAAAATAAATTTAAATAAAATAAATAATTATTTAAATAAAAAGTCGGTTTTAACCAATAACTCATTGTATTTCACTATTCATCAAAAATTGAAAGTTTTCAGAAAAATACCAAAAATTCACCCTAGGCTAATTTCGATATTTTGAATCCAAAAATGAAATCCATTTTGAAAAATAAAATTTATAAAATTTCAAAAAGTTAGTATTACTATTCATAACGGCTAGTTTGATTGGTTGTGGTGTGTTAGAACTCGAAGTTGCGTACAACACACGCTATTGTATTATTCAAAGGGAAGCGTACCATGGAAGCTTGGGGTGTAACATTATACCCTCATTCAAATAATTTCATCCTAGAAATTTCTAGAGTATTACTACATAAAAAGACTCGGTGGTTCTTCATCATAAGTTCCTCAGGTTCCCACGTTGCCTCTTCCATCTTATGGTTTCTCTATATAACTTTTACCAGACGAGTCGTCCGGTTTCTGAACACTTGTCCTCGGGTATCAAGAATCCCGACAGGCTCTTCACAATAATACAGATTGGGTTCCAGTTCTAATTCCTCATAGGTGAGTACATGTGTTGGGTCAGGCATGTATTTTCTCAACAGTGATACATGGAATACATCGTGAACTTTGGAGAGACTTGGCGTCATTTCCAAATGGTAAGCTATATCCCCAATTCATTCTAGAATTTCGAAAGTTCCAATGTACCTGGGACTCAATTTACCTTTCTTACTGAAATGTATAACTCCCTTCCATGGAGATACTTTCAAGAAAACATGATCACTGACTTGAAATTATAAATCCTTCCTTCGATTATCAGTATATCTCTTCTGCCTACTTTGAGCTGCTTTGATGTGGGTTTGGATTACCTTAACCATTTCCATTGTTTCCTCCACAAGTTCTGGGCCTACGAGTTTTCTTTCACCAACATCATCCCAACAGGTTGGTGTGAGGCATCTCTTTCCGTATAATTCTTCATATGGTGCCATCTGAATACTTGAATAGAAGCTATTGTTATAGAAAAATTCTACCAGAGGTAAATATTGATCCCAAATACCCTGAAAGTCAAGTGAGAAGGATCTCAACATGTCTTCTAAGGTTTGAATAATTCGTTCTAATTGTCCATCTGTTTGAGGGTGGTAGGAAGTGCTCAAACAAAGTTCAGTATCCAAGGCCTTCTGAATACTTTTTCAGAATCTTGATATAAAACGTGGATCACGATCAGAAACAATCGATAGGGGTACACCATGGAGTCTCACAACTTCATTAATATATATTTTTTCTAGACGTTCGAGTGGTAGATCTTATCTTATAGTAAGAAAATGTGCTGACTTGGTAAGATGATCAACAATGACCCATATTTCATCGTTCCTTCTAGGAGTCTTTGGTAGTCCCATGACAAAGTCCATCATAATATTATCCCATTTCCACTCAGGTATGGGAAGAGGTTGCATGACTCCTCCAGGATGTTTCCTTCCAGCTTTCACTTGTTGAAAAACCATATATCTTGACACAAAATCAGCAATATCCCTCTTCATGTTGTCCCACCAAAAATTTTCCTTCAAATCACTATACATCTTGGTGCTCCCAGGGTGTATAGAGAAATTGGAACTATGAGCATCATCTAACAATTCCATTTTTAGATCAGGTATGTCGAGGACACATAGTCTCTTCCCAAATTTCAAAATTCAATCTTCATACACAAAGTCACTCAATCTCCCATCATTCACAGCTTTAATCTTCTTTTGAAACTCTTTGTCATTGGTTTGAGAACTCTTTATCCTTTCTAGTAAAGATGGTTTGGAAACCATTTGAAAAAGCATTGATGTTTCACCTTCCATGGTTATTCCCATATCCAACTTCAATAGATCCATGAAAATAGGATCCCTTTCAACTCTCATCTTATTCAAAACTCCATGATCCTTTCTACTCAAAGCATCTGCCACCTTATTTTCCTTCCCCGGGTGGTAGTGTATAGTGCAATCATAATCCTTGAGCAGTTCAAGCCATCTCCTTTGCCTCATGTTGAGTTCTTTATATGAGAAAATATACTTCAAACTCTTATGATCGGTATATATCTCACATTTTTCACCATAGAGATAATGTCTCCATATCTTTAAAGCAAAGATTACAGCTTCTAACTCCATATCATGAGTAGGATAATTTTGTTCATGAATTTTTAGCTGTCGTGATGCATAGGTAATTACCCTATCATTCTACATAAGGACACAACCAAGTCCTTTCTTTGATACATCACTATAAATAACAAACCCATCATTCCCTGATGGTAGAGTCAAGATAGAATCATTTACTAATCTTCTCTTCAATTATTTGAAACACTCTTCACACTATTTTCTCCAAATAAATTTAACCCCTTTACATTTGAGCTTCATTAATGGGTTCAACAATTGAGCAAAATTCTGGACGAAATGTCGATAATAACCTGCTAAACCAATAAAACTGCGTACCTCAGTTATACTCATTGGTGCTGGACATTCTTGAATTTCTCTTGTATTAGAAGGATCAAAAGAGATTACATCCTTAGAGACAATATGTCCAAGAAAATAAATCTCCTAAATCCAGAATTCACACTTGTTAAACTTCCCGTATAATTCATTTCTTCTGAGGGTTTTCAAAATGATGCGCAAGTGATTTTCATGATCTTCATAGCTTTTGGAGTTTACCAAGATATCATCAATAAATACCACTACAAAGTCATCAAGATATTCCTTGAAAACTCTATTCATTAGATCCATTATGACAGAGGGTGCATTAGTCAATCCAAAAATCATTACTGTAAAATCATAATGCTCGTACCTTGTTCGAAATGCTGTTTTCGGAATGTCTTCCTTCTTCACACACAACTGATGATATCCAGATCGAAGGTCAATCTTTGAAAATTATTGAGCTCCGTGAATTTGGTCAAATAAATCATCAATGCGAGGTAGGGGATTCTTGTTCTTTATTGTTATAGCATTGATCTCCATGTAGTCAATGCACAACCTCATAGATCCATCTTTCTTCTTAACAAAAAGAACAGGGGCTCCCCATGGAGAAACACTAGGGAGAATAAATCCCTTATTACTTAATTCCTCTAGTTGTTTCTTTAGTTCCACTAATTCCACAGTGGTCATTCTATAAGGGTCTTCGATATGGGCCTTGATCCAGAAATTAGGTCAATGGAAAACTCAATTTCTTGTTCGGGAGGATTTCCAGGTAAATCCTCTGGAAAAACATCAACATGTTCTTGCACAGTATGTACATCCTCTATTCGAACATTCATTTCCTCATCCAGAGTAATTTCATTCTCTTCCTCCCCAATAATTGAATTTAGTTGAGCTACTGGGGGTGGATCTAAATAAGAATTAGGTGGTGACGTTTCTGATCTAAAGATAAGGTACTCCTTATCATCATCAAAAATTGTTACCTCCTTCTTCTTAAAATAAATTTTCGCATCATGGTCCGAAGGCCAATCCATACTGAGGATTATATAAAATTCAATCATGGGTATAATGATGAGATCAGCAGATAAAGAACATATATATGCTCTAATGGGAACTGATTCACAAAACTTTGTTTCAACGATACTTCCTTTAGGATTTTTGACTGAAAAATCCCTTGTTAAGTCAGAAATATCTAATTTTCATAGAAAATTGGGAAGATATGAAACAATGAAATGATCCAGAATCAAATAAAGTATTGGATAAACTTGAGGAAACCGTTAAATTACCTTCCACCACGTCTTTAGGAGCTTCAACCTCCGTAGTAGTGATAGCATAAGCTTGGCCTTGATCCTTTGGCCTTTTCTGAGGTAAGTTTCCTTGATGCTTAGGACATTCATTTGTATAATGTCCCATTTCCCTAAAATTGTATCATTGAACATCGGTAGCTTCTTTCTTCCCCTTGCAATCATGATCTTGGTGGCCTTTTTCACCACACTTGTAACAGACTCCCATATCCTTAAAAAAGTACCAGGGTGTTTCTTCCCACATTTATTGCAAGATGGATATTCAACTTTTCCCTTCTTCCCCTTATTTCTGTTTCCAGAGTGATCAGCAGATCTCTTCTTCTCCTGCTTTGCTTTAAAGTCGTAAGACTTATAGAATTCCTTCTCTGTCTTGATAGCACATGAGACAATATCTTCGTATGACGAGAAGGATTGTGAGACTAATGATCGACGAAGAAATGGATTTAACCCATCAAAGAAATGATTAATCTTACTCCTCAGGTTATTTATATAATCCGATGCATGCCTCGCTTACCTTGTAAAGTTAGCTTCATACTTTGCGACATTATCATCCTCCTTTTACCTCTGACTTAAAAATTTCCTTTCCATATCCACTCGATGGTCATGAGGAAAGTATTTTTCTAAGAAAATATCTTTAAAATCCCTCAATTACATACTTGATACTTCTTCATATTCCTTTTTATTTTGAATCAATGACCACCATTGATCAGCATCTCCAGTGAGGCGGTAAACTGTCATGATAACTTTTTTCCTTTCGCTACTCCCCAAGGCGTGGAATATTTTCTCTAAGGAATTGATCCATTTTTCAACTACTAGTGGATTTGTACCCCCATTAAATGTTGGTGGTTGTTGCCTCATGAAGCGATCTAACATTTATCCTCCACGCTGCGAATCTGGGTGCTCTATACGGATAAGGTTATTATTCATAACCTGAGTGAGTTTTCCCAGTATAGTGATAAGTTGATCAGCACCAGTTGTATCACCAGATCCACTATAAATATCTTGAGCAGGAGGGAAATCCCTACATGGAGTCTGTGCATTGATACGGTTTCCATTCTTCCCACTAGGCGCTATTTCTAAACAATGGCATAAACTAGATTAGTTTATGAATAGAAATACATAATTCTATACTTGTAAAACACTTAACATAAATTGAACCGTTTATGGATACAATCCATTATCATAAAAAGGTTTTCTTTGAGGAATTATATACTCATAACCCCTTCATAATGGTTTGTAAAGAAAATGAGAATTATCCTGAGCATATCCCCCGGGAGTGTCGTAACCAAGAGTGCAGCAAGGCCCATTGTCGTGCACCAGTTCACGTTCGAGTCTAGCTCAAAGTAGTGTTTTCGGGTTCTACCCCTAGGTACATATGTGCCAGACCCACCTCCACCTGCTCGTATCTAGACAGGGATGTATTGCTCGGAAAAATCAAAAAATCTCTACAATACCAAAATTCTAGGAAGTTCTTCTATATTAATCCTCAAATTCCATCTTAGGGCTATGTTCTCTAATTAGAGTTTACATAAATATAGTTTCCAAGATTTATTACTAAACTTCCTCTAATACAAACTGTAATGCCCCGACCCAAGTTACCCAGAGTCGGTGCATTATTATGTGTCATTGTCATGATCACAAAAGATCAAGTCTCGAAAGATCGATCAGTTTAGTAGCCTTGGAAACACTAGATAAATTCATAAGTCTTACATTACATCATAAAGTGAAAACTACAAAAACATTTTGTCTCCATATACCACACTCATATCCCCTCATACTATCCTTGCAGGTCATTCATAAAATACTTCTTCATATCCTGGGAAAAATAAAACCTAGAAAGGGGTGAGCTCAGATGCCTAGTAAGGATAACAATATAGTGGAAACTTTTATAAATAAACATAAACATTTAAGGAAATGTATACCTAAAACAAAAGCCTTTTAAACTTGAACTTAAACATAATATGGAAAAGATAAAATGAAATAATTCCATTTACTTATTCACATGGATATTCTACTAATCGAATAATCACATGCAATATCAATAACCACTTTCATAATTATGGAATGCATAATGCTAGACTATCATAACCACATAGTCAAGGCCTTGTGCCAAGACTAAAAATAATTTTTTGTCAAGGACTTGTGCCAAGACACTAGTTTGTCTCATGATACCTACCGATGTATCGAGGAGCTATAGCAGGCTCCACTCGTCACTTACTAAGTTCAATGCATTCCTCATATGAAAAGGTTTAAACATAACATAAACATTCGTATTTGAAACTAGCACACGAAATGTCAATACTTTATCCATAAACCATGAATGTTATGAAATAACAAATCCATAATCAAACATATCAAAAAACCTTCAATATAATAGGGAAGTTTTTTATCGTAATAAATCAACTTCAAATAAGCTTAAAATCCATCAAAGGATGTTCACATGGATGAAATCAAAACTATTTGAGGGAAATATCTCTTTTTTTAAATCATTTAAAAGTCACGTAATTATAAAAGAAAACACCTACTTTAAAAATATTATTATAATCATGTAAGGGAACCTTAGACGGTTCTATAATGGTGGAAAATAGTTTCACCCACTGTATAAGTTAAAAAAACATTCTTACCTTAATTCTGTCGAAAAGGTTAAAAAGGACCTTGTTTGGAAAATGACGGAAAGATTCCTTTATACACATCTTATAAAAAGTCAAAAAAGGGTATAAATGAATTTAACCCATTGTCTACTAAATAGTAAAGATTTTATGAAATAAATTTTTAAGAAACGTGGATTTGGATGATAAAGAGGTCCCAATAGATACTTATGTAAAAACAACCTCAGATAATAAAGAGATTTTGAAATAAAACCTTACCTTGTACTTTTCCTTGGTTGAGGGTCGTTTAACCTCCGGTATCATGGTGAAATTATTTTTATTAAATTATACAAGAATAATATACATTGATATGATATCATATATGATATTTTACCATTGCTTTGTTAATAATATCTTAGTATTATCGTTGTTTCGGGTGTTAACTGATTCGTTTTCCTTTATATGATTTGTTATGTAAGCTATGTTTTTTATGGATAGGTTGTATCTTATTCATATACAGAATTATATCAAGTCCTTAAAAATTATTTTTAATCATGAAATTAAAATTATTCTTGAATAGATACGATGGGGAATGAATCTCATCGCGTTCGTGGAAACAGTATTCCGTACGTACGCACGAGCGACAACATCATTATTTTAATATTAAAATAATATATAATTGTATGTTATATCATATATAAAAAAACATAATAATGTTATATTTATTATTTACATCAATTATACATCATTATTATACCCATCCAAATAATAATTTATTGAATAACAATTACACCACGACGTGGAGACGGTAAGTCGTACGTACGCACGTATGGTGACATATCATTCAAAGGATGGATAGAATACTAAATATGGTTATACCATATTTATAATAACATCACATTATATAGAATATACTGTATTTATTATTTTAGAATGGAAATAACAAAGAATGAAGAAGTGGGAGAAGAAAGGAACTTGAAAGAGGGTGGTGAAATCATTACCTCTTCTTCGGGTTCTTCCTTTTGATTTGATCAAAATGGATCCTTAGGTTGGATTTCTGATCAAACTGAGGCCTCTCGGTTTAATTGAGGGAATATTATAGAGTATTTTTTAAGGTTTTGGCTGGGCCAAATGGCTTTGAAGGTGTGAAATTGAGAGAAGGGGGAGTGCCCTTGGGCACCTTAGGAAAAGAGTGAAATATTATTTTATAATAAAATCATTTTCGGTTTCTAATGGCTAAAAAATGATTTGTTTCGAGGCTAAGGTGGGTATGGGTATAAAAAAACTCAAGAAATAGGTTTTATACAGGTTTGGGTCACTAAATTACCCTTATCTTTAAGTTTTAACTCTTAGTTAATTAGTTTGACAATTACCATGTCTCTTTGTATTTTTATATTATATGGTTAATAAACTTACTATATACTTCCAAGAGAATCCCAAGTGGTTCATTAAAGATACACCTATAATTATATAAGTCTATTGGATGAACATTATATTTTTAGGAATAGAATGTCAATTAATAATATAATATTCGTTTTAAAAACTATTTTATGTCAATTTTGATACTATTTGGAAATTGATTTTTTTGAAAATCGTAACAGAATGATTACTTCGAAAAAGATAATTAAATAAATACTAACATGTCATATTAACCTATAAAATTAGTGTAATTCATAAAAAGTCTCAAATTATATTTATTTAGGTATTTATAATATCAATTATTTTAATATTTCAATAAAAAGGTAATTACTGCATCACCATTATGTCATAAATAAATTAAATTATTTTATGTCTAAAAATTATAAATAAAATATCATTATATAGGAAATATTTTTATCTTTCTAATTAATATTTATAATCGAATTTATCTTATGTATAACCCTATATTAAAAATGTTTTAGTTATTAAACTTTGATTTTAACTCTTTTAACTCTTCTTTGAATTAAATAATAATAAATGTCCTAATCTAATACAAGTGGGCCAAAAAGGTTCATATTTTATTCCTAAGGTTGTTTTTGGTCGAATTATACTTATCCAATAGAATTAGGACATGTTTTAGGGTAAAAATAATATCATTTTTACCTTTAATTGCCCTATTTACTTTTAACTGTGGTAAATAAAATTAAAAACTTACTATTCACCAAAAATTATTTTCATCTCATTGAACCAAATTTTACTTACTGATATCAATCATATCTCTAGGATTTTTGAAATTCCACTCACAGAAGCGGTAAAATTAAGTTTTTTGAAAATTTTCAAAATCTCCTAGGAGGTGGGTAAAAGACAAAAAAAAGTCAAATAAAATTTTATATATCTAAACTTAATATAAATTGACTCCAATGAATTAAATTGAACTTATATAGGTATTATGTATCTATTTTGACCTAATATAAATTTAAATAAAATAAATAATTATTTAAATAAAAATTCGGTTTTAACCAATAACTCAGTGTTCTTCACTATTCATCAAAAATTGAAAGTTTTCAGAAAAATACCAGAAATTCACCCTAGGCTAATTTCGATATTCCGAATCCAAAAATGAAGACCATTTTGAAAAATAAAATTTATAAAATTTAAAAAGGTGGGTATTACTATTCATAATGGCTAGTTTGATTGGTTGTGGTGTGTTAGAACTCGAAGTTGCGTACGACACACGCTATTATATTATTCAAAGGGAAGCATACCGTGCAAGCTTGGGGTGTTACATTAGTTTTGATTAAGGATTTAAAATCATGTGATGAATGATATCGATAAAGTATAAAAGTGATTTACGGTGAATTTTATCTCATTTTTTTATTTATAGAATATATTTTACAGTCTATTATTTTATTTGGGGAATAAGGATAGAGTTAATTTTTGGAAGAATATATGTTTTCATTGATGTTTTATAGTGATTCAGGTTATTATAATGTATTAGAAGAACATACGATCAAGGTATTAATATGTTTCGTATGTGAAATTATGAGCTAATTCGTGTTTCATGGGGATAAATGTTAAATTTGATCTTGGAAAAAAAATTATGTGATCAAATATTTTAGTTTTTTGGGTTCCTAATTTTTTCAGACAATCTTGTGGGGATTTTTAAGGTTAACTTTTTATGGAATAGATCAATTTGAACATTGCGTGTTATTTTCAAGGTTTTAAAGTTTAATGTAAAGACCACAACCCTAGTGACCCATATAAGTTGGTTACTTTATTACATTGGAATAAGATACAAGTGATCAAATCCTAGTGGATCGAATAGTTTAGTATTCTTGGTAAAATAGATACATAATTGAGTCTTTCATTACATTTGAAAATTTAAATTAAAACAAAGTTAAAGTAAATATTTTTTTCCCATGAACTCATTTAATGATTCATTATTTACATCCTAGGGAAATGAAAACAAATAAAGAGTGAACTTATATACTATGTAGGGTTTATGTATAATGGAACCTATCATGAATCAATAGGCCATAATCAATATGAAAAGGTAAATAACAAAATACACATTCCATTTAATTAATAAATTGATCATGAAGAATAATATAGTAGGAATAAAAGATGATCAAATAATGTCATATAAATAATCACATGATCTTGAAGCTAATACAAGCATAATATCATTGCAGTAATCTCATGGATAATAATAACTAGATTCATAAGGAATAAAATTAATAATATTAGATTTCATGATCTCAAAAGTCATGATATCTATACAATCAAGACCTTGCACAAAAGACAGTATAACTTTGGGTGGGTGTGCACCAAAAACACATTTAATACTAGATTACTAATTTTTCTCATGAGGATTATCAATGCGTCAGGGGGATATATAATTCTAGGCTCCACCCATCACTTTATTTCAAATTTATTCCCATATATAGAATAATTTTTTAAATTAATGAACAATATTCCTTATCAATAAATGTCCATATTGAATAAAGAATGAAAAATATCAATATTTTCTTGGTCAATAAAATTACTGTAAAAGTAAAACGACGTATGTAGAAATGATATATAGATTAAGTAATAATCATATCCATGATAAATAATATGTATATTTAATAGAAATTTAATGTACAACAATCATAAGAAAGTGAATGTTTCAAGGGAAAATTAATGAATAAAAAATTAATCAAGAATGTGATAGTCAAACAAATCATAAACCATCTTAAGAAAGAATAAGGATGATATAATTACAACATATACTAATTGGATTATAATTAAAATAAAGTTTTTTTGTCATTTATGAATAAAAATACCATAGAAATATCATCAAAAACATTCTTGAGGAAAATACCCTATTCACTTTGAAAATCCATTTTAAAAACAAAAAATTTATAGAATATTAGGAAAAACATTTTCTTTGAAAATAACCATGTAAAATTGTAAAGTAATATTCAAAAAATGATAATTAATGATTCTGGGAATATTTTTTCATGTTGTGTACGTTAAAACAAATATTCATTTCACATTTTCAATAAAAAGTCAAATAGTAAATTGTTTGGAAAAAGGCAAGAAGATTAATTTTAAAATATTTTATAAAAATTAACACATGGGTAAGATTTTATTTAATAAATAATTAGATACAATATTATGTAAATAATTTTGAGGAAAATATGGATATGGAATAAAATCATTTTTGACTAAAAAGAGAAATAAAGATACCCTTTAAAAAAAACATTTTCTCAGTCATTTTAAGTACCAAATAGAGGGAAATGCTAATATTACTTGAAAATTTCACAAATAAACATAGGATAATAAAATGAAATGGTTTTTTTATAAAATTATCAAATAATTTCCTTCAATTGAAATTCAATCATAAACAATTCTGATTAAAATGATATTAAAGCATAAACCCTTAAAACTTTGGTAACTATTGAATCATAACCACCATGAAAGGAATAATTCCAAATGAAACATTAAATATAATGAATATAAATATATTCATGATATAATATATCAAATGGGTGCTATATTCACCTCATATAAATAAATTGGTGCATAATACCAAATATGTCTTAATGGAGTGGAAATTGATATATGGTCTCTTACAAAGACCATATCATTTAAGTGAGGATTAATCAATTAATTTATTATGTATATCAAATGTAAATACACATAAAAATTATAAATAAAACATAAAATAATCAAAAAATAAATTACACACATAATCTTATAATATCAAATATAATGAAGAAGTAAAATAACCCAATGAAAAGAAATTGATTTATGAAATTCTTTACCACTTGGTAACTTTCAATTCAAATCCCATAAGTTGAAATAATTTGAATTTAATATTAAAATAAAATTAAATATAAATGAAACATGATATAACATTTAAATTTTATATTTTATACACCATATAAAATAAATTGGTGCATAACATTAAAATATTCCTCGATAAAAGGAAATTGAGATGAAGTCCCTTACTTCATGTTTCTATTTATTTGAGAATGTATATCCTCCTCAATAATTTTTTTAAAAATGTAATTAATTTATAAAATAAACATTTTCATATTTATAATATCATGTATGATCTTATTATAACATCGTATCACCCATTTGTTAATAATATTTCTTTATGACCATTGTTTTAGATGTTAATTGTTTTGTTTTCTCATGCATGATTTATCAAAAAAAATCCAGTTCTTTTTAATAGAATATAGATAAATCATATATAGAATTATATTAATTTTATAAATATCCTATTTATTCATTTTATACATTTTTATAACCATTATTGAAAGTTATACATGCAAAATGAATCGCATCGCTTCGTGGAGATGGTAGGTCATACGTACGCATGAGCGACGATGTCATTCCCTTAATGGGTGAAAGGTTAAGGAGGTGGATGGTTTATTAATTTTAAAAAATTAATGTCATGTCATATTTATTATATATATTTATTATTTCCATAATTATTACAATCCATGTGATTCGGTGATGGAAAAACAAATTACATCGGTTTTTGAGGTGGTAGTCTGTTGTATACACAAGTTATGGCTTTGTTTTCAATTTTATGGAGAAAGAGATGGATAAATATTATTAAAAAAACATAATAACTTATCAGTATATGGGATATAATTTTTTTATTATATTTTAATTTTTAATACATAATTTATGTTTGAATAAATTATGGGATGGAATGCCCTTTTATAATTGAGGAGGAGTGACATTTTGGTAAATACCCAAACTATTCAATAATGGGAAGTCACCATCACCCCAAGTGCATCAAAAATTGATAAATAATATATTTTAGGTAATTTTAATTAAATATAAACCTCCAAAACAAAAAAATAATAATTTTTTAAACATGTTATTCCCTTATCTTCTAAATTTACTTACTTTTACAATTTTATTTTTCACCATAGTAATTAGTTTTTTAAAATAATTAATTTATCCTTTATGAATAAAATAAAATTAATATTATTACATAATTAGGACACACGTATTATTAATATTAAATAAAAGTTCCATGTGTGTTGAAAATTAATTTTAACACAAGTGCGTGTAATGCTCAAAACCCCATTTTAACCTTAATCGCGGTAGATAAATAATACTGTCATTACTAATAATTATGAATAAAAATTAAGTTGACCTTATTATATAATATAAATTATTATAATATAAAATATTAAATACATTTTAAGAAATTAAATTCACATAAGTGGTTTAATTTTATTAAAAAAATAAACTCGCAAATCATGTTGAAAATTGGGTTTTCAAGAAATTTCTTTTTCAAACATAAGATGATCTTATAAAAAATATATGACTAGTAACCATTATTATATGTATTTAAATTCATATATTAAGATAAATAATCTATAAATTTAATTTAAATCATTCCTCATTATTCTTAAATTTAATAAATTAAAATAGAGAAATATTATACACTTAAAAACGGTTTTTAGAAGAAAAAAAATTAAGCCTAAAAATAAACTTATAAAAATTAGTTATAAATATGATTCAAATGAAAATAATTATATTAAATATAAATAAATAATACATATTTTAATTTTAAATAAAATTAAAATCATAATGGGACTTTAAAATTACTTAAATAAATGAAAATAAATCATGGTATTTGAAAAATTGGTATTTTTCACTATTCACTGAAAAATTAACCTTTTCAGAAAAATCTCAAATTTTCACCACAATATAATTTTGATATGATGATTCAAAAACTTAAATCCATTTTATAAAATAAAATTTTCAAATTTTGTAACACCCCAAGATTTCATAATAGGTTATCTCTTCAAAGTAATTCAATAACTTGCACTACACGCAACATCGAGTTCCAGCGCACCACGACTTACCAAACTAGCCATTAAAAAATTTGTTATGAATAGTATTAACTGAATTTTGAATTTTATATACTCCATATAATTTTATAATCCATATTATGTGTTTCTTAGACAAAATATAAGAACAAATTCATTTTTTTCAGATAAAAGAAGTATTTTTCAAAAAATGCAATTTTACCACCTTTTAATGGCGAACCCTTTTTAAAACCAATATTTGAAAATTTTATATATTAAATTTAATGAAATTAAATTCTTCTTCAGAATAAGTAAATAAAAAAAATTTGGATAAATTTTTGGTACTTTTATGATAACTATCATATTTTGATGAATAGTGAAAATACTAAATTTTAATTGAAAACAACTTTTTAATCAAAATAATTTATAGTATTAAATTATAAATTTTAATGGTTTTTAAGTATAATTAAATTATATTTTTACCATTTAAATCAATTTAGTTAATTATAAGTAATTTCACATTTAAATTTGACATAAACACATGTCAATCTTTTGGTAGTTTTTACTTTTTAAAAACCCGCTTTTTGATTTTGAAAACGGAAATTAATTTTAAATTAATTAATGAAACTTCTATGTTTTGAATTTGGTAAAATAGAATTCATTTTTGAATTTGGAATATCAAAATTATCTTAGGGTGAATTTTTGGTATTTTTCTGAAAACTTTCAATTTTTGATGAATAGTGAAAAATATTGCAAAATTGTTTAACACCGACTTTTTATTTAAATAATAATTTATTTTATTTAAATTTATTTTAAGTAAAAATATATATATATTACCTATATAATTTCAATTTAATTCATTGGATTCGTTTTATAATAAAATTATATGCATAAAATTTTATTGAACTTTTTAACGTCTTTTACCCACCTTCTAGGCACATTTACAAATTTGCATAAAACGTAATTTTACCACTTCTATGAATTTAATTTAAAAAATAAGAGACACAGTTTACATCAGTAAGTAAAATTTGGTTCAATAAGATGAAAATATTTTTTTTGAATAGTAACTTTTGACTTTTATTTACCACGGTTAAAAGTAAATAGGGTAATTAAAGGTAAAAAGGATATTATAATTACCCTAACACATGTCCTAATTCTATTAGATAAGTTTATTTCGGACAAAACCAAACTTAGGATTAAAATATGATCCTTTTTATCAACTTGTATTAGATTTGGACATTTATTATTATTTTATTAAAAGAAGAGTTAAAAGTGTTAAATTCAAAGTTTAATAACTAAACTATTTTTAATATAGGTTTATACATAAGAAAAATTCGACTATAAATATTCATTAGAAATATAAAATGATTTACTACATAATGATATTTTATTTATAATTTTTAGAGATTAAATAATTAAATTTATTTATGACACAATGTTGATGCATTAATTACTTTATCAATGAAAGATTAAAATAATTGATATTATAAATATAAAAATAAATATAAATTGAGAATTTTTTATCCATACATGAATTTTCTAGGTTAATATGAAATTTTAGGGTTGATTATATTTTTTTTTTGAAGTTATAAAGTTTTTATGACTTTAACAAAAACAAAATACCAAATAGTGTCAAAATTGACATAAATGAGTTTTTAAAAAAAATATTGTATTATTAAATGATATAATAGTCCTAAAAATATAATTTTTGGCCAAAAGACTTATATAATAATATAAATTTCATTAATAAACCACTTTGGGTTCTCTTGGAATTTTATAGTAAGTTTATTAACCATTTATTACAATAATACAATAATACATGGTAAAAGTTAAACTATTTTACTAAGAGTTAAATCTAAACGATAAGGTTAATATGCTAACCTAAAGCTGTCTAAAACCTATTAGTTGAGCGTTTTTTGACCCATCCCCATCATATCATAGAAATAAATTATTTTGGAGCCATTATAAACCGAATATGATTGTATAATAAAATAATATTTCAAGCTTTTCCTAAAGTGACCCTCACCTCTGTTATAAAAGGGTACTTCCCCTTCTCTAAAAATCACACCTCCAAAGACATTTGTCTTGGAAAAACCCTAGTCAAATATCCTCCCAACTACCCTCATATTTACCTAGAGGCCTTAATTTGATCATAAAGACAACCTAAGGATCTCTTTTGATCAACTCAAAAGGAAACACCTGAAGAGGAGGTAATAATTTCACCACCTCTTTCAAAGATCTTTTCTTCTTCCACTTCCTCTTTCCTTGTTGTTTCCATAACAAAATAATAAATCCATTAACTTATAAATACTGTGATGTTATTATAAATATGTTACAACCATACTCATTATTCTATCCATCCTATGAATGATAATGTCACCATGCGTGCGTACGTACGGCTTACCGTCTCCACGCTGTGGTGTAATTTTTTATTCAACACTATGTTATCTAGATGGATATAATGATGATTAATATGTATATAAATAATGAAAATAAAACTATAATTTATCTGTACAATTAATATACCATCAAATTCCACGCCTTTTAATCATTAAGTAAATGATATCGTCGCTCGTGTGTACGTATGGCTTACCGTCTCCATGACGCGATGATATTCATTTCCAGGTTCACCATTCAACGATGATTATAAAAATATATATTATTAATAAGTATGTAATAAATGAAATTATAATTATACTGGAGATATATATATATTTATGTATTTTCTTACATATATCATATTTACTTACTTCTGTTCAAAACGATATGAAAATGGAAACAGCGTTTATGCATATGTACCGCCTAGCGTCTCCATAAACAGTGTTTTCCATTTCATATATCGATCTATTATACATATTTATATTATAAATATATATTATATATAAATCATGTTTTATATTTTGGAAGTATTTAAATCATGATCTAAATGATACGATCAAGAATAACAAGTTAAAACACATACAATAAAGAAAGAGATTATTTACTGAAATGTTAATTTAACATTGAAATCATTATTAAATGGGTAGTATAAAGTCATAAATGAATCATTTATGATATAATAAATATGAATATAGTTTGGTTATAATTTAATAACATACTATGGTCATTATAGAGGAGGTTAAACGTACCCTCGACCGAAGGAAAGTGCAAGGTAAGGGTTAATTCCTCAATCTCATTATTATCCGAGATTGTTTATGTGTAAGTATTTTTTGGGACATATTTATTATCCTTGTCCATGTTTCATAAAATACATTTCAAAATAATTCTTTTAAGGTACTCTTTAACTAAAACTTAATTTTAAATCTTTTAAATATTTATTCTTCTAAATCTTTCTCATTAATGTCCAGGTTTTCATAATTTTTTAAAGGATTTATTTATATGGACATGATTATTTTAAAATGTTAATTCCTTTCAAAAGTTTTAAAGTGGTATGGGACACTTTTATTCAAGAATATATTTTAAATTAATTTTTTTTATTAATGTGTGACTTTTAAATGATTTCACAAAAAGGGATATTTCTCTCAAAAAGTTTTACTGATCATTTTCAATTATGTCAACATTCTTTACTAGATATTATTATTGATTAAGGTTGATTTATTATAATACAATCTTCCATATTTTATTGAATGAGTTGTGATATGTTTGACTATGGATGTTCTATTTTTATACCCTTCATGGGTTATGGTTGACGTATTGACATTTTTTATGCTAGTTTTAATACGAATTTTTATGTTATGTTTCATCATTTTCGTATGAGGAATGCAGTGGACTTAGTAAGTGACGGGTGGGGCTTTCTATAGCCCCTCGATGCATAGGTAGGTCTCATGAGACAAACTAGTGTCTTGGAACATGGCCTTGACAAAAATTTTATTTTTAGTCTTGGCACGAGGCCTTGACTATGTGGTAATGATGTTCAGAGTTAGGAATTCCCTCATTATGAAATTAATTATTACATGCGATTATTTGACTAATAGAATATCCATGTGCATGTTTATATGGTAATTTTTGATTTATTTTCTCCATATTATGTTCACGTTTATGTTTAAAATGCTGTTTTTTTATTACATATCTTTCCTTAAAATTTTATAGCTTCCGCTAAATTATTTACCCTTACTGAGCATCTGAGTTCACCCCTTTCTTATGTTTTTTTTTCAGGATTCCAAGAACTGTATTATGTTTTATATACATGGTTAAGCTAGGGTAATAATGGAGTTGTCAATGGATTATTTATGTTGTTTTTTATATTTCAATGTGTAATGTAACGTGCATGTATTTAATCTATTTTCCAAGACTGCTAAACTGATCGGTCCTTTGGGACTTGATTCCTTGTAGTCATGCCAATATATTAAAATAATGCACCGGCTCCGGGATTCTGGGGTTGGGGCGTTACAGTTGGTACATATAAATTTTAGTACAAACATTGGAAACTAGATTTAGAAAAACTCCGATTAGATAACATTACCCTAAGATAGACTTTGAGGATTAGTATAGAAGAACTTTCTATAATTTTGGTAATATAGAGATTTTGTGTATTTTCCAAGAAATACATCCTTTTCTGGATAAGAGAAGGTAGTGGAGGCTCTAGCACAGATGTACCTAGGATTGAAAACTCTGACAAGGAGTTTAAGGCTTGACCTGGGGTATCCTAGTACACAACAACGGCCCTTGTTGCACTATTGGTTATGACACTCCCGGAGGATATGCTTAGGATAATTCACATTTTCATTACAATCCATTATGAAGGATTTAGGGGTAAATACTTCCTCAAAGAAAACATTATTTATGATTATAGATTATATTCATAATCTGTTCAATTTAAGTAAGGTATTTTACAAGTTTGAAATTATGGATTGTGATTCATGAACTAACCCGGTGTATGCCATTGTTTAGAAATGGTGTTGAGTAGAAGGAATGAGAACTCCATAAATACGCATGATCCAAAGAGTTAGAAGGATCATATCTTTCATGGTACTAATCCAAAATTTAGAAGGGAAATAGACTTCCACATATTATCATCATATGAAGAAATAGTATCATTTGTTAATAAGATAAGTAAAGAATTCTCTGAGTCTTATGGCTTTGAAGGGAAGAAAGAGAAGAAAATGATGGTAGAGATAAATATGGATAAAGGGAAGAGGAGAAAGAAGGATTTTCCTATATGTGATAATTGTGGAAAGAATCACCTTGGTAAATGTTTGAATAGAATGAGAGTTTGTTATAAGTTTGGAGAAAAATGACACCAAGTACGTGATTGCAAGGGTAAGAAAAATGTTTCAAGTGTACAATGCTTCATCTGCAAGGATTTGGGACACTACGCAAATCAATGTCCAAATCATTAGAGTATTCCCCAAATGATTCTATTGGATAATAATCAAGTTATAATACTACCATAGATGAAGAGGAGTGACTAGTGTTATTATTTTGTTATTAAAGAATTATTTTATTTGAGTGTTGTATAAACTATGTATTGATTATATGAATTATGGAAATAAATAAGGATTATACTGCAGTACTATTTCATTGAGGATTTGAGATTATATGGTTCTAAGAAAAGTGACTCAATAGCAAGTTAAACTTTTTGAAAAATACATGGTTGAAGGAAATATAAACCTTAATATGGTTTTGATACTGTGGTAGTGATTTTTGAATAAGTTATGATTGATTTGGATAGATTATATTCGATATTCTTAACTACTTTGAAACTAATTAATTGTTTTTTTATTCCATTATTGTTGGAGTTTACAACATTTTTGGATATAAGGAGTATATCCAGTAAGTAATAAGGAAGAATGAATGTAATCAATAAGGTTTTATGGTAATTCAGGGTGTTATCATGTTTTAAAAGAATACATGATGAAGGTATTCACATGTTATTTCGTGGTAAAAAATATCTTCATTGTATTTACCTTCCTGGTAAATTTTGGTTGATGAGTTTGGACAGAAGTATTTTTGATAAGTCGAAAGGTTGGAATGGATTAAGTTTAACATTTGATACTATTGTTAAGGTTAAATCATTTCTTAAGATTATTTTTGTATTGTTATAAAAAAGCACAACCCAGAGGTCTTGCGACAACCCGTCGCGTCCGGTAAAGCCGCAAGACTTGAACCTGAAACCAAAGGGCGGCAAGGGTGCATCACCTACCACTGGCCTATGTGATGTCCTAGTTTGTGTAATTTAGTATTTTTTAAATAATTTGACAAATGAATTATAAATTCATTATTTTTGGAACCCTATATGATTATGATAAATAGAATATTTTTGAATTCTATTATCTTTTAGGGTGAAAGATGAGTTTGTGGTAGGAATTAGTTGAAGGATGAAACTCTAATTGTCAAGTTTTTTTTCCCAACTTATTATATGAATAAATTAATTCTTAAACTTTAGGGAAGGGATCTTAAAACCAAAAATGTTTTATCCTAATACCTTATGTTTTTTTGAACCGATGATATTTTAAATCATCATAGATTGATAGATTTGAATCCCTAAATTTTACACGTGTTTTTGATTGATGACCTCAATCACTCCATATAAATATTTATGTTTTTACTCCAATTATGTGTATCTAATTTCCACCAATGTTCTCCTAATAGAGATCATAATTTTGTGGTGAATTTTTCATTTTCCTTTCCCTCTTATTAAGACTAAATTTTATTAACCCAATTTCTCATGTGTGTTTTCCAAAAAGGTATTTTTCTATTTTTAACCATTTTTTTTCGAATAACAATTTCAAATTGTGAGGAATAAATTTATTTAAGGAGGGTAGAATGTAACACCCCCAATATTTCATAGTATTTAATCTCTTCAAAGTAATTCAATAACTTGCGCTACACGCAACACCGAGTTTGAGCGAACCACAACTTACCAAACTAGCCATTCAAAAAGTGGCTAGGAAAAGTATTAAATGAATTTTAAATTTTATATACTCCATATAATTTTAGAATCCATATTATGTGTTTCTTAGACATAATATAAGAACAAATTCATTTTTTCAGATAAAAGAAGTATTTTTCAAAAAATGAAATTTTACCACCTTTTAATGGAGAACCCTTTTTAAAACAAATATTTGACACTTTTATATATTCAATTTAATGAAAATAAATTCTTCTTTATGAGTGGGACATAAAAATTTATTTTGGATAAATTTTTGGTACTTTTCTGATAACTTTCATATTTTGATGAATAGTGAAAAATAATAAATTTTAATTGAAAACAACTTTTTTAATCGAAATAATTTGTAGTGTTAAATTATGCATTTGAATGGTTTGGAAGTATAGTAAGATTATATTTTTAACATTTAATGACATTTAGGTAATTATAAGTAATTACACATTTAAATTTGACATAAACACATGTCAATCTTTTGATAGTTTTTACTTTTTAAAAACCCGCTTTTTGGTTTTGACAACGTGAATTAATGTTAAATTAATTAATGCATATTCTATGTTTTGAATTTGGTAAGATAGAATTAATTTTTGAATTTGTAATATCAAAATTATCTTAGGGTGAATTTTTTGTATTTTTTTGAAAACGTTCAATTTTTTATGAATAGTAAAAAACACTGCGTAATTATTTAAAACCAACTTTTTATTTAAATAATTATCTATTTTATTTAAATTTATTTTATGTCAAAAAAGATATATAATACCTATATGAGTTCAATTTAATTTGTGGGAGTCATTTTATAATAAAATTAGATGTAGAAAATTTTATTGAACCTTTTAACGTCTTTTACCGACCTTCTAGGCACATTTACAAATTTTCATAAAATGTAATTTTATCACTTCTGTGAATTTAATTTTAAAAATCCAAGATACACGGTTGTCATCAGTAAGAAAAATTTGGTTCAATAAGATGAAAATAATTTTTGGTGAATAGTAACTTTTGGCTTTTATTTACCACGGTTAAAAGTAAATAGGATAATTAAAGGTAAAAATGATATTATAATTATCCTAAAACATGTCCTAATTCTATTGGATAAGCGTATTTCGACCAAAACCAAAATTATAAATAAAATATTATCCTTTTTATCCACTTGGATTAGATTAGGACATTTATTATTATTTTATTTAAAGAAGAGTTAAAAGTGTTAAATTCAAATTTTAATAACAAAAGTATTTTTAATATAGGGTTATACATAAGATAAATTTGACAATAAATATTCATTATAAATATAAAAATATTTCCTACATAATGTTATTTTATTTATAATTTTTAGATATTAAATAATTAAATTTCTTTATGACATAATGATAATGCAGTAATTATTTTATCAATGAAAGATTAAAATAATTGATATTATAAATATACAAATAAATGTAAATTGAGGATTTTTATGCCATACATAAATTTTATAGGTTAATATGATAGTTTAGGGTTGATTAAATAAATTTTTTTGAAGTGATAAAGTTGTTATGACTTTAACAAAAACAAAATACCAAATAGTGTCAAAATTGACAAAAATGAGTTTTTAAAACAAAATACTATATTATTAAATAATATAATAGTCCTAAAAATCTAAGTTTCTTCCAAAAGACTTATATAATTATATATATGTCATTAATGAACTAATTGGGGTTTTCTTGACATTTTATAGTAAGTTTATTAACCATTTATTATAATAATACAAGAATACATGGTAAAAGTTAAACTATTTAACTAAGAGTTAAATCTAAACAATAAGGTTAATATGGTGACATAAAGCTATCTAAAACCTATTGGTTGACATTTTTTAGACCCATCCCCACTTTAGCCTTGAAATAAATCATTTTTGAGCCATTATAAAGTGAATATGATTGTATAATAAAATAATATTTCAAGCTTTTCCTAAAGTGACTGTCACCTCTCTTATAAAAGGTTATTTTACCTTCTCTCAAAATCACACCTCCATAGCCATTTGGCTCGGCCAACCCATGATAAAATATCTTCTCAACTACCCCCCACATAGACCTAGAGGCCTTACTTTGATCAGAAAGCCAACCTAATTATCTCTTCTGATCAACTCAAAAGGAAACACCTGAACAAGAGGTAATAATTTCACCACCTCTTTCAAAGTTCTTTTCTTCTTCCACTTTCTCTTTCCTTGTTGTTTTCATACCAAAATAATTATTCCAGTACCTTCTACATACTGTGATATTATTATAAATATGTTACAACTATACTCATTATTTTATCCATCCTATGAATGATAATGTCACCATGCGTGTGTACGTACGGCTTACCTTCTTCACGCCGTGGTGTAATTTGTTATTAAACACAATGTTATTTGGATGGATATAATGATGAGTAATATGTATATAAATAATTAAAATAACATGATAATTTATCTTTAAAATTAATATACCATCCAATTCCACACCTTTTAATCATTAAGGAAATGATATCGTCGTTCGTGTATACGTACGGCTTACCGTCTCCATGACGTGATGAGATTCATTTCTAGGTTCACCATTCAACGATGATTATAAAAATATATATTATTAATAAGTATGTAATATATTAAATTATAGTACTATTTTATATATATATATACACATATATATGTACTTACATATATCTTATTCACTTACTTTCGTTCAATATGATATGAAAACGGAAACAGCGTTTATGTGTACGTACGGCCTACCGTCTCCATAAATGGTGTTTTCCATTTCATATATCTATCTATTATACATATTTATATTCTAAATACATATTATATATAAATAATGTTTTATATTTTGGAAGTATTTAAATTATGATATAATTTATACGATCAAGAATAACAAGTTAAAACACATACGATAAAGAAAGCGCTTATTACCCGAAATGTTAATTTAACATGGGAATAATTATTAAATGGGTAGTATAAAGTAATAAATAAATCATGTATGATATAATAAATATGAATATGGTTTTGGTATAATTTAATAACATACTGTGATCATTATATAGAAGGTTAAACGTACCCTCGACCAAAGGAAAGTGCAAGGTAAGGGTTAATTCCTCAATCTCATTATTATCCGAGATTGTTTATGTGTAAGTATTTTCTGGGGCATATTTATTATCCATGTCCATTTTTCATAAAATACATTTAAAAATGATTCTTTTATGGTACTCTTTAACTAAAACATCATTTTAAATGTTTTAAATATTTATTCTTCTAAATATTTCTCGTTAATTTCCATGTTTTCAAAATGGTTTTAAAGATTTATTTATATGGACATGATTGTTTTAAAATGTCAATTCCTTTAAAAACATTCAAAGTGGTATGGGACACTTTGATTCAAAAATATCTTTTAAATGATTTCCTTTATAAATTTGTGACTTTTAAATGATTTCACAAAAAGGGATATTTCTCTCAAAAAGTTTTACTGATCATTTTCAATTATGTCAACATTATTTACTGGATATTATTCTTGATTAAGGTTGATTTATTATAATAAAATATTCCATATTTTATTGAATGAGTTATGATATGTTTTATTGTGGATGTTTTATTTTTATACCCTTCATGGTTTATGGTTGATGTATTGACATTTTGTGTGCTAGTTTTAATACGAATGTTTATGTTATGTTTAAAAATTTTCATATGAGGAATGTAATGGACTTAATAAGTGAAGGGTGGGGCCCACTATATCCCCTCGATGCATCAATAGGTCTCAGGATACAAACTAGTGTCTTGGAACAAGTCATTTACAAAAAATTTATTTGTAGTCTTGGCACGAATCCTTGACTATGTGGTAATGATGTCTGGCGTTAGGCATTCCCTCATTATGAAATTAATTATTACATTTGATTATTTGATTAGTAGATTATACATGTGCAAGTTTATATGGTAATTTTTGATTTATTTTCTCCATATTATGTTCAAGTTTATGTTTAAAAGTCTGTTGTTTTTATTACATATCTTGACTTAAAATTTTATAGCTTCCGCTAAATTATTTACCATTACTGAGCATCTGAGCTCACCCATTTCTTATGTTTTTTTTCAGGATTATAATATGTGTATTATGTTTGATATGTAGGGTTAATATAAGGTAATAATGGCGTTATCAATGGAATATTTATGTTGTGTTTTATGTTTGAATGTGTAATGTGACGTTCATGTATGAAATCTATTTTCCAAGACTACTAAATTGATTGGTTCTTCGGGACTTGATTCCTTATAATCATGCCAATGTATTAAAATAATGCACCCACTCTGGGATTTTGGGGTAAGGGAGTTACAAATTTCAAGAAATTAATTATAATATTTTCTCACAAAAATAATAAAAACCATTTTTGAATAAAAAAATTATTTTTAAAGGGTAAAATGACATTACTAAAAAACAATTTGATTATTTACTAAGAATTTATCAGTAAAATTTCATTTATTAGAAACTATATATATATCATAATTCAGTTAATCATATTCATACCTTCTAATTCAATGGATAGGTTGTAACGGTCATATTTAAATAATATATTTCATGGGTCGTATAAGCTCAGTGTTTCATGTCGTATAAAATATCAAACACAATGTTATTATTTTAAAATATTGGTGTATTATATTCTCCACACCTTCAATAAATTATGTACTCATAATTTGAATTTTTCGTGTAAAATAAAGTTTTTAAAGTTTCAAATACCTTTGTTGAAAATCCACATCGTAAAAAGGGTTAACAAAAATTACTCTTAATAAAGGGAAAGGGAAATATAAAGGAAATAATAAACAACACATAACTAGGTTTCCAAGTAGGATAAAATTTGTGGGAAGTAAAAAAATGGACATGTAAGATAATCATAAATAATTATAGAGAGTGATAGATATCATTGATCGCAATAAAGTGATTGATCAAGAGAAAGTTAATGACCTCAAAATAATGAGTCTATGATGGGTTAAAAGACTATTGATTCATCTTATATATAAAGGTAATAGAATAAAATTTTTGTTTCAAGATCCTTTTCCTAGAGTTAAGGTATTCTTTTCTTGTTAAGATAGAGAAAACTAAAAAGTAAACTTTCTTTATATATTTTTATTCCATAAGATCAATTTCATCCTTCAGTTGTGCTTTTATTAATTCCCACTTCATCACTTACTCCAAGAAATGAATATCCAAGATTATTTTTTTGTTCCTAAATCACTAAAATTAACTTTTACCAGATTATAAGATCCATAAAATAGTGACAAGTATCTCCATATATCTCTAAATATTTTCTAAAACCGAAATGGTTTGAACAGTTTATCAAATGTAATACATTAATCTCTAAAACCTCAATTGTGAAACCAAAATTTCAATTTAATATTTATATACCAAATATTTTAAGTAAAAATAATTTCATATTAACTGGAACATCATTTAGTATAGTGTTAGGTGTTTCACCCTTGTTACCCTTCGGTTTTAGGTTCAAGACCCTCATCCTCACCGAATGCGACGATTTTTTACCTAGCATGAAGGTTGCCCTTTTTTATAATACTGTATTAATATAATTGTTATAATGTTCAAAATTTTATAATTATCATCCTTAAAAATAATATTAGTCATCAATTCACTTTTTAACCATAAGGGGTTTCTATAAGACTTATTTTTTCTATGAAATCAAATAATATTAATTTAATATTATTACCATAACATAAATGAACATATTAAACCTCAAGGTTATCAATACCTTTAAACTTATAAATAAATAAATCTTACTTAAATAATACTTCATGTAGAACCTTAAGTTACATATACCTCAACCTAATGAAACTTCTCCCAAAATGTCATTAATCACATAAATATCCCATCACGTAAAACCTCAATATGGGTGTCTAAGACTTTGAACTTATGATCAACCATAAACTTATAAACCCATGATGGATTCAATAATTCATGAGTTAATATTAGATGAATACATATATTCTTCCAAAAAAACTAACACAGTCATTCCATGTTTCATGTTTCTTATAACCAAATTTCCATTGATAAAAATAATTCCAATATAATTCTTAAATCTCGATACATAAATACTTCAACCTTTTTTCATCAATATTGGTCCTTCCTTGGTCTATGAGTTAACCTTTAAAATAGAAAATTGACTTTGATAACTCCCATCTTCCCCACATTCAAGACAGTGAACTATAAATGGATTTTTAGGATGAAATTTATTTCTCAACACTAAACTCCTCACCTTTCCTTGGAAATTCATCACTTTATACCCTTCTTTTCTGCACATAAAATATTTTACTTCTCCTTTTAGACATTATCCTGGGTTTCTCTTTACATATTTCTAACATGAATGAAATCAATATTTTTCCCCCCGTGGTCTCCACCACTCGAGCACTTAGTAGACTCTGTCATTATCTTCTTTGGTGAGTTCAAGAGTTCGTTAAGGTGTAGGTTGTTAATAATATATTGTGATAAATAATTATAAATTATCAGGATATCTTTCACTTCAATCATCATCCATTTTGGTTACTCATAATCACCACATTTTTCATCATATTCAATGTTACCATGGTTCCTTTGGGTTCTAGATATTTAATAAAACCAAAAAAACATAGTGTGAGCAACAATAATCATAGTGGGAAAACTATATAATCATTTATAGGATTTCTAAATCATGAAACCTTTTTCCAATATAATACACCTTAGGTTTAACGTAATTCATTTATTGTCATTATCTATTCAAATCCTTCAGATGGTTTGTAAATAAAATGTTAACTAACCCAAGAATATCCCCCCAGGAGTTTCAAAATAAGTGTGATGAAAGGCCCATTATCATCCACAAGGTGATAATCAATTCAAATCCGAATACATAATTTTCATATTTATTACCCCTAGGTATAACTATTCAAGAGCCACATCCACTTGTAGTATTTAGACAGGGATGTATTTTTAGAAAAACCACATAATATCTTTCCACTACCACAAAACTGGGTTTCCGCAGTGCTACCCTTTATCAACGCTTTTTAGTGCTGCTAAAGCCCCCCCCCCTTATCAGCACTTTTTTTATCACTGTTAAAGAGGACCCCTTTATCAGCGCTTTTTTTAGTAGCGCTGATAAAGGGGGAACTTTATCAGCACTTTTTCCTAGCACTGATAAATTTTTTATTTCAAAAAAATAATGAAAAATAATATATTTTTATATAAGTATATTTATATTGATATAAATATAACATATATTTTTTAAATATGTTGTAGATAAGTATAAATAGACTATTACATTTAATATATAATAAATTTAGTGAAAATGGCTTTAAAATATTTTAAAAAATATTATTAATTAATAATTTTTTAATTATCATCGATTAATATCATTTAATAACAATTTTAAGACACAAAAAATCAAAAACATTAATAAAAGATCTAAAATAAGTTGAAAATGTAACCCAAACTTCAAACGGTCATAACTTTTGATCCGGGTGTCCGTTTGAGCTCTACAATATATCAAATCGAATCTTGCAATGATTTCTACACAGTAGTGACTAAGGGGAACATTATGTCACATTTTTTGATTCCCAAAAAGGCCCATAAGGCCTCCAAAACTGAGTTTTTAGTCAGGATACCCCGATTTGTTAACATTAAAATAGGTATAACTTCTGATCTGGATGTCCTCTAGGTCTGTACTATATATCATATCAAATATTGTTTTATTTTCTTCGATTTGACAGGTTGTAGAGTTGAAATAGACTTTTGGTTTAGAAGCTATGGTTGTTTTAACATTCTATGGATTTTCAAATACACATATATATGTATTTATTCGTAAATATATATATGTCTATGTGTGTGTGTGTGTTGTATATATGTATGTATTTATTTATTTATTTATTTATAAACACAAATAAAAAAATATTTTATAAATGTATTTAAAACTAATCTTATAAATATCTATTAATATACAAATAAATATACGAATAAAAAATTATAACTAAATATATATATATAAATAAATATAAATATAAATCAATATATGAAAAAATATATATATACTAATATATGAATAAATAAATATGTATTGATATAACTGAATATATTTATATTAATATGAATCTATATTAATATACGAATAAATATAACTATATATATATATATATTAATATATGAATAAATATACATGTATTAATATAACTAAATATATTTATATTAATATGAATCTATATTAATATATGAATAAATATAACTATATATATATATATTAATATACGAATAAATATATATATATATAAATATATATATATTAATATAAGAATAAATATATATGTATTAATATAACTAAATATATTTATATTAATATGAATCTATATTAATATATGAAAAAATATAACTATATATATAAATATATATATCATTAAATAGAGAAAAAAACTAAACAGCTTCGTGGTAAAGGTGCAGGCGTGCAAGGGGGGTCTCGGGTTCGAGTTTGGGTGGAAGCAGGGAGGGGCGTGCAGGCATATGGGGGATATGCGGGCAAGGGTAGCATGCAGGAGAGTGGGAGTGGGTTTGCCTAGTGCTGATAAAGGGGGGGTCAAGCACTGTTAAAAGACCCCCCCCCCCCCGCATTATATATTCTTTTTAATTTTTTTAAATTTTTTTGACTTTTATCAGCGCTTTTTTTAGCACTGATAAAAGGGTCTTTTATCAGCGCTTTTCTATGCGCTGATAAAAGGTGCCCCCCCCCCCTTCATCTTCGCCTTGATTAACAGATCTTTTTTTATCATTGTTACTTCCTTTTTATAGCATTGATAATGGCCATATTTTTAGTTGTATTCTTACCAAAACTTTAGGATGTTATCCTATATATAAGCTTATCCTTAAATTTGGTCATAATCAATGTTTTATTAAATCTAGTTCCCAAGGTTTATAGAAAACTTTCTATCACACAAACTATAAATACCCCAACCCTGATAACATAGAGTCACTGATTACTTTATTATATTGGCATAATATACATGTGATCGCATCCCAAAGGTGTCACGACCCGTCCCCCGGGACTCGTGCCGTGACTACCCCAAGCCAGCCTTCCGTAGGTCAGTGGATGGCGACTAGCACCGGAAAGGCATATCCCTAAAACGAGAAGGCATTGCCTCTAAGACCTGTACAAAATCACAGAGTAGAATGCAACAAGAGGCAACCACACAGACTAGAATGCAACAAAATAAACTGTGAAGTAAAATGCTGTAGTAAAGAGTGCTGAAAGTAAAGGGGTCTGAAATACAAGACCAACTGGAAAAGGTCCAAGTAAAACTAAAAAAGGTAAAAACTGTTGAAAAGTGAAAGGCACCTCCTAGATAGTCCACCACGGATCCTACCAGAAGGGTAGGTACAACTCACGATTTGTGGTCCCTACGCCACATAACGCCAAAAAGGTCCAGCTCCAAGCACCACCAAGTCCTAAATCCCTCAACCTCAATCAATGTTGTACGTCATCTGCACCAGACACAACAAGGTGTGGGCGAAGCCTGTGTAGGGGTGAGTATAACGATACTCAGAAGGAACCCCGAGACCCCGTAGGTCTCCTAGAGTTCCACAAAGGAAAAATCACAAAGCAAGAGCCCAACTCTTCTTAGGTATATTCCCATACATATACCTAAGTAATCAAGCCACAGTTATCTCATACATAAGGGAAGTATACCACAAAGGTAACACCAGGAAGGTAGAAGTTCCACACAGCTAACACCACGAAGATAGAAGTACCACATAGGTAAAAGTACCACATAGGTATCACCACGAAGATAGTACCCCGAAGGTAAAAGTATCACACAGGTAAGACTCAACTCAAACCAGATATCGCATTAGGTCAAGGATAGAAGGGTTATCACATCATCGAACTCCTAGGATGC
Organism: Viscum album; assembly: GCA_963277665.1. Lineage (NCBI taxonomy): Eukaryota > Viridiplantae > Streptophyta > Magnoliopsida > Santalales > Viscaceae > Viscum > Viscum album. The sequence continues at coordinate 670,377,727 of OY728167.1, forward strand.
TAGAGAAATCCTCCTTTTTTGAGTATAGTGGGTCTGCCAAGTCACACAGAGCCGCTTCCCACTAACCTTTAACTATTGTGGTGCCCATCCCTGATGGGTACCATGGGCATGCCGGGTCACACAGAGCAACTTCCCACCATGGGCATGTCGGGTCACACAGAGCCACTTCCCTCCTTGGCCAAATAGAGGTACTCCTCCTATTGAGTACCATGGTTATTTCGGGTCACATGGAGCCACTCCCCACTGTGGGCCTGCTGGGTCACACAGAACCGCTTCCCACTGGGCCAATCGTCAAACAGTCTTCAGGTCTCAGCCAACTGCAGGGTTCCAAATGTAGTCTGCTTGGGATAATCTCTCCTCAATCCACTCACCACATATTTATATCCATGTAAGTCACCAAAAATTATTCCAAAAGATCTGTATCCTCAAGAGAGTCCCAAATCTCCAAACAGCTCGTCAATTGGATGCAAGGTTTGCAAGATACGGGCTTTTTGTGTCGAGGGCCTGGTTGGATTTGTATTCAATCCAACTTGGTTGTGTGAAAACTTTCTACAAAACTCATGTGGAGTGTCTCAAAATTATGGTCTTTTCCTAAGGATCTCGATGTCGTAGATGGTTCATCAAATGGACGTTTGGTTTAGAAGTTAGGGAATGTTTTGTGTAACAAGGCGGTACTGGGTCCTGGTCCGGTCCGCCTCGGTCGGACCGGCCCGACCCGATTTAGAATGGGCCGAACCGGCTCAAACTAGTTCAACCCAGACCAACTCGGGTCTGACCCGACCAGGGTCAACTTGACCCAACCCGGCTGGGCCACAGTTCAGGTCGCTAGGCCACAGGTCGGTCCGCTGAGCGGCGGGTCGGTCCGCTGGACCTACCCGGCGGGGCCACCTTCCTGACGGTGCGGGCTGCTAGGGATACTCGAATGTGATACATCTGGGTAGGGATGACATGGCGTAGATCCAAGCCAGCGGGTCAACCTATGGGGGTTGACCCCAAAGTGGCATCGTGGGTCCTCTGTGTCGTGGCTGATAGGTCGTGGCTTTATCACCGGGCGCATCGCAAGTGCGCACCCCATCCCCCAGCTGTCGGTCGGACCGGCAGCCCCCTGGTCCTGTCGCCTTCATCGCAGGTCGCAACCTTTCTACCGCGTGGGCGCACCATCGGGGGCACACCCCACCTCTGCTCAGTCGGCTCCATCGTGTCCAGTCAGCATGCTACCAGACCTCTCCTCCGGTCATCGCGGTTGATGGGTCGCGGCCCTCCTTGTTCATCGGTGGCGCACGACCACGCGTCGCGCCTCCTCTATGGTCAGTCGGTGTCGGCCGCTCCGACTACCACCATGGCTTTGTATCGTGGCCTCCTCTTGCGGTGTGCATTGACATACTATCTACCACGTAGCTGGTCAGTGTCGTCACGTTTTCGATCTTCCATGGAGGCACAAGGATGTAACAAATATATCGGAGGGGTTCGGGCTGGGTTCGTTAGGCCTGCACCCTCCGCGTTAGCTCTTAAAATGAGGGGGGTTGAGGGTTTAATAAAAATTGAATTAAACAACAATATAAACCCCACTAGATTCCCTACAACAACCTCCCGCAAAGATGAATGAATCACAGGTCAACCCGTTAGTCGGTTGACCTGCGTTCTTTGTATAATTTCAATAATGGGGAAGAGGGAATCAAAAAAATGCACAAACTAAATAACCCCTACCTTGAAACTCGTCGGGGAGCATCCGTGGCTTGAAGGCAGATTGTGTTCTTCATTCCCTTAACCAGTTTCCAACAATGGCACTCGCACGTCGTCCTTCGGTCCGTGGTTCAGTGTCGCGCATCACCTCCCGCTTGGATCAGCTCCATCCTCTAAGGGTTTGGTGTCGTGACGCTCCTTCATCACTTCGTTGATTGGAGAAGCTGTGTCGATACCCCTCCCCAAGCTCCATATATATTGGAGAGGGGGGGTAAGTAACGAAGTTGTAATTTAATGGGTATTATTAATTAGGAAGCTTCCTAATTTCCCAACGACGTCGTTACTTAGGTTTGGAAGGTCAATCCATTTATTTACTTGACATATCGCTAGTCTGACCCCCTATACTTCTCCGTTGGAGGATATGAAATAAAATAATAAAATTATTTCATTTCATTTCTTTAAAATGTGACAAAACTTTCCTTTTTCTCTGGACTTATTGCGGTCAAAGTAAAGCCTCCCTTACGAGAATCCTGGTGTTGTAGATTCAACAGTACTATCAGATTTTTAATCCGACCATCGGTTCAAAAGTTAGAAAATGGTTCTCTCGTGTTTACTGAATGTACCTGAAAAAAAGTTCAGCAAATTAATTATGTTCACCCTCGACCCGCGCCGGTCGAGGATAGGATTCGCATAAAGAGAACACACCCCAACAAACTCAATGGTACCCTCGAAATTTCAATCTGACTTATCGTTTAGAAGTAATGTATTTTAAAATAAAATAATTGTCACTTAATTATTTTATTTATGGCCAAAAACTAACTTTAAACGGTGGCCCGCGCTGGCCAATGTTAGTATCTTCCTAAAGAAAGAATACCCTCACGAGTTCATCGGTGGTCTTGGATTTTCAATCCGATTTACCGTTCATGAGTTATAAGCATTTGAAAAATAAAATAACATTATTTAATTATTTTATTTACAGTTATTCCATTTTTGGGTTTTCTCACAGGTGCTCTACGCCGAATAAACTTATGTCGCGACTAGGGTAAAACCGCTATCCTAAACCCAATGGTTCCCTCAGATTTATGATCCGGGAAACTTCTCAAGAGTTATTCAACTTTTTTAGTAAAACTGCTTACGCATGCTAATTAAAGATAAACAAAACTTTGACGGATCATTCCGGGCACTCTGGGCCTCAAAATCATGCACCGTCAGATTTCTCGGTCTCTAAATAATTCCATATAATTAGAAAAAATTATACGGAAATTCCGAGACATTACATTCTCCCCACCTTGGGTCTTTACATCCCAGAAAGACAAAACAAAGTCAAGTCAAACAAAAGAGGGTACCGAGTAAGAATCTGAGCCTCCTGCTCCCAGGTGCTCTCCTGGAGGTCCCCATGCTGCCACCGAACTCATACCAAACGGGTCGAATGTCCACGAAGTACTCGCTCCTGTCGATCCTCTATCTTCATCGGGTACTCCGTAAAAGTCACACCATCGTCAAAGTTCAACTCACCCTATTTGATAACGTGTGATGGATCACGCATGCATCTCCTCATCTCCGACACATGGAAAAAGTTATGCACCTGGTGCATCTATGGGGAAAGAGATAGACGGTACACCACCTTGCCCACTCTACTGAGAATCTAGAAAGGTCTGATGAACCTCAGAAATAACTTGCTGCCTTGGCCAAAATTCTGAAAACCTCGTCGAGGTGAGACCCATAGGAATACATGGTCTCCCTCCTCCTTTCGGCATAAGACTTCTTATGGATCTGTGTATTTTTCACTTTCTAACAAGTGAGGCATCGTGATACAAACTATGTCACTACTTCCTTCATCCCTGGCCATCAGTACTGATGTCGGAGGTCCTGGTATATCTTCCCCACTCCAGGATCTACCGTTTAAGGGGATGTATGGATCTTGTAACACCCCAAGATTTCATAGTGTGTTATTTCATCAAAATAATTCAATAACTTGCACTACACGCAACACCGAGTTCAATCACACCATGACTTACAAAAAAAAAGCCATTCAAAAGAGGTTATGAATAGTATTATCTAAATTTTAAACTTTATATAATCCTTATAATTTTAGAATCCATATTATGAGTTTCTTAGATATAATGCAAGAACAAATTCATTTTCAGTATTGCACTTTTATCAACTTTTAATAGTGAACCCTTTTTAAATACAATATTTTAAACTTTTTGACTAAATGGGGACATCAAAAATTTAAAATGAAACATCCCAAGCTTCCACGGTACACTTTCTTTGAATAATACAGTAGCGTGTGTTGTACGCAACCTTGAGTTTTAACACACACCACAACCAATCAAACTAGCTGTTATGAATAGTAATACCTACTTTTTGAAATTATATATATTTTATATTTTAAAATGGACTTCATTTTTGGATTCGGAATATCGAATTTAGCCTAAGGTGAAATTTTGGTACTTTTTGGACAACTTTCATATTTTGATGAATAGTGAAAATTACTAAATTTTAATTAAAAACAACTTTTTTAATCAAAATAATTAATATTGATAAATTATGAATTTGAGTGGTTTTAAAATATATTTAGAATATATTTTTACCATTTAATATAATGTTTGTCATTGGACATAATTTTACAATTAAACCGAACATAAACAAGTGTCAATCTTTTGATAGTTATTATCTCTTAAAAACGCGCTTTTTGTTTTGACAGCGGGAATTAATTTTAAATTAATTTCTGCCACTTCTGTGTTTTGAATTTAGAAAAATGGATTCCATATTTGGAATCAGGATGTCCAAATTGTGTAAATAGGTAACTTTTATTTTTAGACATTTTGAATAATTACTGCGGTAAATATTTTATTTACCATGGTTAAGGGTAAATCCGGTAAATAAGGGTTAAAAAATAATATTATAATAATACTAAATTACCCTAAAACGTCTCTTAACCCTATTGGTTGATACATGGTCGACCATGGTCATCTTTGGGTCTATTTTGGGACCCCATGGATCCACTTGTAAGTGATAATGACACTTTATTTTAATTAAGTTAAAATGAATACAAAAATGACACAAGCATATATCTTTTAGGAAAACAATTGTTACATAGGGTTATATATGTTAGATTTTATATTATAAATATTCATTAGAAAGATAAACATATTTCATACATAATGATATTTTATTTATAATTTTTAGACATTAAATAATTTATTTTATTTATGACACAATGATGATGCAGTAATTACTATAATAGTGAAAAATTAAAATAATTGATATTATAAATACCCAAATAAATATAATATGAAACTTTTACTTAATTAAATTAATTTTCTAGAATAATATGATATATTAGGAGTGATTTAATTTACTTTGTTCTAAGTAATAAATCTGTTATGAGTTTCACAAAAATCAACTATTGAATAGTGTCAAAATTGACATAAAAGAGTTCTTAAAACAAATATTATATTATTAATTGATATTAAATTCCTAAAAATCTAAGGTTCGGCCAAGAGACTTATATCATGATATGTTGATCATTAATGTACCACTTGGGGGTCGTTTCGATGTATATAGTAAGTTTATTAACCATATTATATAAAAATACAAAGAGACATTGTAAAAGTGAAACTAATTAACTTAGAGTTAATACTTAAAGATAAGGTTAATATAAGTACCCAAACCTGTCTAAATTCTATTGGTTGAGTTGTTTTCGACCTATCCCCACATTAACCTTTGAATAATCAACTTTGGAGCCATTATAAACCGAATATGAATTTATTATAAATTAATATTTCTAGCTTTTCCAAAGGTGCCCCTCACCCCTCTTATAAAAGGGCACTCCTCCTTCCCATTTCTTCACACCTTAAAAGCCTTTTGGTTCGGCAAAACTCTGCCCAAATACTCTCCCAACATTCCTCACTACAACCTAGAGGCCTTAGTTTGATCAGAAAGCCAACCTAAGGAGCCATTTTGATCAAATCAAAAGGAAGAACCCGAAGAAGAGGTAATGATTTCACCACCCTTCTCCAAGTTCATTTCTTCTTCCACTTCTTCTTCCTTTGTTCTTACCATTCTAAAATAATACCTCCAGTATCTCACATATACTGTGATGTTATTATAAATATGGTACAAACATATTCAGTATTCTATCCACCCTTTGAATAACATGTCACCATACGTGCGTACGTACGGCTTACCGTCTCCACGTCGTGGTGTAATTGTTATTCAATATACTATTATTTGGATGGGTATAATAATGATGTGTAACTCATGTAAATAATAAATATAACAAGTTAATGATTCTGTATATATGATATACCATCCATTTATATATTATTTTAATATCAAAAGAATGATATTGTCGCTCGTGCGTACGTACGGACTACCGTCTCCACGAACACGATGAGATTCATTCTCCATCGTAACCATTAAAGTATAATTATCATTTGATGATTTAAAAATGATTTTTAAGGACTTTATATCATTCTGGATATGAATAATATAAAACCTATCCTTTACAAACATGTCTTACGTAACAAAACATATAAAAGAAAACAAGTTAACACCCGAAACAACGATAATACTAAGATATTATTATCAAATCAATATTAAAAGATCATATATGATATCATATTAATGTATATGATTATTGTATAATTTAATAACAATTATTTCACCATTATACAGGAGGTTAACCTACCCCAACCAAGGAAAAGTACAAAGTAAGAGTGATTTCACAATCTCTTCATTATCCGAGGCTGTTTATATGTAATAATCTACTTGGATCTCTTTATCATCCACATCCATGTTTCTTAAAAATGTATTTCAAAACATTTTTACTATTTACTAGAATATTAGTTAAAGTCATTTATACCCTTTTTGACTTTTATAAGTGGTTTATAAAGGAATCTTTCCATCGTTTTCAAAACAATGTCCTTTTTAACCTTTTCGACAGAATTAAGGTAAGAATGTTTTTTTTAACTTATACGGCGGGTGCGGCTATTTTCCTCCGTTATAAAATCTTCAAAGCTTCCCTTACAAGCTTATAAGAATATTTTCAAATAAAATGTTTTATTTTATATGGATCTTAAATGATTTCAAAATAAAAGGAGATATTTCTTTAAAAAGAATTTTGATTTCATCTATGTCAACATCCTTTGATGGATTTTAAGATTATTTGAAGTTGATTTATTATGATACAAAACTTCTATATTGTATGGAAGGTTTTGTGATATGTTTGACTGTGGATGTGCTGTTTTTATACCATTCATAGTTTATAGTGAAAGTATTGACATTTCGTATGCTAGTTTTAATACGAATGTTTATGTTATGTTTAAACCTTTTCATATGGGAATGCATTGGACTTAATATGTGACAGGTGGAGCCCGCTATAGCTCCTCGATGCATCGGTAGGTCTCATGAGACAAACTAGTGTCTTGGCACAAGGCCTTGGCAAAATCTTATTTGTAGTCTTGGCACGAGGCCTTGACTATGTGGTTATGATAGTCTGGAATTATGCATTCCATCATTATGAAAGTGGTTATTGATTTTGCATGTGATTATTCGATTAGTAGAATAACCATGTGAATAAGTAAATGGCATTATTTCATTTTGTTTATGACATACTATGTTAAATGTTCAAGTTTAAAAGGCTTTTGTTTTAGTTATACATTGCCTTAAATGTTTATTCTTATTTATGAAAGTTTCCGCTATATTGTTATCCTTACTGGGCATTTGAGCTCACCCCTTTTCTATGTTTTATTCTTCCCAGGAAGTGAAGAAGTAAATTATGAATGACCTGCAGGGATGTTATGTGGGGATATGAGTGTGGATTATGGATACATTATGTTGTTGTAGTAGTTTTTCATCTTATGATGTAATGTAAAACTTATGAATATATCTAGTGTTTCCAAGGCTACTAAACCAATCGGTCTTTCGAGATTTGATCTTTCTTGTGATCATGCCAATGTTATGTAATAATGCACCGACTCTCGGTAACTAGGGTCGGGGCGTTACAGTTGGTATCAGAGGAAGTTTAGTACAAACCTTGGAAGCTAGATTTAGATAAACTCTGATTAGAGCATGTAGACCTAAGATGAACTTTGAGGATTAGTATAGAAGAACTTCCTAGAATTTTGGTATTGTAGAGATTTTGTGAGTTTTCAGAGCAATACATCCATGTCTGGATACGAGCAGGTAGAGGCGGCTCTGGCACAGATGTACCTAGGGGTAAAACCCGAAAACACCGAAAGAGTTTACTGAGTCCTATGGCTTTGAAGGGAAGCAAGAGAAGAAAAGGATGGAAGAGAGAAAGATGGATAAAGGAAAGAGGGAAAAGAAGAATTTTCCCATATGTGGTAACTGTGGAAAGAAACACCCTGGAACTTGCCTGAAAGGAATGGGAGTTTGTTATAAGTGTGGAGGAAAAGGGCACAAAGTACGTGACTTCAAGGGTAAGAAAATGGTTTTAAATGTACAATTCTTCATTTGCAAGGAGTTTGGACACTACGCGAACCTATGTCCCAGTCATCAGACTATGCCGCAAATGATGTTATTGGATAATAAACAAGTTATGATCCTACCACAGATGAAGAGGAATGATTAGAGTTCTTATGTTGATTATGTCAATTGAGTGTTGTATCAACAATGTACTTGTTATAATAATTATAGAGTATATAAGGATTGTACTGCAGTACTATTTCATTAAGGACTTGAGATTATGTGGAACAAAGAAAAGTGACTCAATAGCAGGATAAATTTTCGGAAAATATATGGTTGAGATAATGATAAACCATAATGTAGCTCTGATACTGAAGTAGTGATTTTGGAATAATACATGATTTTTTTGGATAAATTATATTGGATATTCTTGACTACCTTCGAACTGATTAATGATTTGTATATTCCATCATTTTTGGGGTTTAAAACATTTTTGGATTAATGAAGTATATCCATCATTCTATATGGAATAAGGGAGCATGAATGTAATCAATAAGGAATATGGTAATTCAGGATGTTTCAGTGTATTAAAAGAATACATGATGAAGGTATTCATATGCTATTACAGGGTAAAAAGGTTCTACATTATGTTTAACTTACTTATAAATGTTGGACTGTGAGTTTGGACAGAAGTATTTTGGATAGTTCTAGTTTGTATTATTTTGGATTGCCATAAAAGGACAACCCGGAGGTCGGGTGGCAACCCGTCGTGTCCGGCAAGGCTGCAAGACTTGAACCCGCAACCGAAGGGCGACAAGGGTGTATCACCTGCCACTGGCCCACGAGATGTCCTGGATTAAATAATGTAGTTTTTATTAAAATATCTTGTTGATGAATTATAAATTCGTTTATTTTGGAACCCTATACGAATAGTGTAAATAGAATTTTTTACGTTCTATTACCTTTTAGAGTGAAAGATGAGTTTGTGGTAGAAATTTATTAATGGATAAAACTCTAATTATAAAGTAAGTATATCTCCTTATGATCTTAGCCAATCTCATAAATAAATTCCTCAACATTAAGAAAAGGAACTTAGAACAAAAATTTTGTCCTAGATGGTACCTTAAATCATCACTAATTTATGGCTTTGGGATTGTTGGCCTTTTCATAGCCATGTTCTCTACCACTCTCCATCGGATAATTGATGGTTATATTTTTCTTCCATATCCATATTTTCTTACATGGAACCCTAGTATGTGTTATTTTCGGTAATCTTCATACTTTCCACTCTTTATTTTAAATAGAGGCCTCATTAATTCATTTTTCGATGTGGGATTTCAACTAAGATATTTTGAAACGTCAAAAATGTGTTATCCTAATACCCTATGTTTTGTTGAACCGATGGTATTTCAAATCATCATAGATTGATGAATTTAAGGACCTCAATTTTATACTTGTTTGTGATTGATGACCTCAATCACTACCTATAAATATTTACGTTTTTCCTCCAATTATATGTCTCTAAATGCCACCAATGTTCTCCTAATCGAGATCATAATTTGGTGGTGACCCTTTCATTTCTCTTTTCCTCATATTAAGACTAAATTTCAGTAACCCAATTTCTGATGTGGGTTTTCCCACAAATATATTTTCTATTTTCAACCTTTTATTTTCGAAGAACAATTTCAAATTGCGAGGACGCAATTTATTGAAGGAGGGGAGAATGTAACACCCCAAGATTTCATAGTGTGTTATTTCTTCAAAATAATTCAATAACTTGCACTACACGCAACACCGAGTTCAATCACACCATGACTTACAAAAAAAATCCATTCAAAAGAGGTTATGAATAGTATTATCTAAATTTTAAACTTTATATAATCCTTATAATTTTAGAATCCATATTATGAGTTTCTTAGATATAATGCAAGAACAAATTCATTTTCAGTATTGCACTTTTATCAGATTTTAATAGTGAACCCTTTTTAAATAAAATATTTTAAACTTTTTGACTAAATGGGGACATCAAAAATTTAAAATGAAACATCCCAAGCTTCCACGGTACACTTTCTTTGAATAATACAGTAGCGTGTGTTGTACGCAACCTTGAGTTTTAACACACACCACAACCAATCAAACTAGCCGTTATGAATAGTAATACCTACTTTTTGAAATTATATATATTTTATATTTTAAAATGGACTTCATTTTTTGATTCGGAATATCGAATTTAGCCTAAGGTGAAATTTTGGTACTTTTCGGACAACTTTCATATTTTGATGAATAGTGAAAATTACTAAATTTTAATTAAAAACAACTTTTTTAATAAAAATAATTAATATTGATAAATTATGAATTTGAGTGGTTTTAAAGTATATTTAGAATATATTTTTACCATTTAATATAATGTTTGTCATTGGACATAATTTTACAATTAAACCGAACATAAACAAGTGTCAATCTTTTGATAGTTATTATCTCTTAAAAACACGCTTTTTGTTTTGACAGCGGGAATTAATTTTAAATTAATTTCTGCCACTTCTGTGTTTTGAATTTAGAAAAATGGATTCCATATTTGGAATCAGGATGTCCAAATTGTGTAAATAGGTAACTTTTATTTTTAGACATTTTGAATAATTACTGCGGTAAATATTTTATTTACCATGGTTAAGGGTAAATCCGGTAAATAAGGGTTAAAAAATAATATTATAATAATACTAAATTACCCTAAAACGTGTCTTAACCCTATTGGTTGATACATGGTCTACCATGGGCATCTTTGGGTCTATTTTGGGACCCCATGGATCCACTTGTAAGTGATAATGACACTTTATTTTAATTAAGTTAAAATGAATACAAAAATGACACAAGAATATATCTTTTAGAAAAACAATTGTTACATAGGGTTATATATGTTGGATTTTAGATTATAAATATTCATTAGAAATATAAAAATATTTCCTACATAATGATATTTTATTTATAATTTTAGACATTAAATAATTTATTTTATTTATGACACAATGATGATACAGTAATTACTATAATAGTGAAAAATTAAAATAATTGATATTATAAATACACAAATAAATATAATATGAAACTTTTAATGAATTAAACTAATTTTATAGGATAATATGATATATTAGGATTGATTTAATTGACTTTGTTCGAAGTAATCAATCTGTTATGAGTTTCACAAAAATCAACTATTGAATAGTGTCAAAATTGACATAAAAGAGTTCTTAAAACAAATATTATATTATTAATTGATATTAAACTCCTAAAAATATAAGGTTCGGCCAAGAGACTTATATCATGATAGGTTCATCATTAATGGACCACTTGGGGGTCGTTTGGATTTATATAGTAAGTTTATTAACCATATTATATAAAAATACAAAGAGACATTGTAAAAGTGAAACTAATTAACTTAGAGTTAATACTTAAAGATAAGGTTAATATAAGTACCCAAACCTGTCTAAATTCTATTGGTTGAGTGTTTTTCGACCTATCCCCACATTAAACTTTGAATAATCAACATTGTAGCCATTAGAAACCGAATATGAATTTATTATAAATTAATATTTCTAGCTTTTCCAAAGGTGCCCCTCACCCCTCTTATAAAAGGGCACTCCTCCTTCCCATTTCTTCACACCTTCAAAGCCTTTTGGTTCGGCCAAACTCTGCCCAAATACTCTCCCAACATCCCTCACGACAACCTAGAGGCCTTAGTTTGATCAGAAATCCAACCTAAGGAGCCCTTTTGATCAAATCAAAAGGAAGAACCCGAAGAAGAGGTAATGATTTCACCACCCTTCTCCAAGTTCATTTCTTCTTCCACTTCTTCTTCCTTTGTTATTACCATTCTAAAATAATAACTCCAGTATCTCAAATATACTGTGATGTTATTATAAATATGGTACAAACATATTCAGTATTCTATCCACCCTTTGAATAACATGTCACCATACGTGCGTACGTACGGCTTACCGTCTCCACGTCGTGGTGTAATTGTTATTCAATATATTATTATTTGGATGGGTATAATAATGATGTGTAACTCATGTAAATAATAAATATAACATGTTAATTATTCTGTATATATGATATACCATCCATTTATATATTATTTTAATATCAAAAGAATGATATTGTCGCTCGTGCGTACGTACGGACTACCGTCTCCACGAACACGATGAGATTCATTCTCCATCGTAACCATTAAAGTATAATTATCATTTGATGATTTAAAAATGATGTTTAAGGACTTGATATCATTATGTATATGAATAATATACAACCTATCCTTTACAAACATGTCTTACGTAACAAAACATATAAAAGAAAACAAGTAAGTTAACACCCGAAACAACGATAATACTAAGATATTATTATCAAATCAATATTAAAAGATCATATATGATATCATATTAATGTATATGATTCTTGTATAATTTAATAACAATTATTTCACCATTATACAGGAGGTTAACCTACCCCAACCAAGGAAAATTACAAGGTAAGGGTGATTTCACAATCTCTTCATTATCCGAGGTTGTTTATATGTAATAATCTACTTGGATCTCTTTATCATCCACATCCATGTTTCTTAAAAATGTATTTCAAAACATTTTTACTATTTACTAGAATATGAGTTAAAGTCATTTATACCCTTTTTGACTTTTATAAGTGGTTTATAAAGGAATCTTTCCTTCGTTTTCAAAACAAGGTCCTTTTTAACCTTTTCGACAGAATTAAGGTAAGAATGTTTTTTTTAACTTATACGGCGGGTGCGGCTATTTTCCGCCGTTATAAAATCTTCAAAGCTTCCCTTACAAGCTTATAAGAATATTTTCAAAGAAAATGTTTTATTTTATATGGATCTTAAATGATTTCAAAATAAAAGGAGATATTTCTTTAAAAAGAATTTTGATTTCATCTATGTCAACATCCTTTGATGGATTTTAAGATTATTTGAAGTTGATTTATTATGATACAAAACTTCTATATTGTATTGAAGGTTTTGTGATATGTTTGACTGTGGATGTGCTGTTTTTATACCATTCATAGTTTATAGTGAAAGTATTTACATTTCGTATGCTAGTTTTAATACGAATGTTTATGTTATGTTTAAAACTTTTCATATGGGAATGCATTGGACTTAATATGTGACGGGTGGAGCCCGCTATAGCTCCTCGATGCATCGGTAGGTCTCATGAGACAAACTAGTGTCTTGGCACAAGGCCTTGGAAAAATCTTATTTGTAGTCTTGGCATGAGGCCTTGACTATGTGGTTATGATAGTCTGGCATTATGCATTCCATCATTATGAAAGTGGTTATTGATTTTTCATGTGATTATTCGATTAGTAGAATAACCATGTGAATAAGTAAATGGCATCATTTCATTTTTTTTATGACATACTATGTTAAATGTTCAAGTTTAAAAGGATTTTGTTTTAGTTATACATTGCCTTAAATGTTTATTCTTATTTATGAAAGTTTCCGCTATATTGTTATCCTTACTGGGCATTTGAGCTCACCCCTTTTCTATGTTTTATTCTTCCCAGGAAGTGAAGAAGTAAATTATGAATGACCTGCAGGGATGTTATGTGGGGATATGAGTGTGGATTATGGAGACATTATGTTGTTGTAGTAGTTTTTCATCTTATGATGTAATGTAAAACTTATGAATATATCTAGTGTTTCCAAGGCTACTAAACCAATCGGTCTTTCGAGATTTGATCTTTCTTGTGATCATGCCAATGTTATGTAATAATGCACCGACTCTGGGTAACTAGGGTCGGGGCGTTACAGATCTCCCTCAACACCTCCTCCTGAAGCATCACTGGTACCATGGTACATCCTCTGAAGAGGATCACATGCTCTCCACCTTCAAAAAATCCATCAGGAGACCGTCCTGAGGATATCTGAGCACGTTGAGCCTCACAGTCAACGTCTCAAGCTATGACCCCCCTCCCCAAGTTTTCTGAAGAATTGGGGGAGTGACAGTCATATACTGGAGGTAAGATGCTCCATCTTTATCCACGAAGGATACCCACAGCGCGACTAGCTGCTCTGACACCTCACTCTGCAGTTGAAGACCAGAGCTCCTACTGAGTGTGTATGCTACCATGTTCCCCTTCCCAGGAGTATAGACTATCTCCAAGTCACAATCCGGAAGGAACTCTAGCCATCATCGCTATCTTAGGTTCAGGTCCTTCTGTGAGAAGATATACCTGATACTCTTGTGATCAGAGTAAATAGTAAATCGTTCACCAATCAAGTAGTGATGCCACGTATTCAGTGAAAATACCACTACTGCTAACTCCAGGTCATGGGTAGTATAGTTCTACTCATGTTGTCTCAACTATCGTGAGTCGTAGGAGATCACTGCCCACTCCTGCATCAGGAAACAACCTAGTCTGGTCCGTGATGCATCGCAGTAGACTACATACCCGACACCCTCTTTTGGTATCCTCAAGATGGGGGCACTAGTCAGTCTCTGTCTCAGCTCCTGAAAACTCTGATGACACTTCTTCGTCCATAGGAAAGGCTCCCCCTTCTTCTTCAATGCTGAAAAGGGTGCCACTACCCTGGAGAAGTCAAGTTCAAAACTCCGGTAGTACCCATCCAAACCAAAATTCCCTCTCCCTTCGGGGAGGTAATCCTAGAAACATATTTTGAAAAGATGTCCCCACACTCTGCCAATCCTCTTAGGAATTGAAAACTCAAAAGTCATGTTGCCATGAGGGTATGTCTGGCCGACTCAAGATTGATCGGATGCACCCTCCTATGAATGAGTCTATCCTGTGCTGCATGGGTTTCCTTTTTCTCCGACCAAGGAAAACCCCATTCCAACGTTGTATATAAACCAAAACCCTTTTTCCTAATACAGTCAATCTGAGTATGAACTGTGGATGTCCAGTCCATACCCAAACTAACGTTGTATGGCCTCGAAGTTTCCACCAAGAGGTTCCAACCGAAACTCTCTCCCCAAGGGTTAGTTCACACTATTGGCGTAAGAGTGATTATTGAGTCTCCTCCCAAAGGTATCTCCAGACGTGAGGTTCAAGTAAATGGTTTAACCGGAAAATCTAGTTCTTAGACAAGATTCGTGGAAGGAATGAATGATTGGTACCTATTTATATTGATACGGAAGCTAGTAGTAGACATATACCGTACCTCAAATCATTCCTAGAGCCCTTGGGTCGCACTCCTTGACCGCATGCAGCTACTCCCTTCCCCTATCGTCCAACTCCCTGAGCCTGGTGGGGACCACATAGGGGGTGGTTTGTAACATGTCGAAATGTACACCACCTCATGCTACTCTCCTAGCTCAACTTCTACATCTGCAGCCCTGTAGATTCGTCTGTCCCTATCACATACTCTTCTCGAAACATTTTACACACCCAAGTCTCGGAGACTAGCACCAGTTTCCTGCTTTACCACTGCTAACTTACACTGGTTATATCCACTTACCCAAATAACATTCAACCACAAAGGTTCTCTCTATAACACTAACATAAGTAGGAACGCATATAGGAATAGTGATGGCTCGGATGCCCCTAACCACACCTCGCTCGGAGGTCCGATCCCAGAAGCACAAACTTTACTGTATTCATCGAGTAACTAGGAATGGTCGATACGCCTCGATGAATACTCAGCTACTGACATGTCGTCCTGTCGAAGTTGTAGAAGTTATAGGGAACTCTCAGACACCTCCTCAAGCTAGTCCTTAGCCTCTTGTGAGTTGGTCTCTCCTCGTAACCTGAGGGGTATCTAATGTTGAAACACGTGTAAGGAACTAAGCCTACATGTGTCCTCTACCGGTACTGCTGGTTGTAACTACTGACCAACGGGCAGTGATATAGCTGGCACATTTCCTGAAGGTACCATCTCGGGAAACATTCCACGTACCAAAGCCTCGTCACTATATGGACCATCATCATGGTCGCTCACTGAAAATACTAGCATCTAAGATCACCATCTGATCTGCTGGTGTCCCAACTAGGCGGAAACATCTAGCCAAAGCCTCTAGCCAGTCCTCTGCTTCCTGGGAATCTGTATCGCCTCGAAAACTCGGAGGCCTCTACTACTGGAACTCATGAAACATGCCCAGTCGACGTGCACCATCCTCCAGTGCGGTTGGTGGTAACTGTTTCCCAACAGGGGGTGGTGTTGCTGGTACACCACCCAAAGGTGCTAACATGGTAAGAGGGCCCTACACTGGAGCCTCGTCGCTCGGTGGGCCGTCATCATGTACTTTCTCGAGAATCCTAGCTGGCTGTCTACGTGGCGGCATCCTGATAAGGAACAGGTGTTCCACAGTCATTAAGTTATACCTGGTGAGCTGACTCAAGAAATCACAAGAAAAACTCTTCAAAAACACACGCAATTAGTGTTTTCGTGCACTGAGTCGGAAATCATAATTCAGGGTCCTGGTGTATGGATACGACGGCCGTCACACCAACACTAGACTCCCCAAACTGAAAACCAAACTCATAACACTTAACACTATTGCTTCACAAAAATGATCAGAGTCCTAGTTCTTCAGTAGAACCGAACTCCTCTGATACCACTTTGTCATGACCCATCCCTCAAGGACCATGACATGACTACCCCAAGCTCTCCTTCCATAGGTCAGGGGATGGAGACTAGAACCGGAAAGGTGTATCCCTAAAATAAGAAGGCATTGCCTTTAAAACCTATACAAACTCACAGATTAGAACGCAACAAGAGGAAACTACACAGACTAGAATGAAAAAAAAATAAACTTTTAAGTAAACTGTTGTAGTAAAGAGTGTTGAAAGTAAAGGGGGTCAAAATACAAGCCCTATTGGATAAGGTACAAGTACAACTAAAAAAGGTACAAAACTGCTGAAAAGTGAAAGGTAGCTCCTAGATCATCCACCACTGATCCTACCTAAAGGGTAGGTACATCTCACTATCTGCAGTCCTTGCGGCACGTCACGCCAAAAAGGTCCAGTTCCAAGCACCGCCCAGTCCTAGCTCCCTCAGCCTCAATCAATGTTTTACATTATCTTCCCCAGACACAACAAGGTGCGGGTGAAGCCCATGCAAGGTTGAGTATAACGATACTCAGTAGGGACCCTGGGACCCCGTAGGTCTCCTAATGTTCCAGAATGGAAAAACAAAAAAGCAATATCCCAACTCTTCTTAGGTATATGCCCATACATATACCTAAGTTATCAAGCTATACTTATCTCATACATGAGGGAAGTATACCACAAAGGTAACACCACGAAGGTAGAAGTACCACAAAGGTAACACCATGAAGAAAGAAGTACCACATAGGTAAAAGTACCACATAGGTATCACCACAAAGATAGTACCATGAAGGTAAAAGCACCGTAAATATAAGAATCAACTCAAACCAGATATCGATTTAGGTTAAGCATAGAAGGGTTATCACATCATAGAACTCCACAGAAGCTGTAGAACTCCTCCTCTATTGAGTAAAGTGGGCCTGCCGGGTCACATAGAGCCACTTACCACTAACCTTGAACTTCATTGGTACCCATCCCTAATGGGTATCGTGGGCATGTCGGGTCACACAGAGCCGCTTCCCACCGTGGGCATGTTGGGTCACACAGAGCCACTTCCCACCTTTGTCTAACTGAGGTACTCCTCCTGTCGATTATTGTGGGTATTTCGGGTCACACAAAGTCGCTCCCCATCATGTGCTTGCTGGGTCACACAGAGCCGATTCCCACTGGTCCAATCATCAAATAGTCTTTAGGTCTCAGCCAACCGTAGGGTTCCATACATAGTCTGCTTGGGAGAACCACTCCTCAAGTCACTATCCGCA
Organism: Viscum album; assembly: GCA_963277665.1. Lineage (NCBI taxonomy): Eukaryota > Viridiplantae > Streptophyta > Magnoliopsida > Santalales > Viscaceae > Viscum > Viscum album. The sequence continues at coordinate 670,395,678 of OY728167.1, forward strand.
TCTTGATATCCATGTAAGTCTCTAAAATGTATTCCAAAATATATTTCTCCTTAAGAGAGTCCAAAATCCACAAACGGCTTGTCAATCAGATGCACGGTTTGCGAGATACGGGCGTTTTAGTACCGAGGGCCTGGTTGGATTCGTATTCAATCCAACCCGATCGTACTCCAAATTTCCCCAAAACTTAGGTGGAGTGTCTCAAAAGGACCGACTTGACCTAAGGATCCCAACACCATAGATGGTTCTTCAAACAGACATATGGTTTAGAAGTTATGGCATGTTTTGTGTAACAAAATGGTACTGGGTCCGGGTCCAGTCCGCCTCGGTCGGACCGGCCCGACCCGGTTCGGCATGGGCCAAACTGGATCAACCTGGGTCGGCCCATCCCGAATCAAGTCTGACGCGACCTAAACCAACATGGCCCACTGGGCCCGGCCCGACCCATCCGGGTCGTGGGTCCGGCCGCGGGTTGGCCCGCTGGACCGACCCGGCAGTGCCACCTTCCTTGTGGCGCAGGCCTCTAGGGATACCTGGATGTGGCGCGTCCCAGTAGGGATGATTTGTCACAGAGCCACGTTAGCGGGTCAACCCATGGGGGTTCACCCCAACATGGCGTCACGTGGTGCCGCGGGTCCTCCATGTCGCGGCCGATGGGCCGCAGATTTACCGCCAATCAGACCGACGGCCCCCAAGTCCTTCCGCGACCGTCGCAGGTTGTAGCCTTGCTGTCGTGTGGGTGAGCTATCGGGGGCGTGCCCCACCTTCGCTCTACCGGCTCCGTCGCGGCCAGCCGTCATTCCGACCGACCTCTCCTCCAGTCACTACGGCTAATGAGCCATGATCCTCCTTGTTCATCGGCAGTGCGCGACTGCACACCACGCCTCCTCTGCGGTCGGCCGGTGTCGGCCGCTCTAACGACCGCTGCGACTTTGTGTTGTGGCCTCATCTTACGGCATTCATCGACGTGTTATCCACCACGTAGTCAGTCGGTGTTGTCATGCTGTCAGTCTTCCATGGAGGCACAAGGATGTAACAAATATAGCGAAGGGTTAGGGTCGGGTTCCATAGGCTCACGCCATCCATGTTATCTCTTAACATGAGGGGGATTGAGGTTTTAATAACAATTGAATTAAACAACAAGATAAACCCCACAAGATTCCTCGCAACAACCTCCCACAAATACGAATGAATCAGGGGTCAACCCGTTAGTCGGTTGACCTGCGTTCTTCATATAATTTCAACAACGAAGAAGTGGGAATAAAAAAAATGCACAAACAAAATAACCCCTACCTCAAAAACCATTGGAGAGCGTCTGCGGCTTGAAGGCGGATCGTGTTCTTCATTCCTGAAACTGGTTCCCAACAACGGCACTCGCACATCGTCCTTTGGTTCTTGTTTCGGTGTCGCCTGTCATGTCCCTCTAGGATCGGCTCCGTTCTCTATGGATCTGGCGTCGCAGCACTCCATCAGCACTGCGTTTCTTGGTGAAGTTATGTCTATACCTCTCCCCAATCACCATATATATAGGAGAGGGGGAGGGTAAGTATCGACATTAGAATTTAATGGGGATTATTAATTAGGAAGCTTCCTAATTCCCCAATGATGTCGTTACTTAGGGTTGGAAGGTCAAGTCATTTATTGGCTTGACACATCGCTGGCCCCACCCCCTTTACTTGTCCATTGGTGGATATGAAATAAAATAACAAAATTATCTTATTTCATTTCTTTTAAAAAGTCACAAAACATAAATTTTTCTCCGGACCTACTATTGTCAAAGTAAAGCCTCCCTTAAGAGAATCTCGGTGCTGTAGATTCAATAGTACCCTCAGATTTTTAATCCGAGCATCGGTTCAAAAGTTATAAAACGTTGCTCGCGCGTTTACTGAACTTACCCAAAAAAGTTAAATAAATTAATTATGTTCACCCTCAACCCGCGTCGGTCAAGGTTAGGATTTTCCTAAAGAGAACTCACCCCAAAAAACTAAATTGTACCCTCGGATTTTCAATCTGAGTTACCATTTAGAAGTTATGAATTTTATAATAAAATAATTGCCACTTAATTATTTTATTTACGGTCAAAAACTAACTTTCACTGGTGGCCTGCGCCGGACAATGTTAGTATCTTCCTAAAGAAAGTATAACCTCACAAGTTCAGCGGTGGTCTCAGATTTTCAATCTGAGTTACTTTTCGTGAGTTATAAGCATTTTAAAAATGAAATAACTTTATTTAATTATTTTATTTAGGGTTATGCCATTTTCGGGTTTTCTCATAGGAGGTATGCGCTGACTAAACTTAAGTCATGCCTAGGGTAAACCCGTCATCATAAACACAACGGTGCCCTCATATTTCTGATTCGGGAAATCTTTTAAGAGTTATTCCACTTTTTTAGGAAAACTGCTTACGTTTGCTAATTAAAGCTTAACAAAATTTCGACGGATCATTCCGGGCACTCCGGACCTCGGAATCGTGCACCGTCAGATTTCACGGTCTTGAAATAATTCTATATAATTAAAACAAATACAGAAATTCCAGGATATTACAAAAGGGATGAATAGTTTAGTAGTATTGGTAAACTAGATACATACTTGAGTCTTGAATTACATTTGAAAATGTAAATTACAACAAATTGAAAGTAAATATTACGCATCCTTGAACTCATTTAAAGATTCATTCTTTATATCTGAGGGTAAGTAAAACAAATAAAGGGTGAGCTCAGATACTCAGAAATGGTAATGTACATTAGAATATATCATGAATCAATAAGTAATAATCAATATGGAAAGTTAAATAACTAAAAAATATATATTTAATCAATAAATTGAACATAAATAATAATATGGAAGGAATAAATGATGATGAGATAATTCCATATAAATAATCACATTATCTTGAAGCTAATAAATATTTCCCCTGTCAAATGACAAATAAAATTCATGAACAATATTCTTTATCAATAAATGTCTGTATTGAATAAAGAATACATAATATCAATATTTCCCCAGTCAATCAAATTACTTTCCAAGTAAAACACTATATGTAGAAATGATATACAGTTTAATAAATAATAATATCCATGATAAGTTATATGTATATTTAAGATAAATTTAATGTACAATGATCACAAGAAAGTGAATACTTCAAGGGAAAGTTAATGAATTAAAAAATAATAATGAAATTTAATGTTACTAATTTCCCTAGTCAAACTGATCATAAAACATCCAAAGGAAGAATAATGATGGTATCATTACAAAAAATCCCCATTTATTTATAAGTAAAATAAAGGTTTGTTTTCATTGATGAATATAAATTCTACAAAAATATTATTAAAAACATTCTTGAGAAAAACACCCTTTTCACTTTGAAAATCCATTTTAAAAAATAAAAATTTCCAGAATATTAAGAATTTTTTTTTGAAAATAACCTTGTAAACTTGTAAGGTAATATTCAAAACAATGAGCAGTCATGGTAGTGGGAATATTCTTCTCAGGATGGGTATGTTAAAATAAATATTTGATTCACATTTTTTTAAAAAAACAAAAATTAACTTATTCAAAAAATGACAAGAAGATTACATTTAAACCATTTTTTAAAAATTAAAACATGGATAAAAGTTTCTTTAATAAATAATTGAAAAAAATATTATTAAAAAAATTACTAAAAATATGGATATGAAAGAAAAAACATTTTTGACCAAAAAGTTAAATAAAGTTTCCTTTTCTTAAAAACATTTTAAGTGCCAAATAGAGAAAAATGATACTATTACTTGAAAATTTCATTAATATCTAGAGTAAATTAATATTATATGGGTTTATTATAAAATTATCAAATAATTTTCTTCAATTCAAATTCAAGTATAAAAAATTTCGATTAAAATGAGATTGAATCATAAATCCTTACCGCTTTGGTTACTTTTGAATCATTACCCCCAAAAAATAAATATCTTAAAATAAAGCATTAATTACCATGTATATAAATATATTCATTATATAATATATAAAAGGGGTAGTATATACACCTCATATAAATAAATTGATGCATAATACCAAGTATGTCTCAATGGAGTGGAAATTGAGAGGAAATATCTTACAAAGTCCATACCACTGAAGTGAGGATTTATCAATGAATTTATTATCGATATCAAATGTAAATACACATAATACATGTTTAAATAAAATATAAAATTATCAAAATACATTACACAAATAATCTTAGAATATAACATAAAATGAAGAAGTAAAATAACCCAATGAAAAGAAATTTAGTTATGAAATTCCTTACTGTCCAATAACTTTAAAGTCAAATACCATTTGATGAAATAATTTGAATTGAATATTAAAATACCATGAATTATTAAGGATTCATGATATAACACATAAAATTGACAATGTATACACCATATAAAATAATTTTTTTCATAAAATTAAAATATTCTTCAATGAAAGGAAATTGAGATGAAGTATCTTTCCTTAGGTTTCCCTTTAGTTGAATGTGTTTTATCCTCATGTATAAATGTTTTAAACATTTTATTAATTTATAATAGAATCATATTTATATTTATAATATCATATATGATCATCTTATCACATCTTATCACATGTTCATTAATAATGTTTCTTTATTACCACAGTTTTGGGTGTTAGCAGCTTTGTTTTCACAAGCCTGTTTTATCACAAAAGTTAAGATTATTTTGAATAGTATGTAGAAAATAATATCCATAAATATATTATTTTTATAAATATATTATTTATTAATTGGATATATTTTTAAAACCATTCTTGAAATTTGGACTTGGAAAATGAATCGCAGTACTTCATGGATATGGTAGGTTGTACATACACACGAGCGACAATGTCATTACCTTAATGGGTGAAAGGGTAAGGAAGTGGATTATGTATTAATTTTAAATAATTAATATCATTTCATATTTATCTTATATATTCATTAATTCCATCATTATTACAATCCATTTGAGTTAATGATGGAAAACAAATTACATTGGTTCGTGAGGTGGTAGTATGCCTTACACATGAGTGATGGTTGTGTTTCCCATTTTATGGAGAAGGGGGGGGATAAATATTACGAAATAAACAAAATAACATCTCATGTGATATAATCTTTTTATTATATTGGTATTTTTAACACATAATTGAAGGTGGAAAAGAAGGATCTTATTGAAGACAATTAGCTTTACTTATAAGAACCTTATTTGGATCTCTTATTAATGACCCAAGAGTTTGGTCTTTTGGAAAGAAAAGTAGCTCTATAATTGGTATAATGATGTTGGGTAGATATTTTTTCTAGGGTTGTTTTAGATAAATTTCTTGATATGTGTGAATAAATGAAGGGAGGGGATGCACTTTTATAATTGAGGTGGAGTGACATTTTTGAAAATACCCAAAACTATTCAATAATGGAAAGTATATCTCCCCCAAAGTTATTAAAAAATTCACAAATAATGTAATTTAGGGAATTTAAGGTTGATCCAAACCTAAAAAACATGTTTTAAATATTTTATTCCTTTATCCTCTAAGTTTACTTATTTTTACCATATTTTTTTCATCATGTTAATTAGTTGTCTAACCTAAGTAATTTACCATTTAAGACTAAAATAAAACGATCCTTATTAGATAATTTATACTAAACAATTATTAATATTAATTAAAATTTATAAAATAAAAATTCCATGTGTGTAGAAAATTAATTTTAACACAAACTCATGAAACGCACAAAATTCTGTTTTAACCTTGATTGCAGTAAATAAATTTTACTGTGTTTACTAAAAATTATGAAAAAAATAAGTTGATATTATTATATAATATTATTTATTATAGTTAAAAATATTTAATCTATTTTATTAAATTCAATTCATATAATTGCTAGAATTTAGTTCAAAAATAAACCCACAAATCGTGTCGAAAACGGTTTTTCAAGAAATACATTTTTCAAGCTTAAGATGATCTTACATTAACTATATAACTAGTAACCATTAGTAAATGGATTTAAATTCATATAGAAAAGTATATAATCTATAAATTTCATTTAAATAATTTATTATTATGGTTAATTTTAATTAATTAAAATGGAGAAACATTAAACTCTTAAAACTATTTTAATAAAAATGCATTTTTAAGGCTAAAAATAAATTTATACCAAAATTGAGTATAAAGATGATTCTAATGGAATTAATTATAATAAATATAACTAAATAATAAATATTATACTTTGAAATAAAATTCAAATCGTTATAGGACTTTAAAATTACTGAATTAAATGAAAATATATAACGGTATTTAAAAAATCTATATTTTTCCCTATTCATTGAAAAATCAACCTTTTCAGAAAAAATATCAAAATGTATCCATTATATAGTTTTTATATGATGATTTAAAATTTTATATCAATTTTATCAAATAAAATATCTAAAATGTTTGAAAATTAATTATAATATTTTCTCACAAAAAGGAATAAAACCTATTTTTGAGGAAAATGTATTTTTGAAGGACAAAATGACTACTAAAAAATGATTGATTATTTTATAAGAATTTATCAATAAATTTGTATTGATTAGGAACTATATATATATATATCGTAATTCAGATAATCCATTTTCATACCCACCAATTCAATGGATAGTTTATAACATTCATATTAAAATAATATATTTCATGGGTTGTTTAAGCTCACTGTTGTGTGTCATATATGTTATCGAACACAATATTATTTTTTTGAATCTTGGTGTGTGATATTTTATGTGTTATGTTTATTAATATTGGATAACTTTTGTTAGAAATTTTTTTGTTAAATATTTATAGAAAGAAGGAATGACCTATCATTCTTTTAAAGAACTTATGAGATGTTAAATGTTAATTTTAGTGCTTTGGAGATGAAAAATTCATCTTGAATATTCATTTCTTAAAGTAAGAGATAAAGTGGAAATTTATAAAATCATAATAAAATTATAAAATTTTGATTATGTAATAGAAATAAATAAAGTGTGTATATTTTATCATGTTCTCTATATCGATAGTAAAATAATCCATCAACTTTAGAAAAGGTATCTTAAAATAAAAATGTTACACTTTTACCTTTATTTCTAATGATTTTATGGTCTTTTAAACCCTTACTAATTTATGGTTTTATGGTCCTTAACTTTCTCATGAACATGTTCTATATCACTCTCTATTAGTCATTTAATGTTATTTTTCTCCTCCATGTCTATATTTTAACTTCCCACAAATTTTCTTCTTATCTGGGAACTTGATTATATGTTATTTTGGGTAACCTTTAGGTTTCCAACTTCATTTTTTTAAAGGAAGTTTTATTGTCCCATTGAACATTGTGGGTGTTTAACCAAATGAATTTTCAAATATTGAACCTTTTATGACAAAGATAGAATTTTGAGGATGAAATTTATTTAAGGGGGGGAGAATGTAACAACCTGAAAATTTTATTTTAAAAAAATATTATTCTCTGTATCTTTCTTAATGCGCAACACCGAGATTTAAGAAAATTATGTTATACTATAAAAATATTATTATTTAAACATGATTGTTATAACCTAGTCATTTAATTGGGGAGTATGAATTTTAGTAGCCATGTTATTAAATATAATTATACTGGTATTACTCAATAAAAATTTATGGATTAATGATTATAAAATAAGCACTAAATTTTCAGTTAAGTCATTTTATGCTTCAAACATATGTTTTCTTCAAAAATGATTTTATTGAATTTTGTGAATAGATGCTATGATTAATTTCCATAAATTTTAGTAATTTAATTTTATAAAATGGATATGAATTTTTTAATACTCATAAAAAATTATCTTAGGGTAAATTTTTAGAATTTTTTAAAAAAAGTTGATTTTTGGGTGAATAGTGAAAATACCAATTTTTTAAAAGAAAGCTATCTTTTATTTTATATTATTTTAATTTCCCTATTTTTATTTTGGTTGGTTTTAAAATTTAATTAGTTTATGTTTAAAAAAATCAATTTATACCTTTTGGATCAATATTATACTTGATAATGGTATAAAAATGCTTTTAAACATAAAAATGCATTTTTAGAAAAACCGTTTTTGTTGTATTTTTCATTTTTATATTAAATTGAGTTTTTTAATTTATAGAGATTTAATATTAAAAAATATATTCAATATTTGGAAACATCATGTTCAAATTTAATAATTATTCCAATTTCATTTTTTCTATTATGAATATTATCTCGGGTAAAAAATATTACCGCCTCTATAAATAGGATAAAATGGGTGGTTAAAACAAATGTGAAAAGGCTATAAAATCTACCTTAAAACTTCCTTTACCCTATTGGATAAGTTTTTTTATACATACTTAGATAAGTTTCGTATTTATTTCCACCTAGATCCTTTTTTATTTGATAATGACCAATATACAATTTTAAGTAAAGAAATATACAAAATGTCAATCTTTAGCATTTACATTTCTCTTATATATTCACATAGGTATAAAAATAAGTTGTGAAAGAATATTAAAGTATATTTTTATAATAATTGAAATTATTTTTATTATGGTAATTTATTTATAATTTTTAGTGATTATATAATTACCATAAATTCTTATACAACGTTGACACAGTGTGTGAGCGAGTAGTGGAAAAATCAAAGTAAATAATTTTAAAAACATTAAATGAAATGTTTTTGGGATTAATTATGGTTAAAAAAGAATTTTATAGTTAATAATAATATTTTATTTATTTTTAAATTTATTTCATTCAAATTATATTTTTTTCTCGAGGTATTTAAATTAAAATTATTTAAATAGTTCATAAATTAACTTTAATAGTATTTTTTGTTAAATAATATTTTATTAAATTATTTAAAAATCATAAAAATATTGAAATAGGACAATTATTATGACAAATGTTCTAAAATTCCATCACTTTCCCATTTATGATGAAATTTTTACCTTATAGTTAAAATTATAACCCTTTAAAATTGAAAAGGCCATTATCGTAATTAAGGTTAAAATTGGTTAACAGAGGGGCTAAACCAAAAGATAAGGTTTAAAATACGACTTAAACTTTTCTAAATTTTATTATTTTAAGTGATTTTAAACATATCCTATATTATCTTTAAAATTCATACCACATGGTGCAAATTTCACATGAAAATGAATTTATTATATTTAAATCGTATTATTAATTCCATGTGTGTCCTTTCTTCCACTTATAAAAGGACACCCCTCCCCTGTATTTTTTTCAACACCATGATCCATCTATATAAACCAAACCTTAACCAATTATCTTTGAACATTACTTTTCCATGATTTATAGGTTCATTTATTCTTAAAGGACCATGACAAGGGTCCTTAATAAGGGATCTAAATGAGGTCTAGTGAAGAAGAGGTAATAGTCTTTACCGACTCTTTCAAATTTATTTATTCTTATACTTAATCTAAATATATTTTAACCATACTAAAATAATTAATATAGTATAATAAATATACTAATATGTTATTAAAATTATTTTCCAACTATTTTACATCTCTTTTTCATCCCATGGTATCGCTTGTTCGTACGTGCATGTTATTATCTCCACCTAGCTGTTTAATTCATTTTCCATCACCATTTTTACTTGTATGGTTATAAAGATATAAATAATGTACATATAATATATTTATGACATAATTATGTTTCCATAAATATAATATATCATTTATCTTCTTACCCTTCCACCCGATAAAAATGATAACATCGCTCGTGCATACGTGTGGACTACCATCTCCACGAAGCGAAGAGATTCGTTTTTCAATTTTTCATTTCATAGATAGTTATAAATATGTATATAATGAATATATATTATATATAAATTGTAATTAATATTTTGGATATGATGTAACTATGAGAAATATTTATGGACTGAAACTACTAAATCGAAACTTACATGAAAAATGAAATAGTTAACACTCAAAAACGATGTTTTTAATAAATAATTGTTAATAAATTAGTATTAAAATGTTATAAGTGGATCATATATGATATAATAAGTATGTATATTTTTCTATTATAAGAGTATAATAAATTTTATTTCATTATATAGGATTATAAAAGCACTTAAAAATCAAGTCAGACCTAAGGTAAGGGTTTCTCATCTCACTTTCGTTTCTGTGAGACATGTCATTTTCACCACTTGTTTCTTTCATGTGGTGTATATACTTCCAATTTTTATATTTTATATCATTAATATCTTTATATTTATTGTATTTGATGTTTTATTCTAAGTTCTTTATTTCATGGGGGTTATGATTCGAATGTTACCAAAGTGGTAAGGGCTTTATGTTACAATCACATTTTTACCGAGATTATTTATGATTAAAATATAAATGATGATATATATCTAAAAATCATATTAAATTTATTCTACTTTGGATATTCATGTAATTTTCAAGTAACTATACCATTTCCTCTCTTTGGTACTTAAAATTACTGAGAAAATGTTTTAACAAAAATAGAATTTATTTCCTCTTTGGTCAGGAATATTTTTTTCCATGTAAATATTTTATTTAAAATTATTTCAAGAATGTTTTAATATTATAAAAAGATTTATTAAATTCATTTTTACACATGTTTTAATTTTTATAAAAAGTTTTAAAACGAATATTCTTATCAATTTTTGAAAATTTTATTTCATACCAAAACTGTGAATAAAATTTTATTTTGGCATGCACTTCATGAATGGATTTTACTACCATCATGATAATACTTTTCTTTGACTATTACTTCATATGGTTTCTATGGTTATTTTCAAATAAAATTTTTTCCTAATATTACGTATTTTTTTATATTTTAATTAAGTGACTTCAAGATGAAAAGGGTGTTTTTCTTAAGAATTGTTTTGGTTATCTTTTAAAAGTATTTTCATATATGATAACACCCATTGATTTTACTAGGGATATAATATAATGATACCATATTTATTCTTAATCCGTATGGTTTTTAATGATGAAATATTTATGTTCCATATTATTTATTCAATACGGATAATGGTTGACTTATAAGTCATTTTGAGATTGAATTGTATTGATCATTTAAAATATGAGGAATGAATATGACATGTAAGTGAAGTGTAGGGATCAGTTATAAATATCCCCTTGATGCATCAAAAGGTATCATGAGACAAAATAGGTGGAAAATTACTTAAGTATTTGGTTTACACCTACCTCTTTATTAAGAATGATTTCTTGGTTGAGAGGCTTTAATGGTAAGATTCATGATGTCTTAGTTGAGAGGCATTGATCATAATGTTTAGATTTATGAATTTACTTTATTAATAATTCAATTTTCATGATCCATGTGTTTTATATTTTAATTCTATCCATAGGTCCTCATTGAACTCAATTTTCTTATTGAATGAAATGAATTTTTATTTTCCACACTTCCATGTTGATTATTCCTTATTTACTCATGATATCTTATACTGTATGAAACCCTTACTGAGAATATGAGATCACATTTTATTTTTTTCCTTTCCTGAGGATATTAAGAAGGTTATTATAATTATATAATGAATGTAAGTATGTTTCTTATGATTTTTTTTTATATTTATAATTTAATATGGTAATCATGTATATATTTAGTTCTTTAAGATCAATAAACTAATCGATCCTTTGTCATGTGATCCCTTGTATATTATTCCTATATAACAAAGTAGAAATCGGTTCTAGGTTTCTGGGGTCAGGTCTCTATAGATTTTCCTATGATTAACCTATGTAATAAGGAAACTGATATTTTTTTATGATTGATGTAGGAAATATTTTGAAAATATTAAAGAAATCCTAATCGCAACCCCTGTAGTCTATCCACCATACTAAAATGAACCCTTTGATGTGTTTTATGAAACCTATAATTAAGAAATATTATTAGTACTTTACAAAAAGTTATATTATCATTCAAATATGATAGACTATGAGAATCTTAGGGTATAATGCAGCTACACTGAGAGGGGTTGAATCAGTGTACACAAGTTGTACCAATTTATTTTATTTCACTTTTTACCCCTTTTAAATTAGAACCTCTACACCTGTTAGGATTAATATATATTCCTTGTTAAAAAATGAAATCATACCATATGTAAGACTAAAATTAAATGAATCACATAAAATATTAGTTTTATTAGGTTTTCCCTCAATGTTGTTGACTGTGTCCTTATTGTTTTTGAGATGATCTAAGTCATGGATTCTACACTAGTAAATAAATGTGATTACAAATATATAAAATCTCTCAAAATTCATAATGTAAAAACTCCCATAATTACTGATCACTAATGAATACAGTTGGTCATCTCCCAATTGGATCTATAGACTGGAATCACACTGGAGTTCTTTATACTGACACCCTCGGGTTTAAGCTATCACCCAAAAAGATTTTTCTTAGGTTCTTTATATTGGAATCCCACTAGTTTTTCAATTATCTTCCCAACCAAACCTTTAATAGGTCTTAAAATTATTCATCCTATCGATACACTGTGCACATTAACCATGTTCCACTTCAAATACACTCGGTCAAATCTTCTTCTGATTAACCTGTGTCCTTTCTCGCCTTCAATTAACATAACTTTTTAGCTTCTAATATCTTAATTATATTTTATATATACTAAATTTCTAGTATTAATTTCTAGAAACAATTCAAAGATGTCTTCTCTGATCGAATTCTCACAACTGATTGCACAATTAGGTTCACGCATTACTGCACTATAGATTCTATTTCTTTTCATATTCCCAACTCATATCTCATGCATGTCACATGCATATACTTTCTACTTTGAATAACTTAAACAAGTGAAACTCACTTTCTTCTCCAAAAAATAGTTCACATGAAATTAATTAATACATGTAATTATTCACATTATTTTTTATGTTTTCCTTGTTCAATAGAAAACTAACAATGCACAATTCATCTCAATATTATACTTCCACTTCATTAAAGTCACACACAACAGCCCAAGATTAAAACTCTAGCCTCTTTGTTCTCTATTTTCAGAACTATCTTCATCCTCATGGTACTATTACACTATATGAACACATCATTTATTTCATATAGGTCAAAGAAATAGCATAAATTTCATATAATTGTAAATTCTCCTTAAAATAACACTACTTGGTGTAAGAACTATATGTATAAATAATGTTCTGATTATAACATTTAAATGTATAAACTATTATTTAAAAATCTATGAAGCTCATAGAACAATAATGCTTCTTCACATAACACGGTGAGAGTGTATTACTTAATCACTGGCTCATGGAATCAAACTTCATGTGGTCATGAAAGTATTGGAAGTCTTATCATGATCATCACATGGATCCCTTACATGAATATAGAGGACTCTCAGGCCTATTTTTTAGTCTCTCACACTTTATCCATACTCCTATTTCACAATCATCTCATACTTCAAATGAGGAGGTTCGTGTGGTATTAATAGACACAGATCCACTGACTTACTCCACATATCCACACCAACATACCTTATCCTATAAATTACAAATCACATCATGAAATGTGGCTTTAGAAAATAATCATATTCAAAAAAACATAAATTTCTTCACAGTAACTCGTATTAAAATTCATTCATTCATGAAAACAAAGTTGCATGTATTCATCAATCATGTTTGCATCTCCTAGTTGATCAAATAGAAATCCAATACTCATCTTGATCATAGGCCTTTATAGAATGTAAAACCCTATATAAATTAAATCTCTGATGGATCAAGTTGGAAGATAATACACTATCCTAATTAAATAGTATAGATAGATCATATCGGATGGACTGAATTTTATATGTAACATTACAAAAAAGGCTACAGTAGATGAAATTGTATGATCCCAAATAAAAATTCTATTCATTTTATCATCACTTAATAATACACATTTTCTCTTCTACCATTTTATCTAGAACTAAGGTTGGAACCCAGATACACCTTTACACAACCATGTGGGGAAAGCGCACCTACTTCCCCCTGAGCACCACCCATGTGCACCCTGCGGGCACTATACACACCCATCATGCCTCCCTGAATAGGAACCTATCATAGATATGCTATATAACCACCATTAAATATATGTGATATGGATATCTCATGTGGTAGAGGTATCTTACCAAACATGCATGATTCATCTGATTCCTAGATTGAGTGGTTAGAAAAAATTACAACAAACTCCACAAAAACACTAATCCAAAATATAATCCAAAATTAATACAAAAGGCCTTGAACATGATTAATGCCTTCTCAAAAAATTTCAAAGATCATTCTCGTGATTAATCTCTTCTTCTTTAAACTTCTCAAATTCTCAGATTTAATTTATAAATTCAAATGATATTATATATCACTCATATCCACTTCACATTCTCCATATTGAAGAATAATGTGGTATCGTTATATTTTCATAAACACATGTCTTGTATATTAAGAAAAGATCTACAATAATCACAATTAATATTGATTTATTTAAATCAAAAACTCTTCAAGTCAAAGTATCATTTCCATCTTATGAATAATTATCAAGATTTATTCAATGTTAGAAACTCCATACTTTAATCACTATCACATTGAATTCCCATAATAAAAACACATTGACAATAAATAAAACACAATTACTTCAATCCATTTGGTTTTTTCAACCTCCCCTTTGTATTTTTTTCAATGCAAAATTCAATACTAAAATCAATTTTTTCTTCTCCCCATTATTAATAATAAATGAAAATTTCAATAGTTAAGGAATAGTCTACTCTTCTTCTGAAAAAAAATCATCTTCACAATTTCAATCTCCTCATTTCATAAGAGATTACACTTACTGGAAACTCAAATTAATATTCTTGAGAGATGTATGGAATAAATTTTCAAAAAAATATGAGTCATAGATTAATCAACTCTAATTCTATGTGAGCTAAACTGGTGTAGAAAAACAAGAGTGATCAATCTAGAAAACAATTTGTCAATAAAGTTTCAGAATGTGATACCAAAACTGAAACCCTCATTCAAGAGATGTTCAAAATATTTTAAAAAAATTTCCCACATTCATCACAACAAATAGATTAAAAAAATTCAAGTGTAGGAATTTATATCCCCTTTTTTAATCCATTTAATTTTTTTATCAAATAATAAGTTTCTCCAATTTTGATTCAGAATTATTTTTCAAAAAAAGATTATAAAACAAACCTCTTCAATGAGAAGATTCAATTTACAAAATTTCAACATTTGAAATCATCCAATTTATCCCTTACCAAAACAAAAAAAATATTCATGTGATACCAATTGATATATTCAAATATAGTGGTTTTCCATATTCAATCCCCAAAAATAGATTAACTTTATCCATTTTCTTCGTCATGGTTGGATTTATTCAAGAATAAACTCCAAGAATATTTTTAACACTAATTGAAATAATGTAATCTATGATGGATACCTCCCTGGATTCCATATAAATTTTTCTAGTATTAAATTCTTTAAGTATAACCCTAAATACATGCATCATATTTAATTCCTTTCACAAAAGAAACAAATCCAAAATATACATGGGAATAAGGTGGTTCTTCAATACTTTTCAGTTAAAATAGCATGGTTGAGATTTATTTGTCAACCCAAAAACTCTTTTTAATTCAACTCTAAATATATGAAAACTCTTCATGATTTCTCCATCTATGAATTTCTAGATTTTAAATTTTAAGGGAAACATGGACTTCTTGATCTCTTCATCATTAAGATTAGATGGAATAATAGTCTTAATAATATAAATAAATGAACTTTCATTCTTTTGTTCTTGGTTTAACTTTCTAGCTAATTCTAGATGATCTAGCCAAATGATTAAACATTCTTTTAGTTCATGATTAGTATTAAACCTATGTGTAGAATCCTTCATCACAATACTTTTTTAGTATAATAAACCATTGTTTATTTCCCTTTAATTTCTGATAACTTATTCTAATTAGGTATCCATTTCATACAACATTTAGAAGTTTTTTTATTCATTTTACACCTTCTACACACACTTTCTAAAACATTTGAGTTGTACTTTTTATAAAATATCTCATGATATTATAATTTTTAATCTTGAATGTAATGATCCAAATCAACCCTTTGATTTATTTTTTAGATATATTCATTTTTCTACTTTAGATTTCTTCCACTAACAATTTTGTTTATGTCCTATTTATAATTTTCTATGTTTTTTCCTCTTATAAAATAGGAGAAACACTTTTTATTTGGTTTTAATTCTATTTTATCATTATTATTAGGTATATATCATTCAATAGATTTTATGAAAGTGTTATTTTGCTTATACCCTAAGGAATTCATATCATCTTTTGTTCTTTGATTATACATTTGTTAGGGTATTTTATTCTCACCAATATATGAATCATGTATGGTTGTTATATATCAGAACTCATCCTAACTATGACCACTTTTATTATAACAATCTCAAATGTCTTTGAGACACTCAAATATTCTCTTGATAGATAGATTCTTCTTCAAATGGGTATTATTATTTATTTCTACAAGATTTTTCTTCATGATATATCTACTTTCACTTAATTCTAGCCTTCTATAATCATCATTCATTGATAAATTATGCCAATAATAAATTCACTCATAACCAATAATCCAATAGAACCAACAATGGCCCAAAAATCTTGATTTCTTCTTATATGGTACAATTTTTCTAACTTTGGAAACTTACTTTTTTTGATAATATTGTTCTTCAATTGAAATTTATGTGGGGAATAATAATTCCTACTCTTTCACATCCAAAATTGATAAAATGGTACTTTTTTCATCATTATTATTCACTCATGTTTGAACATAATTCCTTTTGGAACCTATACTAGTGGATAAAATAGTTTTAGTATGAACATAAACTTCCGGGACAAGGGTTACGTTTTTCAATGATCCTTCAATAGATTTAACTTTAGATAATCTCAAGATCTTATTTCCATTAGAATGATTCTTTTCTGAAAAAATACTCTTATAAGGAATAATCATGATAGAATTTTTTCTTTGAGTATTTTGTGAAGATTCAACTTGGGTGTTCTCCATATTTATGAACTTTACATCCAACTCAAGAAATTTCATATTTATAGAGTTCTTCTAGCCTTTAGTTGATTTCACCAAATATTCAAATTCTTTTTAGGAAGTCTTTAATTATGGCTCCTTGAAATTTTTTGATTTTTATTCCATTTCAAGACACTTCATGATGATTAATTTTTTTTCATCCTCAAAAACATTCACTCAATATTTCCATTGACTCTTAATTTTATGAATATGATCTTCATGAATTTGATTTGCCTCTAGTAAATAATTATCTGACTCTTTAGTTCTCTTTGTCTTAACCTCTAGTTTTGATTCTTTAGCATTCATAAAGGTTATATGTAGTTTCTTCGATGCATGGATCGCTTCTATAAAAACTTTCTCAATCACATCCTTCACACAAATAGATCATTGTAATTCATTTTCAATGAGGTTGAATCTTTTATTTAAAAATGGTATAGTCTTTTCTTTTGATTCCTTAGACATAGTGAATCTCTTTTTATATAACATTAAATTATCTTCCATAGATTTGATTTACAACTGAGAATTCTAGACATTTATGGTAATTTTATGAGATTATTTAAGTGTGTGGATCATCTCAGTAGGAACTTTTTTGATCAATTATTTCTCACATAAATTTTTTTACAACTATTTTTCACCTTGGTAAATATTTTCATTGAAAATTAATATAGATTATTCTTTGGATTTAGCAAGTTGTGTGAAAATTTTTCATCTTTGAAACTTATTTTCCAAATATTTATCCATATATTTAGATTCCTATTGGAGATATGATTTTTCATCATAAATTTCCTTGATAAATGTAAATATGTAAGTGAAAACCTCTATAAGAACTTTGTTTAAATAATCTTTAAATTTTAAATAAAAATCACCAGGTGATTCAATACACTCGTATTCATCACTACTTGAATCGGAATCATAAAAATGATTATTATAAACTGATTTAACATATAATATTGATATATTACCCCTCTGAATAAATTTAGTTTGTGGTGTGTATTCTTTCATCTTTAAACTCTTTCTATGCTTCCATGCCTCTTTATTCTATTTGTTCTTAAAGGTTTTTACAGAAACCTAATTTTTGGAACTAACATAGATGGAAACTTAATTTTATATCTAAGGAAACTTTGATACTTATTCAAATTCAAATATTCACTTTATATATGCCTGATGCAGAAAACTGGGATAGTAATTAGATCCAATTAAAGGTGGAACCTTTACTCTGCTACCAATTGAAATATCCAATGGATCATACAGGTACACCAATATGGGGGTGAATCTGTATACAACAAATTTAGCAATTTTTTTCTTTCACTTTTTACCCCCTTTTAAATTTGATCATCTACACAAATTAGGATGAATAGATCTTACCTATTAACAAAAATAATCATACCACATATAAGATATAAAGTAAATGAATTATGACACAGAGTGTTTTTACAACTATTTCCCACAATGTGAGTGACTATATATTTAATGTGTTCAATGTGGTCTGATACATGTATTTTCCACTAGTAAAGAAAAGTTATTAAAACTATAGGCGATCTATATAAATGTTTGATAGAAAAAATATCATAATTTCATATCACTAATGATTATGGTGTTCTACCTCTCGATGGGATCTTAATAATGAAATCCAACAGGTTTTATTTATATTGACTCCCTTTAGTTGAATATATCTCCCAAAAATATTGTGATTTGGTTGTTTATACTGGCATCCAACCAATTCTTCAATGATATTCCCAACCAACCCTTGAATAGGTCTTCAACTACTTATGCTTATTGATGTAGTGTGCACATTGGCCTTGTTCCACTTCAATTCCACTCATTCAAATATTGTTATGATTAACTGGATGAATTTCTCACCTTAAATTATAAAAACATGTTAACTTTTGATATCTCACTGATATTTCCAATACACTGTATTCTTTGTCTCACTTTCCAGAAATAATGAAAATATGTCTTCTCTGATCTGCTCCGCACAACTAACTACACAATTTAGTTCATACACAAGTGAACTATAGATTCTAATTATTTTCATTAGAGAAACTAATATATCATTCATGTCACTTGAATATACTTTCTACTTTTCATAAATCAAACACGTGAAAATTACTTTATTTTTCACAAAACAGATCACCTGTAATTACTTAATGAATGTAATTCTCTACATTGTTTTTTATGTTTTCTTTATGAAATAACAAATGAGAAACTCACTATTATTATAACTTTTATAATTACACTTTGTGAAAATCTCACACAGAAACCAAAGCTTAAAACCCTAACCACTATGTTCTTTGTTCATGGAACTATCTTCAATCTAATGGTATCGTTACACTAATGAACACATCACATATTTCCTGAAAGTTGAACAAATATAATGAGTTTTAACTCTCTTAACTTCTCTTTCAAATCACATTGCATCATTTGAGAACTATATACGGTAACATTTTTCTTCATATAACGTGAAACATTGAAACTATTCTTCATAAAGCTCTTAATCTCAGGGAAAAACACTACTTCTTCATGTAACACAGTGAGAGTGTATTAATCAAGAATTGTCTTGTGAAATTAAACATCATGTGGTCATGAAAGTATTAGAAAGATCATCACAATCATCACATGGATCCATTATGTGAATGTAGAGGACTCTCGTGTCTCTATTTCAGTCTCTCACACTCAATCCTTACATCCCTTTCATTATTACCTCATACTTCAAATTAAGCGGGTTATGGGGTATTTATAGATGATTCTCCACTAAATTACTCTACACATACACATTGACATACCTCATCCTAGATACACCAACTCACCTCATGAAATAAAGATTTAAAAAATTATCAACTTTTCGAAGCCTAAATTTCTTCACATTATCTCGTATTGAAAATCATTCATTAATGAAAAAAAAAGTTGCATATATGAATTGATCATGTTAAAATCACCTAGTTGATCAAATAGAAATCCAATACTTGGCTTGATCATCGGATGTTGCAACATGAAAAACCTAATATATAGTAACTCTCTTACAGATCTAGGTGGAATATAGTCTATTATATTGAGTGAATAGTGAAAACAGATCAGATTAGATGGCCCACATTTCATACATAACTTTTTAAGTGGAGATAACATGCATGAGTTCGTGTGATCCCACATCAAAATTTTATTTGGATTCTCATTGATTAAAAATACACAATGCCACTTACACTATTAAATTTAGTACCAGGTTTGGAACTTGAACACACCATCACACACCCATATGGGGAAAGTGCACCTAATTTCAACCTATGTGCCACTTGACACACCCTTCGGAAACTATGTGTTCCCACCATGCCTCCCTATTCAAGAACCTACCATATCTATAATCTATCACCACCTTTCAAGCTCTGTGATCTAGCTATACATGTGTTAGAGGTCTACTCCCACACATATGGGATTGAGTTATTTCCAAGCTTGAGTGGTTAGAAAAAAATTAAAACAAATTCCACCAAATAACTTATCCAAAAATTAATCCAAAAGTCCTTAAACAAAACTAAGTCCCTATAAAATATCATATATTTTTTCATGATTAATCTCTTCATATTTGAAATTACAAAATTCTAAAATTAAGTTCATCCATTAAAATGAGATTATATTTCTCTCATATCCACTTTACATTCTCTAAGTTTAATAATAATGTGTTATCTTTAAATTATCACCAACACATGTCTTGGACATTAAAAACAGCTATGCAATCATCACAATTAACGTTTCGTTATTTAAAGAAACAAATATTCAAGTAAAAACATCATTTCTAGATTATGAAAAATTCTAAAGAATAATCCAATGATATAATTTAACCATTTTCACATTGACTTTCTAACATACAAACACATTGACAAACAATATAGCACATTTACTTTAATCCATTTGGGTTCTTTATCCTAGACTTAAAAAACTCTAGGCACAACCTAAATCAATTACATGATAATGGAGATTTTTTTTCTATTGTTTTTTCTTGGTATAAATTTCACTCATATCTTTTAGGAATTAAATTAACCATTTATTTTGATCACACATCTATTGGATATTTAATAAATAAATCTAATGAAAATCTAATATTGGTGTGGTGGATACTACTTTTTTCAAGAATTCAACTTATAATTCAAAGATAATAAGGGGTTTTAGAACCTAGTTGTAGACCACATGAGTAGATTTTCCCATATTTCTAGGGTAGAAACTTCAACAGAGATAGTCCTAGATAACTATGTCCCAATTGGAAAGTTGTACAAATACACTAAGGCACCATGTTATATTGAAATGCTAAAATTCTTGGTCGTGTTAAAGGTACCTTCCTTATTTCCTAAGCATAAAACTCTTAAGATGAAATATTGTACAAATAATATTCTAGGAAGGATCCTTATTTGTGGAAAATTTATAGTGATCAAGTAATTAGAAGGTGTATACTTGAGGAATAGGTGAAATCTATGATTTCATTTTGTCATGCACTTGTATTTGGAGGCCATTTTTAGACCTTATACTAACTTAAAAAACTAAAAATTAACTTTTTATTATTTTAATGTGAAAAAAACACCCCATCACTCATGGGGGTTGGAAATAATGAAGACCGGGTGAATCACCCATAAAAAAGAACTTAAAATCATCTGGTATGGACCCCACCCCATCATAAATAATAATATTTGTGGATGGAATTCCTTTACTAGATAAGAAATTGGACATGTATTTAACTTCTCTCCAAGTGTGGATGACCTGGATTCCCTAGTTGAGAAACATTCTATAGCTCCTAAAAATATAATTCATCCACTAAAGATGTTTTTTTATCCCTTGGAGAAAGTCCACAAGAAAAGAAGAATCTAATTTTACTTCAGTGATATAAATATTGTGCCTCCTATAAATTATCATCCTCATATACAAGCCCATATCCTATGCTTTAATCAAGTTCCTTGTCCCAAAAAATTCATTAACCCCATAATAACTAAGACCTTTTTTTCTCTCACCAGTTCTCCACATATCATTTTCGCTAATATACAAGAACCATCAACGTTAAACTTCAACCTTGATATGAAATCTTTCCATTGAATCTATCTACATAACTTTCCATTCCTGAAATCCCACAAATAGAGAAGTCGTAGAATAATACTTCTAACTTTAGGAGCCAAAATCCCACCTGGAATAAGGACCTCAAGCTCTACCACCAATTTTTTAATAGGGACCTGGAAAAATATGTGATAAATATTAATGCCTTCTCTCACCTTATTCCAAGACTCCTAGAGAGTCCACCAAACAGTAAATAAAATAGTGTCTTGAGCCTTCATCTCCACCCTCTACATGCCGACATCATAAAGCTAGTCAAATATTCCCTCATGAATTAAGTCACCATCCATAATAATATTTACGTTGATACACAAGAACCTCGAGATATCCTTCACCCAGTTTCTCATAAAAAATAGTTGATTTGAGGACTCTTGTTATGGAAAATTATAGCAATGACATCTAGAAAACATCAGGATACCCTTCCTCTATTTGTTTTCATCTGTAGGGATAGCCTTGTTCCTCAACCTCCAAACCATAAAATTCAACTTTCTTGGAATCTCTTTACACCATATTTTTAAAGATCATGAGTCCATCTCATTCTTGTAATGTGTCTATTTTCTAAATTCATTGTAATTAAAGTTCCATGTATCCAATTCTTTAAACATGAAGTATTCTAGAAATTCAGAAATGAAAATACTATCATAATCATTTTTCTATTACTTATTATGAATGGCCTCAATGAAGGTCAAATACCTAGTGGCTTCTCTAAATGAATGGTTTGGAACTGGACATCCTAAAAAAATAACACATCACCCATCCAGTTTTATTTCTATAAGTTGTTATCTATGCGTCCAATGAATCATCGAGCTTTTCCAAAAATTAACTCCCTGTGATAATATCCCAAAAAAAAATTTCCTTCATGGAATTCATGGATTCGTCAATGTTATATAGGTCAATACATCCTTTGTCAATTGGCCTTGAAAATTTCTTCCAAGATTCCAAATGACACTTACCAACCTAATGAGAATCACATACAAAATTGTTCATTATCATATCCATCCTTCCTATAGTCCCCTTTTGGGGATTTATAATAGAGAGGATATTCATTGGTACCGAGGTAAGGGTACTATTGATAAGGGTAATTCACCCTCTGAATGAAGGAAATATTTTCTTCTAGTTTCATGTCTTCCTGAAAATTTGATTAATGATACCCTTGAAAATAACTTTTTTATCCTTCTATTGGATATCGGAGCTCTTATATACTTCATTGGGAACTGTCTCCTTTACATTCCAAGTTTTTATTGTATAACACTACCTATCCTCCTTGAACATTTATTAGAGATAAAAAAAAATTATTTTCCTTTAGTTGATGTGCTTCCCACTTAAACTGCCATAAGTTTCCCTAATTTTGTAGAAATCGTTCAATCAACTTTGTCTATCGTTCATAAAAAATAGCATGCCATCGTAATACATAAAATGGTATATCATACTACTTCAAAAACTGTTAATAAAAGGTTTTATCCTCCCATCCTCAAGACCTCTATTGATATTTTTTGTAAGGGCCTCTTGAGCCAATATAAAAAGGCTAGGAGATAAAGGGTATCCTTGTCTCACACCATATACCAATTTGAATAAGAAAAATCCCCTTCCCATCAAGGAGATTATGATCCATGAAGATGCATATAATATAAATCATAAATCACAAAACCATTCATTGGCCCCAAACATCCTCATGATTCTTAAAATAAAAGACCATTCCAATCTGTCATATGCTCTGTCTATATCAACCTTAATCATGACTTTTGAACTGATGACCCTTCTATTGAGATCCTCCACCTGCTCTTTGGAAATTATGATGGCCCCTAGATGCTCCTTCCTTTAAAAAATCAATGTTGTTCCTCCAATATAAGCCTATATATAAAACTACTGATCCTCTTACTAATGATATTGGTAAGGATTTTGTAGCTAAAATTACACAAGAAGACAAGCCTATATTGGTTCAGAGAGATGGGATCCTTCACTTTGGGTATCAAAATCTCCCTGGAAGAACATACAGATCTTGTAAGAGATAATCCTTAAAAAAAATATAGAATTCAATCATTCACCTGAGTCTTAACAAAATTCCATAAGGCCACCTAAAAAGCACTAATGAGACCATTTGGGCCCAATGAACTGTCTTTTTTCATGATAAACCTGGAGGTTTTAATCTCATATTCCACCGAAGAAGTTACCAACACCCCATTATCATGGCCTATCATCAACCTAGGAATACAAATCATAAAAAAAATTCTTCTCATAAATCCTTACAATAACAAAACCCGAACCACCAATCTTCCTAGCAATGAAGTTCTCAAATTAATCTAGGGACAATTTTCCTAGTACTTAAACATCTAAGGAAAAGGAATCATCTTTAATATTTATATTAAAGTTATTGATAAATTTATTCTCATTTATACATGCCTAAATATAGGTAGTTTTATGATCACCCTCTTTGAGCCACATGGATCATGATTTGTCCCTATAGACTCTCTCGATCTCCAGTAGTTTTTTCGCAAGTAAATTTTGTTTATCAGGTATGGAAATGAAAAGATCCTCATCCCATTTCACATGAATCATCTCCTCTATCCTTTTGTTGTCCTCCCTAAGATTTTATAGATTTAAATTCCCTTCACTTATATTAACTAACCAAGCATGTATACATAATTTCAATAGTTTCAAATGATTAGCTAGCCCGACCCATATAGAGATCCTTTCTGGTTGATCCTAGAACCACCTATCCATCTATATAAAATCATCTAAACGATTCCAGTTTCTAAAGTACTAAAAGATTTTATACCTCCTATTCTCCTTATAAAAGTTAACCAGCAGCGGGGCATGATCTGAAATAAACCTTATGAGGTGGGTCACTTAGGCCAGTGAAAACTAATCCAACCCCTATAGGTTTATGATACATATATCTAGATGACTCCAAACTCTCCCATCCCCTTTATTATTATTGCACCATATATATCTTCTCCCCAAAAAATAATTCCAACAAGACCCTTATAGGCCATGAATACAACAAAGTCCTGAATTGATTGGTTAAAGAAGGTAAAACCACCATTATTTTTAGATATATCCGTGATATTATGGAAATACCCCTCAATAAACCATGGGGTACACCTAGATAAAACAAGTATAATGATTAAAAAACATCCATTCTATCAATATCATTACATATCACGTACACAAAAGAAAATTAAACTTCTTCATTACCCCTTGTCGTGATTTTGGTGGTGATATGATGAAAAGAAGTCTCAATGAAATTCACAGATAAATATTGCCTCCAAAAAATCTAGATATGACTATTGTAGGGACCTGTATGAAGAAACTATGGGAAACCCAACCTCCTAGAAAATATCTCAACATTATTAGAATCTTGTTTGGGTTCTAATACCACTATTAAGGATACTTGATGATTTCTAAGCTCATTGGATAGAAAATCAAACTTCACATGCACTCCAAAACCCCATGTGTTTCAAATGATAATGGAAACCATTAAATAATAGATGTACTGGTCACATGGCTAAGAGATTTTACCTTATAAGATGAGCTAACTACTACTTCTGATTACTTGGAGTGAGTATTAGGTCCACTTTCTATTGACAGAGAGACAAGTTTTGATTTACCTTTATTCTTTCCACTTAAATAAGAACAACCCTTAACTGAGACATTTTCCTATTTTAAAAAATTCTATTGGTAACTTGGTCCATCTTTGGCTTGGGTAGTGATGGAACTCCCTATGGAATAGTAAGACAAGAAGGAATCTCTCTGGTGAGTTCTAAGAAGAACGAATTTCCTTAACCACTCCTGTTGAAATGATTTTTTAAAGAAAAATCTCTAAATCATTAGACTATAGATGCCGAATAAAGCCATTGAAACCCAAGGATGGAAGGTGTAGGGACAACTAGAAAATATCCTTCATAACAACCTAATTTTCTAAGGTATAGGTATAAAGTGAATTTGGATCTAAGTATCATGTAAAATCATATGGTTCACTCAAAATAGGCAGATTAGGGAACAGGTCATCATCAGAAGTTTTAGCTGCATGAGGAACCTTTTCCCATTTGAAAATCCCACTCGATTTTAAAAATTGATGTTTGAATCTAATGATGGGATGGATACCTCTCGGGCCATTTCTAGAATCTTTTAATCCACCTTATGGTAGTCCCTTGGGATGGGCAAGGCCTCCTTACCCCTGGGATCCATCATAGTCAAGTCGATCACCAAGGCTGACACCTTAGACCCCATATTCCCTCTCCTATAGACATCCAAATAATTCCCTTGAAGCCAGCACTCCATGAAAAAGTGAGGAATATCCTGGTAAAATACATGTTTCCACCATGAAAAATTTTCCCCCTCCCTCATTAATACTCTCTAAGGGAGATTAGAAACAAGGTCCAGTTTAACACAGATTCAAGGAATCATTGTTGTCTGTAAGCACCAAGTATCTTCATCTGAGCACAAGAAATGTACCAACAAATTTCCTACAGATTAAAGGATAGTAGGGTTCTAAAGGGGAAGTGGTAGACTGGGAATCCTCACCCAAAATACATCCCTACTTCATTCCCTCATATTGTGAAAATCCCAAGACCATCTGGAAAGTAAAAATCGCCAAGACCTGCAACGGTATTCCATCATAGACCACACCTTCATGAAGTAATATCTTGATCATAAGTGAATGAAAAAATGTGGATCTATATAGGACAGATACTATGGATGGATTTTGAAGACCCTAAGAGTCCATAAAGGATCTGAAAAGAAAAAGTGGCAGATTCTCATAGACAAACCGAGCCACCAAGGAAATCTTGTGAAATTATATGGAATCACCAAGTTAATCGACTAAAAGATATACCATAGGACATCCTTCATCCCTGGTAGAGAAACTGGCTATAATTGAATCATCAGAATAGTGGTTAAACTCTCTTAGGAATCTGATTACATTGTGTGGATAAGTGCCTCTTTGAAGGACTTAACCCCAGAAGAAATATTGGTAATTTATAAAATATAGGAAATTACCTCAACAACCATTGATATTTTGTAAAATATTTAGTGTATATAGACTAAATTATATGGGTCCATTTCCAATTTATTTTGGATTTTCCCTATATTTTGTTAGAATTATACTATGTTTCTAAGAGGATTGAGGCACAATAAACCTAAACTGATAATGTAAGAGTTTTTATTGAGTTTATAAGATCAAATATATTTTTAGGTTTAGAGGGAATTGAGAAATAATTAGTGATCAAGGAACACATTTTTACAATAAAAGCAAAGAATCCCTCATGAAATATTTGGAGTCCACCACAAAGCCTTAATTTCCTACCAACCATAGACAAATGAACAAGTTGTGGTCTCTAAAAAATAAATAAGGAGAATTTTGGAAATG
Organism: Viscum album; assembly: GCA_963277665.1. Lineage (NCBI taxonomy): Eukaryota > Viridiplantae > Streptophyta > Magnoliopsida > Santalales > Viscaceae > Viscum > Viscum album. Next base: position 670,423,210 of record OY728167.1, read on the forward strand.
ATAGTGCCACAAAATCATATTGAATAAAGAAATAAATTTAATGATTCACTGTATTAATGTAGAACTACCTTAAAAACACCCTTAGGTGTGTCCCCTTAAAGAATGATTTATGGGGGGAGAATTAATTTCTAGTTGAACTATAGAACAAAGCCTATTGAACTATGAAGAAGGTAAACCCAGAATTTAGAAAGGATATATATAATAAAAATCTCTATATTATGGAAATATAATTGATAAAAAGAGGGGAATATGAAAATTATTTATTGTACAAGGAAAACCCATATTTTTCTATGAAAAAATCATTCCGAAAAGACACTTCCAAGTTAGAGGCAAAGTCTTATTATTCTTTTCGAGAATAAATCTGATGCTTGGTAAGATTTGTTCCAAATGTACTTGATCATTTAAAATTAATAATATATTTTTATTTAGTTCAGTTGAGATCAAGGTATATGACCCAAAGTACTCCATTAAGGTGAATGTACATTACCTAAAGAATGTTTAAGAAAAAATTTGGAAGGCACCAATAGAGGAGTCCAAACTCCTCCCTAATACTTATGAATAAGGAACCCCAGGTTGTCACTTTCCTTTACAATAGTCTATATATATACTTTTTAAGTATTCTATTCTTTGAAAAATGTAAACTTTAATTAATTATAATTTGTGTCTAATACATGTGTAGGGTAGAGGATAATTATCTTAGAGTGTAAATCTATTTTAAAAAAATTAAAAAAAAAATTATGCGATTTTTTTTTGTTATATGTTTTTTTTGTGTGTTTTTAGGTTAAAATTTGAGTTTCAAGTTATCCTGTAAAGTAAAAATGCCATGCTAGTTTGGAATTGTTTCATTGATTTATAAATTTTTTAATCTAAATTGTTATTGAGTGAGTATGTCCACTGATTTTATAGAATTTAAATTAGGTCGGTAACTATAAATAACTTCCTAGTTCATGAAATTTTTATCTATATTTCTTAAGTTTATTACTCAAGATACATCCTAAGACCTTTATTTAATATTCTTCCTTATAATCACTTTCTTGAGTGTATCAGGTTATATAAAGAAACTATAACTTTACTTGATTATTTTTAAGTCCATAAGATTAAATTTTGATACATTTATGATATATTCAACCATTCATTTCAAGGACCTTTATACAATTAACCTTAATTTTGTTCAAACTTAACATTTGGCACTTCTTAAGATTTAGATACTATAAAATACCTATTAGAAAATCCACATTACAACCTAAATTCATATTTACCTACCCATATCTTGTGTAATTTATTGTTATATTTTCAGAAAGTGTTTGGGATAGGGTGTTTTCATGGCAATTATAGGGAGAAACCTTTTTTGAGTGAAAGGGTAACTACATTTTTTGGGTAGTGAGATTTGCATGCCATAATTCATCATTATTTTACACATGTTTTCCTCTATATCTACAATATATATATATATATAATAGTTCTGTACATTTTAAAAAAAATAAGCAAAATAAAAAAGAGAAAAAAATGTATAAAAAGAAAATAAACGGAAAAATAGAGAAAATATAAATTTTACTCATTATTATTCACTATTTTATTGTGACCTACACAAAACGTATAAAGGGGAGATTGAGTTTGAATTGATACATCATGAGGGATTAAGTGAGTTACATTCATTATTTTACACTTTCTAAATTTTAACAAGTTTTTTACTCAAGAGATTAAAAAATCATTTTTTTCCTCAAACTTGTTAAGATCAAATCCTATAAACCCTAGATCCTTAGAAAAACATATTGAAAGTCCTATTGAGTAGAAACATAGATTATACTGGTATAGAAATTATGACCTTGGAAATCCAATGGTGAATCCCATGTACCTTGGTAATAATCAAAACTCCATTTTCATATTTTTCTAGAGTAAAGAAAGAAAATACCTAAGTGAGGTAGCTCATATAGTGACTTGGGTAAGAATTAAAGGTTGAAATTTTGAGTAAAATGAAATGGTAAGTGAGCTAAATTCATATAGGAGGCATAATATTTTCAATGATGAATTAATATTTGTTTCTCTTTATTTATTAGTATGTGTGTTTCTAACAAGGAATGATAATAATTTTTGTTAGGTTGAATTCATTTTATTTCTCAAGAGTGAAATAGTGTAATTTTAGGGGAGTGATGAGAGGTAACATTTTCAAATTTTAATTCTCATTTTCAATGATAATTATCCTCACAATTCATATAATACCTAGGAAAATATCTATTTTTTTACTTTTTTAAATATGAAATTTAATTGTTTAAAACTTTAAATCTTGAGTTTTAATGGTTTATTTAATTTTTGGATTAGTCTTGAATCCATACAATGAGTTTATCAATGTCATGTTAAAACTGATTAAAGGATTTTAATTATGAGTTTCACTATTTTATTTCATTTTTATTTTAATCTGGGAAAATCTTATATTGATTTTACGATTTACATGGTTTGTAAGTTTGATAAAATAATAAAGGGATAATGCATATGACTTTTCTCGGCATGTATGACTTTCGTTGGGAGAATAAGACTTCAAGACTATATGAATTTTCATGGATCTAAATAGATCATACAAATTTACTTATTTCATATGGCTTTGAATCACCCCATAAGACTTTTTGACACCACATATTATTTTGTCACTTCCATCACATCATACTCTCCAACTAGCCGTATGAATTTAGAGTTGGATAGAAAATGGAAAAGTCATGATCTAACCTATGAGTGTATGAATTTGTTCTTGGAGAATATGAATTTTATCCCATTAATACAAATTTTCTTGTCAGACGCATAACATTGCACCATTCCCTATAAGACTTTCAACACGTGTATGACTTTAGTAATTACATGTGACTTTGACTGAAGGTTGTGTGTAACAGTTTTTTCACTGTATATGAATTTTTCTCCCTCGTATGACTTATATGGAACATAAGACTTTGATAATTTTCTAATATTTTAATATCCAGAAGAAAAATATGAAATTATTTATTTAAATTAGTTTCAACCTAAAATCAAAAATCTTTTCCCTAGTCTACTCAAATCGGGCAAGAATACTCATGAACATCCATGGAGCCATCGTCTATTGAGTTGAAGATTGGAAAGATAATAGGGAGGAACCTTGGAAATTTTAAAGAGGTATCCAACTAATGATATCTAATCCCATGGCTTATAAAAATGGTAGAAATTAAAGAAATGAGAGGTGAACACTTCATTTCAAGAAGATTGGGAAGGAACTACACTCAATTATGGAAGGATAACACCATGATTCTCATGTGGGACTTGGATTTTCTGAAGAACATGAGGAGATCCTAATTATTCTATAAATAGTATGATTGTTCACTAAAGGAGAGACTATCATGCTAGATATGGTTGGTCAATTGATTTGGATATTCTTGAGAATTTCATTTTTTTTCTTTCATTTCTATAATCCTTCCCTAATGATCGCACACTAGGACCTTAGTGGTCAAGCCAAGAGGACTCTCATAATTCCCTTATTAATAAATTATACTCTTAAATGTTAAATTTATTAGCCCATTTTCTTTGTAAGTTATTTATTTACTTATACAATATGATGTTTTCATTAGTCTTTCCATTTAAATTATGCTTCTCTTATTCTCAGTTTTACACACACAAGCCACATCAACCTTCTTAACTACCTATAATGGTGATAATTGGGTTGATTCAAGATTTATTAGAGATATATGATCATTAAGATAGGAATTTATAGGGGATATGGAGGTTATTTTACTTCCCTATTCAATCAAAAACTACCAAGTGAGTTTGATCAGTGGTTTTTCTTTTGTATAGAGATACATATTAGGAGAGTTAATTTGAGTAAAGATTTAAGAGGCGGGTGAGGGGATTATCTAAGGTTATAAAACTTATTTAAAAACTAAATTTAAAAACAATTAAATTAAATCATTAAATATATTTGATCACTATTTTTAACACACAATGAACTGACATAAATAAATAAAAACACATTTAAAATTCAATCCTCTTTAGAGACAACCTAAGTCCAACTTTTTACTATATTTTTACTTGGGTTCAAAAAATTTTGAGAAGATACCTAAGATAGGATATTCATTATCTACCCAATAGAGTCCTATATTATCTGATTAGTGATAAAAATATGGAGTTTTATGCTCTTGATATCCAATTATGCATCAATGAATGATGTCATCTTACCATGTCTTGAATACTAGTGGAATCCAAAAACTGACTATTTTTCTTAGATAAAAATTATTTCATTTTTATAATTCAAACTAAGGGTAAATTTTACACCTATATAAGTATTTAAAAAATTATTGAACTATAAATGAGTATGTTTTTCACTTTAAATAGTTTTATAAAAAATCATCATCAATTTTTAATTCTATGTCACTATTTATATAGGATAAGTCTAACTTTGAAAAGTGGTCAACAATGATGTTTTTAAATTCTTTCTTATTCTTGGTTTCTATGTCAAACTCTTAAAATAAATATAATCTATTGAAATAATAATTTCTTTTAATATTTATTCTGTATTAAGTACTTAAGTTAAATATGATCTATGTATACCACCACTTTGGAGATTAAAATATATGGTATAAACTTCAAAATAAAGACCACCACTAATATCTCTTTCTATATAGTGGTGTTGTTAAGTATTTCATCACTTATTCTTTGACTATCATAAAAATATTCCTAAAGATCCAATAAAATATCAAACCAATCATTTCCCACACTATATAGTCAATTTCATCAAAAAATAAAGTTTAAAGATGATTCTTAATTTATAGGAATCAAAATCATATAACCAACTAGATTAATCATTATCTTATCAAAGTTGTACTTCCATGATTTATCAAATACAAATGGTACTTCCTTTGATAGAATATTTTGGATGGTCTAATATAACTTAGATAAATCATTTATAAATCTTTAATAAATACTTGTGTGCCCTATAAAACTATAAATTAATTTTACTAATGTGAACTCTGGTATCTCTTTAATCACCTTGATCTTCACTGGATCCACTTAAATTCCTTCCTTAGATATTTAGTATCCAAGTACAATTCCCTCCATTTCTAGAAAATAGAACTTTTTTTATTTTATAACTAAAAACTTTTATTCACAACATTCAATTACAATGTTAAGATTCTCCTTGTAAAATTTAAATTATTATCCATGAATAAAAAAACACCCATGATGATTCCATGAAATATGTTTTCCATGCACCTTTTAAAATTTGTGGGTGCATTGTATATTTCAAAAAAAAATGCAGTGATGGGTAGAGTTATATTATAATTAATACTTATAAGTATTTTAAGATTTTTTTTGTTGATAAAATTAGAGTAAAATACACTTAGAAATGTGGCTTATCATTTAATATTATTCATATATTTCTTAGAGGAATAGTTTAAGTGGTATTGTTATAATATTGGTTGAATAACCAAAACCATGTCTTAGTCCATTAATATTATGTCATGGTTGTGGCCATGATTTAATAAAATTATTATAATAGATATGAAGTCATATTTTTCTCTCAAATGTTCTAAAAATAGGGAAGCTAAATTTCACTTTGCCTTGGTGGATATCATGGAAAGAAATTGGGTGTTCTTGAATGTAAAGTAAAAAATGGTATACAAATGGAAAAAAGATAATGGTTCAAATAATGGTTCAAAAAATGGGTAAAAATATCATTATGTAAGATATTTCAGTGTTTGTGGTTTGAACATTAATTTTATAAATTCTTATGTACCATGAGGATTCCAAAAACAGTCATGACAGTGTCTGTGGTTTAGAGGGAAAATAGCTAGAGGAAGAAGATCTTGGGAGAGTTATATATTATTTCATCTAAAGGTGAATCAAAATTCAATTGGATCATGGTTTTCACAACAACATGTTGTGGTGAATTCAAGAAATAAAATTTTAAAATAAGGAAATGATGAGATTTATAGAGATAAGAAGATATTGAAGTCAGGTTTTATAGATTCAATGTCTTAATTAAAGGAGACCATTCCACAGTGGATAGCTATTATGGAATGGTGGATCAACTACTATAGAAATCTCATATTAAAAATTATTATATTTTGGGTGATATTTTGAGATTCAAAAGATAATATTTTGACTCACTTTTTAAAGGATTAATTAATATGAATTTTCCAATGAAATTAGAATGGGATTTATTTTTTTAATGAAGGGAATAATATATATTTTCTCTTAACTTAGATAAATAACTTCTTATGTGAAGAGAAGAGAAAATTTAGGGATTGATTTTCTAGAATAGATATTGCTTAAAAGAGATGGTTAGTCAGAATTCTATGTGAGTATATTTACTTGAAATCCATAGTGATAATCATATTGATAAAGACATAAAATATTTTTATGACAATCATGGTTTAATCTCTTGTTTTGGTTAATGGAGATCAAGGTGTTCACTTGGAGGTCTAGTAAGTTCTTCTTGAGTGAATCGAGAAGTTATTTATCATTATTGTAAGGATTGTAAACCTAAATGGATCGTGAGTTAGCTTTGAATTATAAACATAAGTAGTGTACTTATAAATTTTTTTGATACACCATCACATCGACAAGTGTATATTCCTTAGATATATACCAGTGAAAGTAAATCATATAAAATTTATTATGCCTATTTTTTACTTTATTTTTTCTATGTTATATATATGAGATAGATTTGAGTTTCAATCTACCATAAAGTAAGATCATTGGGAAAGGGTGTTTTAATTTTTTATCCCCTGATTAACCCCCCCCCCCCACACCCCAACCCATAAAAGTATATTTCCTTATGTGGGACCAAAAGTATTACTGGAGTGTAAGATTATGTTTGAAGGTTTTTTCTATATTTAAAATACATGGAAGCATTAGTGAATCACAAATTAATTACAATCTTTTATAGAAATAACTTTAATATATAGAATAATCAGAAATAACACTATTTATGTTCATTAGATATAGATTTATACATGATTGTATTATATATAATTATAGTCAATATGGAAATTTAATCTTTATTGGAAATATGTTGTAATAATTTGGATATTAACATTGAAGGAATGAATGCATTAAGGGAATATTTTTTCAATGTAATTTACATGAATATGATATCATGTAAATCCATAAACACTATATAGGATTAGTTTCTTAAAATTTATGAGGGAAATAGAAATATTATAGAAGTAAAGCTTTATGTTTTTTGGAAAAAATAAATACATTTGATGATGCATCCTAATGAATTTTTTGATGCATTATTTGATTGATTGAATGTATCTATAGTATACATTCATGGACTCAGAGAAACCATTGATGATGTAAAAATTGTGAAGTGAATCTTAAAAAATTTATTACCTCATTTCAATATGAAGGTTTTGATGATTAAGGAAAATTATCTAAAGTGTGTTTCATTGGATATTATAATTATTATTCTTGTTTCATATTAGATGAGGAATAATATGGATGGTCCAATGGAAGAGAAAAAATTTCAAGAAGTTTTGTTCAATGTAATGAATAATTTTTTAGTTGAGGTTGATATTGAAGAAAAATTGGTTTAATTCATGATCATTTTCATTTCCTTGAATATTAAATAGGGAAAAGGAAATTTCAAAGATAAGATTCCACTCACATACTTTTAAAGTGGAAAGGTTAGGTACCATACTATAAATTATCCTAAGAAGTTATAAGATGAAGGAGATGATGAGGAATCTATAAAGAAATACTCTAGATATTTAAAAGGTAAAAAAGGTACAAAATAGAATTTATTTAAGAAAAAAACTTGCTTTAATAAGAGGATAATAGCTTGAAATTAATAGAAGCAAAGGAAATTGATGGTTCCAAAGACCTTAAAAATTAAGTTAGTATCGGTATAATATAAAAAACACAAATTAAGGAGAAAAATGATGGTGATGATTTTGAATTTAAGGGTATTATATAACTCAAAATGAATTTATAGGCTTCTCTTGAAGATATATATATGTATAGCGTGAAAAAAAAATAACTCCAATGGAATGGTGTGTAACTCTAAATTCGATATGAAATGGTTATAAGTGGAGAGATAATATTTAAATGTAGAAATTAAAAATATTTAATTGAGATGTTGTAAATTTTTTGGAATATTGTTGAGATTAATCACAAAATAGATGATCAGATGTGAATATTTGATGGTTTGACCAATATAGAAAAATATAGAGTCAAAGGGATCATGGTTCTTGAAGGAGAATTCTTCAAAATGAGGTGAAAGATTAAGGATCAAGGTAGGGCCATTACTCCTAGAATAACATCAGGAATTCGGATTTTTGGGTTGCAAAAAAGGTAAAGTAGAATCATAGAGATCTAACAAATGAGTTGGAGGTTTTACTATAGGAACAAAGGTCCTATCATGAAGGAAAAATAGACATGAGGATTGATCTTAAACAAAATTTTATCATGGTTAAATAAAATATACAAGATCCCACTCTGAGGAAGAAAATAAACTTGGAGTGACCAAAAATTCTACTCAATCACCAAAAAATAATCACAATAATACACAAAAAATCAGGTTTCATTTTTTTGTAAAGACAGGGTATACACAATATGTGTGTTCTGTAGTGAAGAGTCACTTCAAGGCATAAGATAAATAGAGAAATTATAATAGAAATCAATATAATTATTATGTTTTCAATGGATAATTTTTTTTGTGCAAAGGTTATAGACACAAATCCATGAATTACTCATCAAGGATGAAAATATTGTAATAAAGAGACTCAAAGTGGATGAAATGTAGCTCAAAGAATTTTAATCAATCTAAAAATATTAAATTCATTCATATATTTTCAAGATAATGATGAATCATCATATCTAGAGTATGAAAAATTATATTAACCTCTAATGTATGTTAAGTAAAAATTTTAGATCAAGTAGAAAATGTTTGAGAAGTTAACAGTAGTAAATATTGCTTCTAATGAAACTAACCAAGATAGATTTTGGATTGTTTATTATATATTAACATCTAATATAAATGGAAAAAAGGATCATAAAAGTAAAAAAATTTAGTAAAGGAAATTAGGTTAATGGATATCTTTGTTCTTGGAGGCCTTATTCATAATTTACTAAGATTGAGTCAACTCTATGACTCGAGGCATACCATAAATTTCCCCAAGAAGGCTTGTGTTGTAAAGAGAAAGTGTAGTGAAATTTTTATGCAATAGAAGTGCATGAAGGGAAGTATGTATCTCATCAATGTAGAATAAGATGCGTTCATTCAATCCAAAGAAGTTTAAAACAAGTTTCAACATAAATGACTTGTATACTTAAGCCAAAAATCATTATAAAATTTTTAAAATATTGAAGGAGCATGTTTTACACATGATTGTACTCATATGTGTGATTTTTATCAAAAATGGAATGTCATTAAGACGGCATACAATCCAAAATACAATAAGTAAATGTGGCTTATATAATTAGTTCATATTGATATTTTTATAATGATATCACCAAGTTCTATTGATATAAATTCGTATTATATACTCTTTATTTATGATTATAATAGAATGGAATATGTATAATGATCACTCAAAAATATGAGTTATTTGACTAAATAACACATTATTGTAAATTGGTGGAGAATATCCTTAGATAAAAAATATTGAAATTTTCATATATTTCACTAATATACAAGTTAATGGTTATCTAAAGAATCATGGGATAAGAAATCAAGTCTCAGTGGTGAGAACTCTGTAATAAAATGGTATGATTGAGAGGAGAAATTGGATAATTAATAGCATAGATTGAACAATTCTCATCAAAAGGTACTTTTTTAAAAAAAATAGATGGAATTGGAATTAAAATTGGTATATATTACTAATATAGATTTTTTATGTCTGGTTGAGATGAATAATAAAAAATAGATGTATCATAGGAGGAATCTGGAATTGAAATACTTTCATATCTTCATAAAAATTAGAAGTCTTATCAAAAGTTTTAATATCATGGAGATAAAATAAAAAAATTTAGAAATTTATTAAAGATAAATGCATAAAAATTATTTAAAAATTTCTTATAAATTTTTTTAAAATCTAAGATATCACTATTGTAGAGAAGAAGAACATTTTTTAACAAAATAGTGAGAAAAATCCAGAAGAAATATTTGATGAGATAATAAATTCAAGGGTAGAAAAATGGGGTGATGTGAATTGTATTGAAAATAATGATGATGGGAATTATAAAAAAAGTTATTTGAGTTCTAGATAGTTTAGAAATATACTTAAATCAATAATAAAAACATCATTGGTAAAATTAAATCTCTAGTGCAAACAAGAAGAATGAATGCTCTACATCAAAAATTATATTTATCCTAAGTAGAACCTAAATATTTTTTTAAGGATGCTAAGTATGAGATTTGGATCAAGGATATAAATAAATAGATTGACCAAATTGAGAAGAATCATACATGGTAAATTATTTCAAGGATAAAGGATATTAATGTTATCAAACCAAGTGTATTTTCCAAAAAAATTGAATGGTGAAGGAAGGTTGATTTAAAACAATCCACGACCAATGTGTAAAGGATGTTCCAAAATTGAAGTAATAAATGTGGATGATAATATTTATTATGTGGAAATATAGGAAATGATATATTTTTTCTTGTCCATGGTAGTGTAAAGGAAGTTAATGTTTCTCTAAATAGATATCAAATATATGCTTCTCAATGGAGTCCTTGAAGAAGAAAACAGCATTGAACAACTAGATGGATTATCATTCATTAATATGAGAGAGAAAATATTCCAATTGAGGATGGAACTTTATATAATTAAGTAAACACCAAGATCTTGGTATTGTAAGATTGATCAATAATTGAGAAATCTTGGATTCTAACATAGAATAATTGATCATAAAACTTATTCCAATAAGTATTATTATTAAAGGATAATGGTTCTTGTCTATATAGCTAACATAATAATTGGATAATCGAAATAATATCAATACAAGGGGTTTTATAAATTCATGAAGAGAAATTTTGAAATAACAATTGGTGGATTGATTTTTTCCCTTGTTTTGACGATGATACAAGGAAGGAATATAAATTTTATTTCTTAATCCAAATATGTTAAATAGGTATTTAAAAGTTTTGTAATTGAGGATCATAAAGTTGTGACAACATCGTTTTTTACTTTAATGAAGTTTTTAAGAGATTAAAATGTAAAATTTGTGGATATTATCAGGTATAATCAAATAATTTGGATCATATTATACTTAATATATTTAAGACTGGACATTTTATTTTCAACTTTTTAGGATTTAAGGTATCAAATTTTTCCCAAATAAACCCACATGATATCAGTGAAAATATTAATTATTATATCAAAGGAATGGTGTATTTTGGAAAATTTTATAAATAAATATCATAACATGAGTTATTAGGATATACGTATATGGATTGGGATGGTTCAAAAAATGATAGGACATATACATTGGGTATTTCATTTTATCTTGGAGACTTGTATATTTCTTGGATAAGTAAGAATCAAGATTGTATCTCATTGGTCACTAAAAAAACAGAATATTTTAAATCTACTCTAGCTTTCACAGAAATACTATGAATGAAGTATCAATTTGGAGATATTTAAGTTAGGGATAATTATTCTATTAAAATAAAGTTTTATAACTCAAGTGATATTAATATTATAAAAAATTCAATAAATCATTGCAGTATAAAGAATATTGATATGAAATATCACTTTATCAAGGGTAAAGTTAAGAAAAATTTAGTAATATTGAAGTATGTTGCTACTTAATGTAAAATTTAGGATATTATGATAAAGTATTTTTCTAAAGAAAATTTTGAGAATCATTTATTGCCTCTTGGATTTTAACCATCTCTATACACTTAAATCATTTAGAGAATTAAGCCCCGCTTCCCAAAAGTGATTTTCATCCCATGTTTGGTATTCAAGATATGATATTCAATAAGTGTCTCATAGAAAGGTATGTTTTTTCCCATAAATTATATGAATAATTTATTATTTCTTCTATGTAACATTCAAATAAGTGATATTTACATTCATTGACAAAGTAAGGGATATACCCATAAAAATTATTGGGAGAATATTCTCTCAAATTAGTGGAAAAGTGAAATTTTTCTTTGATAAGGATTATGGTAGAGTTCGTGGTTGTGAAATCAAAAGGAGTGTACAATTTATAGATGATGTTATATGTGTTTTTTATAATTAATATTACACGTGTTGTTAAGAGAAATAGTATACATGAAAAGTGGTGTCAAAGAATGAGTATAATAATGTGTTTTATTAATGAACTTTTCATTTAACTCTTATTTCTCACAACTATCATGGATCATGTGGTCTTAGAGTGGATGATAAGTGAATTGTTGATTAAACAATATATAATTTATTAATTATAACTGAAGGATGTTTTTTGATAAGATATGTTAAATTATTAAAGATTTTTAATAATCCCAATGGGTGGTATTTTTAGAAAAAATATCTTTATAATCATTTTTGTGTTGTATTTTTCAACAAAAACAGAGTAAAATACTTTTATAAACATGGTTTATCATTTATTATTATTCATGTAAATCTTGGAGAAATAATTAAAGTGAATTTAGTTAAGTTTAGTTGAATAATCAAAACCACTTCATGATCTATAAAGATTATATCATGGTGGTGGCCATGATTTAAGAAAATAGAAAGAATAAAAATGACATTTCCATGGATCTCTTAAAGGTTTTGAAAATGGGGAAACTGGATTGCACTATGTCATGGTGGATATCACAACTGTCAATAGGGTGTTCTAAAGTGTAAAGTGAAAATGGGATGCATATAGAAAAATAGGCATGGTGTATGTTATGATACAAAAAATAGGAAAATATTTCATGGTGAAAGGCATTTTAATTCTTGTTTTTTGAATATGAATTTGAAAAAAATCCTCATATTCCATGGGGAGGCCAAAAACAATCATGGTGGTGTTCATGGAACAGAGGAAAATATTGAGAGAAAGAATACCTTGGGCATTTTTAGGGAAATTCATATGGAGGTAAAAAAATAAGTAAATTATATAATGGTTTACAAAACACCACACTATAATGATATTAATATGTAAAAGTTTAAAATGAGGAAAAAATGAGATTTATGGAGATAATAAGATATTGAAGTGATGGTTTGTGGAGTCGTAGGCTTGAATGAATGAGACTATGCCATGGTGGATAGATGTTACATCGAAGTGGGTCAATTATTTGAGAAATATCATATTAAGGATACTTATACATTCAAAATATGAGATTTTGAATTGGTTTTTTAAATATTAATCAGACAAATATTCCTATAAAATTTGAAGAGGGTTAAAGATTTTAATAAATGGAGGAATGAAGATTTTTTCTTAACTTGAAGAAATGACTTATTATATGAAGAGAAGTAAAAATAAAGGGATATATTTTCTAGAATATATATAGATGTAAATAGAGATTCATATAGAATTCTAAGATAGTATTATTATTGGTAATTCATTTATATCCTCATGTTAGTGAATATTTAGCATGTTGCTACAAGAATCATTATGTAGTCACTTATTTTAGTTCATGGAGATCAAATTGTTCACCTAAAGTAGTAGTGAGTTATTCTTGAGTTAAGATAGAAGTTTTTTTGTATTCTTGTGAGGGTTGTGAACCTAAAGGGATAGTAATGCCACTAAAAATTTTAAACACAAGCAGTGTGCTTATAGTAAATTTTAGTACACCAACACATCACTAAATCTATGCTTATTGGATGTAACCCAGGGCAGGAATTACAAGTAAAATCAATTATGTCTCTTTTATACTTTATCAATTCTATATTCACTATATAAGAGAGATTTGGGTTTTTAATAACCACAAAATAGGATCATTGGGAAGGGATATTTTAATTTTTCTTACCCAGATTCACCTCGAAGGTATTTTTCCATGTCTAGGACCAACAAGTCCCTATATGGACATGTATATGTGAACTTTATTTAGTCCTCATGATCCAATAGAATATTTTTATTTCTAAAATATTCATCTAAGAAGTAGTAATACTCAAGTATAATAATGAATTCTAATATTTTCATCATAAAAGGTTATAGAAAGTGATACTTTATTTTCACAAAATTTATTCTTTTATAGTTAATGCATACATTCCATTCCTAAATATTTCAAGTACGGATTAACTCATTATGATCATCCATGATCAATGACATTCCACCTTTCTTTAATATTATTTATAGTAAACTAAACAAATTTCTATCAATGATTGGGTATGTAATTCTAGAATCAAGAAGTTTTATCACTTTATTCTTGATAATTTTTTCATTTTAGGAGTTTATATTCATTGTTATTTTCTAATAAACATGATTCCTTCCTTAAATAGTACTTTTTGGGTGCATAAAGTAGGTATAATACCTATAATTCCATAAATTCTTTATGAAATCACCATTTTGGATTAGGTTTGGTTTTGAAAACTTCTTAGTTCTATTTTTGGAAATTGGTGTGATGATAATTGAATGAAGAACTATATTGGAGTTATTAATTTATCTTATATATATTATTTTTTATTATGATGTTTGAGATTTAATTGGTTTTATTAAAGACCATGTGACGTTGAATTTTGGTTATATGATATTTATCTATGTTTTATAAGTGTTATGTGAAATTGATCAAGATATTTCAAATAATGTGTATGATTTCCTGTAATATAGTGAATTGTAATAGGGAGTGATTAAATCATATCATTTCCCATGAAAATAATCCAGGGAGAATTAGTAACATGTTATAGTTTATGTTATAGTGTATAGACTATCATAAACAATGTTTGTAACATATTAAAAAACATGCTATATAACTTTTATTTTAGTAAATATTAAAAGATAATTATCATACATTGAAATAAAAATATATTATTCGTTGCATGTATGTCAGGGGAGGTGAAAAATTGTTTTTTTCATGATTGTGGCTCAAGAAGAAATAGGTGGATATAATAAGACAAATTGTGTCTTATAACCCTTAATGTAGGAGGTTATAATGAGTTTTCATCATTCATGACCTATTTAACTGGAGTTTTATGGTATAACATAGACAAAGAAAATTCCATATCATAGACCATGTTTCTATCATGGATGGTTTTTTAAGAACATCACACCTCATGATATGATTAATTTGATAATACTATTATATACCCCTACTAGTTAATATTCTTCATGTGATTACATATAATGTTCGTGTTAAAGATTTGTAATGGCTTTTTGAGAAATTTAATCATAGTTTCTTCACACATTGATTGATCTTAGAGTTTTTTTTCACTTTAAAATGTTGATGAATAATAATGGAAATCATGATTTAACTTGAAATGGTTCATGTAATACATAGGATCATGTTTTGGATAAAAATGTAAATTTTTTAAATGATTATTGTTAATGTTGTTGGTGGGGTATAAAAAATGGAACGTGATTCCAAATGGTTTGAGAACATATATGACAACACATAAAGTGATATTAGTGAAAAATGATATGATGATAATTGAAAAATAGAATATAGGAGTAAAGAAACACAAAGAATAAGATTCCCTTGACATAGATCTAACAATGAATAAGAAAAAGATTTATGGTGATGTAGATATATTTAATTGATCAAATAACTTATTAATGTGTGTTTCGTATTATATTATATCATTTTTCATAAATATTAGTGTGAAGGTAGTGAGAAAAAATTATATTATTTGGGATTGATAGTGAGTCTTCCCATATTTTTTAATCTATAATTTGTGATATTCATATGGATGTATATATAATTCCTCAGACCTATCAACCCAAACGGTGTCAATCCATGGGTGTTATATGATCATAGCTAACCCTCCCTATATACTAGAGACTACCGGCTTGTGGTGAGGTCCTAGAATAGCCATGAGTAAACTATTCCCAAGAATATAAAGAACAAGGTTTATTCCTAAATCTATCAAAGATTCATCATGACCCATATATATGATGAACATACCCAAAACCTATAGACATAAAATAGGGATCCAAGAGGGAATCCTATAGTCCATAATATAAAATTAGTAAAAAATAGTCTATATGATGTGTCAATTAAAATAGTTCATCCAAATATAATACATAAAAAACATCAATAACAACATATCGGACCCACTCGCCAATATAAATGCATTAAAATGACTAAATATAAAAAAATGGCCTCTAACGCAACTCACATGAAAAATTCATACCAAATAATCATCCTCCCATACCATGATCCCATATCCAAGATAATACATATTACTAAAAGAAAACATGAAGTTATACCTACACATAATAAAACCCATGTAATGTATGTGGGTAAGGGGTTGATTCTAATAACCTGATAGGATTACCTCACTCACCATATCACTCTAAGTGCTAATGATCATGTAATAGTTAATGAAAAACTTGGAAGGTGGTGAAATTAAGTTCTTATAGAAACTCACCTATCCAAAAACATAACCCATGCATGCATATACAAGTTATAACTATATGTTATTATGACTATAAGAAACACACACCCTGGGGACTCATACTATTATTACACAATATAGGATAGGTATCACCTACCAAAAATTGATGGCTTATATACCCTGATAAACCAACGAGGTATTATTCATAGTAACTTTAATATAATCCTATGTGATCATCTAGATGTATCATTTATATCTTCAAATTCCACTCATCAAGCACCACCTAACTCATCAATCTTCCCATTTCCCCTAATAAACCCAAAACTATAAATATTCTGATAAATAATGATCATATAGAGAATACAATAATAGGAAATCAAAGAGCTACCAACTATAAAATCAAATCTAATATTAATCCCATGATAAAACAAATAAAAAATTAAAGAATGAGCCTAACCGTATTAAATAACAATATAAATACTCTTGGTGTACCCCATCTCATCTCACCAATCCTTATCAAATCTATCTTCCATACTACCCATATAGAACCACTATTTCTATCCTATTTATTGAAATTTTTCATAGGGGATAGCTCACAATATACAATGGTAAATATCTTTAGCTACACACTGATCACTCGGATCATATATCAAATTCCTCATTATAATAAAAAAAAGTGTTTTTAATATCCATGTTCATACTCAAGTGGATCCTTGGAAGGCCACTAATCATCTATATCTCATATAGATAGTAATATTTTTTCCAATTTCAACCACCATCTCTCCTAGAGACCCATCAGTTAGTTCTTTACATCCAGACACCCATGGGGAAGATCATAAATAGAGAGATCTTATATCCCATCTAGGAAAATAAAATGGCATACATGACCACACAAAACAAAATATACATACTCCTTGAGATGAAAATTGAAATCTAAGGTCATTTTAAATGTTAACCCCCATAGTTATTATATCACGGTTAAGAGGTATGTCACGTGAGTCTCACTTTCACATAGTCTATGTGTCCATTATCTCTATATCACACTAGAAAATTCTAATATCACTAAAGTGACACATCCTCTCCTCTTATCAACAACACTAAAGAGGAATCCACTATTCTCTTATTTCATCTCTAAATCCATATCAATGTTCATCAAAAAAATGGGACCATTTCTTATGTAATGCTCTAACCTAGATGGAACTAAATCAGTTCCCCAATCTAGTGCACCACATGGCCTCGGGCATGCCTACCCATACACTAGAGGTTGTCGAGTAGGGGTGAAGGACTATGTGGTTACCATGGGAAGACTATGACCTCTTTATCAGAGTAACTATGGTAGTGAAAATAATGCTAAACATATTATCCAAGACAAATAAACATCACAGATAAGATAGGGAAAGTGTTAATAAATAACTACAGTAACAAATTCCATACCAATGGATATACCATAAATGTCAAGGATACCTCATGGGTAGATCATATATAGGAATAATAAAATACTACAATAAAACTAAACTCAAACCCATACCAAAATGGTCCCAAGTGCATCCCACTCCCATCATCCATACTCCATCCTATAATGTTAAGAAAAACATCATGCAACAATACCTTTCCTTAAACTTGATCCAATAATCCAAAATAGTGTTTTCTCAAGTACTCGAGTGCCATGGAGGTCTAAGCATGGTGTGAGTAAAACTCAAAAGGCTGACACTAATGTATTCACTAAAATAACTAGTAAAAAATAAAAGTGTATGTGGAAGTACTCAAGGTAAACAATTTATCAATTTCAAAATAATTTAAGACAAATAATAAACTACCATTGATTCCTCAGGTTTTTGGTGACACCCATGGATGTATATACCATTTTCAATCCTTAAGTATCTGACCTCGATCGACCCTTGGTTATTCATCCAGTCTTGGGGTGTCTTTGAGAACGTCACATGGACCATGCCAACCATAAGCAACCACACAAAATCTAGGATTTCCTCCAACAATTACCAACTATAATGAAGTATCATATGGAATCCAAGAACTTATCCCAGAATTCCCATGGGATATGAGCTATCATCCCAACATTCCCCAGTCATCAGTCATCACATGGAATCCAGGAACTCATCTTATAATTCCCATGGAATATGATTTTTCATCCCATCATTCCCCATCATCAGTCATCACACTAAATCCTGTCACTCATCCTGGAATTTCCATGGAATTTAAATGCTTATCCCAATATTTCCAATCATCAAGTATTATATAGGGTGTATGAACTCCTACAAACCTTTCTAGGTATCGTGTATCACATGGAATCTAAGCGCTCATACCATCATTCCCAAGTATCATATATCATATAGAATCTAGGAGCTCATCCTGGCATTCCCAAGTCATAAATTATCACATAAAATCCAATCTCTCATCCTAGAATTACAAAGTATCATATATAATATCCATATCTAAACATTTTCATTATTTAATTTAAATACTCAATACACTTTGAAATTAATAACTTTAAATCATAAATCATTATTCACTAGTTCAGATCTATCAAATCCTTCAGGATCCATAATCATCATATCAAATTTTTAATACCCATTACCAATTATATAACATATGTTACCATTTTGAAAATCAAAGTCATTTAATCAAACATTAATTCCAATGACAAAATTTTTTAGGCTTTATAAAATATAGGGTACCAATTTATATAAATCAAGTGATTTACCAAATTCACTTTCCAATTATAAAATAATAATATTAATTAACCAAGGAATTTAACCAATAATAAAACACCATTCACTTCATTTCATAAGACACTATATCAAGATTTGAAGTTTCATTTCAAGATCATTAATGATTTTGAAATTCAATTTCACAATAATGGATTTAAAACCTAATTACTCACTTTGTGTTATCAAACCAAGCTACTCAATTTATCCCACTATTTAATTCTTAGTAATCCATAACATTTAATTAATCCAACTTACAGTAAATTCAAAAACATAGAATTCCATATAGAATCACCTTTTACTTGGGAACATAACACTTAAACTAGGGAACTTAAATAAAAAAAGGTGTAATTTATATAATTTAATTTAAATTAGGTAAAAGCACAGTAAGTCTAGCATGAAAACATAAAACACCACATGAAAAACAAATTGATGCTATGGTATTTGTTTAGGAACCACCTACCTTATTATTATAAAATCCCACATGTTGAGTATCATCCACTAGTTTGTTCTAAAACAGAATAAAATGATAAACTAGAAAAAATCCTTGAAAATAGATCATATTAGATAAATATAGTGAGATAGAAGTATAAAGCAATGGAAACTAATAATTAAACATAAAGAAAACTTAGCCTTACCTCAAGCTTTCCGATGCATCTGGAAGTACTTGAATCAGCTAAGGAATGAGAGAGATCCATCTATGGGAGAAGAGGAGGAGGAGGAGGAGGAGAGGGAGGACGTGGGGTCTACTACTAGTTTGAATGGGGTAAAAATCAGAAGTAGATATCTTAAGGTAAAGTGGAAAATATCATTTTCCCCCATTTTAAAAAAAACTTCCTAACATCTCATCAGCTAGTCATTGGGCTTCTACTGACTAGCCAGTGAGACCAGTATCCCAACAGGGGTATTGGTTTGTCCATTGGCTAGTTGGTGGGACTGTAACATCATGTTACAGTCTCATATCCTACCCTAATCCCTTTTTTTACTCTTTTTATTCCTATTTAAATGCTTTGAGATTCATTATAATTCTAATATTACATATTTTAGATGTCCAGCCTCTTAAAATTTTATCTGAAATCCCGGTTCAAAACCTAAACCATAAACTAATTCAAATTTTAAGTTATTTATTAAATTTTCAAATGACCATATGGTAATATTCATTAAAAACTCCCCACTATAATACTTATCATCCCTAATAAGTCATGATGGTCATCCTATCATGTCACCTGACCTACATCGGTATTCAATTTGGTTGAAAATAGTCATGTTCCATTACCTAATGAACAATGTGCTTCCAAAGTGTGAATCCAAAAAACCAAACACTATGTTTATTAAAAAATGATCTAATAACATTATTTAATTTCAAAACATTGATATGGCGCTTACTGAGCTTGATTTCCCTTAGAAATGAATGTTTTGTTGTTCAATCGATCATTTTCCTATGGTACTCCCCACCATAGTACTTAGAATACAAAATACAATTTCAATATATGGTTCCTCCCATTGATATAATTTATAACTAAAATAGATTTATCATATTATAATGATGCACCTATTCCCATTTATAATGAACCGCACCTAACCACACATGAGAATGCTAGTCTTCCACTGGTTCTCGTCTTCGTTTCCAAATTATGAACCAAAATGATCATGCCTCCACCATCCAAGAACAACCTGAACACACTATATTTTCCTTGAAATTCCTCATCCAACTCCAAAACAAATCCCCATCATATCCAATAAAACATAGATGATGTGTTTTTCAACTCACCACATTCAATTATGCACAAGAACAACGGTCAGACCTCCTCTGGAAAAACTATCTCAAAGACACCCATCTTTCACCACTGATGAGTAGTTAAACTACTAGAACACGATGATTTTATCACCAAAGGCATCTCATGATCATCCAGACACACATTGAGGTCTAACACCAACCCCTAATGTGATCCTATGGTTGATTCACTAACCACTCACACTATTCAATATGCTCTCACCCGTTCACCAGCACACCACCACATTGAACCATGCTTGGATCACACCATTTCATCCCAACCCTAAAACAACTACTCAAACTCCCACAAGAATCAAATAGGAACCTACCTATGGAATTTACCAAGGAATCTAGATGGAATTGGATTTATATACTTACCAGCATCTAATTTCTACCATTACCATCTAAAGACTAGTCGCGCACATCAACAACCCTTATAGTATGAGGGCCACACACCCATGAATATCATAACACTCCCCACTATAGAGTTACCCTTCCAACTTTCCACTGGTTCAAACCCTAATCTTAGCAGCTCACATCTCATCCATCATCGAACATAATGGTCAGACATTTCCAGCACTCTTATACCCAAGTTCCACTCCATACATCAAATTTTTTCCATTATTGAATCACATAACGCCATCATTGGTGCTTGATAAAACTCATATAAATCAATGGTGATGCACTCCAATATCTTATAGTGGGATCCCCGTTACATATAGCTTCATTGTATACCGTTTTTAGAGTGTAACTTGAACAAGTCCCATTTTCAAGGAACGTGTGCCACTCCTTTTGAGACATGATCACTCATTAACCACTAACGCAAGTATCATGGTTCAACCTTGGATTAACCATGTCACCAAATATTGTTCCTTCCACCAATATCATCCCTTACCACTGGGACCTCATGATTCTCACCAAAATATCCAGGTCATACAACCCGCAAGCATCTACCAACCTTCGGTCACCCCATTTCAGGAGGAACCACTAAACAAAACCCATCATGGTCCCATGACTCTCTTCCAAGTAGTCATGAACCATTTCCCATCATGACACTGTTATCATCACATCGCTCAAGTGTTTATAATATTTGAATGATCCTTAATAGAACTACTCATAACCCATTATACCATTCCACTCCCAATAGTCTCATCATGTATACCTAACTGGTTCTACTAGAAAAATAATAGTGATCACTCTATTACCTCCCAATCATATCGAAACCCAAGGTTCACATGCTCCACTTTGACTGATTCAAAAAACCTAGATTTTCATCCTATAAGTAAATCATCACAAATTATAGGCTCATGTGCCTAATCAAGTAGAATACCATACTTCTTCCCTATCACTTTAATTAACCATGGGTATCGTAGACACTTTCTTATAACATGAGTGACACCTTACAAGTGTCAAGTCTAAGAACACAACCACACATCATCCCATGAGTAGTTTCAAGAATATAAAGTATTTACCCAAGTCTCCACTTCATACCAAAATCATGTACACAAAATATAGGGTCAGTTATCTAAACGATATTGTCCTTCAAAACCATCCTTGACACAAGGTACTAGCTCTTTGGGTGCTTAACCACAACTACAACAACACACAGAAACACCAAACATGCACTAATCATATAAGATGGAGAATATACCCATGATTTAGGAGTCCAAATACATCCACAAGACTAGGATAACCCCCCTAATGGGTTACCTTCCCAAAACACGAGACATCGACTAACTAATCTCGTGTCACTCTCAAGGGTAATTAGGTCCTACCACCTAGCCTCTAAACTAACCCTCACAAGGATATCCACTCATAGGTTAACACTCATCCTCATTTCATGGTCACCCAATATCTATCATTCCCAACACCTACCTTAAGGTATCACATTTACATGACATCACCTGTAGTAACACTAGCTGACAAACTCAAAAAAACATAAAACACAGCAGTCCTCAAGAGAATTCTCAAAAGGAGGCCATCAAAGTATAGCACTTTACACTTGATTCACTACTCATCACTAAGGTTTGGTAGTATTGGTCTCTCTATTTCCCCCAGATACCCTCACTAGGGTTAGTCACAGGCACCTACATAAGGCCGCACCACCCACATAGGGTCTAACTCAACACATCTCATGGGGATATAACAACCTGATCATTCATAATAGCCTCAATGACCTATAAATAGGTCAAGACACATTTGAGAGCTCTAAGTCACCATCGTCAAAAATAATTCCCTCATTCTAAAGGGATTTCCATTATTCTTTAAGACATAAAATTCACATTTTAAATAGGGTTCGAAGTCTTTCAATTCTAGGATTTACACTTAGTCATTATAGGGTTCATCAAAATTTTCCATAGTTTTTAAGATTAATTAAATAGGGTTCCATTCACAAAATATAAAGTAAATTGCCTTATATTTTGCTTATTGGTGCCTTATTTAATCAATAACATCATTTAACTTATCATTTATATCTACCTATTTGTTAAGGAAACATCTTGGGAATTGGTTGATTAAGATAGTGCCATAGCCTTATATGGGAAAACACCATATAGGATAATTATAATAATTTAAATAAACAACACCCTTTTAAAATTATGTATACATAAACCATAGGTAGATATAAATCAAATAAATAAAATCATAGACTTGTATGAATCCCAAGAAGCGGATATATCATTTACAGGCAGCATACAGATGATGTAAAAATTATATATTCCTAGCATTATGCATGAACACACACACCCTCTCTTTCCATAATATTCCAAGAGAAAAAATCCCATAAATAATAACATCATGAATCAAGTGTCTCACTCATGGTGAAAATATAATTCAACAGTAACAAATGATTTCTAAGAGAAATAAATCCCACCCCTGGAAACACAAGTTTTCCCTCATGTGTGGGTTGATCCCTCCCAGGAATGATCTCATTACCAATCCACATCCTCTTATATATCATGTCTAAATAGTAAGAAAAAATAAAATAAATTCTACCACCACTTTTTAATACCCCAACCCAGATTCCATTGAATCAGTTCCCTAGACCAGTGCATTATATGGCCTTAGGCATCCATCCTCATACACCAGAGGCTTCTAACTAGTGGCGAGGGCCTATGAGGTTATTGTGGGAGACTATTTCCTAATTATAAAATTATAGTAGTGTCAATAATGATAAACATGTAATAAAATCTAAATAAACATCATAGATAATATAGGGAGAGTGTCAATAAATAATTTCAATAACAAATTCCATAATAATGGGTATTTCATACATGTCAAAGATCCCCCATGGGAAGATCATATATAGGAATAATAAAATACTAGTATAAAACTCAACTTGAATCCATCTCAAACTGGTCCTGAGTGTATCACATTCCCATCATCCATACTCCACCCTAGCATGCCAAGTAAACCATCATGTTATAGGCCCTTTCCCTAAACCTATACCTGTGATCCAAAGTAGTGTATTCTCAGTTACCCAAGTGACATAGTGTCCCAAACAGGGTGTGATTAAAACTCAATATAACACCACAAACAGCATCCCTAGAATAATATTTTGAAATAAAAGTGCATGTGGAAGTTCTTAAGGTAAATATTTTAAAAAAATTAAAATAATTTAAGAATAACAATAAAAAATAATTGATTCCCTAGGTTCATGGTGACACTTGAAGATGGTTATATAGGTTTCAATCCTTAGATTCATGGATCCAATCAACCCTACCTACTTCAATTAGTTTTTTGGTGTCTTTGAGAAAGTCATGTGGACCATTTCAATAATAGGAAACCACAAGGAATCTCGGATTTCCTCCTGTAATTCTCTAGTATCATGAAGTATCATATGGAATCTGAGCACCCATCTTATAATTACCATGGAATCTGAGCTCTCATACCTGCATTCCCGAGTCATCATTCATCACACATAATATAGGTGCTCATATTTCCATTCCCATGGAATCTTAGTGCTCATCCCAACATTCCCCATCATCAGTCATCACATTCAATCTAGGTTATCATCCTAGAATTCTCATGGAATCTAAGTTCTCATCCCAGTATTCTCAATAATCAAGTATCATATGGAGTCTAGGAACTCCTCCTAGATTTCCTTAGTATCATGTATCACATAGAATCCAAGAACTCATATCATTATTCCCAAGTATCATATATCTTATGGAATCCAAGTGCTCATCCCAACTTTCCCAAGTCATCAAGTATCACATAGAATCCAAGAACTCATCTTGGCATTCCCAATTATCATATATCATATTCATAGCCTAAAATTTTACTATTAAATTTAAATCCTCAATTCACTTTAAAAGGTATCACTTTAAATCATACATAATTATTCACTAGTTCAAATCTACTGAATCAATCATGATCCATAATCATCATATCAAATTTTTAATACCCATAACCAATTACATAACATAAGGTACCATTTTTAAAAACCAATTAATTTCATCATAAATGAATTCCAAACATAAATTTATTTAATCTTTATAAATCATAGGGTACCAATTCACATAAATCAAGTGATTTACCAAATTCACATTCCAATTCTCAAATAAGAAAATTAATTCACCAAGGAATTTAACCAATAGTAAAACACCATTCACTTCATTTCATAAGAGACAATATAAAGTTTTAGATTTCTATTTCAAGATCATCAATGATTATAAAGTTCCATTTCACAATCATTGATTTAAAACCTATTTACTCACTTTGGGTTATCAAACTAAGATACTCAAATTATCCCACCATTTAATCTTACGAATGCATAACATTTAATTAATCCATTATATGGTCAAATACATAACCATGACATTACACTTAGAAACATATTTCATGTGGTCACATAGCACTTAAACTAGGGAACTTAAATAGGACAAATAACAACTTAAATCATTTAATTTAAATAAGTTCAAAGCGTAGAAGGGTTGGAATGAATGCACAATGATCCACTTGAAAAATGAATAAAGACTATAGGCTATATTTAGGAACCACCTACCTCGTGATTAGAAAATAAAAAATGTTGAGTATCAAATTTTGATTCATCCTAAACCAGAAGAAAATGAGAAACCAAACAAGCCCCTTAAAAATAGCGCATATAAGATAATTCTATCAAGATAAAATTAGAAAGAAAAGGAAATTATAATAGAATGTAATGGAAACTTAGAATTACCTCAAGATTTATAATGAATCTATCAATGATTGAATTAGATAAGAAATGAAGTAGAATCATCCATGGGAGAAAAAGAGAAGGATATGGAGGATGTGGGGGCTGCTATTGGTTTTAATGGGTTAAAAATCAAGTGGGAGATCTTAAGGGATAAGGGTGGAAGACAATTTTTCCCCTATTTTAAAAAAAATATCAACTCATCGGCTAGTCATTAGGATTCCATAGACTAATCTATGGACCTATGTTAGTTATCCAGTGGTACTACAACAGTATATTGTAGCCCCAACTCCTACCTTGATCCCCTAGTTCACTCCCATGACTCCCATGACCACAGTTTGTGCTTCATTCCAAGTATAAAATCATCTATTTGAGGGGCCCAACATCTCAAAATTTTATCTTGTATCCCGATTCAAAATCCATCCCCTCCACCAATTCAAATTTTAAGTTATTTCTTAAATTTTTAAATGATCATATGAAAAAAGACATTATAACTGATGAATACATCCTAATCCATCAATCAAAACATAAAAGGGACTATATTATGACTCAACCACTACTGTCACATTATGATTAAACTCTTAAAAAACTAATAATTCAAACCAATCATAAAAAAACTAGTCTTTTTCATAGTACAATGGTTAATAACTCACCCATCAACTGGTCAATATCAAGGGCTCACACTTAGACTAAAAGTATCCCAATGTTCATATGGAACTGCACTAAAAGGAAACCTAAGAAGCATCTTGATCTGATCTAACCAACCCATAATCTAAGGGAGGTTTTCTCTTATATTTTAAATTCTATCATATAATAAGAGATAAAATAAAAATAAATCCATAACAAATAATATCATGCAAGCATAAAAGCCTGAGAAAAACGAATCATTTACCACATGTGGTCAAAAAAACCAAAACATGTCTCAAAACTAGTCCTTGTGTATTTCATTTAATACCATGTCAAAATAAACTTTATAATCATTTATAAAATGAAATTGTATGTCATCTTACTCATACTAGGCCCAGGGATAAAATCCCAATGAATTCCCTCTTTATGAAACCATTCTTTTCTTAAATATCATTTCAAAACCAACTATTCAAATCATCACTTTCACTTGAATTACCATTTAAAACATTACCTTTATAAATACTTATAGCTAAAATACCCCCTTTAAATCCTACTTAAAATAACATAAACTATTTACCTTTGAAATTTCACCTCAAAATAATGCAACCTTTTAAATCAAATTGAAAAGGGAATAACCTAATTTCTTTGAAAAATACAACTCGCATCACCCAACAATCCATAAATAGGACACTGGAACTTATTCAAATAATATAATACCATATAACCATTTAGTAAGTTATATGGTCCTTGTTTATTATCAGGATGGCGTGAGATTGACCCAATTTATGGAGTAATATCATACCATGTCACACAATCATGGAAATAATAATAATAATAATAATAATAATAATAACATATAAATATAATAACACAAAATTATTAAAAGACTAAATCTTGTAAAGGCCACCTATCTCATTTGATGATCTACAATCAATGTCAATCTCCAAATGACCATTTAAAATCCCCTAAGAACATATCTCTATTATAAAAACCCCATACATCGACCATTTAATCATTTAAAACCAAATTCTGAATTTGGAATAATAGGCATAAAACATACCAAGCATTGTAATGACATCAAAACCACAATAAACAAGGTGTGGTCCACTCCCAACATGCACCAGATCTTAATCCATGAAAAAACCCAAATTTTTAAACTCAAATCAAAATAAAATTTAATCCAATTTCACTAAAATATATAAATAAATTCAGCATCAACAATTCCTCAAGATAAATGGAATGTAATGACCATATTCAATGAATTTAAATATCCCTTTATAAACCACACATATACCCCCTTTATATCAATGTGATTCCAAAATTATCCTTTATAATCACTCCCAAATCTCAAATAGACTGTAACAACATTAAAATAAAAAATAAGGGGAATAACAAAGGAGTAGATATTACCTTGAATCATTATGATGAAATGATCCTGAAACACATGAATCAAGAGAGGTTATTGGGAGATAAGGGGAGAAATGGGAGGTTTTAACTCCCCTTATTTTTTTCATATAGGGGAGGATGAACCATATTAATGGGTTAAAGAGTATCCCCATGAAAATTCTAAACTAAAACTTTTTAAAAAAAATAGACCTTGAACCTACTAGGTGCCCAGTAAGCCTTCATATAGTACTTGTTAGCTCCCAAGGTACCCAGTGGTAGACCACCAGCCACCCAATGGATAAGTATGACACCACTGGTCACTCCAATGGGTACATGATGGAATTATATTAGGTACCTAGTTCATACTACTTCTATTATCCCTTCTTTTTCTATTATCTTAGATATGTTTAACTATCATTACTTATGGATCCTAGATAAGAATATTTATCTTTTCTATTAAAGGGGGAGTTTGATGGGTGAATTTTCATCTCTTGGATGGATGGTATAATCTATTAAGGTTAAGGATTTTCCAAAGGTCCAAAGGTGGAAAAATTTGGATCCTCTTTGTGAGAGGAAACTTATTTGTTGGATTTATTGGAAACTAGTGAGATAATTATTGAAAAAAAATTGTGTTGGATCTATTTATTTTTCTTCCTAAAAAATATTTTTTTGTTTTAATATGTGATTTTGAGTTAGTTTTATTAAATAATAGTTGGTAATGAATTATAGATTCATGATATTGATCCATGATTTATGAGAATTGTGTTGTATTGATCAAGTGATTAAAAATATCAAGTAATATTAACTAGAAGATAATGAATCATTTGAAGGAGTGATTCAGTATTATCACTACCCACAATAATAAATCAGAGTGTTATTGACACATTTCTTCTTGAGTAATGGTATATGGACTATTATAAAAAATATTTGGAACATGTCATGATATACATTTTTGAATAGTTTAATAAGGTTATTACCCATAGCATCAAAGATCTATCACATGTGTATGTAATAGGAGGTGAAAATCATATATCATTGGTAATGGGTGTGATGAAAGAGCCAAAATGTGGCTATCAGAAGGCACGTATTATCATAAAACCCTTAACATTATAGGTGAAAAGTATTTATTATCATTCATGGATAATACAAAAAAATACAAGGATATATTTCATACAGTAACAGGACTATTTAGTAGGTCATGTTTCTATTATTGATTTAATTTTTAGTATATCACACCTCACACTATGAACAGTTTGATAATATTATTTTCTATCCATACTCATTCATATTCTTTGTTTGGTTACATATGATTTTCATGTTAAAGATAATTGATAGTGTTTTAAAGAGTTTGATCAAAGTATCTTCACACCTAGACTAATATTATATTTTAGTTTTACTTCAAACTGTAGATGAAAAATAATGGTAATCATAGGAAAACTAAAGAAATTTCATGCAGTTCATGGGATTTTGGTTTGTAAAAAAATGGAAAGTTTTCATATGATTTTAGTTAATATTATTAATGGGGAATGAAATGTGGGATGTGCTTTTAAAAGGTTCAAGAACAATTCTGATAACTTGTGGAGTGATATTGGAAAAATATTGTGATGATAATCATGAAAAATAATAGAGGTGAGGAGTAAGGAGAATATATAGACAATGAAGAAACATATATACAAAGATTCACTTGACATAACTCTCATAGTGAAGAAGAAGAAGATCGATAGTGATGTAAATATATTGAATAAAGTATTTATCCTATAAAGGTATATTTAATATTGTTTTCTCTTATTTGACATAATTTTTTTTAAAGGTATTGAATCATAATTTAGTGATTTGGTATTGACATTTGTCCTTCCCACTTCCTTGTACTAGTAATTCATGATATTCATAGTTATATGTATATGAAATAGTGATTTGAATATACCTTGGATGTATCTCACATTGGGTGGAACAAGGAAACCATTATGCCATTTTTGTGTTCATTCCTTTTATCTTTTTGTATCATTATATTGAATTATGGTCATTGTATCTTAAGTAGAGAGACAGGATACATGCTTAAAAGTTATATTAACTAAAAATAAGTAGTAATTTTTTAAATACCTAATTTATCCCTAGTCCATCCTTAGTATTGGGTCTTATTATTCCACAAACACACCCTTTATTATTTTTAAAACCTCCAATAGTTGATTCACTTTTTATTATATAAAATACCTATTTACCATGATTAGTATATTTTTATCATCCAAAAATATATATTTAATGTGGATGAAATTTTCTTTAGCTCTAAATTTTGTGGATTGATAATTAAGAGAACAACTCTAGAAATGATTCCCTGAATAAATATCCCATCTACTTTGCATTATGTTGTATTTTTTATTCAAATACATTATTTTAATTTTTATTTTATTATCTTATTTAACACATTTACCATATTTTATTCTTAATCAAGTTTCAAATCTATTGGTTATAAAATATCTTCATTGTTAAAGGTGGAATTAAAATATTTAGATTAGATCCCATGTTTCATTACTTTCATGAGGTCAATAGTATCATGTTCTTATATATATTAAAACATCAATCATAAATGGTTTCTATAAATCAAATCCTTACCAGTGGATAATAATGGTCTTATTAGGATAATTGATATATATGCTTCTTCCTCCATCTCCAAAATCAAAATTTATTTTGGGAATATGAACTTCTTTACTTTCACAAGAGAATATTCTAGAACACCTTGAGGGAACTTAACTAATATGTATTCAAGATACAATTATACTCATGTTGGATTTGGTTATTCCAATCACGTCTTTCTAGAAACACTTAAGGATATCAAGTTCATGTTTCCCTCCAAGTCACACAGTGCCTTTACAAAATTGAATGGTTTAATGGGGTATACAATATAATATTTTCTAAGCTATCAAAGGTTGGGTGGTATCTTTCTTCAAATAAAAACTTAGTACTTATCACTCAATGATATTTCTCATAAATTATATAATTTATTATTATTCAATAATACATTATTTAGAAAATTTTTATAAGGTTTAATTTTTTAAATAGCTTTGACAAACAAAACTTTGATATAAAGTTTTTTGAATATTTCTAAAAAAATGTATTGAGTTGCCACTCCTTGCCTCATCCTCTTGGAAAATGGAAGAGGAGGTTGTAAAGTTTCACATTTGGTTTATTAACTTGTTATTATTGTTATTTTTTTTAAGGGTTTAATATTATTTCATTCCATATTTACTCGCTTTCTCTGATTTCTTGTTATTTTTTCCCTTTTTTATTTATAACTTCAGTATGAGTCTCTTTTACTTTGTTAAAAAAATACTCCAAATACTTTACACTTTGTAAATTCATTTCTTTGATCTATGCTCATGGATTCATATCAGTGTTACCTAATAGTGTACTAGGAAATCTTGCTGATGGTTTCATAACAAGTTTTCCAAGCTAGTACTCGATTTTTCTAAGGATTCTTGATTTCTTAGTAAGGTGTCATAACCATGCAACCACCTATCATTTTATTGAATGTACTTGTTTAATAAATCATATAACAAGTTTTTTCATCACTAATTTTATTTAAATTGCTACTTCAGTTGGTTAAATTCAATTTTAGGGGTTGGTATGGTTGCTGCAAGGGTCATGGAATTTTTTATTATTGTTTTTAGCTTAAAAAATTGGTTTCATTTAAAATTTTACCCACTAATTTGTTGGTTCCACCTAAAATTTTGATTATCCAACCTCTTTTATTGATTGTAAGATACTCAAAAATGATTTAAAGGTTAGTAAAAACTAATAAAATTAGTTTCCAAATGTTTTTTATCTTTAAATATAACATACAATTTCATAAAATTTATTTATTCCTCTACATATCTCACATACAGTGGTTTTGGTAGAGATTTTTAATCTGATAGTTGAGCTACTTAGAATGCATCCAATTTTTTCATAAGTGTGTCCATTTAATCTATAATATTTCTAGTTTATTCCACCAGATATATTCCTCATCCATATGAAACTAGATCATTTTTCTATGGATTAACATTATTTGAGAGTTCCCCAATAATATCTTGAAAAATATTGAGTATCTTTAACATTGGGCCTTCATTAGTATAAGTTAATTTCTCTAACATTAGGGTGTAATTTTTAATAAATTGTTTAATTTAGAATCTGTAAGTTTAATCCATAATGGGGAACTTCATTATTAATTATTTTATACAATCACGTACCCATGAATAATGATTCTATATTCTATTATATAAATTTTTGAATATTTTCTCTCCATTTAACCGTCTTCAAAGGTTAAAAATAATTATTCTGAAATTTTTAACAAGAATGTCCCATGTATCACTAGAGCCCAATGAAATTTTTTTTAAGTTGGTCCTTTACCATTTATCTAAGAGATAATGTGAATTATTTCAACCATAATATATTTTTGGAAGCCCCCTTATATTTAAACATTCCACATATCTCTATAAAATTTGACTAGTAGGAGTGTAAGTCCTCATGTTGTGGACCCCCAAAATGTCCTGGTTTTAAATCATTTTTAATATGTTTAGTTTTATTTTAAAATTATATATTTTTAGTGGTGGTGTCACAATTATTGAAGTTTCCCATGTGATCTATGATTTTTTTTTTGAAGGATCATATCATGATCATGGTACTATAAGGAACTCATTTAAAGTGCCTTATTTATCATCATGAATTAACATATAATACAAAGAAAATGAAATAATAAACATACCTAAAATACAGTAAGCACCATCTCTACCAAACTCATAGGAACTTTATGTATAGATATCACTGAGTGAAAACCAAATGAATTTATCCTTCTTGGGAATGATACTATCAATTAGGATCTATGTATTCTACGAGAGGAACCTCAGGCACCAAATTGTGCTATAACCTTATCTACAAAGATGAATAGTGAATATAGAATAAGATATAGAATTTATTGTGGCTTGTAATAATATTTCTTACTTCAATGGGGTATTCCCATCCCTTTATATAGTCCCCCTTCATTCAATTAAGGAATTCAAGGGTCGACTTCCATCATATATAAGTTGATATATATTACCCATAACATACGCCTGTTGAGAATACTATCATTTTAGAATTTTAAAAAGAATCATGCCATAAATGAATCAACTCATTGATTAATAAATGAAGGAAACTATTTGGAACATTTGGTATAATTACATGAACATGATATCCTATATCACCAACCTATCATACACTATAATAAATACAAATTGAATGTAATGATAAAAGTATTTTCATGCCCATATCACCAACTATGACTTAGGTTATATCATACAATATGAAATACTCATTTAGTTCATTTCAAGTAATCTCCAACTTTCACTAAAATCCTATAAGTAGTTTATGAAAAACTTCACAACTCATTGTGAATCCATCCAAACTCTTTAGGATATGGTTTATTAAGATATCTTAATTTTGGAACAAAAAATTTGTCCAAAATGCAATCTATATCCTAAGGACTAACTATGTGGACCTATAGGCCTTTATAGAATTAAAAAAAATATGAAATCCTAATTTTATATATTTAAGAAAAGATATGTCTTTAGTAAAACATTAGTGTTACTCAAGCTACAAATGGGCCTGGTGTAATCTTGATCAAACATACTGATATAACCATATAAACATATCCACCACAAGATGTATCATATACAACATATATATACCAATATAATCTCACTTTCCATGACATCAAGTGGACACTATATATGGAACATATCAATATATTATAAGTCATCTCATACATTCATGATTATATGAAATAGATCGACTAAGTTAATTGAATTCATCACATTTCATTCATCCAAGTAATTGATTATATCACATATAACTCAACTAATAATGGCCATGAATTTAGTAGATCTAATTAAATTCAGGACTTATATGTCTTAATCTCATTATATGAGTGGATAATACCATCTTGGTTGAGATATAACTGATGACATAATCAATAAAATTTTCATGAACCAACCCTGGTCACCCCTAATCTAGGCCCCAAGTCAGCCTATGGCAAGGTCTGAGGGGAATTCCCAATCCCCATAGGCTGATAACAAGATCCAAGGAATCAAAATATACTTTATGGGAATTATTTAATTCAAAGAAAAAATATTTAACATGCAATAGAATTATACTAATAATGTGGTATGGTGTGTCTATACATTGGACATCCACGCATAAACACAATAATAAATTTAAAAAAAAAGGAAAAAAATGAGGCATAACTATAAATAAACATCCATATTAGAATGAATAAAAAATAGATATAATTAAAAATGCTAAGAGAAGGCTGACTCTTCTGATACATGAATGATCCAGAATAAAACCAAAATACCCAACATGATCTTCACATGACTTTGATGTCGCCATCCAACCACATGAACACCAACTTCTCTACAAGTGGATAATAAAGAGAAGTCCATAAAGCTATAACTTCTCAATGATACAGGTCATGAACCTGTAAGAGATTCATTCTATATATATACATCATGTGGTGAAATTTAGGTGTGAGCTAATAGCCTAGTAGGATTCCATGAAATATTCCATGCATTTCATTTTTCAAGACATTCTAAAAACACTAGTTTGAAATAAGATATTTAAAAATAGTTTTTGCAACACCCTAAGAAAACAAATGAAAAAGTAATTATAAAAGTCTCTATTTAAGTAAAAATGATTCTTGAAAACCCCAATTAGTTAAATTTTCATTTAAAAATTTTCATTCTAATAACCATTACCAACCCACTTTATAAAATTATATATAAAGAAGTCATTTTTCCCAAATAAGACATCAACATAAAAATATAACTCAGAAACAAGATATCTAAATGGATAACCAAATAAATCCATATTAGAGCAGTAATAAAAAAAATTCAGTCATCAATGAATAATTACTAAATGAATAATACATTTTAAAAACCCATAAATGAAACAAAGATAAATGGCACATATCATGCTAGAATAATAATAAAATAATAAATCATAATCATAATCATGTAATCACAAATTAAGTCAAATTAAAGTGTACATAATCATGTGAAACTCATAATAATCTAGTAATATGATCCTAAGTGTAATCAGGTGGAATCATCTGTCATCCTATCAATTCATTCCTAGTATATAACCAACCGTCTTACTCTCAACTAGCCTCACTGATGGCTCTCTTCTGGTTTGTGTTAATCTAATTCTAGATGATACAATTTCATCTCATTTAGGAAATTATAGAAATCATTTATCAATATATCACTAAAATTCAAGGATCTGTATGATTATATTAATAGAGGGTGAGGAAAGATGTGTAACATATCAGTCACACATCATTAATAAACCACAAGGAAAAAATTACAATGGCATACCTCAACCCACCCTCATAAACCCTTCTCTCTTAAACCCCAACTTAAACTCACATAAACATCATCAATAATCACATCATTCATAAAAATATTTTTTAAACATTTCTACATTGGGATTATGTTATGAGTTTATCTAAATTTATGAAAAACTATTTTTATAAGGTGCCAACTGGACCTTTTTTTCTAAAATTTTTAATAATTTTCAAAAACTATTATTAAAATCCATTTCTAAATTAATTTCATTTATAAATATCATTTAAATGTACAAAATGGTCCTTCATGAAATTTTTTAGATATCTCATAGGAATTTCCTTTTAAAAACTGTTTTGAAATCTAAATGTCAATTTAAAACCTTCTTTGAACTATAGAAAATGAGATTTATTTAAAACACTTTTTGAAACTAAGGGAAAGTATCACTTTAAAAACATCAATTTAATAAACTATAAAAACATCAAGGAATAAAATTTATAAATAATTATTAAAACACTATAAATAGGTATAATTAGTAAAAAACTAATGAATAAATTCAATTCACATGTCTAAGTCCATAGAAATAAAATCCCCAAACCATATCCCCACAAAAACCATAAATTTTCCATGTAGAACTAATAGAAAATTGAAAAAACCCATTTAAGAAACTAATTCCCTAGAAAAATACTATTAGGAATTTAAATTAATTCATATAATACATAATTTATATGAAAAATATTTATAAAACCAAATATGTTCAAGGATTGTTAAGAAAAATGGAAAACATGGAAATACCTACCTAGGTCAAGCATAGATGATTCAAAAACCTTAAAATACTAAGAGAGAAATGTATGATGAGGAATCCAAAGACCCTGGGAATCAAAAACACATTTATTTAGAAAAATACCCTATATAAGGTTTATCCAATACTTCCCCACAACAAGAGAGAGTGGAAGAAGTGATAAGAAAAGAAATCAAAGGGAGGAAAGAAAGCTAAAACTTAAAGAAATTGCCAATAATTGATGAAGGGAGGCCAAAATTAAGGGATAAAGAAAGGAGGAATGTTCCAAGTGATACCTATAGAGGAACCATGTGAATGGGGAAATAGGAGTATCTCTTAGGTTATAAAATAAAAAATGTAAAACTTATGATTTCAATTTTTTAAAATTCTAGGTAGGTCACACGGTTTGGCCACATAGTTTTTCAAACCATGTGCCAACTATGTGAAAAATTATGCTAAAAACTATAGAACCTATCACATGGTTATCACATGGTTTACCCTAACCAAGTTTTAACTATACGATGGAAAAAAACTCTTCAATTTTCAAAATATTTTAAATCAAGGGACCTAGAACTCAAGGAAAAGAATAAAAAACAACAAATAAATAAAATATTATTTAAATAAAGGTTGTGGTGTAACAAACATACCCAACCATACTTTGATTAGCTAAGCCTCCAGGATTACATAATAAATGTATCAAATCGTGATGGTTCCCATGATAATTATCGCATTGACCTTAGTTAATAAAAATTCATAGTAAGAATACACCCCTAAGTATATAAATGACTGTATAAAATTCCATGTGATATACTTCAGTGGGTCATTTTAGGTAATAAGTCTCAACTTATTATCTCATAAGTCTATTATTTGTATCTTGTATTAAACTCTTTATATCGAATAAAATATTATAATCACTTTTATCTTAATATATCATCACAAACCAAAAAACTTTATAATGATAATCGATTATGGGAAACCCAAAGATATACTTGGAAGGGATAATCATCATTTAACTTCATGTAAAATATATATCCAATGTGAAAGAATGATAAAGTGTATATTTACTCTTATAAAGTATGATACATTTTATATTCCTAAAATACTTTAATAATACTTAACAAACCCATATAAAATCACCTATCTAACATATCATATAATATAGACTACCAAATCAGTTATGTTTACTGTACTTCAAAGGTTTTGTTAAAATCATTACATCTCTATGTAATTCCTTCCACATCTCTATATGATCACCTTATACAAACCATCCCATTAAAATCTTTAGTGAGTAACATCTGTGAAGTAATATTGTTTCGATAATGGTGATATTTAAGAATCATATTCCTAATTTTCAACTTCATGAACATATTCAAACTTTTTATCTTCAAAACATTAAATGTTACGATGTTAATTACTTCTATTATACACTTAGAAATATTTTTAATCATATGATCATCATTCATGGAACCCTGTATATCAAAATTTTCATTGAAATGTTTTTTGTAACTAATGTAACTATTTATATTAATCTTGTACCAACATACCCTAAACCTTTTAGGATATAAAGTGACATTCAATTTTTATTTTGACTGGAATGATATTTTATTTGTTAACGTTGAACTTCTTTAAGTCCAAAAAAACTATCACTTACCACTTAGATGTTATATTATCTCTATAATATCTTAATAATATACACAAACTCATTTTTATTGGGAAATGACACTTATTTCATCTAAGTGTGAATATTTAACAAATAAAATATTGTATCTATATCATATATGGTATTCTATGTGTTTAGAGAATTTTATTCTGAAAAGAAGACTTTATACTTTAAAATATCCCACTGATGGGTGGTATGGAACACCTTCCATTATACTTTAACAAACATATGGGTAAACACTTTTATATTGGGTAAAACATTTTTATCCTTGTTTCCTTTTCAAAACTATTATACCTTCGAATCCATTTTTATATCATTTTCGATATAATCTCACTTTTTAACTAGGTTGAGATGGAACCCTTACATGGCCCAAAAATCCCTATATATATGACCTAAAGGTCCAAAGGCACAAAATTCCACACTTTAACATCCCTTTTCACCTTCATGTTGTCTTCCCATGTAAGCATGTACCCTAAAGACATGACCATAACCTGCCATCACCTCCTGGTATAGAAGTGTGTGAGGCATTCGTCTATGAGATCTTGAAATATGGTAGCTACTACGATTGACTAGTATCCATTTATTATTATCCCACATCCAACTAATTTAAAGGGGAGTTCCCTTACATTATTATGCATTACACCAGTCATAAGATACTCCAGTATAAGCCCGAAATACCAAAATTTGATGGCCCAAAGGCCCAATTATATGGCCTAAAAAACCATATGAGATAGATAGTATTGTTTCTATATTACCCCGATACAGTACACTACTATAATCCATATACAGTTCTACATAAATTTCATGCACATAGATTTGAACCCGAGTCTAATACCGGATTACGTGGTGAATTTAAAACTTAAGTAATCCCAAAACTAATAAGAACATTGTATAATTTTTTAAACATGTTATAGAATATTTTTAATCATAAATGATTATATCATATCATATTATTCATACAACTCTTTATTAGTAAAAAAATTCTCTTATTATATAAGATAAATGAAATAACTATAGATATTTTACTAAGATCTATATGATCATGATAAATTCCTTTACATTAAAATATTTGATATAGAAACTCTTTGCTTCGTCACTTTAATTAAAACTACAAGATCTACTAATTATTCCCTTTATTTTGAACTCATGTACACTCAGAACATTTTTAAAGTATACATTTGGTATCACATACTATTAAAAACTAAAAATTGGTTTCTATAACACAAATACCTGACATGGAAATTCCAAGGAGTTTCTAAATTCCTTAAAGTATTTTATAAAATTTCATCATATATAAACATTACTCCTCCTTCCTAATAAACTTGGGTTTCAATAACTATAACTAGATACTAAGGAGAAACATTATTTAACTTTTCAACTAACTATTATTATTCTCATTTGAACTTTTACCCACTTATACTATTGATAAAGAGCTAGTTTCTAAAATCACATGCCTAGTTAAACTATACTTGGAACTTCGAGAATATTTTATAAATTTTTCTTAAACTCATTTACATTTTTAGAAAACTTATGTCGATGAAAAAAGAATGAATTCCATAACCAGATATAGCCTTAAGAAAACCGCCATTTTTGCCTAGTTATTTTCCTACTTGATCATATTGAGTACATAAGTGGATAATTAAGTTTTTTAGGTCATTTTACTTCTAATTACTTTAAAATATTAAGTGAATCATTATATGATTCACATAATCATCTATATTCATTTGTTGAACTACTTCAACAATTCATTACTTAGGAAGGTGTTTCTATAACACATAAATTTTATCTTAATTAAGTTACCAGTCTTAGGAGTTTATTACATTTTGATTTTCTTTTTCAATGATTAATCTCAAAGTTAATTTTGAAGATAGTAATGTAATTATCTAAAATAGAAGCTTTTATTGTATGACTATTATGTTTTATAAACATTTAATATGGAATTTTATTAAATTTTCTCCCACTAAAATGATGACCCATTTAAATATCATCATATACATTAGAAAGAAAATATATATATTTAACTAATATTTGGGTTGAATTATCATTTCTCTAATTAATTATCTATTTAGGTATGGAATCATCTCAATCATATCATATATGACTCTTAGATAGTTGAGTGGATAACACATTATCAAATCCATCATATAGATAAACCCAACTCTATTACTCCAATCACCTAATCCTATTAGGGTATCCTGGGTAGTGTAACCCAAATAAAACACCAAGATTGGGTACATGATCATATTAGGGTTACTCATTACTTATTTTCCTTAAAAAAGATAAACCAGGGTCACCCGGATTTATCATGACCTACTCAGTTGGATGATCAAGATCTTGATAAATGCCTCTTTGGAAGAAATATAATGATTAGTACTTTAAAGGGGATTTAATCTCACCACATTATCTCATGTTATTCTCTTTACATGTATGCATGATTTTAGTGATTTAGTTTGGAATCATATTCCTTCCACCAAACCTATATGTTTAAAGTATACTGATGTGTAACTCTTTACACAACTCATATTT
Organism: Viscum album; assembly: GCA_963277665.1. NCBI lineage: Eukaryota > Viridiplantae > Streptophyta > Magnoliopsida > Santalales > Viscaceae > Viscum > Viscum album. The sequence goes on from OY728167.1 coordinate 670,463,633, forward strand.
GTTTTACTGTACAAAATTAAAAGCTAACTATATTTACACATATCCAAATTCATCCCATGAATAAGGTATACAAAAACCCTTCATATAAAGTCTTATAATTATATAAAATCAACAATATTCACATTATTAATCATGGAGCCACGGATAGTTAACCACACCTTTCTAGAACAAGGCATAAGCCACCATGCTAGTGGAAACTCCAACACTTAGTCCCTTTACCCATAGATACTTTACTCAAGTGAGACCTCAGGTACATCATAATTCAAACACCCGATATTAATAAAACATAATTAACTACTTAATACAAGCTTATAACTCAATAAAATCCAAATTCAAGGTAGAAGAAAACTAAATACATTATCATACCTAGCTTATAACTCCTTAGATACATGTATGATAATTTATAGAAGCAATTTCACAATATTAAAATAAATTACACACATATTCATAATATAAGCAATTTATATCTATTAATAAAGTAGGGAATAACTTGTAAATAAATGAACATTTCACATATTTAAACATGGGATAAACATTTATGAACAATTCATAAACAAAGAAAAAAATAAACAGTTTATAATTTATCTAATCTTATAGAAATTTTATAATTTTGAATATAATCACTTTATATTCATTTACTAGTATGAACTCTTTCATATTCTTAATTATATATAATTTATTTTAAATATATTATATTTCATGAAATATAAAGATTTTATATTTCAATTTTAATTATATAAACTATTTACATAATCAAAATATCACATATTAAATATTATTTAAAATTTTATCAAATCAATCATCAAAACTCATTTTGATTTGGTTTAAATAATTTCCTCATTTAAGGCCTTTAATTTGAACAATTAAAATTAATAATTATGAACAATTCATAACTTTAAATATAAAATAATTTTTATTTGGCCTTATTTTTTAATTTATAAATCATACTTATAATTTCAATATAAACACTTTATATCTAAATTATAAGTCATGTCATATAAGTTTCACCAATTTAATATACAACATATGCATATTAAATCCATAACTATTCCATATCATGTAATATTTATTATCTCATGTTTTATTCCTTTATACAACCTTAACAATATATAAGTATTAACTTATTTATTAAATTGATTCATACATAATATTTAAATTATATAAAAAACTTATATGTGTGTGTGTGTGTGGATATTTAAAATGAATAAGTAAATAAATAAACATTTTTTTTATTTTCCAAACATTATATATTAATATCAATATTTCATATTTAATTCAGGTATGAAATTATCCTATTTACAATTCCAAAAACTAATCATTTGTAAATAAATGATCTAAAATATTAAATTCTTACATTTTGAGATTATATCACATTTTATGATTGACAAAGGGGGGTTATCAATAATAAGTCATGATAAGAAAAAAAGAAACCCTTACATATTAGCTTTTCATTTCATCAGTAAAGGAAAGTCTATTACATATCAAGTTACCCTTATGTATGAGAGATTCACTTCTATAGAAAAGGTAGTAACACTTAGGTATGGAGTAAACCATACATAAGAGTTTTTCGCGTGAAGTAGTACACTTACGTATCAAGTTACCTAAAAGTAAGAAAATATATTTCACAAAAGTAAATCTCTTAAATATGGAAAATATATTATATATAGACCTATCATAATAAACCATATACATTATATCGTTATTACGATTCTATGATCAATTTTCATGTAACTTGAGTTTCAGTTGTCTCTACTAGTACATAAAAGAGTTTTTAACATTATTTTTTTAAAATTTTGGTTATAGAGTAATGTCTTTATAATAAATATTGTAAATGAATTTTTTACATTGATTATTTTAACTAATGTGAACTTAAATATTACATACTAGTTATTATTATAACTCGCATTAAAAATCCTCATAAAATGAAAAATTAAGACCCTTTCCACATCTGTTATAAAATAACCTATGTGAAAGATATTTTTTACATCGGTTTTAAAAATAAAAAACATAAAAAATAATATTTAAAAAAAAATTAATAAAAATTTCTATACCAAAACCTGTAATACATGAAAATTGAAAAAAAAAATTAATAGATAATTCTATGAGTTTACCATAAAAAATTACATCTATACCAATTTTAATATTTCAAAGTTAAAATAAAAAATACACATTACAAATATAAAGAGACTAACTAAAACAAAATCAAATTTATAAAACAATCTACCCCTACTCTCTATAGATGATTTAGATTATTCCAATTATATGGGTGAGGATCATCGATGAGATAAAAATTAAAAAGAAATTATTAATCATTCAATATCAATATAATTATACGGTAGATTAAAGGAAAATTGATCATAAAACCTAACCTTTTTTAAATTCATAACTATATTAGTTGTAATTATTTCATACATATATATCAAAACATAATACCCACACTCAACTACTTGTTATTGAATCATAAAAAAATTTCAAAAAAATATTCATTTGAAAATAATAATTTAATTATCTATTAAATTATAGTAGTTAAAAAATAAGTTACCTCCACAAACACATAATAATTTTTTTATGTCATTCTCCTTATTGAAAAGTGGTAGTACTTACAAGCCCTATTTAAAAATGGTAAGTATAAAATAAAATATAAATTTATTACAATATATTAGCATTAAAATAATCAAACTTACTTCTCTAATACTACTTTAAAGTTATCTCACACGTCACTGTGTATGGAGAATAACCAGTAAGTAGTGTTTTATTATTTATAAAAACACACTAAATACAATGGACATTGATAGAAAAATAATAATTTGAGTGGTTATTTAAATAAGATAAATTTAACTATAATAAAATATATGTTTCATTCTTATTAAGATAATAAATAATCCAATACATAATTGCTTCATTCTGAAATCTTTGAGAAACATATTCAATTATTTACCTATCATGCATTGTCCTCCTTATTGGAGAAATGAATTTTGGGTCATTTAATCCATAATATGGAATTTTATTATAGTTAATACAAAGTGTATGAATAAATATAATAAAAATAAACATAGTTTTTAATTTAAATTGATATAATTGAAAGAAATATGATAATCAAATTACATGGAAAAAACTTTAATCACTAATATTCCCAACATATCTTCAACTACAAGCTCTAAGATATCTTTCTTTCAAATCATCAATAGAAAATCACACCCAAAAATGGTAGCTATCATTTTCATCTCATAAACATCTAATGACATAAATGCATATGATGATAATTTATAAAGTCCTTAAAAACATGTAGTATATGAAGTCGAATGGGAATTTATATATTGTTTTTTTATATACATCATGTATTTACCTTCAATTTATTCCTAGAAATATATATATATATATATACTAAAATAAATTTAAAAATGATATTAAATAAAATTTATAGTCTATGCATACCTTATTGGTAAGTTTCTATAAAATTATAGATGTAAAAAAGGTTTGACACTCTATCAAACAATAAAAACCTCATTAGTAGGGAACGATACTTTAGTCGATGCATCAATAACATCTTATATTGTTACCATAATCTGATCCATCTCCATATGGTGATTATATAAGGTATAACTATTATAATTTATGATCTTATATGCTAAAATATGATATTGGGATCCTTACTATATAACTCACAATATATGGGAAACTATAGAGGAGGAGGTAGGGAAGTGGGATATACAGGCAGAGGTGGAGAAGTGGGTTATGTAGACTATAACTATCTCTGCATATCTATAAATATTTAATATACCAAAGATCTATCGAATCCTCCATCATCCCACCCATATCTTAAACTATAGTTTATAAAGGGTTCTTTTTTCCTTACTTACATTTTCCCTTGAATAAGTATCAGGATGAATGAGTAGTTTTTAATAGATATCCATGCCTTGTATCCTTGTACATGACCTAGGTATTCTTAATTTACTAATACAATAGACAAAATATCCTTTCTGCCCTTAGGTATGAAGGACCCATGTGTTCTTTTATCCTCAAGGGATTCTTATAAAGAATATTTGGAATATTTATTAGTGTTAAAAAATATAAAGAGTTTAAAAATAACTTAAATTACTTCTTACAATATTCTCATCTATATAATTTTACTCTTATGTAAGTTATTTTACCTTATTCATCATATGGTAACTTTTTCATTTTTCATTTCTAGTTGGGAGAGGGGAAATATCTATAAATCTTAAAGACTCGGCTCTCAAATTTTTAAACTTCTCTACCATCATTTATTCTTCAAGTAATGGATAACCTCCGTGAAATAAATTATGAGGTATATATTTTTCACTTAGATCTATTTATGTGATCTCCTTGGTTTTTATTAATTAAGTAATACAAATCATTAATATGATCATTTTTAGTGACTATAAAAAAATTTCTCTAGATAGTTGATATTCCACTTACTAAAAATTATTCTGGATACTCATTTTTAACAAACTTCCTACATGTATATTCATCTAAGAAACCATATAGGTCACAAGTATTTTCATTTTATCTTTTAAAAAAATTAAATATGAAGTCAATGTTGACTTAAAATCCTTCAATAATCTTGTAGAAAAAGATAAGCATATCCCCTTGAATTATTTAGTTCCAGGTAAAACATGTGTAATTTAAAAGTGAGAATAAAAAAAATTAACCTATATTACTAAAAACATGTCATGATAAATAAAATAAAAATAAATTATCTTACCAAACTTTTCTATGCTTCTCTAATCAGAATTCAAAATTATTATTTTTTCTCAATCTTTAATAGGAACAAAACTTCTAAATTACTTTGAATTTAGACCTATAATATTGGAATTACCATCAAACATGATAGGTCTCATCCATTATTTTCTATAATTAAATAATAAATTAGGTAAACATGTGATACCATGTTTACCAACTCTAGAAGATTTCCCTTTCATTGTAGAAGTAGGAGGCTCCTATAAAGATGAATAAGGAGGATCCTTGGTGGAATTATATAAAGGTTCATCCCTAGAAGATAAATATAAATCAATTGTTTAATATATCATGTTCTTATAAATAAAATTAACAAAAAATTAGTAAAATATTATATAAATTCAACTGTTGACATATAAAATCAAAAATAAAAAGTGTAAAATGATACAAAAAAACAAAACTAAACACACATTTTATCATTTTTGTTAAAGTAGTTAAATAAAATGATAAAAAATAGTAAAAAAATTTACGAAACATGAAATTATATTGATATAAGAAAAAAAATTAAGTAATTTTTTAAATAATAAAAATATCATTAAAATTTTAATATTTATATGTAATTTATTTTTGAGTACTAAAAAAATTGTGTGTTATATCTTTTAAAATATATAAATTAAATAAGAAACACAATTATAAATAATATATCTCACATTTTTAAAAATTTAAAAGTTAAATATGTAATAAATATGCATATATTATTAGGAGATTTCTAAAGGATTGTTTTCTCATATTCATTCTTCATGATCATTTTTTATATCACAAACCATGTCTAAATTATGGTCATTCATATCCTCTAATAATATTTCTATGGAATTAGGGATCTCAAATAATTCATCATCAACTTTTTTATCATCAATTTTTTCATCACGAAAATATTTTTTCCCCTTGAAAAATGATAGACATATAAACATTTGATGGATCAAGAACATAGAAAATTTGTTTTTCATATGTTTCCATAATAATAGGGTAATATGTGTATCCTAATATATTCTGATCTACTAGTTTCATTTTGAATTCATCATGTTTAACACTACTTCTACTGACAACCCGTTTACAGTTGAACACATGATCTAAAAATTTAATATAATCAATATACCTATAGCTTCAATAACTTCATTATATGCACTTGACATGGAGATTGGGTTTTTGTCTTTTTCAGTCCTAAAATTCATTTCTTTACTGAAAACCAATACACCATTATTATGAACTATTCCACTTTTTTCCTAGTCTTAGGCATAAATTTATAGTCATTGATGTTATGCTCGGACCACGTTATTGTATTTAAACTTGGGTCACCCAATAACTATCTCAATATTTATGACGTATCAGATATACCACACATTTTATTAAAACCATGTAAAAAAGTTTTCTCATACTCATTTAGCACCCACATATCATTATTCTTCAGATAACATTTTTTTAATGTATTAATATGTGATTTTATATATGACTAAGAACCATTTGGGTTATTCAATATGCACGAATGTGGATAAATTATTTTCTCACTTTTTTTGACTTTATGTTAAAGACATAGATCCACTTTCACACAAAATTGACTCATTCGTGGATATATTTTGGAAAATTGATGTCATACACTGCAAAAATTTAGTTTATAAAAAACTCTACCACCTCCTCAAAAATATACTTCTTAATAATAGAAGATTTTGGTCGATGTGGATTCATAAAATACCCCTTAAATATCTTTATATACCTTTCAAATAGATACATAAAATATAAGTATATAGTGCCAAAAATCATTATTTATCAAACCAAATGAAACATTAAATGTACCATGATATAAAAAAATATGGTGGTTGTTATAGTTATAGTTGATTAAGTATATCAACTGCATCATTCACCAAATTGTTTTACAAATTCATATCCATCACTTTGTTACAAATGGAATTGAAAAAATATCACCCCTTGATGATATTCAATCTAGCAAGGATGGGTATTATTAAATTTAATAAAATTGATATGATTTTTTTAATCATAATATTATAGTGATGATATTTCATTCTTATTAACTTCAAATATTTTAGTGGCATAAAATATTTTACATTTTAGGAACAACCCTGAGGCACCGTGATACCATGAAGGCACTAATAAAAACTGATTTTCTCCCTCTTGGGTAATATATGAAAATTTATAGTCAAGTATATTCATATTCTTTTAGGAGTGGGAGCTAACTACAAATGTATTCTCATTGATAGTGAGTCCAATATTGCATTCAACCCATCCTTGGTTTTACCTTTAATATTTAAAAATTTTAAAATCAAACCATCAAAAATATTTTTCTCAAAATGCATCACATTAATTTTATGTTTTCCCGTAAAATATCTACACTATAAAAGATCAAAAAATATTGATCTTTTCTTCTATATAGTTATATCAATACTAGATCATTGTGTCTTTCTAAATGTGACATCAATGTTTTTCACCCTCTCAAAATACTGATCAGTTAACAAAGGATTCTAAGAAATATAAAATTCTTTTGAGTTTTTAAATGCGTTATTTAATCTTCAGTAAGAGTTATCCACAAACCAAAACCTTTTATGACTCATGTAAACTATTTTTATTAAATGTTTTAGTTGAGAAAATAAAGTCCCTTCTTTACAAATTGGACAAGATTTATTCCCTTTAAAACTATATCCAGAACAATTTTCATATGTTGGGAATTTATTTATAGTGAACATAATATATGTGTGTAATTGAAAATATTATTTTTTATAAGAATAATTCACTCTAATAAATTCCTCCAAAAATAGTTTCAAATCATAAATTAATGTTGATAACTAAACATTAATATTGTTTCTAGGCTGTTTTGGTCTAAAAATCATTAAACTTGGTATGATATATTTATTCTTTATACAAAATCCAAGAGATAAGTTGTATATTACCAGAAAAATGGTCATGAACTATGTTTATTACTATGGATCCGATATATATTCATTCTATCTATTAATAATCCAAGTATTATATTTCTAATTTCATTTTTGGATGTAAGAATTTGTTGATCAATTTTACTCCATCAACTAAAATCATCTCTATGATGTAATTTTCCATAATATATTCATTAATTTATATTCCATTTTAACCTTTTTTCATCATTTTAATTTGAAAATAAATGTTTTAAATGATTAATTATTGGAAGATATTAAATTCCCTTAGTAGGAGTCTTAGAACTTGGCATAATAGATCAATCAACCTATGATTTTTTTTCTTTAACTTTTACCATGATGTCTAGCATTTAGGAAACTCTAACAGGCCTTTTTATTCCTTTATATATAACACAAATTCATTGGGGAAGTCATGTATCTTCTTGTACCCCAATACCATTGGGCATAATATTTTTTCATATTAGAATTTGAATCCAGAAAAATCGTTATCTTTTGGAAGTATGTCTTTTAACAACTATAGTGATTCTATAAAACTCTTTCCACTTTATCCATTCATATATTTCAAGTTAACTAATATTAACATTGTTAATAAAATCATAAATTTCATATAATTTAGATATAGTGGTTTTTAGCATCATCGGGTAGGCACCCAATCATGGATATTTTCTCAATAGCTTCCACTTTAATATCATGAATCATTTCCTTAATTTGATCAAAATTGTCATCTTAAAAATATACATCATCATTAGGTCTTGAATTATACCCAATTTAATCATGCCAAATCCAGGTACTGTAAATTAGATTAAAACTATTTAAAATTAAATGATATTTTATTTATCTACTTTGCAGTTTTCTTATATTTAAACACATCTTACATGGATAGAAAAATATGTTTTTGTTTGGATCATTTCATTTGGGAAATTCTAAAAGTGTATCAACCCCTTCCTCATATTTATTACTTATACTTCATGCATTAATACAACTATGATTTATTATCACCTAGAAACTATTAAATAAAGAATATATGTTACTCTATTTTGAAATTTTGAATTCAATTTTACTTTTATAAAAAATAAAATAAAATAACCATTTAAAATAAAAATAATAACATAAATAATAATATTATTATTATTACTAATATTAACAATATTAAAATTATTATTTACAATAGTAATAATATCAATAATATTAACACTAATATTAATAATATTAACACTAATATTAATAATATTAACATTAATATTAATAATATTAATAATATTAACATTAACATTAATATTAATATTAATGTACTTTAAAAATTCACCTCCACCTAAATTTGTACTCAGGTCTCTTTGTTGTTGGTGCACCACCCAGTAATGGGTCACCTGTAGAGTGATTCAACCCTTGGAGGGGGTTCTGGTCTATCCTTACTGGCCCATGGGTGTGAGAGTTATTTCATTTACATGTAACCTCCAATCCATTAAATAAACTATTAACATCAACACTTGTATTATTAATATTAATACTTAAAATATCAACACTAATATTAAATATATAAGATAAAAACAAATATTTTTTCATAAATATAGAAACAATATTAAAAATAATATTAATAAATGATTATTTATATATATTAATTAAAACATAAATAAATTATATCATTCAAATGAAAAACATTATTTTAAATATAAATGATAAATAAATTAAAAAATACGTGTAAAAAAGAAAATATACAAGTCAACAATAATAAAAGAAATTATATAAACTAATTTTATAAATAATTTATATATATATAATTGAATAAACATATGTTATAATTAATAAAAAATTACTTACAATAAGAATTGAAATGATAGAGATGGATGAAGAATAGTAAAGGATTACTACGGTGGTAGTGGATGAAGAATAGGGATTTACCACTACAGTGGTGGTGAAATAATGATAAAGTAACTTCGTCAAATAAATACGGTGAAGGAGGATCCATAAAGGATAAAAATAATGAGAGAGTTAGGGTTTTAGATAAATAAAGTCCACACATATAGATGGGTTAGGTTATAAAAGGTACTAATGTGAAGGTTGGATCGAGGGCATTAAAATAAGTATTATATGAGAACATTTTTTTAAAAGAATAAGGGTTTAGATATCAATTATTTTATGATGAATTTTTAAAAAAATCACATCGGCTATAAAATAATCTACATTGAATATAATTTTTTTTGTGTCAATTATTTTATAATCGATGGAAAAAGATTCGGATAATGGTTTTTGACATCAGTTATTTTAAACTGATGTCAAAAACTATTTTAACATTAGATGAAAATAACCAAAATTAAAATTGCATCATTTTAAACTTTTTTTGTACTAGTAAGCCTATGATATCACATATCATAGCTTACGACACATAAAAACCCATGGGATTTCATTGTATTGTACCTTATAATGAAAACCATTCTTTCCCTATAACAAAGAAAAAATAAAATCATGATAACCTATATCATAAAGGATGGTAGATCAATTTGGTGGGTGACATTTAGCCATGATATATTTTATGTTATGATATGACCTCAAGAAAATTATGATACATATTATATTCATGAAATCGGTAAAAGAACATGTTGATTCCATGATAAATGTGGATCTGATACTACTAATGTGTTTTGGAGGATCATCTCATGATCATGGCAGTGGGAAAACCCACTTAAATTGTTCGATCTATCATCATGAATCAAAATATAGTATTAAGAACATAAAATAACAAGCATAACTGAAATACATTAAGCTCCATCTATATTATTTCTTATGAGTTTTCTTGATGGAGATCACTAAGTGATGGCCAAAGGACTCCCACCTCCATAGGGAAGGCATCAGCCACTAGGATCCTCCTATACTATGAGAGGACCCCCAGATACCAAAGGTGTTCTACCACCTTCTCCACAAAGATAAATGATGAATAGGGAGGAAGGGGGGCTTTAGTTATATCTTGATGGAATCATGATTAAATGAGTTAAAAAACTATAGAGATTGTTGAATAGTTTTAAATGAGATGATACACTACTAAATATTAAGAAGATTTCAATATTCAAATATAGAAAATATATTATCAAGATTTTGATTTTAGGTATAAAATATAGCATAAGAAGAAGAGGAAAATATATATATGATCGATTACCCAATATAATTATTCCTAGAATATCATCTATTTAATAAAGAGATCATTAAGAATTAAATACTATAAGCATAGAAGAGATAATATTATGATAATTCTAAGAGAAAAAATATTGGGAATTAAAGAGTTAAGAGAAGAAAATAAGAATAAGAAGAAGAATAATAATCCTTGTGATATTTCTATACCATATAATAAGATTAAGAGAGGGACTGGAAGGCACTGTTACTATTGGTCATCAGTTTATACTCTCAAAAGATTAATCTATTGTGATATAATATCATGGTTAGATTAAGTTGAATAAAAATTTTGATTTTATTACAGTGTTGTTGGTTACATTCTGGTAATTAAAGACCAATTCATTGAGGAATAAGATCGTATTATGATGATTTTATGACATCTAGAGTATAAGGAAGTTATGATACCTACCCAGAGAAGTGGATGATACTATCACCTCCTTTTGTATTTTATATAGTGGATGATACCTTCACATGTACTTTTAATCACTACAATATCAATAGTGATAATTTTTGCTTCAATGGGATTTAGACACAGTAAGGAGTAGATTCCCACAGTAAGGGTTTGAACATTTTAGAAACCCTACGTGCTAATTGTATCTTATTTATTATATACATTACATATAGTTGTGATTTTTGAGCGTGAAAAAACATATCCATACCTATTAAATAAGATAAAGGTTAAAATATTGAGAGAGTAATTAAAAGGTAAAATAGAATTTGATAAAAAGGTCGCACCTGATTCACCCCCCCCCCCCTCTTAGGTGATTGTAGAGACCACTGGGACTTTTAAGTGGTATCAAATCCAATCCATGTTCCATGTGATTGGATCTATAATATTTCAAAATTATTTTTTTTAACATATATAAATCTCATATTTGAAAAAAAATCATAAGTCCCCAAGACGGAGAACTTATTTTCTATCCCTGCCAAAGTTCAAATGGAGTTCACAGAAAAAACTCGAAAGAACTCAAAGAAAAAAGAAGTGAAGAAATTAAAAAGGATATCAAAATTAAAATTGGATTCACTACCAGTGGAATGTAATATAAATGCTAATCTATCTAGTAAATCTATTTATTATTATCTTTTAAATGAATCAATTACTAGGTGTGGAGTGTGAGAAGGATGTTCCCATTAGAACAGTTGAAGACATCTACTCTGAAGTAAAGGATTACCAAAATAATGTTTCCATTAATGTTGTCACTTGTATTTTTTGATTCATCAAAGTAATATATGATGAAAAAGAACAATTATAGTTAGAAGCTAATGAGATAGATAATGCACTGGCTAAAAAGATGCATGAGTCCAATAGTCTCACTAAACTTATTAAATCCAAAGAATAATTTGTATTACAGTGTAATGAATATTTTTCCCTAGTTAAATAAGAGTTGAAAACAAATTTTTGTGACATATTTGTGATTGATAGAGTTGTTGAGGAGAAGATCGACACTTTAGAAGATTTTCATAAAACTAAAATTGATGTCAAGGTTTCCCAATTGGAGATCAAAGACAAAAGGATTAAGTACCTCGATCATTATTTTCATGATAGTAGAAAAAAATCATGAAGATCATATTGAAAAGTTAAAGAGAGAATGGGAAATGTAATGACCCAAAAAAATGTACTTTTATTTATGGATCTCTTACCTCCCAATAAATTTTTAATATGTTTTACAATATAATCAAATAGAATTATTTTTTATTTAATGAGAACATTATACATCATGAATAAATTTGGATTAGTAAAACTATGAACAATAATGGGATATACACATTTAAGAATAGGTTTGCTTAATAAAATATATGTTTATTTGAGAAAATTTTGATAAATTGTCTTTTCAAACCCAAATTTTACTTTTTCAAAATGATATAATTATTGTATAAAATTTAGGTATTTTGAATAATTATTATTTTAATTAAATATTATGATTAAAACACCCCCTTTTAATTGTAAATGATAAAATAATTTTACTTTTTTGAAGTTTTTGAAATTTCACTATGCAATTTCACTATGCATTTTTCATCTGCTATTATTTTTAATAACTACGAATTTTTATATTTAAAATTTAAATTTCTCATAATTAGAGAATTATTATGGTTAAATAAACATCATTTCTGAATTCCAAATTTCAAGATTAATCTTGGATGAATTTTTAGTAGTTTTCTAAGAAGTTTCATTTTTTTGATGAATAATATTTTTTAATGAATAGTGTTTGATGAATAGTGTTTTTTGATGAATAGTGTTTTTCGATGAATAGTTTTTTTCAATGAGTAGTGTTTCTTTATGAATAGTAAAAAATATTTTATTATGAAATAACTTTTTTTGTGAAATGATTTTTAAAAATCAGATATACATGGTAGTAATCAGGGTAAAAAATATGGTTCAATAAGATCAAAATAATTTTTTGGTGAATTGTAATTTACCCTTTGGAATAGTAATTTTAGCCTTATGAATGGTAATTTGACCATTGGAATAGTAACCTCACCTAAGGAAGTATAAATATATTTTAGTCATCTTAAATGGTAATGTGATATAATTATATCATAATATAAGTAAATAAATGTTTTATAAATTATTAGTTAAGTGTTAGTATTTTATTTATTTAATTTAATTTAAAATAAAATTAATTTTTTATAAAATGGAGAGCTCTCTACTTCGGGGGAGAGTTCTCGGAAGATAGTTTTTTGACCGATGTGATTTGATGTGGTTTTGTGCAATCTCAACTGAGACGGTGGTCTCGATGGTAGATCTAGCTTTGAAAGATATGGTTGTGTGGTGACACTTCATCGCACAGGGCTCGAGCATCTATAGCGGCGATGTGAGGCATTGTGGTGCAGTGGAGCTTGCGTTCGATGGTTGGTGTTCTCGTTCTACTCCAGATCTGTACAGATATGGACGTTCTTGGTCCTCATTGTGAGGCTACGGGCATGGCAGGTTCGGAGGAGGTTGGCTCGATGGAGACGGCGACAGTGGTTTTGTGTCCGGTGTGGGATTTATGGCCATTGATGACGGCGGCGCATGGTGGTTTTCTAACAGCAGCACGACTTCATTTTCATTGGTCACGTTCTATGGTGGTGCGATCTGCGACACACAACCCATGGCGGTAGAACGTGGGATGGAGGACCTAGATCTAGTCAGATCTAGCTACAGCGGTGAGTGGTTACGATTCTTTGTGGTGTGGTCAGATCTGGGTGGAGGATCAAATCTGGATATAGTGTCAATCATATTTAGGCTGCGGGTGGTGGCGGGTCTAGATTTGGCGAGGCGATGGCGGGGTGCATAGATCTGGTTGCGGTGGTGTGGTTTTGGGTTGAAACTAGGTCATTTACTGGGCCTTGGTCCTCTATTAAGACTTGTTCTTAAGACTATTGGACATTGGGACATGTGATTTGTAATGTCTTTGGGTCGTTGGTCTTTCGGGACATTGTTTCCATAGGCTTATGTGCCTTTGGGTTTCGGATTTATGATGGGTTCTCCCTTATCCCACAAAATGGGTTTGTGTTTTTTTTCTCTTTTTTAATAAAGGGGATTTCCACCCAACTTTACTAGTAATTTTTATAAAATGGATTTCACTTTTTAATTCTACACGTCAAAAAAATGGTTAGGGTGAATTCTTGGGATTTTTATCAAACAGTTGAATTTTCGATTAGTAAAAATTCAGTTTTGGGTTTTTTGGTATGTTTAATGACATCATAACAATTTCATAATGATGTAATGAGTAAGATAAAATTCTGGTATACTCGTATGGATTAAAATATTATATGAGGTGTCCCAAGTGTCCAATACCATGGGAAAGCCCATGGTTTTTCAAATACCACTAATGAGGTGTCGTTTGAAATTAATAAAATATTCCCTCTATATTACTATAAATACCCACCCATTACTTTGTTTCCTTTCATTCCAAAATCATTATCCACAAAGTTATGAGTATATTACCTCCCAAGTATTCCTCCCAAGGTGACCATAATCCCACAAGGTCCCGATCTTAGAGTTTTAGAAGTTACTCTACAAGGTATGGGAATCTACCACCCTTCTCTTTTCAAGCACTCCTTTAATGTTATGCCTTCTTAATTTCTATTTTCTTATGTTTGGATATTTCATTTCATATCCCCCTTACTTTCCATATTATTTAAAAATAATGAGAGACCCCTTTTTCTCTCAATCAACTCATTTTATGTATTTTTAAGTGACATTGTTAGGCTGTCGAAATTTTATAAGGGAATTCTCAAACTTCTATTTTCCTTTCAAGTTCTATTTTATGTGGTATGTATTTCAAATTTCCATACCATGTTCTTATTTTCATTTTATTCTATCCCTATACTATATTATGAGTCATTTATTAATGGGAGACCCTTTTCCCCTCTATTTTTAATGCTTTCTAAAACCATGTTTCATAGTCGTTATGCTGCAGAATTTTCGTCTCAAAATCTCTCTCTTTTTCTATAGAAATTCTCTTATTTTATTTATTTGAATACCCAAATCTATTTCATTTCCTATGGTATTCTTCAAGATATAAAAATGATATATTTTATTTTGTAATTGACATACATAAAACCCTCATTCCCTTTCTGTGGGTTATAAATGACATAATGATCATGCTTTTAAGAATGTTTTTTAAAACGTCAAGATTTTGATATGAAATCCATTTCTTTTATTATCTTTGGGTTATTTATGAAATGTTTGATTATGATCTATGTAGATCACATGAAAATTAATAAATATTAAGGATGTACCCTGATAGCACTCCAATGCATTGGGTAAAGAAATTAATCTCTAGAGATGATAAGTTTTACGATACCTTGGTGAACAACCTTGGTAATTTTTATGAAACCTTGGGGATAAACTTTGGTGATATTCTTATGAATGTATGAATTAAATGTTTTACCCAAATTTTCAAGTTATTATTCATGGTCTTTTTATTATGATATGCCAATTTTTCCATTGCTCATGTCTTTATGTATTTCATCAAGTTCTTATTGATATCACAAGTAAATAATTTCCCTTGTTTACCCTTACTAGGACTTATGCTCACCCTTTCCTTTGATGTATGTCCCCAGGTTATGAGATGTAGTAATTGTGCTTAGGATGAACCTATGAAGAATCCTTTAAAGTGTATTAGAAGAATTTTTTTTAAGTTTTCATGTATTATGTTCCTGATTTCAAGAAACTAACTGTCACATCCATGATTCTTTTAAATGCATTTTAATTTAATTTCCATTCTTGCTTTGTTTTGGGGGTATCCCATGAATTTTGGTGGAAATAGTGGGTTTTCAAAATTTGGGCCAAACCATGAGTCCATTTCCAGATTTAAAAATAAATTTTTTTTCTTTTATAACTCCTTTATTTCTCAACATTGTACACCCATTCCACTTTCTAATTGTCATCCCCTGGCATATTAAAATCCCCTTCTCCATTTTGACCACATAGTAATCCATAATCATGATGGATTTGGGTTTTTTATTAAGGTATTGGTCCTTCCCATAAGCCCATTTCCTACTTCAAATTATTTTTTTAATTTTTAAATATCTCATTAATTTTTTACTGTTTTTCAATGATTCCACCTCCCACCAGAATCCAAAAACCTAAGGTGCACCCCCATTATCGATTTTGCCTCTTTGGAGTTAATCTCACCCATGGATGAGGGAAATTTTTCTTAGTCTTTCTCAAATCGTCCATATTTGAAGAGGTAAAATGTTTCTTTCATTACTCCTTCAATTTTCACTCTTTTTTCCCATTCCAATTCCTAAATGATCTAATTAGCCTTATTCAAACCTCATTTTCATTTTTTTCTGTTTATAAATTCATCTACTAGTGTATTTGGGGTGTTTTATTCAAGATCTCTCAATTAAGTGAGTTTCCTCTCATGTTCCTCCCATTTTTTAGGGTTTCTTACACTTTTCTTGAGGTTCTAAAATGTCCAACATCTAGGTTTCATAACTAGGATTTTATTTTGTGTCATTTTTCTGAAATCTTGTGGATTGGGGCATAATTTTACTTCTTTGTGGTGCGGTGGTGGTGCAATTTGAATTTTCGCACAACGATTTGGAGCTTTTGGCACAAAAGGTAGGTGGTTCCATGTGTAATCATCCTAAGATGAGTTATCATTTCTTTATTTATATTTTAGAATGTTATTATTAAATTATTTTTGGTGTGGGAACCATTTTTGGTAGTGTTGATTTAGCGTTTAATTTCAAAGATGCATATTCGTTTAAAAATGTGTGTTTTTCATGTGTATATTTTGTGGTGTTATTTGAGGTAATTTTGTAGCACTTGAGAGTGATTTGATAAATGTTGATAGGGATGAAAATTCTGTTTTTGATTAGTATTGGTATGATATTAGCCTTGAAAAAGGGCTTTGGAATGGATTTTGTGTTCAAAACATGGTTATACCCCATGGGTTTGTTTTATGAAAATTGAAAATGATTTAGTGAGTTAAACAAAGTGGGAAAATGATTTACATGTACTATTTTGGTGAGTTTATTCACTTAAAATGGGTTTTTTAAAGGTAAAGAGGTTATTTATAATGTCAAACATTTTTAGAATGTTTTATAAATTTCTGATGTGTTTTATTAAATTGCAAGAAAGGCGCGAAACGCATTTGTGGGCTGTTTTGTGTGAGTAGGATGTGAAAAATGAATTTTGTTTATGAAATAAGTATTATGTGATATGTGTGTGGGATTTTATGTTAATTTTAATATCTTGAAAATGTTTTATAAAATTATTTAAATGGTTTTTTGAAGTGTTAAATAGATGTGAAAAGTGTTGTGGGCTATTTTGGTGAGTATGATTTCAAAATGAATTTGAATGAAAAAGGGGATTATGTGACTTGTGTGATATACATGTGGGATTTTTGGTTAATTTGTGATGTGGAAGTGGTATTTTCATGTGAAAATTATATTTCATGGCTTGTTGAACTTCTTTGATCACAAGAGGGAAACCCGGGTATCTAGGTGGGTGGATGTGTACTAGTATGCTGGCGATCCCGTGGGGTTTGGCCCCAGTTTCATGTAGAAAGTATGACAATGAAAACACTAACTAAACAATGATGATGATGATGATGATGATGATGATGATAATGATGATTATGATGATGATGATGATGATGATGATGGGTAACCACTAGGTTATGGGTATTCTCCTTACTAGTGGCTCATGTGCATGAGAACGGATATTTGTATGGTTACTTTCACCGAGATACAAGGTACCTAAGACCCACATTGAGCTAGTGCCTAGGGATTATTTCCCGTTTCTTGTGCTCATTAGATTAGTTATGATTATCGTCAGTATATGGTATGTTTGGCTGGAAATTCAGTAGCTTTGGTATTTTATTTAAAAGTGTTGATTCTTTAAAATAGCCCACTTGAAAACTGATTTTATTCAAAATTGTATCTCTCTAAAATTCTTATTAGCATTCCATGTTTATGAAAACTTTTAATATTTTAGTCTTTGAATGTTTATCACATGGAATCTCTTCTTGGTGGTGTCCTACTGGGCTTTGTATCACACCCTACTTACACCTTTGGGTGTAAGTAGACTTGGTTATTTTTGTCGTAGGTTTTGGTACAGCTTTTATGCCAATGGTTTGGGTTTCTAGCGGTCCTTCGTGGTGTTTTATTATGGATATGTCTTGAGGGTGGTGCCTCTTTCCATGAGGAGGTTCTTGGGCTGTCCATTTTGGTTTTGTTCCCTTTTGATAGTATTTTAGTATTATTTTAAATTATGTAACTCAATTCTGAAATTTTTTAAATGATAAGTTGGTTTGAAAAATCCAGATTTCTTTTATTGGATTTTTTTTATTATTTTATGTTTATAAATTCGGGTAAATCATTCCCAAATTTAATTTTATGATACCCGGGCACTTGTGCCAGCCTGTGGGGATTGGAAATTCCCTTCAGGGCTTGTCGTGGGCTGGGTTTGGTGTCATTTTTTAGGGTGACCAGATTTGTTTCGTGACAAAATTTTATCAGAGGAGGTTCGTTCTCTTTAGGTTATGTTATCTAGGGAAGGGTTGGGATAGTTTGGAGCTAGGATTTTTGGGACTTGACATTTCGGTTATGGGTAGTGTGCCTGTCTAGGACACCTCGTGATGGGATTCAAGTCGCCAGGGGAAGTCGGGATTTATCTGAGTCCCTTGGTTTTCATGGTTTGATGATGATTAGGGGAAATGAAAAGAGAGTTGGGTTAATGGTCTCAGTGTGCTCTCAGGGCCTGTAAATCCATGTGGAGCCAGAGATATTTCCATAGAACACTCTCTGTTTCGATGAAGTGATTGACGTATGGCTGACAACCATATATCCAAGTCACCCACCGAAACTAGTTTCCTCTCATATTTTCTTGTGGCCTTTTGTTTTGGAAGCTTGTAATCTTGGTTTTAAAATTATAAATAGGACTTGATTTAAGAAATTTAAACTTTTATGGTATGATTTTTTAGTAATGAGAAAGTGTCTTGATTTCTAAAATGGTGGAAATGAATTTTCAAAACTATTTTGAGAAGGTGAATGGTGCATTTACACCTCTTTTAAAAGTATGAATTATATTAGAGTGGGTTTTGAAAAACTATTCCAAATAGACTTTGGTGAATTATTGAAAAGTGTTTTGAGTTGAATGAAGTGTTTTGGGAATTTATGTGATGGTTTTTAAGATAAATTTTGATTTGGTAACTAGTAATAATTTGAAAATTTTTACGAATCATTAAAACCTTATTTTAAATAAGAAGAGATGAGTTTTCAAAGGAATGGGTGTTGATCAAATGGTGTTTGTCATAAAACCGGAAGTGTTTTGAAATGGGTTGATATGTTTTGAAATTTTATGTGAATAGCTTGAAAGTGAGTTCTTATTTGAATGGTTATTCCCTTTTGAAAAGTTTTTTAAGTTTTAAATTGGGATTTTGATTTTGTGTTTAGCGGTCTTGAGAAACAGGAAGTATTGGTTAACTGTTTTGGTTTTGAAAAGTGGAAAGAATTTTTGTTTTAACCTTTTGTATTTCCATGAGAGACCACATGAATGGTGTTATATGGGATGATGGATGGTTAATGGTACTACTGGATGAATTTCGGGATGGATATGAGGAGGGTGCCCGGTGTGGCATGGAAACATGCATGTGTGATGCCCATGGGGTACCATTGGTGGGTATGCTAACCACTGAACCGTTTATTTTCAAATAGATGGTTTTAAAGGAAAACATAATGTCTTGATTATTGGTTTGGGATGGTTAGTCCTATGTGTTTTTGTAAATGTTGTTGTTGTGGGATGTTTTGAGTCTAATAACCCCTCTTGTTTGAACAGTGTTTTGGGTTTGTGTTTGGTCGGTAAGTTGGGTTGAAGAGTTGGTTAGTGGTCCCTTCTAAGAAAGGTTTGTTAAGAATTTATTGTGGTTCCCATCATGTGTTTGGTTCTAGTTTGTGGTAAGTTTTGACCAATGGACCATCTGGGTTGGTTCCTTGGGCTCTCTCTTTGGATAAGGTACGCCCCAATTAAGGGTTGGTGTTTATTCCAGCAATCCATTTTTTTTATTGAAAAAATACATTTTAGGGTAAGTGGGAACCTATATAAAAACCACACAAAACACATTACATAATTCAAAATTCAAAATTCAAATATCAAATGAAACCATCAGCACTGCACCAAGAACCTTCAAAGGACACCCTGTTTCAAAATTCAAAAGCTTCAACTAAAATCCATCAATACCACCTCGATATACCCACCATGATCCATCAGCTATTTCAAATTTCAAAAGCCACCATCATCACACCTCAATCCTACTGCCTCTCCATGCATACCCAAACACAAAACAACCCGCATCCAAAGCGGCTCGCTGGAAACCAGCATGCCGGAAACCATCATCGTCACCAAAAACACACACCACGCCATCGCAT
Organism: Viscum album; assembly: GCA_963277665.1. NCBI lineage: Eukaryota > Viridiplantae > Streptophyta > Magnoliopsida > Santalales > Viscaceae > Viscum > Viscum album. The sequence goes on from OY728167.1 coordinate 670,484,323, forward strand.
ACCACCATAAAAGAAGAACACCATCGAATACTACCGAATTTTAAGTCGTCACCTGGAGTAAACACCTTCGACGCCGAAACAGTCCTTCAGCGTCGTCGACACCAAATCATGAGTATCACCATTTTGGAGTCGACATCATCAGCTGGTACCTCGTTGAACACCACCAAAGGAGGCCCCAATCACACCTCACCTCAATCATCCAGAGAGACCACCGACGAACAAAAAACCACAAGCAATAAAGAAAGCCCAAAAATATATCACGAAACCAGGACAAACCCTAAAGAGGGCCGAGAAAGATACCGAAAAGAAGACCGGTGATGCAACCCTAAAAGGAACCTCGAAGACCACAAACCAAATGGCCCAAAACCTTGTGTACCCATCGCTCCAATTGCAACCTGGAGAGTAGTGAACCCTTGGTCAGAGAAGGTTTGGGCATCCAAGGATGACAGACTGACTCCGGTAGTGGATGGAAACCTAACCTTCACTGAACCACAATCCCAAAATCTCTAGGTTAACTCCATACCATCCTTGACCCAGAGAGGCATGAAGGAACATGATACCAGAGCAGGTTAGGGTGATGAAGGGTGTCCAAATCACATACCTTCTCTGGAAGAACCATACATGTAGAGACCTGAAGCTTAACGTACATGGACATTACATTACTTTTGCGGAATACTTAGTACATAACAAAAACACACACACAAGGACCGTAATAGTTTAGTGTCTTTGGAAACTCGGAACGTAATCTTCTAATCATGGTGGATGATCTTCAACATCTCCCATAAAGATCTTCCTTTTTTTTACCTAACACCTTTCTTTATATCCTGGGGAAAAGAGAACATAAAAGGGTGAGCTCAAATGCTCAGTAAGGGTAAACAAAAGAAATACCAATCACATCATTTTCATAAGAACATAAAATTTTGGAAATCTTAACCTGCAAAAGAGAGCATAATTTCATAACATGGGATAAATCATAGTAGTGAAATGAAATCCCAATAATCATAACTTAAAACATGAAAATTTTTGGCATACACACATAATCATAGAGAATCATATCTTATTAGTCAAGACTCATTGCCAAGACTATCTTATTGGACAAAGTCCATTTCTGAACCGAGTCACCCTCGTTTCAGTCCTGTTTCACTGAACCGGTATAACCTACCATTCCAGCCATGTCTATCTCATGAGCTATAAAATCTTTACCCAATGCATTGGAGGGAGATATAGGTCCCACCCATCTCATAATGATACCATTCTTATGTGTGCCACCAAAATCATAAATCATACATCATTGCATAACCCATGTAATAAAAATGGGGTTCTTAAACAACATGACATCATAAAACAATTCATATAAGATAAAGGAATTCATAAAAATAATTCCATCACAAAATAATAAAATCAATGTAATAATAGAGATAAAAACATAACCCTTTATTATCTTAGATGGAAAATAATTTTGATAAAACACTTTAACTCCATTCTTGAGGAAAATATCCTTTCTTCTTCAAAAACATTTTTCCTTTCTTAACATGTCATACAACTTTAAACTAAAAGAAGTTGATTAAAAATAAACTTGAAAACTTGTAAAGGATTATTCTTGGAAATAATGTTTTAAAAATCCATTCATGCCGTATAATTTAAAAAAAACATTCTTCGTACTTTTGTCGGAAAAGTCAAAAAATACCTCGTACAAAAAACGAAAAAAGATTCCTTTTATATCTTTTACTAAAAACTCACCAAAGGGTAAAATTGGATTTAAACAATTGTAGGTGAATGGAAATAATATTACATATTGAGGAAACATGTATGTTGATGATAAAGAGATCCCAGTAGATTATTACGTATAAACAACCTCGGATAATGATTAGATTGTGAAATAATCCTTACCTTAGGTCTGATTTTCTTCATAAGTGTCTGAACCTCCTGTATAATGATTTAAATAATTTCATTGACTTATTACAGAATCATATTCATTGTTATGATATCATATATGGTTCACTTATGACTTTATATTACCCGTTCTTTTATAAATTCCATGTTAAAGAGCGTTTTGGGTAAAATTGTTTCATTTGTCGTCCTTGTTTTGACTTGTAACTATTCATATGGTTACTTAGATCATGATTACTTAATTACAGAATATAAAACATGATTTATATATACATATTCAGAATATACATATATATAATAAATCAGTAAATGGAAAGAAATACACCGTTCAAGGAGACGGCAGGCCGTACGTACGCATGAACGCTGTTTTCGTTTCCTTATTGAGTTGAACGGAATTAAGTAGATGACATACATATATATACACATAAATCCAGTATCATTATTATTTCATATATTTCATGATTACTTATTATATATACCTTATAATCATTCATGAATGGTTAAAGTGGAGAATTAATCTCATCGCGTCGTGGAGACGGTAGTCCGTACGTACGCACGAGCGATGATATCATTCTCATGATCGTGGGATTGTATTGGAGTGTATGTATACTATTTAATAATCAATATCACTTTAAAATAATAATATATAGTTATTATTTACACCATTATACCCATCCAAGTAAGGTGGTGGTGGAAAATAGATTTCACCACGGCGTGGAGACGGTATTCCGTACGTACGCACGCGCGGTGATTTCATTTTCTGTAGGATGGATAGATGGTAAAATAGGGTTATTTCATAATTATAATAACATATAAGTATATTACTGATACTTATTTTATTACTTCATAATGAAACAACCTAAGAAGAAGAAGTGGAAGAAGAAATAAAGGTGAAAGAATCGGTAATGGAAATTACCTCTTCTTTGAAGCGCCTCTTTGAGACCTCCTCTTAGGTCACTAAAATTGGTCTTTGAGGAATACCATAACCTCTAGGATGTTTCTAGGGAAGTGGAGAAGAGAATTTTTCAGGTTTTGGCCGAGCTTGAATGCTCAAAGATGTGTGAGGAAGAGAGGGAGGAGGTGCCCTTTTATAAGGGAGGAGAGGGGTACCTTTGGAATAACTAAAACTATTATTTTATTATAAAGTCAAATTCGGTTTTAAATAGCTCCAAATTGATATATTTCTAATCAAAGGTGGGGATGGGTCTAAATCCTCTCATCCAATATAATTTATACAAGTTTAGGTTCTTATATTAACCTTATCTTTTAGTTTTAACTCTTAGTTAATTAGATTGACATTTACCATGTCACTTTGTATTTTTATATTATATAGTTAATAAACTTACCATATACATCCAAGAGACCCTCAAGTTGTGTTTTATTAATATATATAACCTTATCTATGTCATTTTGCCGAACCATAGATTTTTAGGAATAAAATAACAATTAATAATATAATATTTGTTTTAAAAACTATTTTATGTCAATTTAGACACTATTAAATAGTTGATTTTTTTGAAACTCATAACAGAATGATTACTTAGACAAAAGTTAATTAAATTAATCCTAACATGTCATATTAACCTAGAAAATTAGTTTAATTCATAAAAAGTCTCAAATTATACTTATTTAGGTATTTATAATATCAATTATTCTAATTTTTCACTATTATGGTAATTACTGCATCATCATTGTGTCATAAATAAATTAAATTATTTAAAGTCTAAAAATTACAAATAAAATATAATTATGTAGGAAATCTTTTTAGATTTCTAATTAATATTTATAGTATTATTTATATTATGTATAACCTTATATAAAAAATGTTTTAGTAAATAAACTTTGATTTTAACTCTTTTAACTCTTCTTTGAATTAAATAATAATAAATGTCCTAATCTAATCCAAGTGGGGCTAAATGGTCATATTTTATTCCTAAGGTTGTTTTTGGTCGAATTACACTTGTCGAATAGAATTAGGACATGCGTTAGGGTAATAATAATATCATTTTTACCCTTAATTACCATATTTACTTTTAACTGTGGTAAAAAAAAAGTAAAAAGTTACTTTTCACCAAAAAATTATTTTCATCTCATTGAACCACATTTTACTTAATGACATCAACCATGTCTCTCGTATTTTCGAAATTCCACTCACAGAATCGGTAAAATTAAGTTTTATGAAAAATTCAGTTTTTTAACTACCACTTAGTGGTTTCACTATTCATCAAAAAATGAAAGTTTCCAGAAAAATACCAAAAATTAGATCTAAGCTATATTTTATATTATGAATTAAAAAATGATGTCTATTTTATCAAATTCAAAACATATCAGTTGCATTAATTAATTTAAAAATTAATTCCCGTTGTCAAAACAAATAGCGTGTTCTTAAGAAATAATAACTATCAAAAGATTGACACTTGTTTATGACTGGTTTAAATGTTAAATTACATCCAATGACCAAAATTGTATTAAATTGTAAAAATATATTCTAAATATACTTTAAAACAACTCAAATTAATAATTTACCACTATTAATTATTTTGATTAAAAAAGTTGTTTTTAATTATAATTTAGTAATTTTCACTATTCATCAGAATATGAAAGTTATCCGAAAAGTACCAAAATTTCACCTTAGGCTAAATTCGATACTCCTAATCCAAAAATGAAGTCCATTTTGAGAGCTAAAATTTCTAAAATTTTAAAAGGTGGTTATTATTATTCATAACGGCTAGTTTTAATAATATTTTAATAGCATATCGTTGTTTAGTGAAACTCGGTATTGCGTACTACACACGCTATCGAGGAAGGTCGTGATTGCATGTAATGCAAGGCAAGTCAAGGATGCGTGTTGAGAAAGCTCCTTTTGGTGTAGCATACAACACAAGACATTAATGAAATTAAAAAGAATATTTTTTTATAAAATCTCGGGATGTTACATTCTACCCCCCTTAAAATGAATTTCGCCCTTGAAATTCGTCGGGGTTATAAATGGTTTACTATTCGAAAGTTTCTTTGATAGAAACTCACATCGTAAAAAGGAATACCAAAACCAATCTTTAAAAAACAAAAGTATTAAACGTAACGGTTACCCAAATAAACTAATCACTGGGTTTCCACATAGGTGAAAATATGGATATGGAAGAGAAATCTAACCATCATGTTCTGATGGAGAGTGGTAGAGAACATGGATATGGAAAAGCCAGCAATCACAAAGTCATAAATTTGTGACGATATAAGGTGCCATCTGATTCATCAGATATAAGATCACTAAGACAACATTTTTGGTTTTCAAGATCGTTTCCCTAAAGTTGATGAAATTGGAATTAGAAGAAATACTTTCGTGATTTTGGTATAGTCTCACCGTTGGTTGTTCTTTGGACAATTTCCACTTCATCTCTTAAAGAAATGAAGTTGAATTTGTCATTCGTGATGTGTTAGCAGATCATGTGATAGAATGATTGGTCATTCCATATGTCTCAAACAAAAAGTTAGAAAAGTTATCAAAAAATACATAAGTCCATCTATAGTGAGATTAATCGTATGTGGTTCCTAAAATGGACTTATACTCCATATATCATACTACTTAATAAAACTAATATCTACTAAACAGGTACTTCTTGTAGGCCAGTGGTAGGCGATAAATGCCAGTCGCACTTCGGTTGTGGGTTCGATTCCCACAGCCTTGTCTGACGCGATGGGCTGTCGCTTGTCCTGCAAGTTGTCCTTTTTCTAAAACTACATTACTATAACATCCCATCAATAATATCGAAAAAAAATTATATCCTTAAACAATACTAACTTATTTCCAACATAATCCATTCCAATCTTTAGGCTTATCCATAATACTGCAGTCCACTCTCATAATATAGTGAAAATGATTACCAGATATTTAATACCATCGTTGATCCCCATATATCATAAGATATGTCTTGTTGGTCAAATTAAAAACATGTGAATACCTTAATCGTGTATTCTTTTGAAGAATGAATACCCATTGAACCATAGTAAAAACATGAATGCAGTCAAAAGTTAACTCTTTCCACATACAAAAATCCAAAAATTCTATATACTAACACCATGATATAACCTTCTCCTTATATCATTCATGAGCTCATGAATACGGTCAAACATTTCATTTTATCGTTTTCCTTTCATTATGTGCATATCGTCTTTTTTTTCCAAAAATATCTCAATCACATTCCATGGTTACCGGTACCATTGAAAACCACAATATACCAATACATAAATATTCCAATATTCCACGATACTATATACAACATTATTTTGGAATCCCATTACATAAACACTTAATCATTCCACCACATTGTTGTCATATTCAACATCGCCAATAGTGATCGCATGTGACTTCCCTTTGTCCTTTGCCTTAGGTGGTTGCTCATGTCGATCATCACTAACCCTTGGATTAGGGCATTTATTAGCATAATGCCCCATTTCCTTGCACTTGAAGCATTGAAGTGTAGTAGGTTCATTCTGTGTATCCCTTCCTTTATTTGCATCATTAGAAATCTTCTTCCCATCATTGCGGCATTCAAATGCCTGAAGACCTTTCTTTCCACATTTTAAACATTTACTTGTCCCTTTAAGACAATCTCCACCATGCTTCTTTCCACACTTTGAGCATAAGGAAACATTCATCTTCTTTTCACCATTATTCTGAGATTTCTCCTTGAACTCCATCTTTCGTTTCTTGTCAAAACTATGAGATGGATAAGTAACACCAAATTCCATTTCTACCTTGATAGCACAATGCACAATTTCTTCATAGATACTGAAGTCTCTTATAGCTAATTCCCTTCGAAGATTTGGTTTTAAGCCACTGAAGAATCGATCAAATTTACTTTCAGGTTGGATGATAAATCCAGATGCATACCTTGCAAGCCTTGTAAAATTCGCTTCGTATATACCAACAAATTCATCATCCTTTTGCTTTAGTTCAAGAAACTCCTTTTCCATCTTTGTTCGAAGAATATGTGGGAAGTAATTACTGAAAAACAAGTTCTTGAACTCGTCCCATTCCATGGACTCAATTTCATCTCTTGGCCTCGTATTCTTGATAAGATTCCACCATTGATCAGCTTCACCTTCCAAACGATATACTGCTAAGATGACTTTATCATGTTCAGAACATTGAAGAACTGAAAATATCTTTTCAGTGGTACTGATCCATTGTTCAGCAACAAGTGGATCAGAAGACCCACTGAAAGAAGGTGGACGTTTCCTCATGAAGGACTCAATAGAATATTGTTCCCTTCTCTGCTCATTTGGAAGTATAGAATGATTCATAGCTTGTGTAAGTATAGAAATAAGATTTTGCACTCCATCTCCCATAACACTTGTTTGTTCAGGAGGACAATCATTTCATTGTCCATTACAGTGATCAACACGGTTCCTTCGGGTTCCATCCACCGTCTAAAACCCAAAAATAATAGTGTGAGAGGAAAAAATCATTCTAGGGAAAACAATATAATAAAGGGGGAGTACCTTCAATATCTAACATCTTAGGTTAAATTATAAAATCATTACCGTAGTTCTAGGACTATATCCTATACGTATACTTATCCTTAGGGACATCCCTAGACATACCTTAGAAATTTCTCTAGGGATCTCACTAACGTTTTCACATCCTAGTTTCCAAAGGTTGACTAAACCTTTCCTCTGATACCAACTGTAGAGACCCGAAGCCTGACGTACATGGACATTACATTACTTTTTTGGAATACATAGTACATAACAAAAACACACACACAAGGACCGTAATAGTTTAGTGTCTTTGGAAACTCGGAACGTAATCTTCTAATCATGGTGGAAGATCTTCAACATCTCCCATAAAGATATTCTTCTTTTTTACCTAAAACCTTTCTTTATATTCTGGGGAAAATAAAACATAAAAGGGTGAACTCAAATGCTCAGTAAGGGTAAACAAAAGAAATATCAATCACATCATTTTCATAAGAACATAAAATTTTGGAAATCTTAACCTGCAAAAGAGAGCATAATTTCATAACATGGGATAAATCATAGTAGTGAAATGAAATCCCAATAATCATAACTTAAAACAAGAAACTTTGTGGAATACACACATAATCATAGAGAATCATATCTTATTAGTCAAGACTCATTGCCAAGACTATCTTAGTGGACAAAGTCCATTTCTAAACCGAGTCACCCTCGTTTCAGTCCTGTTTCACTAAACCGGTATAACCTACCATTCCAGCCATGTCTATCTCATGAGATATAAAATCTTTACCCAATGCATTGGAGGGAGATATAGGTCCCACCCATCTCATAATGATACCATTCTTATGTGTTCCACCAAAATCATAAATCATACATCATTGCATAACCCATGTAATAAAAATGGGATTCTTAAACAACAAGACATCATAAAACAATTCGTATAAGATAAAGGAATTCATAAAAATAATTCCATCACAACATAATCAAATCAATGTAATAATAGAGATAAAAACAGAACCCTTTATTATCTTAGATGGAAAATAATTTTGATAAAACACTTGAACTCCATTCTTGAGGAAAATATCCTTTCTTCTTCAAAAACATTTTTCCTTTCTTAACATGTCATACAACTTTAAACTAAAAGAAGTTGATTAAAAATAAACTTGAAAACATGTAAAGGATGCTTCTTGGAAATAATGTTTTAAAAATCCATTCATGCCGTATAAGTTAAAAAAACATTCTTCATACTTTTTTCGGAAAAGTCAAAAAATACCTCGTACGAAAAACGAAAAAAGATTCCTTTTATATCTTTTACTAAAAACTCACCGAAGGGTAAAATTGGATTTAAAAAATTGTAGGTGAATGGAAATAATATTACATATTGAGGAAACATGGATGTGGATGATAAATAGATCCCAGTAGATTATTACGTATAGACAACCTCGGATAATGATGAGATTGTGAAATAACCATTACCTTAGGTCTGATTTGCTTCGTAAGTGTCCGAACCTCCTGTATAATGATTTAAATAATGTCATTGACTTATTACAGAATCATATTCATTGTTATGATATCATATATGGTTCACTTATGACTTTATATTACCTGTTCTTTTGTAAATTCCATGTTAAAGAGCATTTTGGGTAAAATTGTTTCATTTGTCGTCCGTGTTTTGACTTGTAACTATTCATATGATTACATAGATCATGATTACTTAATTCCAGAATATAAAACATGATTTATATATATATATTCAGAATATACATATATATAATAAATCAGTAAATGGAAAGAAATACACCGTTCATGGAGTCGGTAGGCCGTACGAACGCATGAACGTTGTTTTCGTTTCCTTATTGAGTTGAACGGAATTAAGTAGATGACATACATATATATACACATAAATCTAGTATCATTATTATGTCATATATTTCATGATTACTTATTATATATACTTTATAATCATTCATGAATGTTTAAAGTGGAGAATGAATCTCATCGCGTCGTTGAGACGGTAGTCCGTACGTACGCACGAGCGATGATATCATTCTCATGATCGTGGGACTATATTGGAGTGTATGTATACTATTTAAGAATCAATATCACTTTAAAATAATAATATATAGTTATTATTTACACCATTATACCCATCCAAGTAAGGTGGTGGTGGAAAATAGATTTCACCACGGCGTGGAGACGGTATTTCGTACGTACGCACGCGCGGTGATTTCGTTTTCCGTAGGATGGATAGATGGTGAAATAGGGTTGTTTCATACTTATAATAACATATCAGTATATGAGTGATATTTATTTTATTACTTCATAATGAAACAACCTAAGAAGAAGAAGTGGAAGAAGAAATAATTGTGAAAGAATCGGTAACGGAAATTACCTCTTCTTTGAAGCACCTCTTTGAGACCTCCTCTTAGGGCACTAAAATTGGTCTTTGAGGAAGACCAGAACCTCTAGGATGTTTCTAGGAAAGTGGAGAAGAGAATTTGGCAGGTTTTGGCCGAGCTTGAAGGCTCAAAGTTGTGTGAGGAAGAGAGGGAGGAGGTTCCCTTTTATAAGGGAGGAGAGAGGTACCTTTGGAATAACTAAAACTATTATTTTATTATAAAGTTAAATTCGGTTTTAAATAGCTCCAAATTGATTTATTTATAAGATAAGGTGGGGATGGGTCGAAATAATATCATCCAATAGAATTTAGACAAGTTTATGTTCTTATATTAACCTTATCTTTTGGTTTTAACTCTTAGTTAATTAGATTGACATTTACCATGTCACTTTGTATTTTTATATTATATAGTTAATAAACATACCATATACATCCAAGAGACCCTCAAGTTGTGTTTTATTAATATATATAACCTTATATAAGTCATTTGCCCGAACCTTAGATTTTTAGGAATAAAATAACAATTAATAATATAATATTTGTTTTAAAAACTATTTTATGTCAATTTAGACACTATTCAATAGTTGATTTTTTTGAAACTCATAACAGAATGATTACTTCGACCAAAGTTAATTAAATTAATCCTAACATGTCATATTAACCAATAAAATTAGTTTAATTCATAAAAAGTCTCAAATTATACTTATTTAGGTATTTATAATATCAATTATTCTAATTTTTCACTATTATGGTAATTACTGCATCATCATTGTGTCATAAATAAATTAAATTATTTAAAGTCTAAAAATTACAAATAAAATATCATTATGTAGGAAATATTTTTATCTTTTTAATTAATATTTATAGTAGTATTTATCTTATGTATAACCTTATATAAAAAATGTTTTAGTAAATCAACTTTGATTTTAACTCTTTTAACTCTTCTTTGAATTAAATAATAATAAATGTCCTAATCTAATCCAAGTGGGCATAAATGGTCATATTTTATTCCTAAGGTTGTTTTTGGTCGAATTACACTTGTCCAATAGAATTAGGACATGTGTTAGGGTAATAATAATATCATTTTTACCCTTAATTACCCTATTTACTTTTAACCGTGGTAAAAAAAAGTAAAAAGTTACTATTCACCAAAAAATTATTTTCATCTCATTGAACCAAATTTTACTTACTGACATCAACCGTGTCTCTCGAATTTTCGAAATTCCACTCACAGAAGCGGTAAAATTATGTTTTATGAAAAATTCAGTTTTTTAACTACCACTTAGTGGTTTCACTATTCATCAAAAAATGAAAGTTTCCAGAAAAATACCAAAAATTAGATCTAAGCTATATTTGATATTATGAATTCAAAAATGATGTCTATTTTATCAAATTAAAAACATATCAGTTGCATTAATTAATTTAAAAATTAATTCCCGTCGTCAAAACAAATAGCGTGTTCTTAAGAAATAATAACTATCAAAAGATTGACACTTCTTTATGACTGGTTTAAATGTGAAATTACATCCAATGACCAACATTGTATTAAATTGTAAAAATATATTCTAAATATAATTTAAAACCACTCAAATTAATAATTTACCACTATTAATTATTTCGATTAAAAAAGTTGTTTTTAATTATAATTTAGTAATTTTCACTATTCGTCAGAATATGAAAGTTATCCGAAAAGTACCAAAATTTCACCTTAGGCTAAATTCGATACTCTGAATCCAAAAATGAAGTCCATTTTGAGAGCTAAAATTTCTAAAATTTTAAAAGGTGGTTATTACTATTCATAACGGCTAGTTTTAATAATATTTTAATAGCATATCGTTGTTTAGTGAAACTCGGTATTGCGTACTACACACGCTATCGAGGAAGGTCGCGATTGCGTGTAATGCAAGGCAAGTCAAGGATGCGTGTTGAGAAAGCTCCTTTTGGTGTAGCGTACAACACAAGACATTAATGAAATTAAAAAGAATATTTTTTTATAAAATCTCGGGATGTTACAATACAACCGCTGAGAAACGGTGGAAAGTACCAGAGGAGAAGAAACCCTAGAGGAATGTAAGTCCTCGGAGTGGAGCTAAGGAGAGGAGCCGATGAGCGGAGCTGATGAGCGGAGCCGAAGTGCGGAGTTGAGAGAAAATTGGAGAGGATGGAGCCTGAAACCCTAGAGGAACATGGGAGAAATCATGGAGAGCACTCTCCGTAGAGAGTGCAGAGAGCACTCCATAAGGATTAGTACACAACAGAAGTGCAGCCCAGATTGTTTCACTGTTGGAAGATCCTCTAGTTGATCAATATGAGGAATCTTTTTCTCGATATTTGGAGATTGAGTTAACACCATTTACTTTATTTGTTTTGTGTATCCTCTTGTAGCAGGATAGTGCTCTTGGAAGGTTGAAAGAGACCCTAGTTTCTTAAGTTACCTAATTCATCGAAGGTGGAAGTGGTCTAGGGTTGTTAGTGTGGATAGTTTCTAAGAGGGCCTCTGGGTCCTTCGTAGTCTCTTTGAAGCAGGGGTTCATGTAAAACCACCAGTATGGGAAATCTGATCATGAGAGGTTACTATGGATGCTTTCTAGAATTGTGTGATGTTTGGGATCATTGTATAAGGTCCCTTTCCATGTATTGTTTCTATCAGTCGTAATGGTCATGTTTGGTGATGCCTTGTGATGTCATGTGCTCATTTGACTGTGAAGGTGAAGGTTGTGAAATCCTATGAGAGTCTCTATTATGTTGGGAGTATGTCCCCCTTGGAGAAACTTTAAAATTCTATGTTTTAGAGGAAGGCGTTTATATGTTTCCTTTCCTTCTATTTTTTTTATCCGAAGAAACAAGGGGTGATGTGTGTGCATCTTCTAAGCTCTAGTTTTGGAAAAATGTTAGGTTTTTGTAAAGTGAGTTTGGAGTGTGTTGTGTATCATTGAACCCATCTAGGATCAAGGTATAGTTTTCTTGGAACTGAATTGAGAAATTTAGTTTGGGGGGTTTCCAAAACCTAACTGCAAGGCCGAAGATTCTTCAATCATTTGAGCTACAGCCATAGGTCCCGGAGTGAAGTTGGCACGTAGTTAGGGTAAATCCCTGGGTCATTTAAACCCTTGGACAAAGTCTTATCCTCAGTATAAAAGATGGGAATAATTTAAACCTATTATTTCGTCATCTTTCTTTTTTTTCCCATTCTATGGGAAGAGGTGGGAGGACCTCGTGCCCATGTTTTCTAACAATGTCATTCCATCCCCCTTTGGTTTACTTCGAGTCTTTGGAGAAAAGTTTGAAATTTAGTTAGATAGGTTGAGCACTTGGTTTTCACATGGTTAGTAGTAACCATTCCCCAAAAAACCATGAATATATAAGTATCCCCATGGTTAGTGCACGGTTTCCCAAACCGTGCGAACTAACCGTGCGGTCATCCCAAATATTTAAATTTTGGGTTCTTTCGATGTCATTTGTGCTTGTCAGTTAAGATAGATGGTTCTTATGGTGGGGAGACCCACTATGAGTCTGATATAAGTTCTTTTGGAAATTCCTAATAGAATTTTACCCCTCATATTAGAGAGTCTGTTCGGGCCTCCCCTTGTTAGTGCCCCGATTCTGTCTCGGGAAAATTTAAGTTGTCTCTTATGGTGGGGAGCCCTTTTGTGTCTCCCCATACTAGTAACTCAGATTTGTTCGTGGTCTTGGTTTGATGATAGGTTGACTAGTTCAAAGATATCTAACTACCAACATCTTCCTTGGTTGAAAGTTAGGATTAGAGAGTTCCCAACGGTTTAATTGAAGTAAGGTAGTCGTAAACCTGTTCAAGGTTGTTGCTCGTTCGGGTAAATTGCTTGAGTCTTGTTCGAATAGTGTTTAAGGAGTTTTCTTTTAGGATAAAGTATGAATGTGCTTGATTGTTTCAGGAAATTGATGTATGTTTTGTTTTTTGAGAGTATTCCTTCCTTGATTTATTAATTGGAGCTGTTTTTGCCTTTTGGGGGCAGGTGAAACTTGGAAAAGGAGTCCATTTTGTTCTTTTGGTTGGGTTTGGTTTTTTCTTTTGGCCTTGTTGTGCCTTTCCGAGGATAGAAAGTTTTATGGTGGGGAGAATTTTCACATCCATGACTTCTTTTAAATTCATTTTCATTTAATTTCTATTCTTTCTTTATTTTGGAGGTTTCCCATGAATTTTGGTGGAAATAGTGGGTTTTCAAAATTTGGGCCAAACCGTGATCCCATTTCCAGATTTAAAAATAAATTTTGTTTCTTTTATAACTCCTTCATTTTTCAAAAATTTACACTCGTTAAACTTACCAATTTTCATATCCTAGTATATTAAAATCACCATATCCATTTGGACCACATAGGAATCCATAATCATGATGGATTTGGGTTTTTCATTAAGGTATTGGGCCTGCATGTAAGCGCATTTCCTACTTCAAATTATTTTTTTAATTTTCCAACATCTCATTCATTTTTTACTTTTTTTGGTGATTCCACCTCTCACCCAAATAAAAAAAACCTAAGGAGAACCCCCATTATTTAGTTTGCCTCTTTCTAGTTCATCTCCCCCGTGGATGATTGAAATATTTCTCAGTCATTCTCAAATCACCCGGATTTGAAGAGGTAAAATGTTTCTTTAATTACTCCTTAAATTTTCACTCTTTTTCTCCCATTAAAATTCCTACATTACCAGATCAAACTTATTTGAACCGTATTTTCATTTTTTTCTATTTATAAATTCAGTTATTGGTGTATTTGGGGCCTTTTATTCAAGATCTCTCAATTAAGTGAGTTTCCTCTCATGTTCCTCCCATTTTTTAGGGTTTCTTCCACTTTTATTAAGGTTATAAAATTTCCATCAGCTAGGGTTAATAACTAGGGTTTTATTTTGTTTCATTTTGCTGAAATCTTATGGATTAGGGCTTAATTTCAGTTCCTTGTGGTGCATCGATGGTGCGATTGAAGTTTCGCACAAAGGTTTAGAGTTTTTGGAAAAAAAAGGTAGGTGGTTACATGTGTAATCATCCTAATATGAGTTAGCTTTTATTAATTAATACTTTTTGCATGTTATTATTAAATTATTCTTGGTGCGGGAACCATTTTTGGAAGTTTTGATTTAGCGTTTAATTTCAAAGATGTATATTCGTTTGAAAATGTGTGTTTTCCATGTGTATCTTTTGTGGTATTATTTGAGGTAATTTTATATCATATGAGATTGATTTGATAAATGTTTATAGGGATGAAAATTCTGTTTTGGATTGGTATTTTTGTGATTTTATCCTTTAAAGAGGGATTGGAAAAGGATTTTGTGTGAAAAAAAAGGTTATACCCCATGGGTTTATTTTATGAAAATTGAAAATGATTTAGTGAGTTAAACAAAGCTGGAAAATGATGTACATGTACTATTTTGGTGATTGTATTCACTTAAAATGGTTTTTTGAAAGGTAAATATGTGATTTAAGTTGACAAAAAAATTATAATGTTTTATAAATTTCTGAAGTGTTTTGTTAAATTGCAATAAAGGCATGAAACGCATTTGTGGGCTGTTTTGTGTGAGTATGTTGTGAAAAATGAATTTTGTTTATGAAAGAAGTATTATGTGATTTGTGTGTGGGATTTTATGTGAATTGGAATATCTTGGAAAGGTTTTATAAAAAAAATTCAAGGATTTTTTTAAGTGTTAAATAGATGTGAAAAGTGTTCTGTGCTATTTTGGTGTGAGTATGATTTCAAAATGAATTTGAATGAACACAGGGATTATGTAACTTGTGTGATATACATGTGGTATATTTGGTGAATTTTTGATGTGGAAGTGGTATTTTCATGGTAAAATTATATTTCATTTCTTATTGAACTTGTTTGAGCACAAGAGGGAAACTTGGGTATCTAGGTGGGTGGACGTGTACTAGTATGCTAGTGATCCCGTGGGGTTTGGCCTCAGTTTCACATAGAAAGTTTGATGATGAAAACACTAACTAAACTAAGATAATGATGATGATTATGATGGGAAACCAATATGTTATGGGTATGCTCCCTACTAGTGGCTTGTGTGCACGAGAACGGATATTTGTATGGTTACTTTCACCGAGATACGAGTTACCTGGGACCCACAGTGAGCTAGTGCCTAGGGGTTATTTTCCCATTGCTTGTGCTCATTAGATGATTTATGCTTACCATCGACATATGGTATGTTTGGATGGAAATTCATTAGCTTTGGTATTTTATTTAAAAGTTTTGATTCTTAAAAATAGCCCACTTGAAAATGGATTTTATTCAAAATTTCATCTCTCTAAAATTCTTATTAGAATTCCATGTTTATGAAAACTTGAAATATTTTCATCTTTGAATGTTTATCACATAGAATCTATTAGCGGTGGTATCCTACTGGGATTTGTCTCACACCCTACTTACACCTTTGGGTGTAAGTAGACTTGGTTTTTTTTTGCGGGTTTGCGTACAGCTTTTGTGCCAATGGTTCAGGTTTCTAGCGGTCCTTCGTGGTGTTGTCTTGTGGAGATGTCTTGAGGGTTGTGCCTATTTCCATGAGGAGGTTCTTGGGATGTCCATTTTAGTTTTGTTCCCTTTTGATAGTCTTTGAGTATTATTTTAAATTGTGTAACTCAATTCTAAAATTTTGTAAATGACAAGTTGGTTTGAAAAATCCAGATTTCTTTTATTGGATTTGTTTGTTGTTGTATATTTATAAATTCAGGTAAATCATTCCTGAATTTAATTTTATGATACCCAGGAACTTGTTCCATACCATGGGGATCAGGAATGCCCTTCAGGCCTTGTTGCGGGCTGGGATTGGTTCCGGTTTTGAGGGCGACCAGATTCAGTTCGTGACACTAAACCCAAAAGATCCTCTATTTGTAAAATGTCATGTAAAGTTATGTAATAAAAAGGAAAGATTTCATAGTTGGTATCAAATGAAGGTTTAGTTATTTTTGGAAATTAGGATATGAAAACTTTAGGAAAACCCCTATAGAAAAGTTTAAATATAGTAAAACTTCCTAGTATTTTGGTTAAATATTAATTAAGTGGTTTTTGAACAAATAAATCCATGTTTGGATACGAACAAGTGGATGTGGTTCTGGAACAGATATATCTAGGGGTAAAACTCGAAAATTATACTTTGACATTAACTCGAATGGAAACTAGTGCATGACAACAGGCCTTACTGCACTCATGGTTTGACACTCTCGGGGGATATGTTTGGTTAATCACAAGCTGTTTATAAACCATTATAAAGGATTTATAGAAAATGTAATTATTGAAAATGAATAATGTGTTTAAGAATGATGTTTTAAAACATAAAATTACTTTATAATTATAAGAATTATAATATTAACAAATTTCTAATAAGATAAAATTGTGAGGACATAATTTATTTAAGGGGGGAAGAATGTAACGACCTGAAAAATGTATTTCTTTTATTTATGGATCTCTTTCCACCCAATAACTTTTTAATATGTTTTACAATATGAGAACCTAGAATTACTTTTTATTTAATGAGAACATTATACATCATGAATAAATTTGTATTATTACAACTATGAACAATAATGTAATATACACATTTAAGAATAGTTTTTCTTAATAAAATGTATGTTTAATTGAGAAAATTTTGATAAATTGTTGTTCCGAACCCAAATTGAACTTTTCAAAAATGATATAATTCTTATATAAAATTAATCCATTTTGATTAATTATTATTTTAATTAAATGTTATGATTAAACACCTCTTTTTAAATATAAATGATAAAAAAATAACTTTTTTTAAGTTTCAGAAATTTCACTATGCAATTTCACTTTGCATTTTCCATCCGCTATTATTTTTAATAACTAAGGATTTTTATATTTAATAGTTAGATTTATAATACTTAGATAATTATTATGGTTAAATAAACACCATTTCTGAATTCCAAATGTCAAAATTAATCTTGGGTGAATTTTTAGTAGTTTTCTATGAAGTTTCAATTTTTCGATGAATAGTTTTTTATGAATATTATTTGATGATTAGTTTTTTTTGAATAGTATTTGATGAATAGTAAAAAATTGTTTTTTTTATGAAATAGATTTTTCTGTGAAATTATTTTCAAAAATCGAATAAACATTATTGTAATCAGGGTGAAAATGTGGTTCAATAAGATCAAAATAATTTTTTGGTGAATAGTAACTTTACCCTTTTGAATAGTAATTTTACCCTTATGAATGGTAATTTTACCAATAGAATAGTAACCTCACCTGAGGAAGAATAAATATATTTTAGTCATCTTAAATGCTAATGTGATATAATTATATCATAGTATAAGTAAATAAATGTTTTAGAAATTATTAGTTTAGTATTAGTATTTTATTTATTTAATTTAATTTAAAATGAAATTATTTTTTATAAAATGGATCTCACTTTTTAATTCTACATGTCAAAAAAAGGTGAGTGTGAATTTTTCGGATTTTTTTGAAACAATTGAATTTTTGATGAATGGTAAAAATACAGTTTTGGGTTTTCGGTTTGTTTAATGACATTATAACTATGTCATAATGATGTAATGAGTAAGAAAAGATTTTGGTTGACTTTTTTGGATTAAAATATGATATGAAGTGTCCCAAGTGGTCAATACCATGGGAAATCCCATGGTTTTTCAAATACCACTAATGAGGTGTTGTTTGAAATTAATAAAATATTCCCTCTATTTTACTATAAATACCCACTCATTACTTCGTTTAATTTCATTAAAAAACATTATCCACGAATTTCTGATTATATTACCTCCCAAGGATTCCTCTCAAGGTTCCCATAATCCCCCAAGGTCCCGATCTTAGAGTTTTAGAAGTTACTCTACAAGTAAGGGAATCTACCACTCTTCTCTTTTCAAAACTCCTTTAATGTTATGTCTTCTTAATTTCTATTATCTTATGCTTGGATATTTAATTTAATATCCCCATTAATGTCCATATTATGTAAAAATAATGATATACCCCTTTTTATCTCAATAAACTCATTTTATTAATTTTTTAAGTGATGACATTAGGGTGCTGAAATTTCGTAAGGAAATTCTCAAACTTCTATTTTCCTTTCAAGTTCTCTTTTATGTGGTATGTATTTAAAAATTTCATACCATGTTATTATTTTCATTTTATTATGTTCCTATAATTTATTATGATTCATTTATGAATGGTAGACCCTTTTACCCTCTCTTTTTAATGTTTTCTAAAACCATGTTGCATGGCCGTTATGCTGCAAAATTTTCATCTCAAAATCTCTCTTTTTTCCCAAGAAATTATCTTATTTTATTTATGTGAATACCCAAACCTATTTAAATTCATAGGATATTTATAAAGACATAAAAATGATATATTTAATTCTGGAATTGACATATATAAAACCCCCATTCCATTTCTGTGGGTTATAAATGACATAATGATCATGTTTTTAATCATTTTTTTAAAAACATTACGATTTTATATGAAACCATTTCTTTTATTCTATAACGACCCAAAGTTTCATTAATGGAAAATCTCTCTTGATCCAGTTAAATGTTTCTCTATGAAAATTTTTTTTATAAGATGTCAACTTCTTTAGTTTTACGTTAAGATTTGTGACCGTTACTTTTATAGCCGTTGAATAGTGATCATCTGAGTAGTATAAATATAAGGCTTTAACGAACCCATTTCTACTCAGACAAAGGAACCGATGGCCTCATCCAGTATAATTTCCCCTTACGAAGCCCATTTGTCGGATCTCGGAAAAGAGGTGGCGTCTTTGGGCTTCGCCCTTGACCAAGCCCAAGCTGAGCTTCATTATGTCAAGCTTGAACGGGACCGTCTACGGGAAAAGTGGAAGTTGATAGATATTACCACTCGAGCGATGTTATCCGAGCCGCCCCAAGAGTCTGTCACCATCGCACACCTTTCCCTTAGGTCTTATGCGGCTATTTTAAGGGGTTATGTAACAAATAAGTAGCACCATGTTCATGTACATTATTTTTTTATATAATAATGAATATAATTTCTAGTCATTTTTGATACATTGTAATTAGTTTTTAAAGTACAAATGGTGTTTTTAGTTATTATTTAATTAAGAATTATATTTCATTAAATTAAAGGATTTTTAAATTAAATAATATTTTAATAAAATATTATTATTAATATTAAATTAATTTTTATTAAATATAAATGATCTTATAATTTTATGAATGCAATTAAAATTTTTATTAAGGTTTGAAATCCATTTCTGTCAAAACCCGTGAATTTTTTATAAATGTCGGTTTTTATTTTAAAAGTGAAAATTTACATATTTACAAAATTATTTAGATAAAATAAATATTATTTTTGGAATCAGGACGTCGAAATTATCCAATGGTGAATTTTTCATAATTTTCTGAGACAGTCAAATTTTTGGGTAAAAATTAAATACCATTTAAATATATAATGTGTTTTATGACATCATAATGACCCAATGGTGATGTAATAAAATACCATAATCATTATTTTCGGCCAATATGTGTTTTATCATTAAAATAATGAGGTTTTGGGTTTGTTTGACTTACTTTTCAAAGCATTAATGGAGCCCTCAAGACTTATTCAACACTTTGCCTTTTTAAATTAATTTCCATGGGAGTGTGACTCACCTCCACATAAGCAACCCTAATTTTTTAATAAGTTCGGACCTTGGCCTTGTAAAATATTTTTTTCCTCTTTCCTTTTCCATAAACCATGGGAAAATACCATTGTATGGTTTGTGTTTTGGATTATTTTAATATAAGGGGTCCCAAACCTAAATAATAAAGAATTCCCTCACCTTTCCTATATAAACCCACCCAAGCTCCCACTTCCTCCTCACTCAAAGCCCTTGTAGTTCGTCCAACCTCTGCCCTACTCTCTCTAGAATCCTCTCAAGGTTCCCCAAGCTCCCAAGAAGCCTCTCACAAGCCTCTCTCTATCCTTTGGAAGCACACTTCCAAGTAAGGGTTTTTTCTTCCTTTCTCATTTTTGTCAATTTTCTTTAAGTTGTATTGCCCTTTTAATTTCAATTATGAATGTTTGGGTATGGTTTCACACCTCCCCCATACTTCCCTCTTATTGTTTGAATGATGGGAGACCCCTTTCTCTCTCATTAAATGCCTCCCATGTACACTTGTTACTATGCCGAAATTCTGAATGGAACTTTTTTCTCCTCTTTTATATTCAAGAAATACTTTTGTATCATGAATCTAAATTCCTTTTCAATTGTTGGGAAATGTATCTATATGACCTCCTTACTTTCCATTACATGTAAATATGATGAGTAACCCCTTTCTCTCTCATCAACTATTTTTATGAATTCTTATGTCACGCCGTTACGCTGCCGAAATCACACCGATTTTCTAAGCCAATATCATTGTGTAGTGAATACCATTCCCATTTCTCCATCAAGGGTATTCACCTTTATGCACATTTACTTATTTATTATAAAGTTTCATGTATGAATTCCACATTCCTTTATCGTGGAATAAATGATTATGTTTTATGAATCCATGTTTTATGATCCATGTGGCACACTTATGCATGAAATGAAATGTTTAAGAAGGGTGTGCCCTTATAGCGCTCGAATGTATTGGGTAAAGTATAGTATCATGATACGTAATGTGCAATGAGTGTTGACTCGTTCTAATTCAAGTGAAACGAGGGTTTACTCGTGCTTCAAGTGCAATGAGGATTTACTCATGCTCTATGTGCAATGAGCCTTGGCTCATGCTAATACAATGTTAAGTGTTGTTGCCACATTTCCATGTTATGATTATCATGATTTATCATGCCCTTATGTTCATGTTACTCTTATTCTCTATTGATATTCCTATTGCCTAACATTTATTGAACTCCTCATGTTTTTCATTGTGTACTCCCTTACTGGGCTTTATAGCTCACCCTTTTCTTATGCATGTCCTCAGGTTATCCCATGCAATGCTAAGTACGAAGGAATGTAGTGGTCATGTAAAGGAAGTTTTCAATAAAGATGTTGTATTTCAAGTTTAAAGTTTTTATGTAATGATCCTAAGCCCCAAAGACACTAAACCTCTCGATCTTCTTTGTTGTATCAAGTGAAGTTATATGTAATAAAGCATGTTTAATTTGTAATAGAAAGCAGGGTTGTCTTAGTTGGTATCAAAGGATAGGTTTAGTTATTTTTTGGGATTAGAAAACCCTATTAAAGCCTTAGATACAGGACTAAGTATAATAAAGACATCCCTAAGTTTTGGTAAATACTAAGTAAGTGGTTTATCAAATAAATACATCCCTGTCTGGATACGAGCAGGTTGAGGCGGCTCTGGCATAGATGTATCCTAGGGGTAAAACCCGAAAACACCACTTTGAGCTAGACTCGAACGGGAATTGGTGCACGACAACGGGCCTTGCTGCACTCTTGGTTACGACACTCCCGGTGGATATGTTTTGATAAATTCACAATCTTAGTATGAACCCTTATTAAGGGAAAAATTCCCCTAAGAATATATGTTAGAAGGAATATCATGAAAAGCCTGGATTGAATCCTATAGACTCATGAGTTAAAGAGATTAAAGTTTATTTATAAGTCATCAACTTTTGTCTTTGGATTACCCTTTATGTGTTACCCCTAACTTTCCTTTTATTCCAGCCAATGGCCGGTAATAGGAGAACTCGGGCTAACAACCGTTGTGAAGATCAGTGTGATGATTGTACTAATGAGATTCCCAATCCAATGGGAGCGGGAATCGCGAACTTTGTCACGCTTATCTCTCAGCTAACTCAAGTTTTGAATAGAAACACGGGTCAAGAGGAACATTCAACCCCCCCTGAGAAATGACAAGTCGCTATCGAGAGCTTCATGAGACAAAGGCCTCCTACTTTTAGTGGATCATCTGATCCCACGATCGCTGAGCAATGGATCAACTCCATTGAAAAGATCTTTTCTATCCTTCAATGTTCTGAACAAGAGAAGGTTCTCCTGGAGGCTTATCGTATGGAGGGTGAAGCTGATCAATGGTGGACGTTGATCAAAAATACGAAGCCTGAGGAGGAGATCGAGGCTTTGGAATGGAATGAATTCCGGAAGATGTTTTTCGATAAATATTTTTCGATCACCCTCCGTCTTAAGATGGAAAGGGACTTCCTTTCCCTCAAGCAGAAAGATGAAGAATCTGTGGGAACGTACGAGGAAAAATTCACAAGGCTTGCACGATACGCTTCTGGCTTTGTTGTTACCCCCGAATGCAAGGTTGACCGCTTCTTTGGTGGGCTGAAGCCTAGCTTGCGGAAAGCATTAGCGATCCGTGACTTCGACAGCTATGAGGAAATTGTCCGATGTGCCCTCAAGGTTGAAATGGAGATCGAAGAATCACAGGGGTATCATGGGGACAAGAAGCATAAGGTGGACTTCAATGCTGGTGGTCCGATGGATAAATCCAACGGCGCTAAGAAGTTCCAGCACCCCACTTTCCAAAAGTGTGGAAAGAAGCACCCTGGAAATTGCCTTAGGGGGACAAGAAAATGCTTCAGGTGTGGAAGAGAAGGGCACCTAGCTGTTAACTGTCAGCAAGAAGGACCCGCGGCTGTGACAGAGGAGAGGAACGCTCCTTTCGAACCTCAATGTGTTTTTCAATGCTACAAATGCAAAGAACCGGGTCATTTTTCAAATCAGTGCCCTAATCCAAGGGTTATCGGAGGCAACCAACAACATCCAAGACAGCAAGGAAGAACTTTTGCCATCACTTCTGCCGAAGTAAACCCTGACAACGAAGTGGTGACAGGTACGCTAGTTATTCATTCAAGAATAGTGAACATACTTTTTGATTCAGGTTCTATGCATTCTTTTATATCTCAAAAGTTTAGTAGAACAATCCCTGCACCACCACAAATCATGGAAGTAAAGATGTCGGTGAGTACGGCAAATGGGGAAATCATTGCATCCCATGAGTATAAGTCCTCCCCTGTTATAATATGTGGATTGAGTTTCCCGACGAACCTCATCATACTCCCTTTGGTGGAATTTGATGCAATTCTTGGCATGGATTGGCTTTCCTTATATAGAGCCAACATAAATTGTTGGGAGAGGGAAATCACACTCCATATGGAGAATCGACCCCCGATTCTTTACAAGTGTCAGGAGGAAGATGAATCTCCTTTAGCTCCATCATCTCAAGCATGGATATTACTGCCTTATGAGCACGCATATCTGTCTCAGATGATTGAGTCCAAGGAAGAAACCACCCTTGAAGAAATGCCTATTGTGAGGGAATTCGCTGAAGTATTTCCCGAGGAACTTCCTGGTCTTCCTCCAAGAAGAGATGTTGAGTTCTCAATTGAACTTATACCTGGGGCACTACTAATATCCAAGACTCCATATAGAATGGTTTTTGTTGAGCTTGAAGATCTGAAGAAACAACTACAGGAGAATCTGGATAAAGGGTTTATACGCCCAAGTGCATCACCATGGGGTGCACCAGTCCTCTTCGTCAAGAAGAAGGATGGGTCAATGCGGCTTTGCATCGATTATCGTGAACTTAACAAAATCACGATAAAGAAAAAGTATCATCTCCCAAGAATCGATGACTTGTTTGATCAGCTGCGTGGAGTACAATACTTCTCCAAGGTGGACTTGCGGTCGGGATATTATCAAGTAAGGGTGAAGAAGGAAGATATCCCCAAGACTGATTTTCGTACAATGTACGGGCACTATGAATTCATATTAATGCCTTTCGGACTCACCAATGCTCCAAAAATATTCATGGACTTGATGAATAGAGTCTTTAGAGATTACCTAGACAAATTTGTGGTAGTCTTTATAGATGATATTCTAATATACTCCAAAACCAAGGAGGACCATGAGGAGCATTTAAGAACTGTACTGGAGACTTTGCGCAAGGAGAAGCTCTATGCCAAGTACAGCAAGTGTGAGTTCTGGTTGAAGGAGGTCTCATTCTTGGGCCATATCATCACAAGAAATGGGATATCTATGGACCCCTCCAAAATAGATGCAATTGAGGGATGGTCGAGGCCAACATCGGTAAATGATATCCGTAGCTTCTTGGGGTTAGCTGGATATTATCGACGATTTGTGAGAAATTTCTCACGATTGTCCAACCCTCTTACCAAGATAACTCGAAAGGGAGTAAAGTTTTCTTGGAGTGATGAATGCGAAGAAAGCTTCAAGGAGTTGAAAAGGAGGCTCATCACTGCACCCGTGCTCACTTTACCCACAAGTGGGGAGCTTTTTGTGGTATTCAATGATGCTTCGAAGAAGGGCTTAGGATGTGTGCTGATGCAGAATGATAAAGTGATATCCTATGCCTCAAGGCAGTTGAAAATCAATGAGCGAAACTATCTAATGCATGATCTGGAGTTGGCGGCGGTGATCTTTGCCTTGAAAATATGGCGGCATTATCTCTATGGAGAGAAATGTGAGATATATACTGACCACAAGAGTCTTAAATATATATTCACACAGAAAGAGCTTAATATGCGCCAGAGAAGATGGATAGAGCTCATCAAGGATTATGACTGTTCAATACATTACCACCCTGGGAAAGCGAACAAGGTGGCAGATGCCCTAAGTAGAAAGGATCCAGTGATTCTATCAATGATGATAATTGGGAAGGATCCAATCTTCTTAGACTTAATGAAGATGGATGTGGGAATCATAAAGAATGGAACATCATCAATCCTTTCACAAATGATTTCTCAACCATATCTTTTGGAAAGGTTAAAGGATGCTCAAAAGGATGATGTGGGAATACAAGAAAAAGTGGAAGCTATCAAAAAGGGAAAATCCTCAGAGTTTAATGTTAATGAAGAAGGAATTGTGCGGTTTGGGAAAAGACTATGTGTTCCATCAAGTTCGGAGCTGAAGAAGGAACTTTTGGATGATGCACATAGTTCAAATTTCTCTATTCACCCAGGGAGCACAAAGATGTATCGAGATCTCCGAGAAAACACTTGGTGGGATAATATGAAGAAGGAGATCGCTGAATATACATCAAAGTGCCTAGTGTGTCAGCAAGTGAAGGAAGAGAGGCAGAAGTCGAAGGGGATGATGCAACCATTGCCCATACCAGAATGGAAATGAGAGAACATCACCATGGACTTTGTCACTGGACTTCCAAGGACATCCAAAGGCAACAATGCAATCTGGGTTGTTGTGGATTGTCTTACAAAGACTGCACACTTCGTTGCTATTCGAGAGGATTTCTCTTTGGATCAACTAGCACGGATATATATCAGGGATGTGGTATGGTTGCATGGAGTACCACTATCTATTGTTTCTGACCGAGATCCAAGATTCACATCTGAGTTTTGGAAGAGTCTTCAACAAGATCTAAATACTGAACTGAACTTCAGTACGGCCTATCATCCTCAAACTGATGGCCAATCCGAGCGGACTATCCAAACACTTGAGGATATGTTGAGAGCGTGCTCAATGGACTTTAAAGGAGGATGGGATCAACATCTTCCTCTGGTTGAGTTATCTTATAATAATAGTTTCCACTCGAGCATCCAAATGGCACCATATGAAGCCCTGTATGGGAAAAGGTGTAGAACACCGGCATGTTGGGATGAGGTCGGTGAACGTAAGCTGGTTGGACTAGAAATGGTCGAAGAAATGGTGGATAAGGTGAAAACCATTCAGCATCATATCAAGGCAGCCCAAAGTCGACAGAAGAGTTATGCAGATAATCGTCGATGAGACCTTGAGTTTAAAGTCGGAGACATGGTGTTTTTACGCATATCTCCATGGAAGAAGGTCATGAGGTTTGGAAAGAAAGGGAAGTTAAGTCCAAGGTACATCGTCCCCTTCGAGATTCTTGATCGTGTTGGGGATGTGGCCTATCGACTAGCACTTCCACCTACTATGGCCAAGGTGCATGATGTCTTTCATGTATCCCTCTTAAGGAAGTACATACCGGACCCTTCACATGTACTCTCTTCCGAGGTGGTACAATTGGAAGATGATCTTTCTTATGAGGAGAAACCAGTGAAGATCTTAGATCGTAGAGAAAAAGTTCTATGAAATAAGACAATGCCCCTCGTCAAGGTGTTGTGGAGAAACCACGAGTTTGAAAAAGCAACTTGGGAGTCGGAGGATATGATGAAGCTGAGTTACCCACATTTGTTTTAGTGTGGGAAAAGGAAAATTTCGAGGGCGAAATTTCTTAAGGGGGGAATATTATAACGACCCAAAGTTTCATTAATGGAAAATCCCTATTGATCCAGTTAAATGTTTCTCTATGAAAAATGTTTTTATAAGATGTCAACTTCTTTAGTTTTACGTTAAGATTTGTGACCGTTACTTTTATAGCCGTTGAACAGTGATCATCTGAGTAGTATAAATATAAGGCTTTAACGAACCCATTTCTACTCAGACAAAGGAAGTGATGGCCTCATCCAGTAGAATTTCCCCTTACGAAGCCCATTTGTCGGAGCTCGGAAAAGAGGTGGCATCTTTGGGCTTCTCCCTTGACCAAGCCCAAGCTGAGCTTCATTATGTCAAGCTTGAACGGGACCGTCTACGGGAAAAGTGGAAGTTGATAGAGATTACCACTCGAGCGATGTTATCCGAGATGCCCCAAGAGTCTGTCACCATCGCACACCTTACCCTTAGGTCTTATGCGGCTATTTTAAGGGGTTATGTAACAAATAAGTAGCACCATGTTCATGTACATTATTTTTGTATATAATAATGAATATAATTTCTAGTCATTTTTGATACATTGTAATTAGTTTTTAAAGTACAAATGGTGTTTTTAGTTATTATTTAATTAAGAATTATATTTTATTAAATTAAAGGATTTTTGAATTAAATAATATTTTAATAAAATATTATTATTAATATTAAATTAATTTTTATTAAATACAAATGATCTTATAATTTTATGAATGCAATTAAAATTTTTATTAAGGTTTGAAATCCATTTCTGTCAAAACCCGTGAATTTTTTATAAATGTCGGTTTTTATTTTAAAAGTGAAAATTCACATATTTAGAAAATTATTTATATAAAATAAATATTATTTTTGGAATCAGGATGTCGAAATTATCCAATGGTGAATTTTTCATAATTTTCTGAGACAGTCAAATTTTTGGATAAAAATTAAATACCATTTAAATATATAATGTGTTTTATGACATCATAATGACCCAATGGTGATGTAATAAAATACCATAATCCTTATTTTCGGCCAATATGTGTTTTATCATTAAAATAATGAGGTTTTGGGTTTGTTTGACTTACTTTTCAAAGCATTAATGGAGCCCTCAAGACTTATTCAACACTTTGTCTTTTTAAATTAATTTTCATGGGAGTGTGACTCACCTCCACATAAGAAACCCTAATTTTTTAATAAGTTCGGACCTTGGCCTTGTAAAATATTTTTTTACTCTTTCATTTTAAAGAAACCATGGGCAAATACCATGGGATGGTTTGTGGTCTGGATTATTTTAATATAAGGGGTCCCAAACCTAAATAATAAAGAATTCCCTCACCTTTCCTATATAAACCCACCCAAGCTCCCACTTCCTCCTCACTCAAATCCCTTGTAGTTATTCCAACCTCTGCCCAACTCTCTCTATAATCCTCTCAAGTTTCCCCAAGCTCCCAAGAAGCCTCTCACAAGCCTCTCTCTAGCCTTTGGAAGCACACTTCCAAGTAAGTGTTTTTTCTTCCTTTCTCATTTTTGTCAATTTTCTTTAAGTTGTATTGTCCTTTTAATTTCAATTATGAATGTTGGGGTATGGTTTCTCACCTCCCCCATACTTCCCTCTTATTGTTTGAATGATGGGATACCCCTTTCTCTCTAATTAAATGCCTCCCATGTACACCTGTTACTATGCCGAAATTCCGAAAGGAACTTTTTTCTCCTCTTTTATATTCAAGCAATACTTTTGTATCATGAATATAAATTCCTTTTCAATTGTTGGTACATGTATCTATATGACCTCCTTACTATCCATTACATGTAAATATGATGAGTAACCCCTTTCTCTCTCATCAACCATTTTTATGAATTCTTATGTCACGCCGTTACGCTGCCGAAATCACACCGATTTTCTAAGCCAATATCATTGTGTAGTGAATAACATGCTCATTTCTCCATCAAGGGTATTCACCTTTATGCACATTTACTTATTGATTATAAAGTTTCATATATTAATTCCACATTACTTTATCATGTAATAAATGATTATGTTTTATGAATCCATGTTTTATGATCCATGTGGCACACTTATGCATGAAATGAAATGTTTAAGAAGGGTGCACCCTTATAGCGCTCCAATGCATTGGGTAAAGTATAGTATCATGATACGTCATGTGCAATGAGTGTTGAATCATTCTAATTCAAGTGAAACGAGGGTTTACTCGTGATTCAAGTGCAATGAGGGTTTACTCATGCTCCATGTGCAATGAGCCTTGGCTCATGCTAATACAATGTTAAGTGTTGTTGCCACATTTCCATGTTTTGATTATCATGCTTTATCATGCCCTTATGTTCATGTTACTCTTATGATCTATTGATATTCCTATTGCCTAAAATGTATTGAACTCCTCATGTTATTCATTTTGTAATCCCTTACTGGGATTTATAGCTCACCCTTTTCTTATGCATGTCCTCAGGTTATCCCATGCAATGCTAAGTACGAAGGAATGTAGTGGTCATGTAAAGGAAGTTTTCAATAAAGATGTTGTATTTAAAGTTTAAAGTTTTTATGTAATGATACTAATCCCCAAAGACACTAAACCTCTCGATCTTCTTTGTTGTATCAAGTGAAGTTATATGTAATAAAGCATGTTTAAGTTGTAATAGAATGTAGGGTTGTCTTATATTCTATTTGGGTTATTTATGAAATATTTCATTATGATATATGTGGGTCACATGAAAATAAATACATATTAATTTTTGTCCCTGATAGTTCTCAAATTCATTGAATAAAGAAATTGATCTCAAAAGATGACAAGTTTTACGATACCTTGGTGAATAACCTTACTAATTTTTATGACACATTGTGGATGGACCTTAGTGATATGCTTAATAATGTCTAAATTAAGTGTTTTAGACACATTTTAAAGTTATGATTCATGTTCTTTTTATTATGATATGCCTCTTTTTCTATTTATCATGTCTCTATGTATTTCATCAAGTTCTTATTGATATAACAAGTAAACAGTTTCCCTTGTTTAACCTTACTGGGCCTTCTTGTCACTCTTTCCTATGATGTATGTCCCTAGGTTATTAGATAGAGTAATTTCACTTAGGATAAACCTATAATGAATCATTTAAAGTGGATTATAAGAATGTGTTTTAAGTTTTCATGTATTATGTTTCTGATTTCCAAGAAGTTAAACCCAAAAATCCTCTGTTTGTAAAATGTCATGTAAAGTTATGTAATAAAAACACGGGATGCCATAGTTGGTATAAAAGTATGGTTTAGTTATTTGTGGAAATTTGGATAATGAAAAATTTAGGAAGAACCCTATAGAAAATTTTAAGCATAGGAAAACTCCCTGGAATTTTGGTGAAATATTAAGTAAGTGGTTTTCAAACAAATAAGTCCATGTCTGGATACGAATAAGTGGATGTGGCTCTGGAACATATGTATCTAGGGGTAAAACTCAAAAACACCGCTTTGATATAGACTCGAACGGGAACTGGTGCATGATAACGGGACTTGCTTCACACCTAGTTTGATACTCCTGGGGGATATGTTTGGTTAATCACAAGCTTTTTATGAACCATTATAAAGGATTTATAGAAAATGTAACTGTTGAAAATGAATAACGTGTTTAAGAATTATGTTTTAAAACATAAAATTACTTTGTATTATAAAATTTCGAAAATTAAAAAAAATTATAATAATAGAAAATTTTGAGAATGAAATTTCTTTAAGGGGGAAGAATGTAAGGACCCAAAAAATGTACTTCTTTTATTTATAGATCTCTTTCCTCCCAATAACTTTTTAATATGTTTTAGAATATAAGCACATAGAATTAATTTTTATTAAATGAGATCATTATATATCAAGAATAAATTTGGATGTGTAAAACTATGAACAATAATGAGATATACACATTTAAGAATAGTTTTTCTTAATAAAATATATGTTTAATTGAGAAAAAATTGATAAATTGTCTTTTTGAACCCAAATTGTACTTTTCAGAAATGATATAATTATTATATAAAATTAAGGTATTTTGAATCATGATTATTTTAATTAAATATTATGATTAAAACACCGCTTTTTAAATGTAAATGATAAAATAATTTTAATTTTTTTAAGTTTCAGAAATTTCACTATGCAATTTCACTGAATTTTTCATCCGCAGTTATTTTTAATAACTATGGAGTTTTATATTTAAGTCAAATTTCTCATAATTATAGAATTATTATGGTTAAATAAACATCATTTCTGAATTCAAAATTTCAAAATTAATATTGGGTGAATTTTTACTATTTTTCTAAGAAGTTTCAATTTTTCGATGAATAGT
The DNA here is from genome assembly GCA_963277665.1 of Viscum album. Classification (NCBI taxonomy): domain Eukaryota; kingdom Viridiplantae; phylum Streptophyta; class Magnoliopsida; order Santalales; family Viscaceae; genus Viscum; species Viscum album. Next base: position 670,515,575 of record OY728167.1, read on the forward strand.
ATTTTTTATGAATAGTATTTAATGAATAGTATTTTTATGAATAGTATCTGATTAATAGTGTTTTTGATGAATAGTAAAAAATATTTTATTATGAAATAACTTTTTCTGTGAAATGATTTTCAAAAATCATACATACATGGTTGTAATCAGGGTGAAAAATATGGTTAAATAAGATCAAAATAATTTTATGGTGAATAGTTACTTTACCCTTTGAAATAGTAATTTTACCCTTATGAATGGTAATTTTACGAATTGAATACTAAAATTTCCTAAGGAAGTATAAATATATTTTATTCGTCTTAAATGGTCATGTGATATAATTATATCATAGTATAAGTAAATAAATGTTTTAGAAATTTTTAGTTAAGTATTAGTATTTTATTTATTTAATTTAATTTAAAATGAAATTAATTTTTAAAAAATCGAGTTTTTTTTTTAATTCTACATGTCAAAAAATGGTTATGCTGATTTTTTTGGTATTTTTCTAAAATAGTTGAATTTTCAATGAATAGTAAAAACGCAGTTTTGGGTTTTTAGTATGTTTAATGGCATCATAACTATTTTATAATAATGTAATGAGTAAGAAAAGATTCTGGTAAACTCTTATGGATTAAAATATGATATGATTTGTCCCAAGTGTCCAATACCATGGGCAAATATCATGGGCAAGCCCATGGTTTTTCAAATACCACTAATGAGGTGTCCTTTGAAATTAATAAAATATTCCCTCTCTTTTACTATAAATACCCAGTCATTCCTTCATTTCCTTTCATTTAATAATTATTATACATTTATTTCGGATTATATTACCTCCCAAGGAGTCCTCCCAAGGTTCCCATAATCCCCTAGGTCCCGATATGAGAGTTTTAGAAGTTAATCTACAAGGTAAGGGAATCCACCACCCTTCTCTTGTCAAGCACTCCTTTAATGTTATGCCTTCTTAATTTCTATTTTCTTATGTTGGCCTATTTCATTTCATACCCTCCCCCCTTACTATAAATATTATGCAAAAATAATTAGACACCCATTTTTCTCTTAGTCAACTCATTTTATGAATTTTTAAGTGATGTCGTTAGGCTGTCGAAAATTCATAAGGGAATTCTCAAACTTCTATTTTCCTTTCAAGTTCTCTTTTATGTGTTATGTCTTTAAAATTTCATACCATGTTATTATTTTTATTTTATTATATCCATATAATTTATTATGAGTCATTTATGAATGGGAGACCCTTTTCCCTTCTCTTTTTAATATTTTCTAAAACCATGTTGCATAGCCGTTGTGCTACAGAATTTTCCTCCCAAAATCTCTCTCTTTTTCTCAAGAAATTATCTTAATTTATTTATGTAAATACACAAACCTATTTCATTTCTTGGTGTATTCATTAATACATAAAAAAATTATATTTAATTCTGTGATTGACATACATAAAACTCTCATTCCCTTTCTGTGGGATATAAGTGACATAATGATCACGTTTTTAAGCATTTTTTTAAAACGTCAAGATTTTGATATGAAACCCGTTTCTTTTATTCTATTTGGGTTATTTATGAAATGTTTGATTATGATATATTTGTATCACATAAAAATAAATACATATTAATGGTTCTCCCTGATAGTTCTCCAATGCATTGGGTAAAGAAATTAATTTCCAGAGATGACAAGTTTTACGATACCTTGGTGAATAACCATGGTAATTTTTATGACACCTTGGGGATGGACCTTGGTGATATGATTATGAATGTATAAATTAAATGTTGAATCAAAATTTTCAAGTTATGATTCATGTTATTTTTATTATGATATTCCTTTTTTTCATTGCTCATCTCTTTATGTATTTCATCAAGTTCTTATTGATATCACAAGTAAAATGTTTCTCATGTTTAACCTTAATGGGCCTTATGCTCACCCTTTCCTTTGATGTATGGTCCCAAGTTATGAGATGTAGTAATTTTACTTAGTATTAACCTATTATTAATCCTTTAAATTGGATTAGAAGAATGTGTTTTACGTTTTCATGTATTATGTTCCTGATTTCCAAGACACTAAACCCAAAAGATCCTCTATTTGTAAAATGTCATGTAAAGTTATGTAATAAAAAGGCAGGATTTCATAGTTGGTATCAAAGGAAATTTTAGTTATTTGTGGAAATTAGGATATTAGAACTTTAGGAAGAACCCTATTAAAAAGTTTAAATATAGGAAAACTTCCTGGTATTTTGGTGAAATATTAAGTAAGTGGTTTTTGAACAAATAACTCACTGTCTGGATATGAATAAGTGGATATGGCTCTGGAACAAATGTATATAGGGGTAAAAATTAAAAAAAACCACTTTGAGCTATTATCGAACGGGAACTGGTGCAAGACAATGGGCCTTGCTACACTCCTGGTTTGACACTCTCGGGAGATATGTTTGGTTAATCACAAGCTTTTTATGAACCATTATGAAGGATTTATAGAAAATGAAATTTTTGAAAATGAATAATGTGTTTAAGAATTATGTTTTCAAACATAAAATTACTTTAGAATTATAATATTTTGAATATTAAAAAAATTGATAATAGAAAATTGCAAGGATGCAATTTCTTTAAGGGGGAAGAATGTAACGGCCTGAAAAATGTACTTCTTTTAGTTATGGATCTCTTTCCTCCCAATAACTTTTTAATATGTTTTACAATATAAGCATATAGAATTACTTTTTATTTAATGGGAACATTATACTTCATGAATAAATTTGGATTAGTACAGCTATGAACAATAATGGGATATACACATTTAAGAATAGTTTTTCTTAATAAAATATATGTTTAATTGAGTTTCAAACCCAAATTGTACTTTTCAGAAATGATATAATTATTATATAAAATTAAGGTATTTTGAATAATGATTATATTAATTAAATATTATGATTAAAACACCCCTTTTTAAATGTTAATTATAAAATAATTTTACTTTTTTTACGATTTATAAATTTCACTATGCATTTTCACTATGCATTTTCCATCCGCTATAATTTTTAATAACTAAGGATTTTTATATTTAAAAGTTAAATTTCTCTTATGGATTATTATGGTTAAATAAATATCATTTCTGAATTCCAAATGACAAAATTAATCTTGGGTGAATGTTTGGTAGTTTTTTAAGAAGATTCAATTTTTCGATGAATATTATTTTTTTATGAATAGTATTTGATGAATAGTGTTTTTGATGAATAGTAAAAAAATATTTTATTATGAAATTACTTTTTCTGTGAAATGATTTTCAAAAATCAGACATACGTGGTTGTAATCGGGGTGAAAAATGTGGTTCAATAAGATCAAAATAATTTTTTGTTGAATAGTAACTTTACCCTTTGGAATAGTAATTTTACCCTTATGAATGGTAATTTTACTAATGGAATGGTAACCTCACCTAAGGAATTATAAATATATTTTAGTCATCATAAATGGTAATGTGATATAATTATATCAGATTATAAGTAAATAAATGTTTTAGAAATTATTAGTTAAGTATTAGTATTTTATTTATTTAATTTAATTTAAAATGATATTAATTTTTATAAAATGGAGTTCACTTTTGAATTATGCACATAAAAAATGGTTAGGGTGAATTTTTGGGATTTTTCTAAAACAGTTAAATTTTCGATGAATAGTAAAAATACAGTTTTGGGTTTTCGATATGTTTAATGACATAATAACTATGTTATAATGATGTAATGGGTAAGAAAATATGTTGGTCGACTCTTATGGATTAAAATATGATATGAGGTATCCCAAGTGGCCAATACCATGGGAAAATACCATTTTCAAGCCCATGGTTTTGCAAATACCACTAAAGAGGTGTCCTTTGAAATTAATAAAATATTCCCTCTCTTTTACTATAAATACCCACCCATTTTTTCGTTTCCTTTCATTCCAAAATTATTATCCACAAATTTATTATTTTATTACCTTAAAAGGATTCCTAATAAGGTTTCCATAAGCCCCCAAGGTTCTGATCTTAGAGTTTTAGAAGTTAATCTACAAGGTAAGGGAATCTACCACCCTTCTCTTTTCAAGCACTCCTTTAATGTTATGCCTTATTAATTTATATTTTATTATGTTGGGATATTTAATTTCATATCCCCCTTAATTTCCATATTATATAAAAATAACTAGATACCCCTTTTTCTCTCAATCAATTCATTTTATGAATTTTTAACTGGCGTTGTTAGGCTGCCGAAATTTCATAAGGGAATTCTCAAACTTCTATTTTCCTTTCAAGTTCTCTTTTATGTGGTATGTCTTCAAAATTTTCATACCATGTTCTTATTTTTATTTTATCCTTTCCTTATACTTTATTATAATTAATTTATGAATGTGATAACCTTGTCCCATCTCTTTTTAATATTTTCTAAAATCATGTTACGTAGCCATTATGCTGCAGAATTTTCATCTCAAAATCTCTCTTTTTTTCTCAAGAAATTATCTTATTTTATTTATGTGAATACCAAAAACTATTTCATTTACTAGGTTATACATAAAGACATAAAATTGGTATTTTTTTTGAATTAAAATACATATAAAACCCTCATTACCTTTCAGTGGGTTATAAATGACATAATGATCGTGTTTGTATGTATTTTTTTAAAAAAATCATGATTTTGTTATGAAACCCATTTCTTTTATTCTATTTGGGTTATTTTTGAAAAAATATTATGATATATGTGGATCACATGAAAGTAAATACATATTAAGGTTGTTACCTAATATCACTCCAATGCATTGGGTAAAAGAAATTAATCTCTAGAGATGACAAGTTTTATGATACCTTGGTGAATAACCTTGGTGATTTTTATGACACCTTGGTGATGGACCTTGGTGATATGCTTATGGATTTATAAATTAAATGTTTTATCCAAATTTTAAAGTTATTATTCACGATATTTTTATTAATATATTCCTCTTTTTTCATTGCTCATGTCTTTATGTATTTCATCAAGTTATTATTGATATCACAAGTAAATTGTTTCCCTTGTTTACCCTTATTGGGCCTTCTGCCCACCCTTTCCTTTGATGTATGTCCCCAGGTTATGAGATGCAGTAATTGTACTTAGGATAAACCTATTTTGAATCCTTTAAAGGGTATTAGAATAATTTGTTTTAAGTTTTCTTGTATTATGTTCCTGATTTCTAAGACACTAAACTCAAAAGATCCTCTGTTTTTAAAATGTCATGTAAAGTTATGTAATAAAAAAGCGGGATTCCATAGTTGGTATCAAAGTACAGTTTATTTATTTATGTAAATTAAGATATTAAACCTTTAGGAAGAACCATATAGAAAATTTTAAATATAGGAAAACTTACAGGTATTTTGGTGAAATATTAAGTAAGTGGTTTTCGAACAAATAAGTTTATGTCTGGACACGAACAAGTGGATGTGGCTCACGAATAGATGTATCTAGGGATAAAACTTGAAAACACCACTTTTATCTAAACTTGAACAGGAACTGGTTCACAATAACGTACCTTTCTTCACTCCTGATTTGAAACTCCTGGGGGATATGTTTGGTTAATCACAATATTTTTATGAACTATTATGAAGGATTTATAGAAAATGTAATTGTTGAAAATGAATAGAATATTTAAGAATGATGTTTTAAAACATAAAATTACTTTAGAATTATATGATTTATAATATTAAAAATTTTCTAATAAGTGAAAAATTGTGAGGATGCAATTTATTTAAGGGGGAAAGAATGTAACAACCCAAAAAATGTACTTCTTTTATTTATGGATCTCTTTCCTCCCAATAGCTTATTAATATGTTTTACAATATAAGCATGTAGAATTACTTTTTATTTAACGTGAACATTATACATCATGAATAAATTTGGATTATTACAACTATGAACAATAATGCGATATACATATTTAAGAATAGTTTTTCTTAATAAAATATATGTTTATTTGAGAAAAAATTGATAAATTGTTGTTCTGAATGCAAATTGAACTTTTCAGAAATTATATAATTCTTATATAAAATTAAGGTATTTTGATTAATGATTATTTTAATTAAATATTATGATTAAAACAACCCTTTTTAAATATAAATGATAAAAAATGCAACTTTTAAGTTTCAGAAATTTCACTAAGCAATTTCACTATGCATTTTTCATCCGCTATTATTTTTAATAACTAAGAATTTTTTTATTTAATAGTTAAATTTCTAATACTTAGAGAATTATTATGGTTAAATAAACATCATTTCTTAATTCCAAATGTAAAAATTAATCTTGGGTGAATTTTTAGTAGTTTTCTAAGAAGTTTTAATTTTTTGATGAATAGTATTTTTTTGATGAATAGTATTTTTTGATGAATAGAGTTTTTTATGAATAGTGTTTTTTTATGAATAGTAAAAATATTTTATTTTGAAATAACTTTTTATCTGAAATTATTTTCAAAAATATGACATAAATAGTTGTAATCAGGGTGAAAAATATGGTTCAATAAGATCAAAATAATTTTTTGGTGAAAAGTAACTTTACCCTTTGGAATATTAATTTTACCCTAATGAATGGTAATTTGACTGATGGAATATTAACCTTACCTAAGGAATTATAAATATATTTTAGTCCTCTTAAATGGTAATGTGATATAATTATATCATAGTATTAGTAAATAAATGTTTTAGAAAATATTAGTTAAGTATTAGTATTTTATTTATTTAATTTAATTTGAAATAAAATTAATTTTTATAAAATGGAGTTCACCTTTTAATTCTACACATAAAAAATGGTTAGAGTGAATTTTTGGGATTTTTCTGAAACAGAAGAATTTTCGGTGAACAGTAAAAATACAGTTTTGGGTTTCCGGTATGTTTAATGACATCATAATTGTGCCATAATGATGTAATTAGTAAGATAATCTTATGGTAGACTCTTATGGATTAAAATATGATATTAGGTGTCCAAATTGGCCAATACCATGGGAAATCCCATGGTTTTTCAAATACCACTAATGAGGTGTCCTTTGAAATTAATAAAATATTCCCTCTCTTTTACTATAAATACCCACCTGTTCCTTCATTTCATTTCACTCCAATATCATTCTCCATGAACTTATTATTGTATTAACTCCTAAGGAGTCCTCCCAAGGTGCCCATAATCCCCCAAGTTCGATATCTTATAGTTTTATAAGTTACTCTACAAGGTAAGGGAATCTTCCACCCTTCTCTTTTCAAGCACTCCTTCAATGTTATGCCTTATTAATTTCTATTTTCTTATGTTTGGATATTTCATTTTATATCCACCTTACTTTCCATATTATTTAAAAATAATTAGAGCTCATTTTTCTCTCAATCAACTCATTTTATGTATTTTTAAGTGAGGTTGTTAGGTTGTCGAAATTTCCTAAGGGAATTCTCAAACTTCTATTTTCCTTTCAAGTTCTCTTTTATGTGGTATGTATTTCAAATTTCCATAACATGTTCTTATTTTCATTTTATTATGTCTCTATACTGTATTATGGGTAATTTATTAATGGGATACCTTTGTCCCCTCTCTTTTTAATTTTTTCTAAAACCATGTTGCATAGTCGTTATGCTGTAGAATTTTCATCTCAAAATCTCCCTCTTTTTCTCAAGAAATTATCTTATTTTATTTATCTGAATACCTAAACCTATTTTATTTTTTAGGTTATTCATCAAGACATAAAAATAATATATTTTATTATGGAATTTACATACATAAAACCCTCATTCCCTTTTCATTGGTTATAAATGACATAATGATCATGTTTTTAAGCATTTTTTTAAAACGTCACAATTTTGAAATGAAACCCATTTATTTTATTCTCTTTAGGTTATTTATGAAATGTTTTTTTATGATATTTGTGGCTCACATAAAAATAAATACATATTAAGGGTTCACCCTGATATTTCTTCAATGCATTAGATAATGAAATTAATCTCTAGGGATGATAATTTTTATGATACCTTGGTGAATAACCTTGGAAATTTTTATGACACCTTGGGGATGGACCTTGGTGATATGTTTATGAATTTATAAATTAAATGTTGTATCCACATTTTAAAGTTATTATTCATGTTCTTTTTATTATGATATGCCTCTTTTTCTATTGCTCGTGTCTTTATTTATTTCATCAAGTTCTTTTTGATATCATAAGTAAATGGTTTCCCTTGTTTACCCTTACTGGGCCTTCTGCTCACCCTTTCCTTTGATTTATTTCCTCATGTTATGATTTGAAGTAATTTTACTTAGGATAAACCTATTATGAATCATTTAAAGTAGATTAGAATAATGTTTTTTAATTTTTCATGTATTATGTTCCTAATTTCCAAGACACTAAACCCAAAAGATCCTCTATTTGTAAAATGTCATGTAATGTTATGTAATAAAAAAGGAGGGATTCCATAGGATGAACTTTTGAGATCATTTTAGGATAATAATAACTCTATAAACATAAATTATCTTGAACTTGAGGTGAAATTGAGAAATCTATAATTAACATAAGATAAAACTACCCAAGCTACTAAGAAGAGAAGTGTTATCATAAATGATTATAAAAGGAGTCTTACTTAAAAAAGACTCATGTTAATGGAAAAGGATTTTGGGATCATCCAAGAATCTATCTACTACAAGATCTATAAAAATGGTAACTATTTTTCAATATATTTTTATTTATGATAATGTAGTTTCATCTACTAGTGCAGGTTTAAAATCATAATTGATACAAAAATGGGTGAATACAAATTTTAATAAACTCATCAATGTTTAAAATTTTGGTGTAGAAAATTATGGATGAGAAGCTCCCAAATAATATCCTAATAAGATGATATCTCTACCCAAAAATAGTAAGGTTCAATAGATAAAAAATCTAGTATGATTAAAACCAAAGAGAATAAAAGAATATATATAGGCCCTCATTAGTGTTGTTTGAAGTTCGGGCACTATGATATTAAATATTGGAAAAATATTTCAACTTATAAAGGATAAATAAGGCTGGATTTTAGGGGTAGTAGACCTAGATATAAGAATAGTCTTTTTGATTAGATGCAATGTTCACAGAAAAAGGAAAATATCTTCACTAATAGCAGATATAAATGCATTGAGAAGTTCTATAAAAACTACAACACACATGTACATTATGATGATAATTTATGGTATAAATCTACCAAGAAAAATTCTTATACTAACGAGAAGAGGACACCAAAAAATTATAAGTCAAATATAAAATAAAAATTAGTCTTCCATGAGATATAAATAAGTGAATAAAATCATTAAACAAAATAATCCCAAGAATAAAGTTGAAAATAGTGTCAAACTTAAGTGTAGATTCTTCCTTTAATAAAGAAAATTCCATATCATGGACTATTGTAAATTTTCCATGTACATCAAGACTAAAGGAAGCAAGATGGAACCAAAGAAAGAATCAATAAATAAAATAAATAAAAGGATTGGTTTAGAGTAATAAATTCTAGAATAGGAGTTGGATAATTTTCCTAACATAGGAAATTCAAAGGTTGTTAAAAAGTCATGTGTAAAAACCAAGAAGGTTGTGCATGTTAAAATAGACTGCTTACATTGTTTGCTAGATCAAATGGAAATGGCCATAAAAATAAGTAAATATTAAGAAAATTAAAATTATAAAGAAAATAAAGTTGTTCCACATGTAGAGATAAATTTCATGATTGGTTGTTAAAAGTGGATAACCTAATAATTAAAGAGAATTTGGGTGGAAGTGTCATGAACCAACCCGGGTAAACCTTGAACCGGTCACCCAAGCCAGCCCGCGACATGGCTCGAGGGGTGTTATCGATCCCCACGGGCTGGAAACTAGTGTCGGGCATCAAAATTTAATCATTGGGAACGATTTGGCCCTAGAACAAAAGACATACAGATAAATAAAAACTGATGATAAAAATAAAACTAACAGCAGAACGAATATAAAACCGAACATACCTCCATGTGACCTTTCAGGTAACCTCCTGACGAAAGGTGTACCTTGCTCCTATAATGAGAAAATAATCCAAGAAAACCCGAACAAGAGACCGAACATTCAACTGAAAAGATAAATAGGCGTGAGCATTAAAAATGCTTAGTAGGGTTGCCAAGTTAAACCACAGAATATGATGTCTCCTTTCCTGAAACAATACACCAACACAAGTTTGAAATACAATTATAAAATTAGGGTTTTCACATTTGAAAATAAGCAACATGTTTTTCTTCATTTAAAAACCCCACACACGCTGCATGCCATTCTCCAAAATCATTTGTCATTTTATAAACGAAATCCAAAACAGAAAATACCAATGTTGTGCTAGAGTAAAACAAGTAAGAGTGCAAACTGAAAATAAATTAGTACACAGAAAGTAAACAAGTAATGAAAATAATCCAATAACCATGGGTGATCCTAAACATCCCTAGAAGACCCCTGGACGTACTCGGTTTCGGAACCAGCTGCCGGAATATGGTGAAGCTCCTAAGTATATAACCAAGGCCGCCCTGAACTGACCAATCCAGTGGCAAATCCCATCTGGCCTAATAACAAATCCAGGGGGTACCAACCCGTCTAATCGGGGTTGGTTAGCAACTGTCACTAGATCATCTAAAAGACGCCTAGGAACCCATGGTGGTTATAATAATATTGTGTAAGTAGGAGGCCCTCGCATGTGTGACTCATCTCACCGCACTTGCCTACCCCAAATACGGACACTCTATACGATAACCCATAAGGGATATCCCCCATATAGAGGTTCCCCATAAATATATATATATATATACCATATCATCAAAGGTGCCAATAGGGCCTTCATGACATGAAATCATTAAAACCATTTGATACCTCTTTCAAAATATTAAAGTTGTTAAATGGGCATACAGTAATCAAAACATCGTCATTTCAAAGAATCAAGAAAAACATCACACTAAAGTTGAAAGTGCCAAACGGGTTGTCACGTTACATTTGTGTCGAAATAATTTCTCAAAAAACATTTAAAACTCCGACCAGACACACAAAACTTCCAAACACAAACCATTCTAAAATTTAACACAACTCCACCCATAGATTGGAAGAGCCAAATGGGCCTTTAAGTCCAAATTATCTAAAAGCATTACCCAAACATCACCTTTGAATTTAAAGTGCCAAATGGGCCTTTGAGTCGACATGTATAAATTCATTTACCCAAAACATCTTACCAGTACCTCTTTTAAATTTATAAATCCAAACGGGATAAATCCTTGAGGAACACATTTAAAACCACTTCTTTGAAAAATACACAAAAGAACCTCCATCCTTTGGGATCCAGGAACCATTTTTTAAATCAAAATCAACCACTCCCCTTATTTGAAATAACACCAACCCTCGTATTAAAAACATCAATCCCTTCTCAAAATATCTTAACACAATCACTATTACATAACCACCAAAGTAAACACACTCAAAATCCTCTTTCGAAAGAAAACGCACACCATAGCCATAACCAAATAAGTTTCATAACTTACACATAGTTTGATAAACCAACTGCACAATTTATAAAATGCTACCAGGACTCAACCAGTTTAAAAATACTTTTATGAACAAGAAAACCAATTTATAAACAATTTTCATAAGCAGACCAAACATTTCATAAATAATCTGTATAAGCAAACCACAGGATTTGTTAACGATTCTATAACCAGGTCAAACAAGTAACCTAAATTTAGAAAAATTCATGATAAAATATTTGAGAGTGATGTGAAAAATATTTTCATATTGAAAACATTATCAAAATAGTTTTTTGAAATCCATAGAACACAACCTTCATAAGTAAAAATAAATTTAACTAAAAAAATACTTCAAACTATTTCTACCAAAACCAAAAAAATTGAAAAACACTATAACATATTAACTAATTGCAGTGCGAGAATGTGAAAAAGGTCAAAGAATTAACTAAAATCAATCAAGAATTAAATGTATTTAATCGGAAAGTAAAATGTGGGTTTGACTACCTCAAATGAGTACGGACACTAAAAACTTTGACAGAGGGAAGAACAATCCCTTTGGAGCAACCGCGCTCGTTAAACAGTGAGAAAAACATAGAAACACGCCCCGTAATGGAATTAGGATTAGCCAAATTAAATAAAAACCAATAATTAAAGGAAAGGACATAAATAAATAAATAAATAATTGATTATACATGAGTATGGAAGTGGGTTGGCCATACGCATGAGGGTTCGGATGCGCCGCTGGCCGGGGCAGAGAAGACGTAGGCTGGGAGGTCAATGCGGAGGTGGCTGGCGTGAAGCTGGTCGATACGAAGGTGTTCGGCGTAAGGGATGTCGGTCATGGGTTTCACTGGAGAGAGGGAGGTCGGTCGCGGGTCGGATACCGGAGCGGCAGGTCGGAGCTCTGGTGAGGAGGTGGTTGGCCCGAGCAGGGTCTAGCCGGAGGTTGGGCATGTGGCCGGAGCTGCCTGGCCAGTGCGGAAGAAGGCCGGTGAGGCAGGGTGAGGCGGCTGGCCGGAGGTCCTGTGAGGGGGCTGCTAGCCGTGTCGGGATGGAGCCTGGAGGGTGAGGGGAGTCGGGCGAGGCGAGGGCAGGGGGTGTGGGAGCCGGGCGAGGCGAGGCCGGGACGGCATAGCCGAGGTCGGGATGGCGGTGTGAAGGCCAGCCGGGTGTGTTGAGGGGGCACTGGCGAAGGGCTACAGAGGCCGGATGAGGTGCGCTGAGGGGAGAAGGTTAGAAGGGGGGCTCAGGCAGCGTGATCAGGAAAGGTGGTGCGGCCCGCGGCGGAACACGGAAAATAAAGGGGGGCGGGTAGATTAGGGTTTGGGTACTTTTTTTATCATTATAATAGTAATAATAATAAAAATAGAATAAAAAATATAAATAATAAAAATATAAATAAAATAATAATAATAATAATAATAATACCAGAATAATAATAATAATAAAATTTACAATAATAAAGATAATATTAATAAAATTTATTAACAATTAAAAATAATAATTATAAAAATAATAATAATGAGAATAATAATAATGCCAAAAATAATAATAATAATAATAATAATAATAATAATAATAATTAGCAATTTCCCGGGTCATGGGCCGGCCGCGCAGCTACTGCCAACCGTGCGGTGACCGCTCACGATTCTGAAGCCTAGTAAAATATTAAATGAAAAAAACTTAAAGTCGGGGCCCAACCCGAACATTGGCGCGAGGACCCGAAGTCAAGAAATAATAAAATATAAATAAATTAAAAAGTCTGGGTGTGAAAATTCTCCCCACCACAGACACTTTCTGCCCCCAGAAAGTCACCCAGCCGAACAATATACCAAACAAGAATCCAAGCCTGATTGAAACCGAAAGAACCCCCAATTCAAGAGAACGAGAGAACACGAGAGGGTTATCCCCACCAAAAAAACCCAACTGATGCATAAAATTAACACCCAAACATTCCACCCAAAGAAGGGGGTGATGCAGGAACTCCCAACTAATCCAAACTAACTTTTATAGGACAAGCGAACAACACCTCAGCTGAAACGTGGAACTCTCAACCCTAACCAAAAACTCTGAACACTAGAGGAAAACCTCTGATAAGTACGTGATCCCAACATTGAATCTGAGTACAACCACAATCCTTGACTCCTTCGTAGGCACTTACATCTCCAAATGAACACCACTAAACCAAGATCAACCCAGACAAGGGTAGGACAACTTTTAAGAAAAATGCACGATTCAGAAAACCATAATCAAACAAACAAAACTATTCAATTACAACATAACATGTCAACTATAACTCCACGATGAAACAATGAACTTACAACAATGTCAAAACTTTAACAGTACAAAAATGAAAATGAAAAGACTTTAAATTTTCTACTGCCAACACGGAACACAAGACCCGAACCAAGGCTTCACACCCCAGGAAACTCTTGACTAAGCACGAGCTTCACCCCAAGGCTTGTGGCTAGGGCTCTGATGGATGAAGTATCTCCTAGCTCACATTCAGGCACTAAAATTCCTCCGGTCACATCATCTTCTTTAGGCGATGCTTCCTGTAGAACTTCTCTAGATGACCCAGGCACCCGCAATGATGACACGTCTTTGGAGGGATGCGACATGACAGATTCATGTGCCCGAACCAGCCACACTAGTGGCACACCACTGAATGGTCTGACAAACTAGAAGCCAAAATCACTGCAAAGGACTCTTTTTAAACAAGTTCCACTAGCACATCCTGCTCTCCAGATGGGGAACCTTCATGAGTAACTGGATATACTGGATTTCCAAGCATCAGCGCTCCGGAGACCAGTTCAACTAAGAACACCTCATCCACCAACTTCTCGAAAGGATGGTATTTAGAAAGGATGACTCTCTCCTTGATCTCTTGGAGAAGACCCTAAATGAAGAGATAATTCTTCATCAAATCCTATGATGCTACCTCCGGAGATAAGGACACAAGCTCCTTGAAATGGTCAACATATGCCTTCACCGTCCTTTGGCCTTATTGAATATGCATGAGCTCTTCCCTTTTCTTCATCTTTACCTCTTTAGGTATAAACCATCGGAATAAGACGGATTTAAAGACATCCCATGTCATTCCAACTCACATTGACGGTGGGGAAACCAACTCCCATTTATCCAGAGCTGGACCATCAAACAGACCCAAAACAGCATGCACTCTGACAGCTTCAGGAGTTCCCAAAACCCTAAAGATGTGCTCGACCCCTTCAATCCATTCTGCTTCATCTAATAGACCTCAATCACCATGAAGGATACGCAATGTCTGAGAAGGACCAAAAACTGGGCATGACTTATCAGAAACCTTGGGGACCTTTCTGGGTGGCATTTTTTGAACAACATATAAAACACAGAACCAAAACCAATATCAAGCCGAAGAAACATCAAAGAAAGTGCCTTCATCCAAAACAACCAGCTCAAAATAAACAATAAAATATAAACACAGCCAAAATTCCCTTTTTCATTTTAGATTTCAAAACCTCCTTCTTTCAAGTCCACTTTCCAAATAAGAAAACCACTTTTCAAACCAAATTCAATTCCCAAAAATCATTTTCTTTTTTTTAAATCACTTTAGAAAAAAAACAAGGTCAATACTTTAATTCCAAGTTCACACCCCAGTAATCCCATGAAACGTTGCACATGTCTTCATCTGCTTCCATACATACGCACCAACATGCACTTCCCATGCATTCTCTCATATATGAAAATGTTCATAAAGAGAAACCAAGGTTGCACCCAAACCATATCACTACCAGTTCCAAGCAAACACTGGATTTTTAGACCAAGAGCTTTTAGTTTTAAAAATCCATTTCACAAATTTAAATCCATTTAAAAGAAATCATTCTCATTTCAAAACCCTTTTTCATTTTCAAGAATGCACTTAAACCAACCAGAACCAAGACGACACTTAACTTACATCAAATCACCAAAGGGGTGGACTAGTAGTCATGCTTAACCTAGAGACATGGTAGTGGGTCATGCCCCAAGAAAGCGTCAACAACTAGGAGGAACTTAAACCATGTACGCTGACTCCACTTGGGTCACTACTCCATGTAAAATCACAATTTAACATCGGTTTGCCTCTGTTGTCATCCCTCAATCCAAAACAAATAAGAACGAGACAAGAACTCAATTCTCAGACTACCTTTGGCGACTCGAGGTTTGGAATGGGTGAGGGTTCATGACGTCCTTCCCATACCTACCTCTCGAGTCCCGACAATACTAATCTCCATCTACCAGACACCCCAAATAACAAGGGCCCTTTTGATACCATTTTGTCACGACCCACCTCCTCGGGCCATGAACCTAGTCATCTGACCCCACGGGTCTTCTATAATACCTTGGTTGTCTTCCCAGCACACCATAGGATATTACTCACTAGGGTCGCTTATCAGACTAATGATTTTCCACACAGGCCAACACATGTTCTTTCAGTGTGTTTTGTCCTCACTCACACACACCCTGAGAAACTTCCCAGAAGGTCACCCATCCTGATTACTACTCCAGGCCAAGCATGCTTAACTGTGGAGTTCTAATCAGGTGGGCTCCCAAAAAAATGTGCACCTTGTTGACATGGGTGGTAACATTTATCCTTTTAAGTCTCACTTTTCCAGGGGTGTTGCATTATCCACCCCTTTAAAGCACAATGCCCTCGTTGTGGACCCCAAGCCTCAAACCCAGCACTACCACAAAACAGGTCAAGGCCAGTGCCACCCTTTATCAACACTAATGAAAAAACGCTGATAAAGGGGGTACCTTTATCATCCCTAAAAAAAGCGGTGATAAAAGTACACCTTTATCAGTTCTTTTTTTAGTAGCGCTGATAAAGGGGGTCTTTATCAGCGCTTTTTTTAAAAGCGCTGATAAAGGGTCTACTTCCAAAAAATCATTAAAAAATATATATTAATATTTAAATATATAGATATATTTGTATTGATATAAATATAATATATATTTTTTAAATATAATTTTAAATATATTTTAGATAAGTATAAATATATAGTTACACTTAATATATAAGATATTTAGTGAAAATGGCTTATAAAAAAATTAAAAAAATATTTTTAATTAATAATTTGATAATTATTATGGAGTAATAGTATTTAATAACAATTTGAAGACTAAAAAAATAAAAATAATAATAAAAAGATCCAAAATATGTTGAAAACGCAACTCGAACTTCAAACGGCCATAACTTTTGATCCGGGTGTCTGTTTGAGCTCTACCATATATCAAATAAAAGCCTGCGACGAGATCTACACCTATATAATTTGGATAGGCCCCGTTCAAGGTTATTTAGAGGCCAAAAAAGGCCTAGAAGGCCTCCAAAACTAGGTTTTTAGTTGGGATACCCCGATTTTTTAACATTTTGTGGATTTTCACCCTCGTTTAAGGGGATATTATTGGCTTTTTTTGGTTGGGAATGAATTTATTCCAAGGTATTACATTCATATTGATATTATGTCTTTGAAATTTTGTTGTTTTTTATAATTCACTGATATTTATAATCAAATATATAACAATATATACATATTTTTTATATATTCACACATAAAAATTTAATTATAAATATAAATAATAAAATATATTTACATATAAAAAATATTAGCTTTATCTAAATAATAACTAATATCCATTTTATTTAAAATAAAAATATATGAATATTTATATACCTATATATTAATCTAACTATATATATATATATATATATAACAACATATATATATTAATATAACTATAAATATATATATTAATATAATTATAAATATATATATTAATATAACTATATATATATTAATATAACTATATATATATTAATATAAATATATATTACTATATGAATAAATATAACTATATATATATATCATGAAATGGAAAACAAATCAAAATAGAGGAGTGGTAAGGGCTTAGGTGCTCAGGGGGGAGGTCTCGAGTTCAAAACCCGGTGGAGGCAGAGGTGCACGTGCATGGGGGAATATGGGAGCTATCACTGATAATGGGTGGGGGATAGCACTGATAAAAGGTGGAGGGGGGTGCGTGGGGCGCTGGAGGTGTCGGAAGGTGCTGATAAAGGGGGGGATCAAGCACTGTAAAAAACCACCCTGAGATTGCCAGGATTTTTTTAAAAAAAATTAATTTTTTTTTAACTTTTATCAGCGCTAAAAATAAAGCACTGATAAAGGACCCTATTATCAGTGCTTTGTTTTAGCGCTGATAAAAGAACCCTTTTATCAGCGCTTTTTTTTAGCGATGATAAAAGGAGTCTTTATCACCACTTTTTTGAGCGCTGATAAAGGGGACCCCCCCACCCTATCTACGCTGGCTTTAACAGCACTTTTCTAATGCTGTTAAAGGCCATTTTAGTGCTGATAAAAGGGGTATTTGTTGTAGTGTAGGTAATTCCTAGGCACTTCCGACAGGGTCTTGGATCTGATAACATTTGTCACGACCCGCCTCCCTGGGCCATGAACCTTGTCATCTAACCCCATGGGTATCCTGTAATACCTTGGTTGCCTTCAAGCACACCACAGGGTATTACTCACTAGGGTCTCTTATCAGACTAATGATTGTCCCCACAGGCCAACACATGTTCTTTCAGTGTGTTTTTTCCTCAATCACACACACCATGGGAAATTAAAATAGAATCTATTATAGAGAGTTCTCACTAAAATATAACTGAATGGAAAAGGTTTTCTGGGTTGGGAGTTAAAAATTATCCATGTTACTCACACAAAGAATCTTATGGAGACTCACCTTATTCTCATGCTTATGTTTTTGTGTTTCTTTTTATAGGGAATTGAATTTTTTAAATGAAAAATGATAACTAGTTAAATTTTGTAAAGACTATAAAGTGTGAAAAGACTTCCATCATGTAAATCATGTTGTATCCTTTCAAAAATACAATTAGAATCAAATGTTTCTTATAGATAATACATGATAAAGACCAAACATGATGAAGATTAAAGAATTTTATCCCTTTAGGGGAGATCTAAGAAGAGAAAACTATCAAAAATTTATTACTACATGATGAATCTAGAATACTGGAAAACACATAAATAAAGTTGATTATTGAGGTATGGAAAATACTTTATTATCCAATTTTAATTGTATAAAATATGATACATTAAGGGGGAGTGATTGTTATTATGAAAGGTTGATTGAAAAGGGATTAATATTCCTTGAACTTGAATGTTTTTATGTGTTTTTTGAGTTTAGTATAGGTTAAAACATTTCTTATGAATTCTATTTATACAGCCCTAAAAAATAGAAAACAGTGTTGGTGTCATATGATATACAATTTATGAATAGATTGTATTCTAGATTAGAAACTCTTGTATTCTACAATAATAATTTATCATGTAGAATTAGAGTTGATTTATTAATGGATCATTTTTAAGTAAAAATTGATGATATCCTTCTCTAAATAAAATTAGTTTGTTTTTCTCTCTATAGGAATCTCTCGAAATAGGGAGAATAAAGGGGAGAATTTGATTTTTCAAATCAATAAGGTTAAATTGATTATCACTATTTTTCCATTAAACTTACCTTTGTATTTATTTTCAAAAATGGGGACAATAGTACAACTATTGAACATATATTAACATTGTATTTTGTGAATAATTTTAAGATATTTTCAACAAATATATAGGGGAATATTGAAGACCCTAATGAATTATAGTTTAATTTGTTATAAATAATCATATTAATATGTGTGTTGAGTGATGAAGGAAGGTCCCAATGGAGTTGACTGGGTTATTAACCTCATAGATGGATGGAAAATAAGATAGATATATAATTACTGCCTTAGAATATCTAGATTGAAATATTCTAGGAAGTAGCCATTTACATGTGATGATCATAAAGATGGACTATATGGAATAATGATAAGTGATGATTATATGGTTGGAGAAATTCCTAAAATATATTTGAGAAGTTTAAAGAGTTGGTTGTTGTTTAATAGTTTGAAGATTTGTGATTGAAGATGTAAAAGGATAACTAAAATTGTTTAATAATCCATCCAATGATTAATGATCATGGAGGTTGTTATTTATAATAAAAAATATTATTTGGATGAAGATTAAAGGAATATATGTTAAAGGTGGAATTAAATATGTAATTAAGGTTCACGGCATAATCATAAAGAGTTTATATATGCTACAAGAAACTTTAGAAATTATTTTAATGAGATTTAGAAATATTCTAATATTTTATAAAGTCATTAAATTTTTTTTATGTGTATTTGGAGTGATTGAAGATGCCTTGAAAATATTTGAAGAATTTATGAATTCATTTGATTAGTTTTATAATTTTGTAGTTGGAGATTAAATTTGATAATCTGGAATCTCCTTATATTTAATAAAGGTCAACCAAAACATCTTACTATAAAAATAGAAAAGGTGTGTGAATTAATAATAGTTATTTAAAATTTAATATAGGACATCCAAAACAATTGACTGAATAACTGTCAAATGATGGATGCTTTACCTGAGAATCGTAAGGGTCATTATGCATTTTTTTAGTAGACATTTACCCTTGTGATGAGATTACTGACTGAAATAAAAAAAGGAATATTTTTATTGAGAATAATGAGGTTCATTGAATATTTTTTTAAGAGTATCACCAGTTAATTCGTAAGAGTGATTTCAAATCTTGAGTGGAAAACTAACTAAGTCTGGAATCGTAAGATTCGACTAGAGAAAGTGTATGACTCGTTATAGAAAATTCATAAGAGCTTGTTACTCTTAAGAAATATCATTTGAGGTGTAAAATTGTAAAAGGCATGGAGTGTTAAAAAACTATAAGAGTTATTTACTCTTATGATGTGGTTGTTACCTAGAATGTTGGCAAGGTCCAAAATCGTAAGGATCATTATCACGCCCCTGGTGTCATTTTTAGGTATGAAATTTTTGACATTATTTAATCTTAAACTTTTCCTTTGTTTTATTTTTTTTCTATATTTTCTAGTATTTTTAGGTAAACTATGGTTATGGGATTTAGTTCGGTCATACTGCAGCCAAGGGAGGTCACACTGTAACCTAACCTAGGTAGAGGGGGAATTTTCTAGGAAGGTGTGTCACGTCGTGACCAAGGGAGGTCATGACATGACTCCACCAAAGAAAAAGGGTTTTTATGGGTAATTTAATTACATCACAACTAAGGGATGTTATGCTACTACTCAAAAAAGGTAGGTCATGTCAAGGCATGTTCTTCCCAGCTTCATTAAAAATGTAAAATTCCCTATTTTCCCTTACTCATTTTAACCCCCTTACCCCTATTTATTTTCCTATTTGAACTCTAAGGCCCCTCATGTGATGATCTCCTCCTCCTCCTCCCTTGGGATTGATTTCAAGGGGATTTTCCATCGACTTTCTTCAAGAGATCACCAAGAAAGTGTCTCCCTTGTTCCCTTTTTTCTCTAATACTCTTTTTCATGGTTTTCACCATCACTTATGGTCATAGAGACCTTGGGTTTTTTTATTTAAAATTAAATGATTTGGGTTTAAATTTCAGGGATTCATTTTGGATTCTGAGCTTCATTTTCTTCCTCCCGTAGTGGATTTACACCGTTAGTAAATAGTTTCATCAATTTAAGGTGTGTAGTTTCATGAGTTTCCTTTTTTTGGTGAACCTAAAGTGATTTATTACTTTCAAAAGAATTTTTTGAATCATTTAGATCATGTTATACAATTTTTGAAAGGTGATATTTGTGATATGGGTGTTTGGTGTAGTTCTTTTTTAATATTGGTAACCAATGTGATTTAAAAATCATGTCTTGCATATAAAATTAAGTGTTTATTGAATTATTTTTTATAAAATTCCCATTTTAATGAAAATTGGTTTAAATGATGAAATTTTAATACATAAAAAGGGGGATAAAACATGAGAATCTAAGTGATTAATTTTAAAGAATATGAAAAGTATTTTTGGGCATGGAATGCTCTGCCTAGCCTATAAAGACCCAAAAATTCCATGTAATTTTTTTTAAATTGAATAGAATTATTATGAGTCTATGAAAATTGACAGTACGTGATTCAAAGGCCCAAAGAGCATGTAACGGAATTTTGAACTTTTTTTAAGGTACGTTCAGTAAACGTACGGGCGTGAATTTCTATCTTTTGAACCAGTGATCGGATTAAAAATTTAATAGCACCGTTGAATTCCCAGCATCAAGATTCTCTTAAGGTAATCTTAACTTCATTCAAAAAAAGTCAGATGGAAAAGTTAATTTTTCGGACTTTCGGAAAAAAAATAACTTAAGATGTTATTTTATTCTTTTTGATAGTTGAGCGGCGAATAGTGGGACCGCGGTGCAACACCATACATTAAATAAGAGACTTTTAATGTCTTGAACCTCTCGTTTCTTTGGTTTTGTAATGACAGTGTTTGTGTGTTTAATTGATTCATTAATTATAGTTAATTAATGAATCATAATATTAAGCACGACGTAGGAGATTATTATCTTATTTAAAAAAATATTGTTCATGGGTTTCTGTGACTCACAAGAGGAACCTCTGACGAAGTGTCAGCGATGTCTTCCACCAACATATAATGGAGCTTTGTCAGCCATTAGAGGATTCGAATTGGACAACAATGAACGCCGAAGAACACCCCCTTCGAACACAGGTTCATCTTCCTCATCCACAACATATCCCAACATTTCCAAGTAGGGGTTTTGTTTAGTAATTTTATGATTCATCTACCCTTGATGATATTAAATTCTTTCCATGTTATGATGTTAACGCGGAGGATGCAGGCTAAACCAAACAAGTCCCGGACCCTCCTCCAAACTCGTTATTCATTGCGTTCTTCGTGGGTGAACGACTAATAGAGAGGCAAGATGAAAACAAGGTCCACACAGTGATGGAAGCATCCCGGGAGACT
Organism: Viscum album; assembly: GCA_963277665.1. Lineage (NCBI taxonomy): Eukaryota > Viridiplantae > Streptophyta > Magnoliopsida > Santalales > Viscaceae > Viscum > Viscum album. Next base: position 670,537,959 of record OY728167.1, read on the forward strand.
GTTGGCATAGATAGAAAAGAAAATGGACCTCCAGAGATTCATCAGAGGCCCACGGAAGCTTCGTCGATGCAGCGGCGCTGGTGACCAAAGGAGGCAGCAGCCGGCTCCCGCCAGCTGTAGAAGAACGGCAGCGCCCGAAGGTGCCGTGGCAGACAAGGGGCGGTCATCTGATGTCGACCGCATTGATGGAAGCGGCATGCCACAGAGGAGGGTCGCGGCTTCGATCTGTGTTGGAGGGCGGACCCATGCCCCACGGGTCCCGCTCATGACCGGTCCAGGCGGACCGGTCAGGTGGAGTGGTGCCAATCGACACTGCTGATGGGGGAAACCAAACGGACTACGTCTCATTCGGGAGGGGAGCCGACCCCCGTGCCCATCTAGCAGGTCGCACCCAACCAGCAGGCCAGGTTGGTCCAGAGGGCTAGGTCCAGCCAAACCAGGTCGATCCCTACCTATTCGGGCTGGGCCCAGCAGACCGGGTCGGGTCGGTCTAACCAGGTCGGACCGGACCTGGACCCTTTTTATCCTAGTTTATCTTAAAGGGGTTTATCTACTAAACCAGACGTCCATTTGAGGAACCATATGCGGCATTGGAACCCTTAGGATGAGATGGTCCTTTTGAGATACTCCACTTGGGTTTTGGAGAAAGGAAAGGTTAGATCAGACTTGAATCCAACTAAGCCCCCAGCACTAAAATGCCTATAACTTACAGACCGGGCGTCTGATTAACGTGTAGCCTATTGCGTTGGAACCCTTATGACATGGCAGTTCATCGGGTTACTTCTTCATGGGAAATTGTGTTAGTTGAAATACAGTCGATGGATTGTGGGGTGGATCCTCCGGAAATCAAGTGTGCTTAGTGCAAAAATCTTGTGGCTATCTGTCAAGTGACTTACAACCCTATGTGGATCGACAACTTACGACCCTGTGTAGATCGATGACTTAAAACCTTGTGTGGATTGGTAAATTACAACCCTGTGTGGATCGACGAATTTTGAACCTATGTAAATCGATGACTTATGACCCTATGTGGATCAGCAGTAGCGCGACCTGAAGAGGACCAGCCTTAAAGCAGCCCGTCGTGGATTAGTAACTTCTGAACCAATGTGGATCGACAACTTACGACCCTGTGTGGATCGGTGACTTATTAACCTGTGTGGATCGATGACTTATGACCCTGTGTGGATCAGTATTGGAATGAATTCTTCCTGGTGCAGCAGTGGAACTTTTTAACAGAATAAGATGATTTGGCTTCATGACTAATCATCATTATTCATGTTCTTTAAGTTTTATACCTAGTTTGAGCTGAGTATTTTACTTATTCTTTGTGATTGAGATCATTCTTTGTGGTTTTTCCTTTTTGGAATTCTGGGAGACCTTCAGGGGTCTCGGGGTCCCTATTATGTATTGTTATACTCACCTCTGCACGGGATTTTCCCACAACTTGTTGTGTCTTGTGCAGACGATGGATAGCTTTGACCGAGGTTAGGGAGTCAGGACCAGATGTGCATGGAGGTGACCGATTGATGTGGATATCCACAGTGACGAGCTATTCCTAACCTTTAGGTATGATCCTTGGCAGACAATCTCATGATCTATTTTCTATTTCTTTTGTATTATCTCTTTTAGTTGGGTTTGTATTCTGGACCATTCTGCTTTAGTTCACACTTTTACTTTCAGTAGTTATACTATGTGGTTTGTTCTTGTTGTTTTCCTGGTCAGTGTGTTTTTAGGTTTAAGGTAAATGCCTTCCCATTGTAGGGATGTGCCTTTCTGGTGCTAGTCGCCAACCCTTGGCCTATGGAAGGCGGGCTTGGGGTAGTCACGGCATGGGCCCCAAGGTACGGGTCATGACAAATTGTTATCAGAGGAGTCGATTCTACTGAAGAACTAAGACTGTGATCTTTTCAATGGAGCAATATTTTTAAGTGTTTTGAGTACAGTTTTCAGTTCTAGAAGTCCAGTGTTGGTGCTAAGGCTGAAGTATCCATACACCAAGACCCTGAATTCTGATTTCTGACTCGAAACACAAAAACACTGATTGCGTGTGTTTTTGAAATGTTTTTCTTTTAATCTCTTTTGAGTCATCTCACCAGGTATAACTTATTGACTATTCCATATCTGTTTCTTTATAGAATGCCTCCGTGTAGACATCCAACCATGATTACAAAGAGAGTTTACGATGATGGCCCACCAAGCGATGAGGCTTCGGTGTAGGGCCTTTATATGGTGATGGTACCTTCGAGTGGTGTACCAGAAGCACGACTACCTGTAGGGAAGAAGTTGCCACCAACCCCACCAGCGGATGGTGCACACCGACTTAGCGCACTACATGAGTTCTAGTGGAAGAGGCCTCTGAGGTTTCTAGGAGAGATGGATCTGCAGGCGGCTGAGGACTGGATAGAGGTTGTGGCTAGAGTTTTATTCCTAGTTGGGACACCGGCAGACCAAATGGTGATCCTAGATACTAGTCTCTTACAGGGCACGATAGGGAGATGGTGGAGCCTGATGCTCCAGATGCACGATGAGGCGACCCTCACCTGGTTGGACTTTGAGAGCCTATTCGTGGAGGAGTTTGTTCCAGCAACCCTACGCTCTGTACGTATTCAGGAGCTCCTGCACTTACAGTAGGGCGGCCTGACAGTAGCCCAGTACTCGTAGATATTCACCGACCTCTCCCGCTACTCCACTGACATGGTATGAGACCCTTTATTCAGGGAACAGAGCTTTGAGTAGGGTATCCGACGGGAGATCAGAGTGTCGATGATATCACTCAATATACCGACACATGCTGGAGTGCTAGATCGAGAACTTCTAGTGGAGAGCTTCCTAGCTAAGCAGACACCGACAGGGAGAGCCACCGTCAGACGACACATGGATGAGTCATCTGTATAAGGAAGTATGAAGATGATGTAGGGGGGAAAGTGGGCCAGACCTTCTGGTGGATGACCCCGGGAAATAGGGTCGGAGGTGCAGAGCTCATGGGACAGAGAAGGTCAGAAGAGGAGCAGATTGTACTACACGTGTGGCGGGCAGGGTCACATGGCTCGCGAATGCCCGACCCGTTGCACCGATGATCAGAAGATGGTTGAGGGACTATTGAGGAAAAGTTAGATATTCGAGTGAGGAGTTCCGTAGGGCGGCGGACGTGGCAGAGGAGTAGGTCATGCAGCAAGCAGTGGGTGACGATTTGAGGTTCTACTGCCACCACCTCCAGGTGGTCCACCCTGACCTCAGGGAGCAGGTGGACAAGGACGAGCTCAGCTTCAAGAAACTGAGACCTATGACCATGGCTCTCCTGAGATGATTCTAGGTGAAATATTTGTCTACTCCACCCTAGTTGCAGTTCTTATAGACACAGATGTATGTCACTCTTTTATTGCCACAGATCTCGTTCAGAGCTCTCAGATTCTGGTGGATCCATTGGCTTGATCCTTACGATTATAGAATCCTATAAGAGATTATTTGAAGATTATGTACTGGTGCTGACAGTGTGAGCTTACTCTAGGAGGTGATAGCTTCATCTGGGATCTCCTAGTAGCAGCATTGAGGCATTATGATGTCATCTTGGGTATGGACTGGTTGACCACGGTCTATGCTCAAATCAAATGTTTTAGGTGCAAAGTGTGGTGTGACCAGAAGGATGAGACCAGGTTTTCCTTCACCAGTTATAAGGGAACCTTTGAAGCTCAGGATGGACTATCTCGGAGGAGGGTGTAGTCGATCACTCATCAGTTGGCTAGCCTTACCCTCAGAGCAATTGATGAGAGGAGTCTGAGTTATCCTATATTGGTGAACCAGTATGTTGATGTCTTTCCTGATAATGATCTGGGACTACCTCCTCATAGAGAGGTAGACTTCAACATAGACATGTACCCCAGGATGGCACCGATATCTACACCAGCATATTGGATGGCTCTCATGGATCTTCATGAGTTGAGGGTACATCTAGATGACTTTCAGGGTAAGGGGTTCATAAGGCCCAGTGTTTCTCCATGGGCAGCCCTGATTTTGTTCGTCAAGAAGGTGGACAGAAGGTTGAGTCTTTGCGTGGACTATCGGTGCCTGAACCAGGTGACCATGAAGAAAAAGTATCCAATCCCAAGGATTGATGATCTCTTCGATCAGCTGAAGGGATCTCGGTGGTTTTCAAAGATATACCTCAGATCAGGATATCATCAGCTCAGGGTACAGGATGAGGATGTATCGAAGATGGCCTTCATATGCTGGTATGGCCACTATGAGTTCTTGGTGATGCATTTCAGTGTGACCAACACTCCAGAAGTGTTCATGGGGCTCAGGAATAGGATTTTCCAGCCTTACCTTGATCGCTTCGTGGTGGTTTTCATTGACGACATCTTGATATACTCAGCATCGGAGGAGGAGCATATAACTCATCTACAGATAGTTCTGGATACACTCTGAGAGCACCAGATTTATAGCAAGATCTCGAAGTTCCATTTCTAGATACGGGGATTCCACTTTTTGGGGCACATTATCTCGAAATCTGAAGTTGCGGTGGATCCGGCGAAGATAGAGGAAGTGCTTTCTTGGGAACCACCCAGAAGTGTGATCGAGGTGTGGAGTTTCCTAGGGTTGGATGGATACTAACAAAGACTCATACCTGACTTTTCTATAGTAGCAGCACCCTTTTCATCTTTGACAAAGAAGGTACAACCTTTCTTGTAGACTGAGAGAAGCCAGTAGAGTTTCCAGGAGCTGAGGCGGAGACTGATGAGTGCCCCCATATTGAGGCTACCAAGAGAAGGCATTGGGTATGTAGTCTATTGAAACACATCAGGGACTGGACTAGGGTGTTTCCTAATGTAGGAGAGAGTGGTTATTTCCTAATTCTCATGACAGTTGAGACAACACGAGCAGAACTACTCTACCCATGAACTGGAGTTAGCAGCAATGGTCTTTGCCTTGATGATGTGACAACACTACTTGTTGGGAGAATGGTTTACTGTCTTCTCTAATCACAAGAGTCTCAGGTATATCTTCTCACAGAAGGGAATGAACCTGAGACAGTGGTGATGGCTAGAGTTCCTCCAGGAATATGACTTTGAGATAGTTTACACTTCTGGGAAGAGGAACGTGGTGGCAGATGCACTCAGTAGGTGGTCTGGGTTACAGTTGCTGAGTGAGGCGACAGAGCAGCTAGCCACATTGTAGTTATCCTTCATGGATAGTGATGGAGCAGCATACCTCTAGTCCATGATTGTCACTCCCCCACTCCTTCAGCGAGTACAGGAGGCACAGTTTGGGGGTGTTGATTGTGAGGCCCGACGTGCTCACATATCCTCAAGACAGGCTCCTGAAGGATTTTCTGAAGGTTGGGAGAATGTCGTACTTTTCAGAGGGACACCATGGTACCAATGATGTTATGAGGGGAGTTGATGATGGATTTCCACACATACTCTTTGGAGGTACATCCTGGTGTGGAGAAGATGTACCAGGACCTCCAGCATCAATACTGGTGGCCAAGGATGAAGAAGGCAGTGGCAGAGTTCATTTCACAATGCCTCACTTTTCAGTAAGTGAAGGTCGAGCACTAGGTTCCAGCAGGCTTGACTCATCCACATGAGGTTCCAGAGTGGAAGTGGGATGGAATCTCCATGGACTTCGTGATAGGGCTACCACGTACGTCTAGAGGCCATGATTCCATCTGGGTGATCATTGACCGACTCACCAAGTCAGCTCACTTCCTACCCATTTGAGAGAAGGGATCAGTATAGGTCTTGGGATGCCTCTACATACATAAGATTGTACAGATTCACGTGGTACTATCGATGATCATCTCATATCGGGATGCTCATTTTACATCCTGATTGTGGAAGGGATTATAGGAGGCATTCGTAACTCAGCTACACTTAAGCACTGCCTTTCATCCTTAGACAGATGGTTAGACAGAGCGGACCATACAGATGCTTTAGGACATGCTCCATGCTTGAATCCTTGATTTTGGCTACAGTTTGGAGGACCACCTGCCACAGGTGGATTTCGCATACAACAACAGTTATCACTGCACCATAGGTATGGCACTGTTTGAGGCTTTGTACGGGTGACCATACAGATCACCTCTATGATGGACAGACCCATGGGAGTCAGCGCTTATGGGTCCAAAGTTGGTATGGGCTACCACTGAGAATTTGTAGGTCATCCAGGAGAGGATGAAGACTACACAGATCCGGAAGAAGTCTTATGCTGATAGGAGATAGAGTCTCTTGGTGTTCGAGGAGGGAGACCATGTCTTCCTATGGGTCTCACCCCTATGAGGATTGCGAAGATTTGGCCGAGGCGGTAAGATATCTCCAAGGTTCATCGGACCTTTATAGATCCTCAGCAGAGTAGGCGAGGTGGTCTAACGCCTAACTCTTCCCCCACAAATGCACTGGGTGCATAATATTTTCCATGTGTCACAGTTGAGGAGGTACTCGCAAGATCCATCACACATTATCGACTCGGGCGAGATGAAAATTGATGATGGGGTGACGTTCACAAAGTTCCCAGTAGAGATAGAGGATCGACAGGAGTAGGTCCTTTGTGGTTGGTTGATTCCTCTAGTGAGAGTTCGGTGGAAGCACAGAAACCTCTAGGAGAGTACATGGGAGCGGGAGGCTCAGATACGTGCTCAGTACCCCCATTTTTTTCCCTAGTTTTGTTGTGCCTTTTGGGGAAAAAATCCCTAAGGTGGGGAGAATGTAAAGACCCAGAAATTCCATGTAATTTTTTTTAATTAAATATAATTATTACAAGTCTGTGAAAATTGAAGGCACGTGATTCTGAGACCTGGAGAGCCCAGAACATAATTTTAAACTTTTTTTAAGGTACGTTCAGTAAACGTACGAGCGCGAATTTCTAACTTTTGAACCGGTGCTCAGATTAAAAATCCGAGAGCACCATTGAATTCACAGCGCTGGGATTCACTTAAGGGAATCTTAACTTTGTTCGGAAAAAGTCAGACGGAAAAGTAAATTTTTCGTACTTTCAGAAAAAAATAACTTAAGATGTTATTTTATTATTTTTGACAGTTGAATGGTGAATGGTGGTACCGCAGTGCAATTTCAGACATTAAATAAAATAATTTTAATTTCTTGAACCTCTCTTTTCATTGGTTTTGTAATGACAATGTTTGTGTGTTTAATTGACTCATTAATTACAAATAATTAATGAATCATAATATTAAACACAACATGGGAGATTATTCTCTTATTTAAACAAATCTTGGGCATGGGTTTTTGTGACTCATGAGAGGAACCTCAGACAAAGTGTCAGCGATTTATTCCACCAACATAGAATGGATCTTCATCGACCATTGGAGGATTTGAATCAGACAATGACGAACGTCGAAGAACACCCCCTTCAAATGTGGTTTCATCTTCCTCATCTGCAGTGTCTCTCAACATTTATAGGTAGAGGTTTTGTTTAAGAATTTTATGATTCATCTACCCTTGATGATATTAAATTATTTCCATGTTATGATGCTAACACGGAGGGTGCAGACCAAGCTGAACAAGGCTCGGACCCTCCGCTGAACATGTTATTGATTGTGTTCTTTTTGGGTGACTGACTGATATGGAGGCAAGACAAAACCAAGGTCCACACAGTAATGGAAGTGTCTTGGGAGGCCGTTGGTGCAGTCAGAAAAGAAAACGGACCTTCAAAGATTCACCAGAGGCCCACGGAAGATTAGTCAGCGAGCTAGCGCCGGTGACCGGAGGAGGCAGCGGTCAGCTCCCACCGGCTGTAGAAGGATGGTGGAGCCTTCAGACAAGGGGCGGTCGGATGGTGGCGGCACACCACAGCAGCACGCCGTGGTGGAGGGTCGCGGCCCTAAGTCGCAGTAGAGGGTGGACCCACGCCCTGCGGGTCCTGCTCATGACCGATCCAAGTGGACTGGCCAGGTGGAGTGGTGCCAACCGACGCCACTGATGGGGGAAACCGAACGAACTGTGGTCTAATTAGGAGGGGATCCGACCCCCATGCCCAGCTGGAAGGCCGCGCCTAGCCAGCGGGCCGGGTTGGTCCAACGGCCCGGCAGGTCGCGCCCAGCCGGGTGGGTCAGGCCGAGCCCATGGCCCAGCAAGCCTATCCCATGGGCCAGTGGGCCGAGCCTGTGGCCTAGCCCCTTCAGGCCGGGCCCACAGACTGGTTCAGGTCGGTTTGACCGGGTCGAACCGGACCCTGACCCTTTTTAGCCCTGTTTCTCTTAAAGGGGCTTATCTACTAAACCAGACGTCTGTTTGAAGAATCGTCTGAAGAGCCAAAACCCTTAGGATGAGGAATTCCTTTTGAGATACTCCACTTTGGTTTTGGAGAAAGTTGGAGTACAGCCAGGTTGGATCGGAATCGAATCCAACCGGACCTCTAGCACTAAAATACCTATAACTTACAGACTGGGCGTCCGATTGACGCGTCTTTTGTTGCATTGGAACCCTTGTAACATGGAGGTTCATTGGGTTACTTCTTCATGGTACATCTTGGAGGTTGAAATATGGCTGATGGATTGTGGAGCGGATCCTCTGGAAATCAAGCGTTCTTAGTGCAGGAATTTAGTGGTTGATTGTCAAGTGACTTACGACCCTGTGTGGATCAACGACTTACAACCTTGTGTGGATAAATGACTTACGACCCTGTGTGGATTGGTGACTTACGACCCTGTGTGGATCGATGACTTCCAACCCTATATGGATCGATGAATTATGACCCTGTGTGGATCCACAGTAGTGCAACCCGACAAGGACCAGCCTCAAAGCGGCCCGTCGTGGATCAGCGACTTCCGACCATGTGTGGATCGACAACTTATGACCCTGTGTGGATCTGTGACTTACGACCTTGTGTGGATCGGTGACTTACGACCCTCTATGGATTAACATTGGAATGACTTCTTCCTGGTGCAGTAGTGGAACTTCTTAATAGAATAAGATGATTTATCTTCATGACCAATCATCATTATTCTTTTTCTTTAAGTTGTATATCCGGTTTGAGCTGAGTCTTTTACTTGTGATTTTTGATTGAGATCATGATTTTTGGTTTTTCATTTATGTAATTCTGGGAGACCTTAGGGGGTCTCGAGGTCCCTACTGGGTATTGTTATACTCACCCCTACACGGGCTTCGCTCACACCTTGTTGTGTCTTGTGCAGACGACAGAAAGATTGACCGAGGTTAGGGAGTCTGGACCAGACATGCATGGAGGTGACCAGTTGACGTGGAGAGATATAGAGATGATTTGTACCTACCCTTATGGTATGATCCTTGGCAGATGATCTCAGGAGCTGTTTTTTATTTTTGTTGTACTATCACTTTCAGTTGGTCTTGTATTCTGGCCCATTCTGCTTCAGTTCACACTTTTACTTTAAGTAGTTATACTATGTGGCTTGTTCTTGTTGTGTTCCTGGTCTATGTGTTTTCAAGTTTAAAGGCAATGTATTCCCATTGTATGGATATGCCTTTCCAGTGCTAGTCTCCAACCCCTGGCCTATGGAAGACGAGCTTAGGGTAGTCACGGTATGGGCCCCAGGGGAGGGTTCGTGACATAGCCTTGGATTACTTCACACTGACTAAACATGTCGAGACATGAATGATATGGGTTTTGTGCCTTCAAATGGGAGTCACTACTGATAGGATAATACTATGATCTCTTTAGTATATTGTGCACATATTGGATATTATTAGTTTACTCATGAGATAGTATGAGTATCCAAGGGTTCCTTGACCTTATCTTCCTTAAGGATTTTCTCATTATGCTTATATTATTTACTTGTTTACCTAGAATTTAATTTTTATATAAAAGATATTATAAATATTCTCATGTGTTATTTTACTTTGAAATATAAAAACACACATTTATATGGTTTATTTCTAAACTAGAATGCTTGGATTTTTCTAAAAAAGTTAGCTTATGAAACACTTGGTGGAATCCTACTAGGATAATTGTTATCACACCCTACATACACCCAATGGGTGTATCCAGACATTATTTTGATATTTAAAATTAAATTAAATGCACCACTTGGAGGTAGTGGGTATTATTATTAGAAGATCTTAGGTTTGAAGTGGTGACATAGTGTAAGTGAGGCTTCATATCACATGGATATGGGTAATGATGTTTTGTAATATTTTGGTTTTGTTTCATGTTGTAAACTCTTGTATTAACACTTCATCTCCCAATACCAATCCTTTTGTATTTGTATGACCCTTCTGCTGGTTATGTTAGGTATGATGCTTGGTTTGTCACATGTGGTTGTTATTATTTCATTTAGATTTTATTTATATTATGGCATATTGATGAATTGTTGTTTTGGTTATACTTGTTTGAGTGTATGACGCACCAAATTATGTTGAGGTTATGTCAAGTTCTTAGTTAGTACCTGCTTGATGGATTTATTAAAAAAACATATTCCAAGGGTATGTTCTTGATTACCATACACTAATTTCTAGCTCATGGTAGTTGATAATTCCCTTTGTGAATTTCCACAAACCGATTCAGGTGCCTAGGCCATGGGTACCCTAGCTTATTTTATGAAAAAAATGTTATCTAGTCCTAGTTTTCTATTTATGATATTTGGTATGTTATGGTAGAAAGGAGGTAGGATTGTCTAAATTCTCAAGGCAGGTACAAAGGTGTGTTTGGAAAACACTTTTAGTATCAAGCCTTAAGTTATAAGTGGTTTTGGGGATGTAAGGTTTTGGATTTTTTTCATACGCATGAGTCACAATAGGTTTTTTCCAACCAAGGTATATGGGTTATAGATTGTATACCTAAACTAAGAATCTTGGAAAATAATTGGTTGTTTTTTTTTATTTTACAATTTTTACCTATGGTTCATAATACTTACCTTGTTTTTATAAAAATTTTATGGTTAAAATTAATATTAATTATTGGATTTAATGATTTATTTCATTTTTGTTTGACTTTATGTTATATCATGCCTCATCTAAGACCCCCGTTGAACCCTCTAGAGGAATGTGTGGATGATTTTCCATGAGCATCTCTCTTTGTAGACCATAATATTATTAAGGCATTAGTGCGAGTGATTTGAGGCTTTAATCAAGGATCAATCCCTATATCTACTCAAGCTAAAGTGGTAGATCCAACTATAAGTTAGAATAAAGATTGGCCTTATGAGTTTCTTCTCCATAAGCCTCTATCATTTCAAGGAAGAAATAATCCTCAAGAGGCAAAGGATTTTCTGGAGATTCTTTCATGCTTTTAGGTCCCATCTAGAAATAGTGGGAGTCAGTTATTCAAGCCAATAAGTATGAGAACTTCAATTATAAATAATTCAATGTGATGTTCACTCAGAAATTATACCCTAATATGATGGTGTGGATAATTCTATGGAGTTTTGGCCTCTCTAAAAGATAATGAATGGTCATTAAGTATGCTAACGGGTCACTAATCTTGTTAATTTTTCTTTTGAGATGGTCTATAATTAATAACTGAATGCCTGATCTTTTGAGATGGGCCTTCAACATAACATCCAATCCTAGTTCTTCCTCTTAAAGCTCCCCACTTATGTAAAGGTAGTCGACCGAGCCTTGATGGTTGAGATAGATCAAGTAGGGATGTTAAGGCATATTAATGTTTCTTATTTTATTAGTTAAAGTGGAGATAGTTTTTGTAAAAATAAGAGGAAGTGGGATGAACCTAGAAAGGGGATCAACAATGGTTCTAGGCACCCATCCCAGTTTGAATCATCAGAAACCCTAGGCACAGGATGTCTTATTTATTATTAATGTGGAAAGGTTGGAAATACAATATCTCTATGAAAAGAGTCCCCTCTATCTTGTCACACCCATGGGATTTTAGTCCATTTATATTGGTTTTATAAATCCAAACCCTTTCCTTGAAGTGGTGCAGGCTCTTCATCTCCTAGAGGGTCTATAGTGTAGTATAATTCCTCTAAGGTAGTAGGAACTTGATCTCATGGTCATGGAGGTAGGAGTGGTTCATCATATGGAAAAATTCAGTTGAGGGTTGAACTCTGGGCTAGTGGTGTTTATTGGGAGAAGATGGGCATAAATTATGAGTTATCTAAATTTAAACCACCAAATATAGGAAGATAAATCCACCAGAAATTAATCTTCACTAGACTTCTCACATAGAGGCATGTCGCACCTCCCTGGCTAAATGCTCAAGAACTTAGGAATATTTGAATGAGCCCTAAATTACCAGACACAAATAATTATTAAAAATGTAAAAATAATAATACAGACATGAAATAGAAGAACAAAAAAGTAAATAACACTTTGGTTTTATGTGTTTTGAATTTTCATCCTACATCCATGGGAGAAGACTACGATAGTTTTCTTTCACTAGAAGTTCAAATATTACAACAAAGTGACTTGCTATCCTTATGGATTACTTAAGAAAGTAATCACATTATAGGTCACAACCCTGATCAGTAGGTGGTACCAACCCATATTTAATGTGGGGTCCATCCATTCATCTAATTACACCAACGTCCTACTTTTGTGAGCCTCCATCCATTTTCAACAGTAACTGTTGATCTCCTGTAGTAAACCTCAATTCAACTAGATACATCCGATAAACTCAATGCATCACCATCTCTTAGATACCTGACTTATTTATGTGATAAAAATTCTTTTAAACTCATAAAAACTTCCTCATAATAATCCTTCTATTTTTTGAAGTCTCTTTCTCCCCTACCACCTTCCAATAAAATAAAACTCATCCTTCTTGTGAACTGAATTCGATGACTTGAAGAGGATTCACAATCCTAAAAATATCCCAATTGAAGACTACTTAAAGGATTCCTAGGATACATTGTACACTTAGATAGATTTAAACTTCCCATTCTTCCTTCCTCATATATACAGTGCTCTACTTCTACCTTCTGGTCACCCCAATCCTAGTGAGGTATAATTATACCTCAAACTTTCTTGAATCAGAACCTTAGTGCACATGTTAGCCATATTTTTCTTTCCAGTAAAATTTCCTAACTCTAACTCCTCATCCTCAAGAAACTTCTGAATGTAATGGTATTTTAGGTCAATATTTGTTTCCTTGAATGAAACATAGGAATTCTCACTGAGTAAATTTCACTTTGACTATCACAGTAGAGTAACCCACTTTCTTGGACATTTCCAAGTTCAGATAGAAGATGCATTGACCAAGCCATTTTCTTCATTGCTTCTATCACGAATACATATTTATCCTTCATAATAGAGATATAAACTACTAACTATAACTTGTACTTCCAACTAAATTTTTTTCTTCCAAATATAAAAACAAAAAAATTGTAATTTTTTTATTATAGAAATAACCACCCAAAATCCACATATACAGACCCTTGTAATGGTTTGTATAACGTAAAACATAAGGAAATATCTTCAATATATTTGATATATCTATTGATCCACTTTATTAATTCCTAGTGTTATTTCCCTGGATTTACTATATATCAACTAATAGATCCTACTACAAAATAAATGTTAGGGTGGTTACAAAACATTTCATAAATTAAACTTTCAATAGACAGAGAAAATGGGAATTTTTCCTTGTATATTAACTCATATTCCATTCATGGTTCTTTCCCATTTGATAATTTAAAGTTACCGACCATAGGTGTTAAAATTTATTTACATCGGGTCATTGAAAACTGTTTTATGACCTTCCAGATATAATCCCTTTGAGACAAAACAAAACTCTTAGTGCTCTTATCTCTTTTAGTCCTCATTCCAAGAATATTTTTTACAACACTGAGATACTTTATTTAAAAAAAATTAGATAACTCACACTTTAATTTCTATATCTATTGAATGTGTGGACCTTCCAAAATAATATCATCAATATATAGGGGAAAGATGATAAAGTAATCATCCTTCCAAACCTTTTGATAAAAATAGTGATCTAAGTTACCTGACATGAAACCCTTTTCAACCATAAAAGCATCAAATTTTGATTTCCATTAATGTGGGGCTTGTTTCAAGTCATGGAGACTAAATTTAAGCTTACACGTCAATTCCTTCCAATTAATATCAAAACTAGATGTTTGATTCATGTAAATGTATTTCTCAAATCACCATGATGGAACAAGTAATTTACATCCATTTATTCTAAACATAAATCATCCATAGAAACCAAGATCAAGAGCATATGAATGGTAATATGTTTTAATACAGGTGAAAATATCTCATAGAAGTTTACTCCTTTCTATTTAAATCATTTTACTACTTTACTAGCTTTATACCTCTTGATTATGTCAAATTATTTCTTCAACTAGAAAAACATTTATTCTCCATTATTTACTTTCCTTATAGAAAATATATTATCTCTCATTTATCATTATAATACAATGAAACCATTTCATCTTCTATAGATAACTTCCACTTACTGGAATCACTTAGTGATATCGATTATTTTGGGATCTCAAGCTCTATTTCATCCATTAGAAGTAGATAATTCAAGTTATGACCATACCTTTATATTTTTTATCTAATTATAGAAGACCTTAAAAACTCAAATTATGATTATTATTCTTCTAGTTCCACATCTTCTGGTACCTGAACATTCGATGTCTGAACTTTCAGATCTTTGGTTCATGCTTCTACATCCATTGAGTATTCAGGTATATCCTCTACTAAACTATATTTCAAACTACTTATTTTATCATTTGAATTCACTAAAACTAGTGTATTTATGATACTATTATCTAGATCAACTTGAACCTTTCTAGTTCAGTATTTGAGATCAAATTTATCCTTTTATAAGTTTCAGTATTTATATAAAACCCTCTCATTAAATAGAACATTTCAATCTCAAGTGATATTGTAATTATTTTCATCCTAGAGTTGATACCCAAAGTTCTCATATCCATATCCTATAAAGAAATAGATACAGTACTTAGCCTTGAGATTATAACTCTCCTTAAAATTAATGTGAACATATGTTATACTTATAAAAACTTTCAAATAATAAATTTCCACTAGTTTATCATACCATAACTACTCAGCAATCCCCTTCCCTACTGGTGATGATGGGATTCTATTGACTAAGTACACATCACAATTCATAGATTCCAGCCAAATTTATTTAGACATTATAGAGTGAAACCTCATGTTATGTTCCTTCTCAGTCGATATTCTATTCATCCATTTAACCACACTATTTTTTCTGGTGTACTAGGAATATTTTTCCCATGCCTAGTCCCCTTCTTCTATCAATACTGCTTAAATTCCCTTTTGTTGTATTCACCACCATTATTTGGCCTAATTCATTTGATCCTTATTCTAATATCTCTCTCAACTATGGATTTACACTGAGTGAAAATTCTAAAAACTTCAGACTTATGATTCAGAAAATATACCCACAACTTTCTTGTTACATCATTAATAAATGTGAAAAAGTATAAGGAACCTATGTAAGATTGTATTGGGGTTGGTCCCTAAATATCAGAATGAAAAAGTTCAAGCTTTTGTCTATGAATCTTCCTTATATTAAAATTAAACAAAACCTTCCTCTATTTATTGAGTATGAAACTCTCAAAAGTTTCAACATCATTATGATCGGTCTTCAATATACATTTTTCCACTATAAACTTCATGTTCTTCTCACTGAGATGAACAAGACAATTGTACCATAACATTTGACTTCTGGTAGTTGTAGTTATAGCCATTGAACTTCCATTTAAACTTCTAAAAAGATATAATGTACCATTCTTAACTCCTCTTAACACAATCATTAATCCATGGGTAACTTTTCATACACCATTAGTGAAGATATTCCCAAAACTTTCTTCATCCAACTTTACCAAGAAAATTAGATTTTAACATAAACTTGGTATGTGTCTCACTCCCTTCTACTTAAGAAATTTTTAATACAATATATGTACATTCATATCACCCTTTCTGATAACTTTAATAGTTCCATAATCTATAAAGTGTTCCTTGATAAATATTTCGAGTAAATATTTATCTATTAACCCATTCTCTGATGTGTAATGGAATAACACTTCATAATAAACAACCCATGATTTTACTAGAACATTAACACTCGTTAGTTATCTTCTACTGGATTTAATGAATTATAACTTCCAAAGAGTGTTCTTATAGAGTTAATTTTTTGGTAATTGCAATCTTTATTGAGATTCCCCTCTTATCATAGTGTCAACAAGTAAGTCTGGGTCTTGTATATTTACCTCTACTCTCATTTATATACTTTTTATCTTTCTTATGACTCATATTCTAGTTGTGTGACCATCATTTTACTTTTATATTTAATGTATTTCTAGTAGGTTCCTGAAATTCCCTCCATCTATGATCTTAATTCATAATTAAATTCATAACATCATTAAATACTAAGTCAGTTTTTCTAATGTAATTACTCATAGCAGTGACCATTACCACTCAACTCTCTAATAGAAATGAGAAAATAAATAAATTCCCAGACATCATTTTTTAAAGTTATTTTAACTTACTCAACCTGAATCTGGATCATGTTAAAGTCATTAACATGGTCTGAAGATGGTCTTCCTTTTGAAAATCACATGCCAAAAAACCTATGCATCATAAATACATTATTTAAAGTTTTTAGTTTTTTATACATGTTCATTTGGGAAACCATTAGTTTCACTTCTATTTTCTTTTCTTGGGTATTGAAAGAAAAATTCTTTATCAATGACATCCTTACTATTTCAGTTGCCTTATGATCCTTCAATTCCCATTTATCTTTCTCTATCTTCTCTAGTTTGACTCCAATTAATAGACTTTCAAGGTCCTTATAGATGAGACAATCTTTCATCTGCATCCTCTAGAATCCAAAGTCCCTTTTATCAAACTTATCAATCCTGATATTTCCATCTAGATACATCATTAAACTGATATAGTAACTCCCAATAAATCAAATAACATCAAGGAATAAAATAAAATAAAGATACTTGATTATGGTGATAGTAATCCCTTATCATGAACCAACCAAATTTTTTATATCACTTATTGGGAGAATATAGGAACAAATCATGAGTTCACCATATTTAAACCACCGAATATAGGATAATAAATCCACTAGAAGTTCATCTCCACTAGACATTAGACATAGTAGCATTCCATGCCTCCCTAAATAAATTCTTTAGAACTCATAATTCTTTGAATTCGCATTAAATAACCATGCACAAAGTCTTTAGAAAAACATAAACATGAGAACATATACAAGAAATTAAAGAACATCAAAGTAAAGAATAATTTGGTTTTAAATTGTTTGAATTCTCATCCTATGTTTATGGGAGAACACTACAATAATTTTATTTCTCCATAAGTACAAAGACTAAAATTTAATGACTTGTAATACTTGTGGATAACTTAAGAAAGTAATCACATTACAAATCACAATCCTAATCATTTTGTGGTATTACCCCATATTTAAGTGGGGTCCAACCAGTCATCTAGTTTCACCAGCCTCCTTCTTTTGTGAGACTCTATTAATTTTCATTAGTAATCACTGATCTCATGTAGTAATCCTTAATTTTACTAGAAAAATCTGGTAAACTCAATGAATTTCAATCTCATAGATACCCAACCACTCTATGTGATCCAACTTCCACTGAACTCATCGGGACTTCCTCCCAATAGGCCTATTATTGGTTAAAGTCTTTATTTCCCCTAAAAACTTTAAATTGAATGAAATCCATCCTTTTAGTGAATTTAATCTAGTGACTTGAAGAGTCTTCATAATCTTAATAGTGTTGGGAATGAGGGTACAGATTCTGATCACCAAAATTTGGAACTTCTAATTCTCTAACATAGTGAATCATTAACCATCAGAAGTGCCTTCCACCAATCAAACATCCCCTATGAATCCAACATCCAAAACTGAGAAGTCTAGGCACCCTAACCACTACATTTATTCTTATTCCACCATATGTTTTTGGTAACCTCACCATATCTCTTCCAATAAATGCACAAGAAAACAATCACATGATAAACACACACATGCAAGAACAAACACACACACAGTGCACACAAGACATACATTATTTGGAAATTGTGTCACACATCCATAGGAGAATAGCATAACCTTCATTAAGTCAGGGAGAACATCTGGGTTTTAGGGATAACACACATTTTTTCACCCTACCTAGACTAACTGATGAAGTCTCACCAATGCCATCTTCTGGTAATGTTGCATCCTTTACTTCTGATCCTTCTAATCTCCACCTTAATCATTTCAGAATTCGACACCAGGATATGCTCAGGTGAACCCCCTTCTAGGGCTACCTCAGCCGTGTATCTAGCTCTGTAATCATCTATCACTCATTATAGTCCACTCATCATCCATGGTAAAATCCCAATGATATAGTGGGACCCATTTGGTCATTCAATCACCATAGTTATCCAATATATATGGGTGAACTTCCATTGTATTGAGAAACTTTTGATTTCCTATATCAATAAATTCCTTGACCACCAACACATACTAAACAATTTATTCCATCTTCTTATAGACATTGATGATCCTCTTGAAAACTCATGAGAAAATATTCACTATATCATCATCAATTCCTTATCTTCATGACTTATACACAACCTTCACCATCTCTGGACCATCATTCATCATCTAGAAGTTTTCTCTTCTGTATTCTTTTTTGATTCCTTTAGAACATGGAAAAATTCACCAGGTGTCTCTCTGGATGATCCTCCTTTGCATTTCCACACTTGGATGCCACTGTGATCCATCCACTAAACTCATCTGTCCAATTGCTTATGCTAAACCCACCTTCTGGTAATCTCATCGTCTAGTGTGATTTTATAGATCTAAAACCCAAGGGCCCCTATATAACTTATATTCAAATCACACTATTGTGTCTAGTGAACTAACTTTATCTGCATAAATCTGAATGTCCCATGGTATTGATGTATTGTCTACATCTGGGTCATCAAGTGTAACTTCTGGTGACTAGACTTTTAGAGCTTCCAACACTTAACCTAGAAAATGATTATCACACCAAAAACCAGCAATACCACACTTGATAATTGTTTTTTTATTTTGAGTTCAATAATCTCCCAATCAAATACTATTTTTATTCTCACACCAAAGTCCCACCAGTCACCTTCCACTCACCATACTTCCATAACACTTGCATGGTTATCCTACATGATCCTTTCAATCATATAGGCTCTCGCTAAAAGAATTAATCCTGATACCTCTAGAAGCATGATATTTAATTCCAATGAAACTAATAAACTCATCTAAATTCCACTATGTAATATCTAAAAATAAAATTAGAACTGGTCTATAATCCTCGGAATTTTTTGAAATTTTTATCAATAAGTTGAGTCGTGTATAGGTTCCATGGTATCTCTCTTTAAAACTTCTAATTTAGAAACTCTAACATCTAAAATTACATTATCCATGATATTTTTGGTACAATGAACTCTGGTGACAACATAAAAACTGACCTCCATCTATAAATTTTGAAAAATATGATGGCATCGGTGTGACAAACACCCATTGAAACTTCCTTTAGTGAAACCAAGACATTTTTAGTCCTTTTCTCCCACAACATCTAACCTTTGTTCTAGTCCTTTGAGGATCCCACCTCCATTACAATGTTTATTTTGTTTCTCTGATGATCTTTTGAAAATAATTTCTACATATTCATAAGCCATTAAAAATAAATGTGCACTAATTTTAGGGGATTTCCTTCCTCCAGCATTAGTGAGACCCTAGTCTACACCTTCTGTATACTTTTTAGATGAGAGAACAATACCTATCCACATTCTGAATGTTTGGAGTATCTCTGAAATATCCTTACCCAAATGAAAAAATGAAAACAACCTACCGCGTGTGTCATATGAACCTAAATATCTTGTACTATTATTTTTGGAAACTATCACCTAAAAACACCATCAGGTAGACTTTTAACATGCTACATTAAATATATCCAACACAAGATTACATGAAATGAACATCCTTTCCATGACACCCTTCTTCCAGTGTTCCGGGTCAGTTTTCTTGACATGGGATAACTCATCCAACAGTCTTACAAGACTTATCCTTTCTCCACAATTTCTTATATTCCCAAACAACTTCCATTCCACCTACATCATTAAGACAACTCTGATCTTTTTATTACACAATTAAACATAATTTATTACATAATCTTCACTTGATACAACAAAGAAGATCGATAGGTTTAGTGTCTTTGGGGTTTATGATCATTACATAACAACTTAAAACATGAAATACAACATCCTTCTTGAAAACTTCCTTTACATGACCACTACATTCCCTCATACTTATCATTTCATGGGATAACCTGAGGACATGCATAAGAAAAGGGGTGAGCTATAAAGCCCTGTAAGGGAAAAAACATGGAATAACATAAGGAATACAATACATGTTAGACAATAGGCATATCAATAGATCACAAGGGAAGCATAAACTTAAATTCATGATAAAGCATGATAATCATAACATAGAAATGTGGCAAAAACTCTTAACATGGAATTAGCATGAGCCAAGGCTCATTGCACATAGAGAATGAGTAAACCCTCATTGCACATGAAGCACGAGTAAACAGTATTTTCACTTGAATTAGAATGAGTCAACACTCATTTCACATGACGTATCATGATACTATACTTTACCCAATGCATTGGAGCACTATCAGGGCGCACCCTTCTTAAAAATTTCATCTCATGCATAAGTGTGCCACATGGATCATAAAACATTGAATCATTCAACATAATCATTTATTCCACGATAAGGTAATGTGGAAAGATAAAATTTCCACATTTCAATCACAATATATCATTTAAAAATATTGAAAAAAAATCAAAGCTTTAATCAAACCATTTTCAAAACCATTTAAAATATTAAATAAAGAGATTTTTGAATCAAAGTGTCCCATACCACTTTGAAACTTTTGAAAGAAATTTAAATTTCAAAAAATTCATGTACATATGAATAAATCCTTAAAACCATTTTTAAAACATGGACATTAATGTTAAAGAGTTAGAATAATAAACCTTTAAAACATTTAAAATGATATTTTAGTTAAAGAGTTTTTAACAAAATGAGAGACCCTAGAATACAAATAATTGAGGAATAAATTTAATTAGAACTTAATAATATCATGAGAATAAATGTATTCATGATATAATATTCCAAATGACTATATATACACCATATAAGAGTGAATTGGCGCATATCAACAATGAAGTCTCAATGGAAATGAAAATTGAGACGAAATCCCTTATAAAGACGGTATCCTTAGATTAAGGATAAATCAATTACATAATTATGTGTAAAAAATATAAATACACCCAATATAAGTATATATTAAGTGTAAAAAATCATATTTTATTCGCAAGTATTCATAGCATGACATAATCAAGAAGTAGATGTTTAACCCAAAAATTGAAATTGGGTTTAGAAGTTTTCTTACAGAAATTCGACAGCCTAACGGCGTTACTTTAAAATTCATAAAATAAGTTTATGAGAGAGAAAATGATATCTCATCACATGGACATAAAATTTACATCAATAAGGATATATAAGAACATATCCCAATATAAGAAGATGTAATTTAAAATACATAACAAAAATAAGTCTTTTAAAAGAGGAGGGTGAAAGCTTCCCTTACCGATTTGGTAACTTACGAAACATACACCATATGAAAGAAGGATCATAAATTGAAGATGTAAATACCCATAAATGAAATTATATTACACAAAGATTAGAATCAAGGGTAGTACATACACCACAAAAAAGGAAATAGTGGAAAATATAGCATAAATCTCACAGGAATAAAAAGTGAGATGAAAACCCCATACTACATTGTAATCAATCGAGTACCATGACCAAAATCTAATATCCACCAAATGTATCATGTAATACCATGAATATAAAGAGAATCACGATAATATAAATCAAATGGAAGTACAAAATACACCACATGCAATGAATAAGTGGAGAACAATGGAAATCTCATGGAATTAAAAGTGAGATAAGAAATCTCTTACCTCGTGTCCAACTTGACTCCTATGTTCCTTGTTCTTCCTGAATAATAAAATTAAGTTAATTTCTACTTGATTCATAACCTTTTTAATGTTTATTATTACTTTTATATCACTAATTATGTAACATCCCAGGTAAATAAAGAATAATAAATTTTCATATTTATTAATATTTGAGAATTAAATATTAATTTTACTTTAAAGGGGTTTCTATGTTCGATAGTGTACCCGATACGCAACAAAGAGTTTCTTTGAAATCGTACGTTGCACACTAGTAATAAAATAATATTATTTTAAATGTTAGTTAACACGTAGCCGTTGTACTGGAGGGAATGGATATAAATAACTAAAATATGATTATATATGTTTTTTAAATGTTTTTACATTTATCTAATAAAGGATAAAGGCTTAAAATACGAAAAGAATTCAATTTTAGGCTTATATACTCTAATTTTCATGAAAGGTCCACTTATCAACATTTGATGGTGAACCATCATTAAATATAGTTTTGGTCACTCTTATACATTCTATTGGACCAAATAAAACTCTTCTTTAGAATCGGGACATCAAATATTACTTTGTGTAATTTTTTGGTATTTTTCCGATAAAGTTCATTTTTTAATGAATAGTGTAAAATGTTGTATTTTAATTCAAAACCACTTTTTAATATAATTTATTAAGATGATTAGATTATCTTTTGAATTGGTTTTAAAGTGAAATTAGAATATATTTTTACCATTTAATCCAATGGTGGTCATTGGAATCAATTTCACTTTGAAATTGGACTTAAACTGGTGTCAATCTTTTGATACTTATTGTTTCATAAAAACACGCTATTTGTTTTGACAGTGGGAATTAATTATTAAATTAATTAATTCAACTTATATGTTTTGAATTTTGTAAAATGAACTTCATTTTTGAATTCGTAATATCAAATATAGCTTAGGGTGATGTTTTGGTTCTTTTCTGAAAAACTTCAATTTTGATGAATAGTGAAATCGCAAAGTGGTGGTTAAAAAAATTGATTTTTTGTTTAAATGGGACTTTACCACTTCTGTGTTTTGAATCTAAAAAATCTAATTTAAATTATTTTCATTATTAAGTGAAATGTGGTTCAATGGGATTAAAATAAATTTTGGTGAATAGTAACTTTTATGTTTTATTAATCACAATTAAAGGTAATTAGTATAATTTAAGGTAAAAATGATATTATAATAAAATGAAAATATCTTGACACTTGTCCTAACCCTATTGGTTGAGTTATGGCCGACCAATAAAACCCATGGGTCGATTTTTGGTACTTCATGGAGCCACTTGGGTATGATAATGACATTTATGCCTTTTATTTAAAGTTAAAGTAAAAATGACACAAACATGAGATGTTTTACTAAACCAATTTTTACATGGGGTTATACAAGTCATATTTCTTACTAAAAATATTCATTAGAAATCTAAAAAGATTTCCTACATCATGATTTTTTTTTTTATAATTTTTATACATTAAATAAATTAAATTATTTATGACACCATGATGATGCATCGATTACCTCTTTATTTAACGATTTAAATAAAATGGAAATATAATGTAAAATCTAAGACCTACACATGTCCAAAACCTATTGTATGGGTATATTTCGAACCCTTATCACCTTATCCTCGAAACACATCAATGTGGGACCATTAATAACCAAAACTCATTCTAAAATAAAATAACATTTCCTTACTTTCCAAGAGTGCCCCTCCTCTCCTCTTATAAAAGGCCCCCACCTCTACCCCATTACCCACACTTCCAAAACCTTTGGCTCGACCAACCCCTGCTCATTTTGTCTCTACACATCCCTCTATTACTCCTTGAAGCCTCACTTTGGGCAGAAGTCTTCCCAAGGAATCCTTTTATCTCAAACCAAAGGGATTTACCCGATTTCAAGGTAATGTCTTCACTTGAGTCGTTTTGTTTTATTTTGCTTCTCCAACCCCCTAAACTCTTTTTATTAATCTCTTTTGTAACAACTTCAGTATATTCCATATACTAGGATGTTTTTATAAGAATGATTCGAGCTACACTTACACACACCTACGTCTAATGGTTAAAGAACATACTGTTTCTGTGGATGACGAATTTCTGCCTCACGAAACGATGATTGTTCGATATTATTCTAACACCTTCAAAGGTGACCATTAAGATGTCACTATATTTATATATGATATATAATATGTTTATTTTTTCCTTAAGCTTATGTATTTTTCATTTTTGGCATACCTTTATGGTTTCCATTATGGGTAAATGCGATATCTTCATTTAAGGAAGTGCGAACTACTGCTCCCTCAAAGTGATTTGATTCGTTAATTCCATATGTGGGATGTATAAAGGATGTATTTAAAGTTATTATATATGATGTTATACTGGAATTATAATATACCTCTATATCATTATTATTTCTTTCCATTAAAGTATGATATAGAAATGAAAGTAGCGTTCATACGTACGTACGGCTTACCATCTCCATGAACGGTGAATTTCATTTCTTATCCCCAAATGTAATGTACTATTAAAAGTACATATATATAATGGATATATATGATGTATGTTAAATCTAAATGATTAATATAATTCTGTAATTAAAATATACATACCACTCATTTAGTTTTAATTCCATTAATATAACAAAGAAATGAAAGTAGCGTTCATGCGTACGTACGGCTTACTGTCTCCATGAACGGTGCATTTCATTTCTTACCTCTAAATGATTATGTAATATTATAAATACATGTATATGCTGGATATATATGATATATATGATATCCAAATCAGGAATGTTATTCTGGATATAAAGAACCTTTGACCACACGAACAACATGTAATTGTAAGAAGTCCACTTTCGACTTAAGAACCAAATATCGACAAAACAAACATTATTAAATTAATGATTACATAATGTTTATAACATGGAAATAAGTGATATAAAAGGAATAATGAACTTGAAAAATGTTCTTAAGCAAATATAAATTAACTCAAGTTTATTATTCAGGACGTTAAAGAACGATCGAGTCAAGTCGGACCCGAGGTAAGGGACTTCGTCTCAATCTCCTTTCATTGAGGCATATTTCGTTTTATACACAACTTTATTTTATACGGTGTATAAAACCCTTTGAATTTTACTTTTATACAAAATTAATCTTTTTCTATGAAGCGTTTTACAAAATGACAGAAAGGAATGTTTCTTTTAACGTACGCGGTGACAACGACTTTTTCCGCCGCCCCGAGTATTATTTGGTCTTTGGCTTCCTCAACAAGCCGTAATGTTTTTAAAATAAAATAAATACCATATAATCTTTTATGTATTTTGGTATTGAAAATGGTTTTGATAAATAATTCTATTATGTCAATATATTTAAATGATATATTTTGATTGAAATGTGGAAATGTTATCATTCCTTTATATTGGTTTTATGTTTTATGATTTTATTATGGTACTTGGACATTTAACGGGTGGTTACATGATAAACCATATGACGGGTGGTGCCGTGAATACCAGGACGGGTGGTTACGTTATAACCTCCAATGCATTGGGTATGGAAGTCGGCCGTATGGATATTCCATTAAGTATGTATGGAAGTTGGCCGAATGGCTATTCCATTAAGTGATATGTGTGGAAGTAGACCGTATGGTTATTCCACTTAAGTATGTTTATGTCCCAAGTTACCTTTATATGTTATGTGTTCTTTATATGGGTTTTATGGTAATATTTTGGTTACAAAAGGGTAAGTAATGATCTTTTATTCATTGAAGAGTTTTTACTACTTCATAAAGGGGAAAAGTATTACTTTGATAAAGTATACATGGTTTACTTTTTGTTTTGATAAACTAACAGTTTTTATTCTTTGTGTATCCCTTACTGAGCTTTTTATGCTCACCCCAAGTTTCTTTGAAATGTTTTTCACAGGACTTAATGTGGAATAGGGTCAAGTATGGGATCAAGGGAATTTCATGCTATATAAAACATGGAGCTAGACATGTTTCTTTTTAAGAGTTTTTTTTTATTCTATGGAAACTTAGTAGAAGTGTCTACTTTGTAATCATTTGAGATGTAATAGTTATGTTCTAATTCTCTAAAACTCTAAACCTGAAAAGATCCTCAATTTGAATTATTCATTTAATTCAATATTAAGTAAGGTTTAAGGTCGGGGCCTTATAGTTGGTATCAGAGGTCGGTTTAGACAACTTTGGGAGTTAGAAAAGTGTTAAATTATAATATGATTTAAATGATATAGCATTTACGGATTACCATGTTTCTTCGCGTAAGATATTTCTATGTTCAGAATGGTTTTTCATAGAGGAAACAAAGAATCTTTTCTGGTAAGGCATACATAGGGAAATGATCTTTCAAATCAGTATCCTGAGATGGTCAGAATCAGAACTAAACAGTTTGTTGCAGTGATGGCTCAGTTGACTCAGGTGAAAAATTTTGGTTGTTTTCATTGATGATATTTTGGTGTTTTCCAAAAGTAAAGAGGAGCATGAAAGACATTTAAGGGTTATCTTACAAACCTTGAACGAAAAGAAATTGTATGGGAAATTTAGCAAGTGTGAGTTTTGGTTGCAACAAATTTCTTTCCTTGGTCACATTGTTTCAAAATATGGCATAACTGTTGATCTTGCTAAAACAAAATTTGTTGAAGAATGGCCAAGACCCACAAATGTAACCGATATCCGTAGCTTTCTTGGTTTGGCAGGTTACTATCGAAGGTTTGTTGAAAAATTTTCACGGTTATCTAGTCCAATGACTAAGCTAACTCGTAAGGGTGTTAAGTTCATCTGGACAAAAGAATGTGATGATTGTTTTCAGGAGTTGAAAAGAAGATTGGTGAATGCTCCAGTTTTGGCACTTCCTTCCAGGAATGGTGAGTTTGTTATATACAGTGATGCTTCTTTGAAGGGACTTGGCTGTGTCCTTATGCAGAATGATCAGGTAATTTCTTATGCTTCACGTCAGTTGAAAACTCATGAGGTAAATTACCCTACACATGATTTGAAATTAGCTGTTGTTGTTTTTGCTTTAAAAATTTGGAGGCATCATTTGTATGGATTAAAGTGTGAAATATATACTGATCACAAAAGTTTAAAGTATAGATTCACTCAGAAAGAATTGAACATGAGACAGAGGAGATGGCTGGAATTAATCAAGGATTATGATTGTACAATTCACTACCATCCGGGAAAAGAAAATAAAGTGGTTGATGCTTTGAGTCGAAAAAGTAATGCTTCATTAACCATGCTACGTTTGGAATGAGATCCTTTGGTTTTTTATTTGATGAACTTTGGCATAGAAGTTGTTGGTGCAGGAAGTTCTTCTGTTTTGTTTCAGGTATCAGTGAGATCATCCCTATCAAACAGAATTAAGCAAGCACAGAGGGAAGACAGTGAGTTGCAGAAAAAGATAGAGCTGGTTCAGAAGGGTAAGTTTCCTGAATTCAACATTGATAGTGATTGTGTTTTGAGATTTGGGAAGAGATTGTGTGTGCCTTGTGATTCACAGTTGAAGAGAGAGTTGTTATGTGAAGCTCATAGTTCTCCGTTTTCAGTTCATCCTGGCAGTACTAAGATGTACAGAGATCTGCGGGAGTATTACTGGTGGGATGGAATGAAAAGAGATATTGCTAAATTTACTGTGAAGTGTTTGACTTTTCAGCAGGTTAAAGCAGAGCGACAGTTACCGAAAGGGATGCTTCAGCCTTTACCAGTGCCAGAGTAGAAATGGGAGAATATATCCATGGACTTCGTTGTGGGATTACCAAGGACATCTCGGGGTAATAATTCAATCTGGGTTATTGTTGATCGCTTGACTAAATCTTCTCATTTCCTTGCTATACGAGATACTTTTTCCCTAGATCAACTTTCCCGTTTGTATCTTAAAGAGATAGTCAGGTTACATGGAGTTCCTCTCTCCATTGTATCTGACCGTGATCCCAGGTTTACTTCTAACTTTTGGAAAGGCCTTCAGAAGTCGTTGGGTACTGAATTAAATTTTAGTACAGCTTTTCATCCTCAATCAGATGGGCAGTCAGAACGAACAATTAAGACCTTGGAGGATATGCTACGAGCATGTTCGATGGATTATCAGGGAAGTTGGGACCAACATCTTTCTTTGGTTGAGTTTTCATATAATAACAGTTTTTATTCTAGTATACAGATGGCACCATTTGAGGCATTATATGGGAAGCGGTGTCGAACTCCAGAATTTTGGGATGAAGTGGGTGAAAGGAAGTTAATGGGACTAGAATTAGTAGAAGAGATGGAAGAAAAAGTTCAGTTGATTCAAAAACACATGAAAACAGCTCAAAGTAGACAGAAGAGTTATGCGGATAACCGGAGGAAGGATCTATCTTTCGAGGTAGGTGATTATGTTTTTCTCAAAGTCTCACCATGGAAAAGTGTGATGAGATTTGGTAAGAAAGGAAAGCTGAGTCCAAGTTTCATTGGACCATATGAAATTCTGGAGAGAGTTGGATCAGTTTCATACAGAGTGGCATTACCTCCGAGTTTATCTCAGGTACATAATGTTTTTCATGTTTCGATGCTGAGAAAGTATATGCCAGATCCATCTCATGTTTTGAGTCCAGAGGTAGTTCACCTGGAAGAGAACCTATCTTATGAGGAACAACCGGTCCAGATTATTGACCACAGGGAGCAGGTGTTACGGAATAAGGTGATTCATCAGGTAAAGGTTTTTTGGAAAAACCATATGATTGAAGAGGTAACATGGGAATCTGAAAATGCTATGAGGGATAAATACCCTCACTTATTTTGATAAGTGAATAAAATTGTGAGGACGCAATTCCCAAAAGGGGGGAAGGATGTAACATCCCAGGTAAATAAAGAATAATAAATTTTCATATTTATTAATATTTGCGAATTAAATATTAATTTTACTTTAAAGGGGTTTCTATGTTCGATAGCGTACCCGATACGCAACAAAGAGTTTCTTTGAAATCGTACGTTGCACACTAGTAATAAAATAATATTATTTTAAATGTTAGTTAACACGTAGTCGTTGTACTGGCGGGAATGGATAGAAATAACTAAAATATGATTATATATGTTTTTTAAATGTTTTTACATTTATCTAATAAAGTATAAAGGCTTAAAATACGAAAAGAATTCAATTTTAGGCTTATATACTCTAATTTTCACGAAAGGTCCACTTATCAACATTTGATGGTGAACCGTCATTAAATATAGTTTTGGTCACTCTTATACATTCTATTGGACCAAATAAAACTCTTCTTTAGAATCGGGACATCAAATATTACTTTGTGTAATTTTTTGGTATTTTTCCGATAAAGTTCATTTTTTAATGAATAGTGTAAAATGTTGTATTTTAATTCAAAACCTCTTTTTAATCTAATTTATTAAGATGATTAGATTTTCTTTTGAATTGGTTTTAAAGTGAAATTAGAATATATTTTTACCATTTAATCCAATGTTGGTCATTGGAATCAATTTCACTTTGAAATTGGACTTAAACTGGTGTCAATCTTTTGATACTTATTGTTTCATAAAAACACGCTATTTGTTTTGACAGCGGGAATTAATTAATAAATTAATTAATGCAACTTATATGTTTTGAATTTTGTAAAATGTACTTCATTTTTGAATTTGGAATATCAAATATAGCTTAGGGTGATGTTTTGGTTTTTTTCTGAAAAACTTCAATTTTTGATGAATAGTGAAACCGCAAAGTGGTGGTTACAAAATTTGATTTTTCGTTTAAATGGGACTTTACCACTTCTGTGTTTTGAATCTCTAAAATACAATTTAAATGATTTTCATTATTAAGTAAAATTTGGTTCAATGGGATTAAAATAAATTTTGGTGAATAGTAACTTTTATGTTTTATTAATCACGATTAAAGGTAATTAGTGTAATTTAAGGTAAAAATGATATTATAATAAAATGAAAATATCTTGACACTTGTCCTAACCCTATTGGTTGAGTTATGGCCGACCAATACAACCCATGGGTCGATTTTTGGTACTCCATGGAGCCACTTGGGTATGATAATGACATTTATGCCTTTTATTTAAAGTTAAAGTAAAAAATGACACAAACATGAGATGTTTTACTAAACCAATTTTTACATGGGGTTATACAAGTCATATTTATTACTAAAAATATTCATTAGAAAGATAAAAAGATTTAATACATCATGATATTTGTTTTATAATTTTTAGACATTAAATAAATTAAATTATTTATGACACCATGATGATGCAGCGATTACCTCATTATTTAACGATTTAAATAAAATGGAAAGATAATGTAAAATATAATACCTACACATTTACAAAACCTATTTGATGGGTAGATTTCGAACCCTTATCACCTTATCCTCGAAACACATCAATGTGGGACCATTAATAACCGAAACTAATTCTAAAATAAAATAACATTTCCTTACTTTCCAAGAGTGCCCCTCCTCTCCTCTTATAAAAGGCCCCCACCTCTACCTCATTACCCACACTTCCAAAGCCTTTGGCTCGACCAACCCCTGCTCATTTTGTCTCTCCACATCCCTATCTTACTCTTTGAAGCCTCAATTTGGGCATAAGTCTTCCCAAGGAAGCCTTTTATCTCAAACCAAAGGGAGTTACCCGATTTTAAGGTAATGTCTTCACTTGAGTCGTTTTGTTTTATTTTGCTTCTCCAACCCCCTAAACTCTTTTTATTCATTTCTTTTGTAACAACTCCAGTATCTTCCATATACTAGGATGTTTTTATTAGAATTATTCTAGCTACACTTACACACACCTACGTCTAATGGTTAAAGAACATATTGTTTCCGTGGATGTCGAATTTCTGCCTCACGAAACGATGATTGTTCGATATTCTTCTAACACCTTCAAAGGTGGCCATTAATATGTCACTATATTTATATATGATATATAATATGTTTATGTTTGTTTTAAGCTTCTGTATTTTTCATTTTGGGCATACCTTTATGGTTTCCATTATGGGTAAATGTGATATCTTCATTTAAGGAAGTGCGGACTACCGCCCCCTCAAAGTGATTTGATTCGTTAATTCCATATGTGGGATGTATAAAAAATGTATTTAAAAGTTATTATATATGATGGTATACTAGAATTATAATATACCTCTATATCATTATTATTTATTTCCATTAAATTATGATATAGAAATGAAAGTAGTGTTCATGCGTACGTACGGCTTACCGTCTCCATGAACGGTGCATTTCATTTCTTATCCCCAAATGTAATGTACTATTAAAAGTACATATATATAATGGATATATATGATGTATGTTACATCTAAATGATTAATATAATTCTGTAATTAAAATATACATACCTCTCATTTAGTTTTAATTCCATTAATATGACAAAGAAATGAAAGTAGCGTTCATGCGTACGTACGGCTTACCGTCTCCATGAACGGTGCATTTCATTTCTTACCTCTAAATGATTATGTAATATTATAAATACATGTATATGATGGATATATATGATATATATGATATCCAAATCAGGAATGTTATTCTGGATATAAAGAACCTTTGACCACACGAACAACATGTAATTGTAAGAAGTCCACTTTCGATTTAAGAACCAAATATCGACAAAACAAACATTATTAACTTAATGATTACATAATGTTTATAAAATATAAATAAGTGATATAAAAGAAATAATGAACTCAAAAAATGTTCTTAAGCAAATAGAAATTAACTCAAGTTTATTATTCAGGACGTTAAAGAACGATCGAGTCAAGTCGGACCCGAGGTAAGGGACTTCATCTCGATCTCCTTTCATTGAGGCATATTTCATTTTATACACTACTTTCTTTTATACAGTGTATAAAACCCTTTGAATTTTACTTTTATACAAAAGGAATCTTTTTCTATGAATCGTTTTACAAAACGATAGAAAGGAATGTTTCTTTTAACGTACGCGGTGACAACGACCTTTTCCGCCGCCGCAAGTATTATTTGTTCTTTGGCTTCCTCAACAAGTCGTAATGTTTTTAAAATAAAATAAATACCATATACTCGTTTATGTATTTTGGTATTGAAAATGGTTTTGATAAAGGATTCTATTATGTCAATATATTTAAATGATATATTTTGATTGAAATGTAGAAATGTTATCATTCCTTTATATTGGTTTTATGTTTTATGATTTTATTATGGTACTTGGACATTTAACAGGTGGTTACGTGATAAACCATATGACGGGTGGTGCCGTGAATACCAGGACAGGTGGTTACGTTATAACCTCCAATGCATTGGGTATGGAAGTCAGCTGTATGGCTATTCCATTAAGTATGTATGGAAGTTGGCCAAATGGCTATTCCATTAAGTAATATGTGTGGAAGTCGACCGTATGGTTATTCCACTTAAGTATGTTTATGTCCCAAGTTACCTTTATATGTTATGTGTTCTTTATATGGGTTTTATGGTAATCTTTTGGTTACAAAAGGTTAAGTAATGATCTTTTATTCATTGAAGAGTTTTTACTACTTCATAAAGGTGAAAAGTATTACTTTGATAAAGTATACATGGTTTACTTTTTGTTTTGATAAACTAACAGTTTTTATTCTTTGTGTATCCCTTACTGAGCTTTTTATGCTCACCCCAAGTTTCTTTGAAATGTTTTTCACAGGACTTAATGTGGAATAGAGTCAAGTATGGGATCAAGGTAATGTCATTCTATATAAAACATGGAGCTAGACATGTTTCTTTTTAAGAGTTTTTTTTATTCTACTGAAACTTAGTAGAAGTGTCTACTTTGTAATCATTTGAGATGTAATAGTTATGTTCTAATTCTCTAAAACTCTAAACTTGAAAATATCCTCAATGTGAATTATTCATTTAATTCAATATTAAGTAAGGTTTAAGGCCGGGGCCTTATAAATTACCTTGCATTAATAGTTATTTAATTATTTGAGTTTATATCGGACATTTTGTCGATGTTCAGAATTTGAGTTAAAAAAAGACCTTGTTACAATTACAATTTGTCCATGTGGTCAATAATCCATTATCTCCAGAATTATATTTATGATTTATATATCATATATATCATATATATCCAGTATATACATGTATTTAGTTTAGTACATAACATTTGGAGATAATAAATGAAATACACTGTTCATGGAGACGGTAAGTCGTACGTATGCATGAACGCTACATTCATTTCTATTTAATATTTAATGGAATTAAAACTTATTGGTACATAGTTATATTATAATTACCATATAATATCATATATAATATCATTAAATACATCCTTTATACATCTCACATAAGGTATTAACGAGTCATATCACTTTGAGGGGGCGGTAGTCTGCACTTCCTAAAATTAAATTATCACGTTTACTCATTATGGAAACCGTAAAGGTATACTATAAATGAAAAATACAGAAGCATAAAGAAAACATAAACATAATATATATCATATATAAATACAGTTCCATCATAATGGCCACCATGAGAGGCGGTAGGAGTTAATTGAACAATCATCGTTTCGTGAGGCATTAGTTTTCCATCCACAGAAACATTGTGTTCTTTACCCATTAGATGGAGGTGTGTGTAAGTGTAGTTATAATAATTCTCATAAAAACATACTAGTATATTTAGGATACTGGTTTTGTTATAAAATAAATCAATAAAAAGAGTTTAGGGGGTTTGAGAATTAAAATAAAACAAAATAACTTAAGAGAAGGCGTTACCTTTAAATCGGGTAACTCCCTTTGGTTTGAACCAAAAGGGTTTCTTAAAGTGTTTTCTGACTAAGGTGAGGCTTCTAGGATTAATATAGGGATATTGGGAGATTATTTGAGTAGAGTTTTCATGATCAAAATTCTTGAGAAGTGTGAGAAATGGGTTAGAAGTGAGGGCTTTTATAAGGGAGAGGAGGGTCTCTTTAGGAATGTTTGAAACAATTAATTTAATATAACCTCATTTTCGGTTTCAAAAGGTCAAATATTCATTAATATCAAATTTAAGATGACTCATGGTCAAAATAAAATAATCAAATAAGAATTGGACTGGTTTTGGATATTGTTTTAATATTTATAATCTTGTTTATTTAAATCATTTATTAATGAGGTAAATACTGTATCATTATTGTTTCATAAATAATTTTATTTATTTGATGTCCAAAAATTATAAAAAAAAATACCATGATGTAGGAAATATTTTTAGCTTTCCAAATAATATTTATATTTGGGAATTAAACTTATATATACCTATATAAAAATTTATTTACTAAAAGATATTTGTTTATGTCATTTTTGTCTTTACATTAAATTAATTAATATAAAATGTCATTATTACTCCCATGTGGCTCCATGGGGTCCCAAATTTGACCCAAGGATGACCATGGTCAGATATGTATCATCCAATAGGATTAGAACACATTTTAGGGTAATTTAATAATATTATAATATTATATTTTACCCTTATTTATTATCTTTACCTTTTAATCATGGTAAATAAAATATTTACTGAAGTAAATATTTAAAATGTCTAAAAATAAAAGTTACCTATTTAAAAAATTTGTAACTACTGATTCCAAATATGGAATCCATTTTTCCAAATTCAAAACACAGAAGTGGCAGAAATTAATTTAAAATTAATTCCCGTTGTTAAAACAAATAGCGTTTTTTTAATAAATAATAACTATCAAAAGATTGACACTTGTTTATGTCCAATTTCAAAATAAAATTACATCCAATGACCAACATTAGATTAAATGGTAAAAATATATTCTAATTTCACTTTAAA
This sequence comes from Viscum album, assembly GCA_963277665.1. NCBI lineage: Eukaryota > Viridiplantae > Streptophyta > Magnoliopsida > Santalales > Viscaceae > Viscum > Viscum album. Next base: position 670,572,751 of record OY728167.1, read on the forward strand.
ATCAATTAAAAAGATAATATAACCACATAAATATATTAGATAAAAAGGCACTTTTGAATTAAAATACAGTATTTTCATTATTCATAAAAAAATGAATCTTATCAGAAAAATACCAAAATTTTATCCAAAGTAAATTTTGATGTACTTATTCTAAAGAAGAATTTTATTTTGTCAAATATAACATATAAGAGTGAAAAAAACTAGATTTAAAGAGGGTTCTCCATTAAAAGGCAGTAAATAGACCTTTTAAAGAAAATTATGCTTAAAATTAGATTCATTCACATTTTAAGCCTCTAACTTTTATTGGATAAATATAAAAACATTTAACAAACAAGTATAATCATATTTAAGTTATTTATATTCATTCCTTCCAATACAATGGCTTGGCATTAACTACCAATTAAAATAATGTAAGAAACCGGTTTTTGCTGAGAAAGACTTTGGAATATTCTTGATGATATTCCAGGTCAGTGCCTTCAGACGGCGTGCGATTCGGAGCCCCGGAGCGGTCGGAATTAAATTTTAGGTGCGTTCACACTGGAAATGCTAAATAAATGGGATAACTCCTAAACAGAGTTCTGAATTAGAGAACCGAGTGTATGGATGGGTCCGTAATGTGGTGTTTACCCTAGGGGAGGCTTAACCTCGACCCTGTCGGGAGTTTCGGATGCGGGTCTTTTCAGGGGTTTTAAATTAATTAAATCATTAATTTATTTATTTAAACCCCTCCCCATCCCCTTCCTCCCTTATTCTTCCCTGGAGAAGCCTCCCTCAAGGCAGCCCTCAAGCTCCCTCCCCTCCTCCACTCTGGCAAGATGACGGCGCGGCGGCGGATCGTCCGTGAAGCTTCGGGCGAAGCCCAGCGAGGTAGGAGGTCTTTGTTTGTGTTTTAATTTCCGAACCATCTTTCAACCTCAATTATATGTGTCGATTGTCCTTCGATCGTCAAATCAAAGCCCATAAACGTGTAGTAGATTTTATTCTCTCTCCATCGCTTGTCTCGGTTTGTAAAACCGAGTTCCGAGGACCCCGTAGATGTCCGCCGAACTTTGCAGGTTTTTGAAGTTTCTGGCGGTTTCGGGTTCTCCAGCGAGGTCCAGCGACGGTGCGACAGGGGCTCAGGCGGCGGCGCGCGATGGCTCCTGGCGCGGGCGGCGGTCGGCAGAGGCTGGGTTCGTGGCAAGGCGAGGGTGGTCGGGGGATTCGGTGTCGTCCGGGGCTCGCGGACGGCGAGCGGCGTCGGGCGGCTTCGGAGGAGCCGGGTGCGGCCGGCGGCGGATCGGGGACGAGGCAGCCACGGCGCGGCTTCGGCCCGCCGCCCTCAGCAGAGGAACCCGAGGCGTCGTGCCTCGGGCGTGCGGCGTGGACAAGGACCCCCCGAACGCGGGTCCTACGGGAAAAGAAGAAGACCGGCCTTCTAGCCAGTCTGCTGGGAAGAACCGGACCCGAGGGGTCCGGTGCGATGGGAATGAGCCGCGGCCAGCAGGCCGCGGCGGTCTGGACCGGTCCGGACCGGCCCCTTTGGGCCCCTTGCATTTCGGGGGGGCCATATCTTTCAAACGGCGCGTCCGTTTGACGCGCCGTCTGCGGCGATGAGTCCGTATAGACGAGGCGCTCTCTTTAAGTTGTGTTCCGAGACTTTTGGTTTCTGTGTCCGAAGACGGGTGACCCGAGAGCTTTAAGTTAATAATATTAATTTATTATTAAAGTTGCGACAGACGTGGCTCGCGAGCCAGACGTCCGTTTGACGCGCCGTCGGAGGCACTGTGGCCCTGAGGATGAGACGGTACTTCCAATGTGGTTCGGAACCTTTGCTGGTTGGTTTCCTTGCTCTACGGCACGAAATGCAATGTGAATAATTAATTAATTATTTAATTAATTAATTATTCTTACGTCGGACCTAACTCCCGTTTGGGATGTCCGATTGACGCACCGCCAGCGGCAGCATGATCCCAGTCCTTGTGCGGACTTTTTGAGAATCTTTCCAAAGCGTTCGGGTTGGAGACGAGGTGTGGGCCCCATGGGGCCTAGTTCGCACGTATTACGGTGAAACGCTACTTTTTCACCCAACATCTGTTTGGGGTGTTTGAGCAGTCGATTCTGGATGTTTTTTCGAGGGGATTGCGATGGTGCAGTTCGCCTGACCTTTTTTGGGGACGTGGTGTGGGTCCCACCCGACCCGGCTACGGTGAATAGTACCCTTTTTTTTGGGTGTCCGTTTTGGGCGATTGAGTACTCAATCCCGTGTGTTTTTTCGAGGGGATCGTAGTGGCGTGATCCGTTGGTTCAGTTTCGGGATCTTGGGGTGGGCCCCACATGGGTTTAATTACGGTGAATAGTACCTTTTTCACCGGTTGACCATTTCAGGTGAGTAAGTAGTCGATCTCGTGTGTTTTTTCCGCGAGGATTACAAAGGTGTGATCCGTTTGGCTGCGCGGAGCCTCTTGCGCGATCTTATTAACAGCGGAAGCATGGAAGGTGCTCTAGTGGTGGTTTTCCCTACCATGTTTGTAGCGGACCCTTGGCGTGTGATCGCGCACTCTTGGGAGAGTGATGTAAATGGTTCACGAGATGTGGCTGGTCGTGCCTGGGCCTTTGAGGTGGAGTTGTTACGTCACGCCTTCGCGTTGACACTGGGTGTCATGTGTACGATAGCCTTAGGGCTGGAGATGTGGTATACTCGGGGAGTATACGGGAACCCTTGGAGGTACATGTGGTTGTTGTACCTGAGGACGTTTGTGCGCTCAGTTGGGGTTGGTGATGGGGTCACACGTTGTGTGGGCCCCACGTGCGTGTCGGGTTCTGCTTTGCGTACTTGGACCTCTCGCGGCATAGAGGTTCCCTTTGTGCTCGTTTGTTTGGCCAGCAGGGTGGAGTGGTCTCCCCACCTGGTTTTTCTCGCGATGGATCGACCAGTAGCGGTGCTAGTGGCACCCCGTGATGGGACAGGCACAGAACTTCTTTTGGATGAGTTGTTTTGGAGTTGGGTGGTTGCACGATACCCACTCCGTGTTTGGTTGGCCAGTGTTGTACCCTCCAGTGGATGTGGCCAGAGCAGTTCTGAGTTTTACCCTCCAGCGGGGCTGGGCAGTGGGTTACTCATCGACTTCTTCGAGTTTACCCTCCAGCAGGGTTGGGTAGTGGGTTGCTCACTGACTTCTAGGGTTTACCCTCCAGCAGAGACTGGGCGGTGGGTTACTTGATGCTCTTAGGGTCTACCCTCCAGCAGAGATTGGGCAGTGGGTTACCCTATGCTCTTAGGGTCTACCCTCCAGCAGAGACTGGGCAGTGGGTCACCCGACGCTATTAGGGTCTACCCTCCAGCAGGGTCTGGGCAGTGGGTCACCCGACGACCTATTAGGGTCTACCCTCCAGTAGAGACTGGGCAGTGGGTCACCCGACGACCTCTTAGGGTCTACCCTCCAGCAGGGCTGGGCAGTGGGTCACCCGTCGTCTAGCTCCAGGTCTACCCTCCAGCAAGGCTGGGCAGTGGGTCGCCTGTCGACTTATTCCAGGTCTACCCTCCAGCGGGGCTGGGCAGTGGGTCAGGATGATGTGTTATGGTTTACCCTCCAGCAGGGCTGGGCAGTGGGTCACCCAGTATCTTATTATGGTTTACCCTCCAGCAGGGCTGGGAAGTGGGTCATTTGTTGGCATTCTAGACTCAGTCTTTTCTACCAAGCTAGTCTGTGTCTTTTCCTCCGTGTTTACCGGAGCGGGACCCTTGGTTGTACGGGTCGGTGATGGAATGGCTTTGGATTTGAGGAGACCTCTCGACTGCGGGGCAGTGACGAGGCGTGGTTTGAATTCCCCTAGAACTCTCAAGTACGAGGGACACTTTCCCCACCGAGACGCGTTCTTGTGATGTGACCTAAAACCGTGCGGGTGAGTCAGTGCCGCCCAAAGCGGATAGTATCAAGGTGTGGTGATTGAGCCCCTTGGCTTGTGGTTTGGGGCAGACGTGCGGAATGCTGGGCATCGATGGAGTTTACTTCTGGGACTGTTGGCTACTCTTTTTTGGGCTGAGCTACGGGACGGAGATCCTCTTACGACGTTGTTCGGGCTTCTTGTTGAGCATATGGACTTGTATATACCTTGTTCTAGCACCCACTTCTTGGGTTTGGTTACTCTCCTTCCAGGAGAGGCGAAGACGCGCGGGGTATGCCATGTGCTTTCCGTGTCTAGCTTCTCAGGGTTGGATGAGTCTAATCTCCTACTATAGGTAGCGAAGACTCGACGGGAAGTTTATCTTCTCACCATTTCCATCTCCTTGTGCCTGGATGAGACTACTTCCTTTCTCTTGTTGGGTTGAGCTGGACTCTCTGTTGTGCTATTACTCTTTACTGCACTCTCTGTTGTACTCCCTTTGTTTTTTTCTATTCGCTCTACTGCTCACCCTTCGGTACCTCCTTTTGTTGCTCCCTCAAGCCTTCAGGGTATCCTACTGAGTATTTTTATACTCACCCCTGCTTGGGCTTTGCCCGCACTCGGTGTGCCCTTGCAGACGAAGGACAGGTGGAGCGTGACTTCAGTGGAGCGTAGGATCTTGGGAGCTTAGACCGCGTGCGGTGGTCGTGGTTGGGTTCCAGGTGGGAGACCCGTCAGCTGTTTCTTTTTGTTTACCTATTTCTGGGTTGTGGCACTTTTGATTGGGCGCGTGTTTTGCCCCTTTTCTTTTCAGCTTGTACTTTGTACTTGTAGAGGTCGATGCACTTTGTGGTATATATATGGCAGTTTCCCTTTCCTTTTCTTTGCTTGTATTTTCTTTTACTCTGCACTTTTGCATTGAGTTTGTTGCGTGTGTGTGTACAGGTACTTAGGCAAAGGCCTCCCTGAGTTATGGTGCCTTCGGCGCTGGTCGCCAGCCCCTGGCCTATGGAGGCGGGCCTGGGGTAGTTGCGGCTCGAGCCCGGGTAGGGTCGGGTCGTGAAAAAGTGGTATCAGAGGTGGTTCGTTCCTTAGGACGTTGTGCGGACGTCCCTAAAAGAGGAATTGGTTGGGATATAGGGCAACAGTGTTAATGTGTCTCGAGAGCGGCTCTCAGTCCAGGGAGTCCAGTGGTGGTGCGGCGGCTGACGTATCCATTCACCAGGACCTTGATAACCCGCTTGTCGACTCGGCATGCTGAGACACTTGTTGCAGGGAAAAAAAATTTGTCCATAACATAGGATTGAGTCTTTGGCTGTCCTTCTTGAGTCAGCTCCCCATCGTTTCTATTGGTATATACATATATGCTCATCTGACCGCGGCACTCCTTGATAATTTTCAGGTTGTCTCTGCGAGGACAGCCCACCAGGATACCAGCTTTGGTTCGTGACGAAGACCCTGTGAGCTACGAGGCCACAGTCCAGGACCCATCATGCGAGCCCCTTTCTACGGGTGGGCCGGTAGCAGCACCCCCACCTGTTGAGTAGCAGACAGTTTCAGCAGAGCAGGCTGAGTTTGAGCGCAGGTTGAGCATGCTCCGCGAGTTCCAGCGGCAGAGACCGCTGAGGTTCAGTGGTGATCCAGACCCTCAGGCAGCAGAGGTTTGGCTCGAGGTAGTGGTTCGCCTTTTCAGGCTTGTGCAGACGCCGACAGATCAGAGAGTGGCTTTGGCAGCCACCCTTTTTCGTGGAGCAGCTTGGCGTTGGTGGAGTCTGGTGACTCAACTTCTTGATGAGTCGTCGCTTTCATGGGGTGACTTTCAGTTGTTGCTCCGTAATGAGTTTTTCCCCTCCTTCTTGCGCTCCATTCGGATTCAGGAGCTCCTGCAGTTTCAGAAGGGAGGGATGATGGTGGCCGAGTACGCGGCTAGTTTTGCAGACCGTGCATGCTTTTACCCGGACTTGGTCCATGACGACAACCTCCGAGCGCGGAAGTTTGAGCAGGGTCTCCGCCGAGAGATTCGTGCTGTCATAGTACCCTTGGGCATTTCCACATATGCTGGGGTTCTAGAGCAGGCGCTGGTGACAGAGGGCTTCCCATCATGTTTTGCGGTTGGTAGTGGCAGTGGGTGCGATGGATCCGGGATGTCTGTCATAGCTAACAGGCGCCGAAGGATAGGGCCTTGATGCAGGTGGCCTTCCCAATTCCGGTTTCAGAGACGTGGTCGTATACCACTGTGGCGAAAAGGCGTAGGGCCTCAGCCGAGGATGCCCTTCCGTGAGTTGATCCCGGGCCGTGGTCGTACACCACAGTGGGGCCGGAGGGCAATAGGGTAGCCCAGAGAGCGTCGGTGCTATGCTTGTGACGGGCGAGGTCACTTGGCATGAGACTGCCCGACCCGAGTTGCTGAGAGCTTCGGGCAGGCAGCAGGCGCACCACCACGGCAGAGGCAGCGCCGTGATCGAAGTAGTAGCTAGAGAGGTGGTGCTAGCAGAGAAGCATGAGGAGCTGGGGGTAGGGGACGACGTTATGAGATCTCCCCATCACCACTAGGCAGTCCACGTCAGGCTCCGAGAGCTTACGATTGGGACCGCGGGTAGCCGCGAGCTTTGGATGTCTACGATCCTGCAGAGCACGGGATAGTGAGAGGTACCCATTGCGACTCTTCTACTTCTTGTAGTAGAATTGATAGGCTCTGCGTGTGAAAGACGTTTCTCCCTGCTCCTTGTTTTAGGTGTTACCAGGGTGACACAGGGCGTCGGGTGTAACCCTGTGTTGGTAAGGTAAAAGGCGTGAGGCCTTTTTCCTTTAGTCGATGGTGTTGGCTCCTTCACCTGTTGAGCGTGTAAGAGAGCATCGACTGTGGAATCTTGTGCGACCAGATATCCTTGGGTGTTTCACCATATGAATATTCTAAAGGATGGAATCACCGGGCCTTGTTTCAGGTGCGGGTGGTGATTCCAGTCACAGCGTGCGACGTAGAGGTTCGTTCGGGGAGGTGAGCTACCCCCAAGAGCCTTCGGGCCGTTTGAGACCGTGCAAAGGGATGGCGAGGTTGTCTACCGCCTTGCCCTAACCCCAAAGTCTGGAGTGGGTGCACGACATCGGCAAGGGCCGACCTCGCGTGAACAGATCAATACTTTGGTCTGTGTGCGGTGACGCAGAGCTATGCGTGGGTTTCTTTTGGGTACGGAAAAGCCAGGTGTGGGCTTAGTACCCTGTGTTGCTCCCTAGTTTTGCTTTTCGAGGACAAAAATCTTGAAGGAGGGAATGATTTAAGAACCCAGTTTTTACTGAGAAAGACTTTGGAATATTCTTGATGATATTCCAGGGCAGCGCCTTCAGACGGCGTGCGATTCCGAGCCCCGGAGCGGCCGGAATTAAATTTTCGGTGCGTTCACACTGGAAACGCTAAATAAATGTGATAGCTCCTAAACAGAGTTCCAGATCAGAGAACCGAGTGTACAGATGGGTCCGGAATGTGGTGTTTACCCTAGGGGAGGCTTAACCTCGACCCCGTCGGGAGTTTCGGATGCGGGTCTTTTCGGGGGTTTTAAATTAATTAAATCATTAATTAATTTATTTAAACCCCTCCCCATCCCCTTCATCCCTTGTTCTTCCCTGGTGAAGCCTCCCTCAAGGCATACCTCAAGCTCCCTCCCCTCCTCCACTCTCGAAAGACGACGGCGCGGTGGCGGATCGTCCGTGAAGCTTCGGGCGAAGCCCAGCGAGGTAGGAGGTCTTTGTTTGCGTTTTAATTTCCGAACCATCTTTCAACCTCAATTATATGTGTCGATTGTCATTCGATCGTCAAATCAAATCCCATAAACGTGTAGTAGATTTTATTCTCTCTCCATCGCTTGTCTCGGTTTGTAAAACCGAGTTCCGAGGACCCCGCAGACATCCGCCGAACTTTGCGGGTTTTTGAAGTTTCCGGCGGTTTCAGGTTCTCCAGCGAGGTCCAGCGGCGGTGCGGCAGGGGCTCAGGCGGCGGCACGCGGTGGCTCCTGGCGCGGGCGGCGGTCGGCAGAGGCCGGGTTCGTGGCAAGGCGAGGGCGGCCGGGGGCTTCAGTGTCGGCCGGGGCTCGCGGACGGCGAGCGGCGTCGGGTGGCTTCGGAGGAGCCGGGTGCGGCCGGCGGCGGATCGGGGACGAGGCGGCCATGGCGCGGCTTCGGCTCTCCGCCCTCAGCAGAGGAACCCGAGGCACCGTGCCTCGGGCGTGCGGCGTGGACAAGGACCCGCCGAACGCGGGTCCTGCGGGAGAAGAAGAAGACCGGCCTTCTGGCCGGTCTGTTGGGAAGAACCGGACCCGAGGGGTCCGGTGCGATGGGAATGAGTCGCGGCCAGCGGGCCGCGGTGGTCTGGACCGGTCCGGACCGGCCCCTTTGGGCCCCTTGCATTTCGAGGGGGGCATATCTTTCAAACGGCGTGTCCGTTTGACGTGCCGTCTGCGGCGATGATTCCGTATCGACGAGGCGCTCTCTTTAAGTTGTATTTCGGGACTTTTGGTTTCCGTGTCCGAAGACGGGTGACCCGAGAGCTTTAAGTTAATAATATTAATTTATTATTAAAGTTACGACGGACGTGGCTCGCGAGCTAGACGTCCGTTTGACGCGTCGTCGGAGGCGTTGTGGCCTTGAGGCTGAGACGGTACTTCCAATGTGGTTCAGAACCTTTGTTGGTTGGTTTCGTTGCTCTGCGGCACGAAACGCAATGTGAATAATTAATTAATTATTTAATTAATTAATTATTCTTGCGTCGGACCTAACTCCCGTTTGGGATGTCCGATTGACGCACCGTCAGCGGCAGCATGATCCCAGTCCTCGTGCATACTTTTTGAGAAGCTTTCCAAAGCATTCGGGTTGGAGACGAGGTGCGGGGACCACGGGGCCTAGTTCGCACGTATTACGGTGAAACACTACTTTTTCACCCGACATCTGTTTGGGGTGTTTGAGAAGTCGATTCTAGATATTTTTCCGAGGGGATTTCGATGGTGTAGTTTGCCCGATCTTTTTCGGGGATGTGGTGTGGGTCCCACCCGACCCGGCTACGGTGAATAGTACCCTTTTTACCGGGTGTCTGTTTTGGGCGATTGAGTACTCAATCCCGTGTGTTTTTCCGAGGGGATCGCAGTGGCGTGATCCGTTGGTTCAGTTTCGGTATCTTGGGGTGGGCCCCACATGGGTTTAGTTACGGTGAATAGTACCTTTTTCACCGGTTGACCGTTTCAGGCGAGTAAGTAGTCGATCTTGTGTATTTTTTCAGCGAGGATTACAACGGTGTGATATGTTTGGCTGCGCGGAGCCTCTTGCGCGATCTTATTAACAGCGGAAGCATGGAAGGTGCTCCAGTGGTGGTTTTCCCTACCATGTTTGTAGCGGACCCTTGGCGTGTGATCGCGCACTCTTGGGAGAGTGATGTAAATGGTTCACGAGATGTGGCTGGCCGTGCCTGGGCCTTTGAGGTGGATTTGTTACGTCACGCCTTCGCGTTGACACTGGGTGTCATGTGTACGATAGCCTTAGGGCTGGAGATGTGGTATACTCGGGGAGTATACGGGAACCCTTGGAGGTACATGTGGTTGTTGTACCTAAGGACGTTTGTGCGCTCAGTTGGGGTTGGTGATGGGGCCACACGTTGTGTGGGCCCCACGTGCGTGTCGGGTTCTGCTTTGCGTACTTGGACCTCTCGCGGCATAGAGGGTCCCTTTGTGCTCGTTTGTTTGGCCAGCAGGGTGGACTGGTCTCCCCACCTGGTTGTGCTCGCGATGGATCGACCAGTAGCGGTGCTAGTGGCACCCCGTGATGGGACAGGCACAGAACTTCTTTTGGATGAGTTGTTCTGAAGTTGGGTGGTTGCACGATACCCACTCCGCATTTGGTTGGCCAGTGTTGTACCCTCCAGTGGATGTGGCCAGAGCAGTTCTGAGTTTTACCCTCCAGCGGGGCTGGGCAGTGGGTTACTCATCGACTTCTTCGAGTTTACCCTCCAGCAGGTCTGGGCAGTGGGTTTCTCACTGACTTCTAGGGTTTACCCTCCAGCAGAGACTAGGCGGTGGGTTACCTGATGCTCTTAGGGTCTACCCTCTAGTAGAGACTGGGCAGTGGGTTACCCGATGCTCTTAGGGTCTACCCTCCAGCAGAGACTGGGCAGTGGGTCACCCGACGCTATTAGGGTCTACCCTCCAGCAGGGTCTGGGCAATGGGTCACCCGACGACCTATTAGGGTCTACCCTCCAGCAGAGACTGGGTCGTGGGTCACCCGACGACCTCTTAGGGTCTACCCTCCAGCAGGGCTGGGCAGTGGGTCACATGTCGTCTAACTCCAGGTCTACCCTCCAGAAAGGCTGGGAAGTGGGTCGCCTGTCGACTTATTCCAGGTCTACCCTCCAGCGGGGCTGGGCAGTGGGTCGCCGGATGATGTGTTATGGTTTACCCTCCAGCAGGGTTGGGCAGTGGGTCACCCAGTATCTTATTATGGTTTACCCGCCAGTAGGGCTGGGAAGTGGGTCATTTGTTGGCATTCTAGACTCAGTCCTTTCTACCAGGCTAGTCTGTGGCTTTTCCTCCGTGTTTACCGGAGCGGGACCCTTGGTTGTACGGGTTGGTGATGGAACGGCTTTGTCTTTGAGGAGACCTCTCGACTGCGGGGTAGTGATGAGGCGTGGTTTGACTTCCCCTAGAACTCTCAAGTACGAGGGACACTTTCCCCACCGAGACACGTTCTTTTGACGCAACCTAAAACCGTGCGGGCGAGTCAGTGCCACCCAAAGCGGATAGTATCAAGGTGTGGTGATTGAGCCCCTTGGCTTGTGGTTCGGGGCAGACGTGCGGGATGTTGGGCATCAATGGAGTTTACTTATGGGACTATTGGCTACTCTTTCTTGGGCTGAGCTCCGGGACGGAGATCCCCTTACGACGTTGTTCGGGCTTCTTGTTGAGCATATGGACTTGTATATACCTTGTTCTAGCACCCACTTCTTGGGTTTGGTTACTCTCCTTCTAGGAGAGGCGAAGACGCGCAAGGTATGCCACGTGCTTTCCGTGTCTAGCTTCTGAGGGTTGGATGAGTCTACTCTCCTACTATAGGTAGCGAAGACTCGACGGGAAGTTTATCTTCTCGCCATTTCCAGCTCCTTGTGCCTGGACGAGACTACTTTCTTTCTATTGTTGGGTTGAGTTGGACTCTCTGTTGTGTTGTTACTCTTTACTGCACTCTCTGTTGTACTCCCTTTGTTTTTTTCTATTCGCTCTACTGCTCACCCTTCGGTACCTCCTTTTGTTGCTCCCTCGAGCCTTCGGGGTATCCTGCTGAGTATTTTTATACTCACCCCTGCTTGGGCTTTGCCCGCACTCAGTGTGCCCTTACAGACGACTGACTGGTGGAGCGTGACTTCAGTGGAGCGTAGGAGCTTGGACCGCGTGTGGTGGTCGTGGCCGGGTTCCAGGTGGGAGACCCGTCAGCTATTTCTTTTTGTTTACCTGTTGTCGGGTTGTGGCACTTTTGATTGGGCGCGTTTTTTGCCCCTTTTCTTTTCATCTTGTACTTTGTACTTGTAGAGTTCGATGCACTTTGTGGTATATATATGGAAGTTTCCCTTTCCTTTTCTTTGATTTTCTTTTCTTTTACTCTGCACTTTTGCATTGACTGTGTTGCGTGTGTGTGTACAGGTACTTAGGCAAAGGCCTCCCCAAGTTATGGTACCTTCGGCGCTGGTCGCCAGCCCCTGGCCTATGGAGGCGGGCCTGGGGTAGTTGCGGCTCGAGCCCGGGTAGGGTCGGGTCGTGACAAATAATATTATTATTTTTGCAGTGTGTAACGTAAGATTTTGAAGAAAACCCGTTGTTGCATATCGGGTACGCCATCGAACATAGCATCCCCTTCAAATTAAAATTAATCTTTAATTCACAAATATTAATAAATATTAAAAGGTCTAATTCTTTATTTACTTGGGATGTTACATTATTCCCCCCTTTTGGAAAGTGTGTCCTCGCAATTTTAAAATTGGGCTCGGAAACTTCACTAAAAGACCCACATCGGAAAAGAGTTAGTAAAACTATCACTTTAAAAGAAATAAAGAGTACAAAGGTCACCCGAGTTAACTGATACTAGGATTCCATGTACGAAAACATGGATATGGAAGAGAAAACACACGGTCAAGTTCTGATGGAGAGTGATAGAAAACATGATTAGGAGAAAGTTAACCACTAGAAAATCGCAAACTTATGATGTGTTAAATAGTCTTTGATTTCCCAGTAGGAAATGTAAACCAAAAACGTTTTTGTTTTACATTACTTTTCATAATTTTGAGGAATTCATTTACTACATAGAATAATAATATAAGGAAATATACTTACCTCCAAGTAGAGTTTCATCCTTCAATAAGTTTCTACCAAAAACTAATCTTCTCTCCAAACAATAAGCATTTAAAAAGGCTTGGTCACATCAAAAGCACAAGAATCATATTCTAGAGAATCACATAATTCACAAAATAATAACTATATATTTCCCATGTCTTTAGACATCAACTAACACCAAAATGGTTAGTATGAGATCATATAATCCCCAAAAAGGATAATCCTTTATAAAAATAAATACTACTATTAATCTCCAAAGTTAAACAAAAAGTACCTAAAGTCTCAGAAAGACCATTCAATACACAATCATCCTTTAAATTCTTCAAAATACTCCAAAATAAGATTGAAACCCAAAACTCATAAGGATTTAATCACATAGTCTTCCACAATGAATCTTAAAATTTATCTCCAAATATCATCGACTACTCTTAAAGTCACATATTAATGTGTAATTAACCTAATCACATATTCTCTGTGGTAGGTTAATCATTTTCCAGAAATAACCCAAATCACCATATGTACACAATAATTATATATATTCTTATAAAAAAATTCAAATATTCCTCCACAATTGAAATCCTGTAGTATTTTATTTTCCTTAGGCATATAGTATTTCAAAAGAGAAAACATATTCCAATATAACCTTTATCATTTAATCACCAAATCATTTTCCATTACTAAGGATATCTATTTGATAAAACATAATTTCCCAAAATCAACTTATTCATGATCCATAAAATCATTTAACTAAAAAGAATAAGTCATACTAACCAGGGACTTCACGTAGGCCAGTGGTAAGTGATAAAACCCAATCGAAATTTTGTTGTGGGTTCGATTCCCACAACTTTGTCTGATGTGAAGGGTTGTCACGCGGTCTGTGTGTTGTCCTTTTTATAAAACAAAAAAATGACCATAACATTTTTTAACCTTAAAGTTTTTCTTATACCTTTAATTTTCATCCCAACACATTAAGATAGTTCTGCTTGTATCCAGACAGGGATTTATTTTCTTGATAAACCACTTACTCAATACCCACCAAAACTTAGAGATGTTTTTATTATACTTAGTCTTGTCTCTAAGGATTTAATAAGTTTTTCTAATCCTAATCCCAAAAATAACTAAACCTATCCTCTGATACCAACTAAGACAACCCTGATCTTTTATTACACAATTAAACATAATTTATTACATAATATTTACTTGATACAACAAATAAGATCGAGAGGTTTAGTGTATTTGGGTCTTAGGATCATTACATAACAACTTAAAACATTAAATACAACATACTTATTGAAAACTTCCTTTACATGACCACTACATCCCCTCGTACTACTCATTGCATGGGATAACCTGAGGACATGCATAAGAAAAGGGGTGAGCTATAAAGCCCAGTAAGGGAATAAACATGGAATAACAAGATAAATTCAATACATGTTATACAATAGGCATATCAATAGAGAACAAGGGAAGCATAAACTTAATTTCATGATAAAGCATGATAATCATAACATGGAAATGTGGAAATAACTCTTAACATGGAATTAGTATGAGCCAAGGCTCATTGCGCATAGAGCTTGAGTAAACCCTCATTTCACATGAAGAAAGAGTAAACATTCCTTTCACTTTAATTATCATGATTCAAAACCCATTGCACATGACGTATCATGATACTATACTTTACCCAATGCATTGGAGCTCTATCAGGGCGCACCCTTCTTAAACATTTCATTTCATGCATAAGTGTGCCACATGGATCATAAAACATTGAATAATTCAACATAATCATTTATTCCATGATAATGGAATGTGGAAAGATAACATTTCCACATTGAAACATAATATATCATTTCAAAATATTGAAAAAATCAAATCTTTTATCAAACCATTTTCAAAACCATTTAAAATATTAAATAAATAAATTTTTGAATCAAAGTGTCTCATACCACTTTGAAGCTTTTGAAAGAAATTTAAATTTCAAAGCATTAATTTTCATATGAATAAATCATTAAAACCATTTTTAAAACATGGACATTAATGTGAAAGAGTTAAAATAATAAAACTTTAAAGCATTTAAAACGATATTTTAGTTAAAGAGTTTTTAACAAAATGAGAGAGCCTAGAATACAAATAATTGAGGAATAAAATTTAATCATAACTTAATAATATAATGATAATAAAATGATATAATATTCCAAAGGAAATTATATACACCATATAAGAGCGAATTGGTGCATATCAACAATGAAGTCTCAATGGAAATGTAAATTGAGATGAAATCCCTTATAAAGACGGTATCCTTAGATTAAAGATAAATCAATTACATAATTATGTGTGAAAAATATAAATACACCCAATATAAGTACATATTAAGTTTAAAACAATCAGAGGTTATTCGCACATATTCATAGCATGACATAATAAATAATTATATGTTTAACCCAAAAATTGAAATTGGGTTAAGAAGTTTTCTTACAGAAATTTGACAGCCTAACGGCGTCACTTTAAAATTCATAAAATAAGTTTATGAGAGATAAAAGGATATATCATCACATGGACATAAAAATTACATAAATAAGGATATATAAGAACATATCCCAATATAAGCAGATGTAATTTAAAAGACATAACAAAAAGAAGTCTTTTAAAAGATGAGGGTGAAAGCTTCCCTTACCGATTTGGTAACTTACAAAACATACACCATATGAAAGAAGGATCATACATTGAATATTTAAATACACATAAATGAAATTATATTACACAAATAGTACAATCATTGGCAGTACATACACCACACAAAAGGAAATAGTGACAAATATAGCATAAATCTCACATGAATAAAAAGTGAAATGAAAATCCCATACTACATTGTGATCAATCGAGTACTATGAAAAAAATATAATATCCACAAAATGGATAATGGAATACCATGAATATAAATAGAATAATGATAATATATATCAAATTTCAGTACACAATACACCACATGCAATGAATAAGTGTCAAACATTAGAAATCTCACGGAATTAAAAGTGAGATAAGAAATCTCTTACCTCGTGTCCAACTTGACTCGTATGTTCCTTGTTCTTCCTGAATAATAAACTTAAGTTAATTTCTACTTGATTCATAACCTTTTTAATGTTTATTATTACTTTTATATCACTTATTATCTTGCATTAACAGTTAGTTAATTATTTGGGTTCATATCGGACATTTTGTCAATGTTCAGAATTTGAGTTAAAAAAAGACCTTGTTATAATTACAATTTGTCCATGTGGTCAATACTCCATTATCTCCAGAATGATATTAATGATGTATATATAATATATATCATATATATACAATATATACATGTATTTATTTTAGTACATAACATTTGCAGATAAGAAATGAAATGCACCGTTCATGGAGACGGTAAGTCGTACATACACATGAACGCTACATTCATTTCTATTTAATATTTAATGGAATGAAAACTTAATGGTACATAGGTATATTATAATTAAAGTATAATATCATATATAATATTATTAAATACATCCTTTATACATCCCACATAAGGTATTAACGAGTCATATAACTTTAAGGGGGCGGTAGTCCGCACCTCCTAAAATGAAATTATCACGTTTACCCATTATGGAAACCGTAAAGGTATACTATAAATGAAAAATACAGAATCATAAAGAAAACATAAAAATAATATATATCATATATAAATACAGTTCCATCGTAATTTCCACCATGAGAGGCAGTAGGAGTTAATTGAACAATCATCGTTTCGTGAGACATTAGTTTTCCATCCACAGAAACATTATGTTCTTTACCCATTAGATGGAGATGTGTGTAAGTTTAGTTAGAATACTTCTCATAACAACGTCCTAGTATATTGAGGATACTGTTTTGTTATAAAATAAAGCAATAAAAATATTTTAGTGGGTTGGAGAAGTAAAATAAAACAAAAGAACTTAAGAGAAGATGTTACCTTTAAATCGGGTAACTCCCTTTGGTTTGAACCAAAAGGGTTTCTTGAAGTGTTTTCCACCTAAGGTAAGGCTTCTAGAGTGAATAGAGGGATATTGGGAGATTATTTGAGTAGAGTTTTCATGATTAAAAGGCTTGATAAGTGTGATAAATGAGTTATAAGTGATGGCTTTTTATAAGGGAGAGGAGGGGCTCTTTAGGAAAGTTTGAAACAATTATTTTATTATAACCTCATTTTCGGTTTCAAAAGGTCAACTATTCATTAATATCAAAGTTAAGATGACTCATGGTCGAAAGAAAATAATCAAATAATAATTTTACTGTTTTTGGATATTGTTTTAATATTTATAATCTTGTTTATTTAAATCATTTATTAATGAGGTAAATATTGTATCATTATTGTGTCATAAATAATTTAGTTTATTTGATATCCAAAAATTATAAAAAAAATACCATGATGTATGAAATATTTTTAGATTTCCAAATAATATTTATAGTCTATAATATAACTTATATAACCCTATGTAAAAATTTATTTACTAAAAGATATTTGTTTATGTCATTTTTGTCTTTACTTTAAATTAATTAATATAAAATGTCATTATTACTCCCATGTGGCTCCATGGGGTACCAAATTTGACCCAAGGATGCCCATGGTCGGATATTTATCAGACTATAAGATTATGACACATGTTAGGGTAATTTAATATTATTATAATATTATATTTTACCCTTATTTATTATTTTTACCTTTTAATCATGGTAAATAAAATATTTACTGAAGTAAATATTTAAAATGTCTAAAAATAAAAGTTACATATTTACAAAATTTGGACCTACTGATTCCAAATATGGAATCCATTTTTCCAAATTAAAAACACATAAGTGGAAGAAATTAATTTAAAATTAATTCCCGTTGTTAAAACAAATAGCATGTTTTTAAGAAATAATAACTATCAAAAGATTGACACTTGTTTATGTCCAATTTCAAAATGAAATTACATCCAATGACCAACATTAGATTAAATGGTAAACATATATTATAATTAAAATTTAAAACCAATTAAAAAGATAATATAACCAGATGAATAAATTAGATAAAAAGTCACTTTTGAATTAAAATACAGTATTTTTCATTATTTATAAAAAAATGAATTTTATCAAAAAAATACCAAAATTTTATCCAAAGTAAATTTTGATGTCCTGATTCTAAATAAGAATTTTATTTTGTCAAATAGAACATATAAGAGTGAAAAAAAACTATATTTAAAGAGGGTTCGCCATTAAAAGGTGGTAAATCGACCTTTTAAAGAAAATTATGCTTAAAATTAGATTCATTCACATTTTAAGCCTCTAACTTTTATTGGATAAATATAAAAACATTTAACAAACAAGTATAATCATATTTAAGTTAGTTCTATTAATTCTTTCCAATACAACGTCTTGGCGTTAACTTCCAATTAAAATAATATTATTATTTTAGCAGTGTGTAACGTAAGATTTCAAAGAAACCCGTTGTTGCATATCGGGTATGCCATCGAACATAGCATCCCCTTCAAAGTAAAATTAATCTTTAATTTACAAATATTAATAAATATGAAAAGGTATTATTATTTATTTACCTAGGATTTTACAATCATGGTTCTTCTCGATTCATCAATGAAGGTACTTTGAAGTACAATGTATTTCCATGAGAGAAATAACTATAACTTAAACACCAATAACTACCACTAAAGATTTGACTCACTACCACTAATTTCTACAAAAATGTTTCGTGAATTTGGATTATCATCCTTTCTCACCTCTCACGCATATGATCTCATGACAACAATGCATCGGGCTCCTGTTCATTTAATCCCCAACATTCCAACAATCCTTTCAGAGATATCCTTAAAGAGATTAAAACTTTTCCACACATTAAATCACCATGAATCCCCCCAAAGTGAATTCTCATACCCTTCCATAATTCCTCCTATTTTCTAGCTGAACATCTTCCAATGAACCGAGATTATGCTACACCACACCTACTTCTATTCATCTTCCAGACATAACCACCAATTTTACAACAGTTATGAGGCTTCGAGAATAAACACCATCTATACCTTCACAAATATTGAGTGATTGTAATACCCCAAGATTTTATGGTATGTCCCTTATTAAATAAATTCAATTCCTTTGATAGTTTGTCTTAACCATACAATTAAATATTATTATAACCTAGCTGTTAAATTGGTGGGAATGAATAGAATGAACCAAATTATTAGATTTATATATTTTATATATTTAATCAAATATTTTTACATTCATTCAAATGATTTTATAGGCATAATATAAGAATGAATCCAATTTTATGCATTAAAAAGATATATTTTCCTAAGGAAGTTTTACCGCCTTTTGATGGAGCACTTGTTTTAAATCTAATTTATGACACATTTATATATTTTATTTGAAAAAATAAATTTATTATTTGAAATATTAATATAAAAATTTACTTTGGTTAAATTTTTGGTATTTTTCTGATAAGATTTATTTTTTATGAATAGTGAAAAAATACTACATTTTAATTGAAAACTGTTTTTTCATCAAATTTATTTATAGTGTTAAATTATATATTTGAATGGTTTTAAAGTATAATAAGATCAAGTTTTTATAATTTAATTCAATTTAGGTTGTTGGAATCAATTTTACATTTAATTTAGATATAAAAATGTTTCAATCTTTTGCATATTTGAAACTTTAATAACTCGTTTTCTCACCCCATTAATGGGATTAATTTTTAATTAATTACTAAAAATTTTGTGTTTTGAATTTTTAAAAATAGATTAAATATTTGGAATAAATGGATTTAAATTATTTAAATAGATTTTTTTATTTTTGGGCATTATTAATAGTAACTTTGGTAATATTTTTATTACCACGGTTAAGGGTAAATTGGGTAATTAAGGGTAAAATTAATATTATGAACATTATAAAATTACCCTAATACTTGTACTAATTTCATTGTATGAGTTTTTTTTTTGACAAATATCATCCATGGGATGAGACTATAAATTTTTTTGAAGAAAATTGGGTGAGAGTATGACATTTATTATATTTTGTTTAAAGAAGAGTTAAAGATGTCAAACTTGTATTTTAATAACTATGCCATTTTTAATATAGGGTTATACATAAGATTAATTTCACTATAAATAGTCATCTTAAATATAAAATGTTTATCTTCATCATGAAAATTTATTTTTAATTTTTAAGAAATAAATAATTACCTTAAAGGCTTATAGAATGATGGTGCAGTAATTGTTTAATTAATGGAAGAATCGAATAATTGATATTAAAAAACTAAAATAAATATAATTTGAGATTATTAATGTCATGCAAAAAAAATTAGATAACTTTGACATGTTATTGATATTTTATAATTATTTTTTAGAATTTATATTTCAGTTATGATATTTGTAGAAATTCAAGTAATGAATAGTGTCAAAATTGATAATATTAATATTTTAAAATAAATAATATTTTATTAAGTGATATAAAATTCATAAAAATATGAAATTCAACCAAATAATTGGGATATGATTTAAATTATCATATATGACTCATTTTAGGTTATTTTTTAATTTTATAGAAATTATATTAACCCTCAAAGTGTAAATTACATGATATCACGTTAAGAATTAAAAAGGTTAAATAAGGATTAGAAAAAAAATATAATGATTAAAAAAATAGTGAAAATAAGTTTAATTTTTATTGGATAAATTTATTTATATAAAAAACATACTATATACTAAATTAATAATTTTAGTTCCATTTGGATTATAAAATTAATTTATATTAATTTAATGTTTTGAAGAATTCCAAGAGTTCCCCCGCCCTCTCTTATAAAAGGGCACTAATTATTATCATTTATTCACAATAAAAAACCTATTTGGTTCAGCCAATATCAACCAAAATACCTTCCTATAATACCTTTTCACATTATAGATCCCTTAAATCATGCATACACTCACCTTATAGGTGTTAAGGTGTTAATCAAAGGAGATTTTCCAAAGGAGATGTATCGTTTTTATTAAATGTTTATGTTTTATTTATTCTTACACTTAGTTAAAATATTATTCAAAAATGATAAAATAATAACTCCAATATACTCAATATATTAAGATGTTATTATGTTTTTATCATGACTTATATCCATCTCCAATTCCACCAAATGGGAAAGGAATTAATCATTCGTGTGTACGGTGAACTGCCGCCTCACAAACCGATATAATTTGGTTTCCATCACATTATCTCATGACTAGTTATAATGATATAATTAAAGTTTATATGTGATATTCATGAAATATATATCATTATTAAAATATAATATATCATTTATGTTTTTACCTTTCCATTCATAGAAAAATAATAACGCTGTTCGTGCGTATGTGTGAACTATCACCTCCACGAAGTGATGTGGTTCATTTTTCATCACCATATCACATGGATTGTAATGACCCAAACCTTTTGAATGATAATTATTTACTAAAAATGTTTTTTATATTATATTACACAACAAAAATATATCTCATTAATAATGAAGTGAGTATAATTTGAAATGTGACCATCGGGTTTCAACCGTCATATGATCATTGGTCAATTATGATTGTTGGTCAATTATGATCATTAGTCAATATGTCCATTGAAAACTATGATCTTAATAATAATTTTAACATTAAAATTGTTTTTAATAAGTATAAATGATAAAGGAAAATTAATATAGAAAGAAGATTTGATGGCCTCATCCAGTAGATTCATATCGTACAAAGCCCATTTGTCAGAATTGGGAAGGAGAAAGCATCATTGGGTTTTGCTCTTGACCAAGTCCAAGATGAGCTTCAACAAATGAGGATTGAATGAAATCACCTATGAGAGAAGTTCAAGTTAGTGGATATTACCACTCAGGTAATGTTAACTGAGCTACCCCATGAATCTATCATCATCGCACACCTTACCCTTATATCGTATGTGGGTGTAATAAGGGGTTATGTGTTGAGGCCTTAGTTACTTAATGTGTATTCCCTTTGAATAAATAAAAATTTTATTCCATCAATTCCATTTTGAGATTAGTTTTTCTTAAAAATATGACAAATTTGATAGATTGATTTTTTGGACAAAAATTGTACTTTTTAGAAATGATAAAATTATTATAATAAATTAAGGTATTATAAATAATGATTATTTTAATGAAGTAGTATGATTAAAAAACTAATTTTTAAATATAAATGATAAAATGATTTTTTTTCAAGTGTTAGAAATTTCACTCTGTATTTTCACTATGCATTTTCCATCCGCTATTATTTTTAATAAATAAGGTTTTTTATATTTAAAAATTAAAATTGTCATATTTAAATAATTATTATGATAAAATAAATATAATTTTTTAAATCATCATGTCAAAATTAGGTTATCATGAATTTATGAGAATTTTCTAATATACTTTAGTTTTTTATGAATAGTAAAAATACAGTTTGAGTTTTTTGGTATGTTTAATGACATCATAATGATGTAATATGTAATATAAAATTTTGATTGAATATTGTGGATTAAAAAACATAATATGTCTCTCAAGTGTCCAATACCATGGGCTAATACCATGGGCAAGCCCATGGTTTTGCAATTACCACTACCTAGGTGTCCAAGAAAATTATTAAACAAATCCTCCTCTTTTACTATAAATGCCCACCCATTTCTCCATTTCCTTTCACTAAATATTCATCCTCCAAGAATATATGGTAGTTTTACCGCCCAATAATTCCTCCCAAGGTTTCCTCAATCCCCTAATATCCCAATATTCAAGTTTTAGGAGTTACTCTTCAAGGTAAGGGAAATCTCAACTTCTCGTTTCCTTTCAAGTGCTCTTTTTATGTGGTATGTCTTTAAAATTTCAAAAATATGTTCTTATATCCATTTTTATATATATATTTACTATATTAAGAGTCTTTTATGAATGGGAGACCCTTCTCCCCTCTATTTTTAATGTTTTCTGACACCATGTTTCATACCTGTTATGCTGCCGAATTTTCTTCTCAAATTTCTCTCTTTTTCTTAATAAATTCTATTATTTTATTTTGTGAATACACAAACCTATTTATTGTATAGGGGTATTCACCTAGATTTCAAAATTATTTATTTTATTCAGGTATTAACATACATGAAACCTTACTTCCTTTTTCTTGGGTTAATAATGACATAAAGATCTTGTCTTTAAGTACTTCTTTTTAAAACGCCGTGATTTTGATATGAAACTCATTTCTTTTATTATCCATGGGTAATTTTTGAAATGTTTAATTATGATATATATGGATCAAATTAATTAATAAATATTAATGGTTCACCCTTATATTTCTCTAATTCATTGGGTAAAGAATTTAATCTCTAGATATGACATGTGTTACGATACCTTGGTGAATAACCTTGGTAATTTTTATAACACCTCGGTGATAAACCATGGTGGTGTGCTTATGAATAAAGTAATTTAATTTTTTATCCACATTTATATATTATTATTTCTATTATTATTATTATTATTATATGCCTATTTATCTTTCCTTTATGTATTTCCTCAAGTTATTATTGATATTCCTCATGATCATGGGTAAATTGTTTCCCTTGTTTTCCCTTACTGGTCCTTAAGCTCTCCCTTTCCTTTTATGTATGTCCTCAAGTTATGAGATGCAGTAAATGTACTTATCATTAACCTATGATTAATCCTTTCAATCGAATTATAATAATGTTTTGATTTTTCATGTAATATGTACCATTTTTTCAAGAAACTAAACTTTAAAAATCCTCTATTTGTAAAATGTAATGTAAAGTTATGTAATAAAAAGGTAGGATGCCATAGTTTCTATCAAAAGATGGTTTAGTTATTTTTGGAAATTAGGGTTTTAAAACTGTAGGAAAAACCCTAGGACATGTTTAAATATAGGAAAACATCATGGTATTCTGGTGAAGTATTGAGTAAGTGGTTTCTGAGAAAATAAATCCCTATCTGGATACGAACAAGTGGAAGTGGTTCTGGTAAAGATATACCTAGGGGTAACAACTCTGATAAGGTGCATCGGTCCTGATTCGGCGTAACCTAGTACATGACAATAGGTCTTAATACACACCTGGTTTGACACTCTTGGGGGATATGTTTGGTTAATCACAATCTTTTTATGAACCATTATAAAGGATTTATAGAAAATGTATTTGTTGTTAAAGAATATCATATTTAAGCATGATGTTTTAAGATATAAAATCCCTTTATATGTATAATATTTTTAAAAGAAACATGTTTCTCACTAAGGTTTCCATATTTAAGAAAATTGTAGGAAATGGGAGGAACCACGTAAATGGTGAGCACAACGGACCAGGCACTGATGACCCTCCAATGGAATCCAAAATGGAGAACTTCATGAGAATAATGAATCAACTAACTCAAGTTATGAAAAATAACTTGAATCAATCTGAGAGACTAGTTTCACCTCGAAGGTAACAACTTTCCATTGAGTCCTTTATGCATCAATGACCACCTTATTTCAATGGATCTACTGACCCATTTATTTCTAAACAATAGATAATCTCTATAGAAAAGATCTTTTCTGTAATCCATTGTTCTAAATAAGAGAAAGTCACCCTGGTTGTGTATTTCTTAGAGGGATAAGCTTATCAGTGGTGGAAACTAGTTAAAAATATTAATTCAAGAGGGGATATTGATTTAATGTAGTGGTAAGAGTTCAAGGGGACCTTTTTCAAAAAATATTTCCCCTGTTCAATGCAAACAAAAATAGAGAAGGAATTCCTAGAGCTAAATCAAAAGGAAAATGAATCTGGGGGAAGCTATGAGATGAAATTTACAAGTCTTTTTCATTACACATCTAGATTTTTCATTGATCCTAATGGAAAGGTTGATAGATTCTTCGGTGGACTAAGACCTCATCTATAGAAGAATCTAGCCAACTGAGACTATGACAACTATGATGAGATCATTAGAAGTTCTATGAAAGTTTAACTATAGTTTTTAGAGATTTAGTAGTCCCATATATTGAATTAAAATAATATATATTGGGATAAAAACTTGGGGAGGACCTTTGATCAAGGAAGAGGAGGAAAGTAAGTGCAAATTCCCACATGCAACAAATGTGGGAAAAATCATTTGGGGAACTACTTGTTTGGGAGTGGGAAATGTTAAAAGTGTGGAAGAGATGTCCATATTGCTTGAAACTTTCATAGTGAGGTGAATACTCAACTTCTCAACACTGACAAAAAATGGAAGATGGTTCAGGCCCATCCTTAAGTCCAATGCTTTAAGTGTGGACAGCTTGGGCACTTTTCCAATCATTGTCAAAATCTGAAGACAGTGGAGGGGAATCACTATCATCCTTAGCATAGGCCAAGGGATAAAGGTCATGTTTTTTCTATCATGATAGCTAAATTTGAAGCTCCAAATTATGTGGTGGAAGGTACCCTCATTGTTCTCTCAAATATAGAAAGTACTTTGTTTGATTCTGAATCTATTCATTCCTTTATTTCCTCTATGTTTTCAAAGAATATAGAATCAATTTTTGAACTAATAGAAGTAGAGTTATTTGTCAAGACTCTTTAAGGTATTATCCAAGTATAAATAGTGTATATAAACTCTAGTATTCACTTTGGTGAGCATAATCTCATTTCAAATCTAGTAGTCATTCCCATAATGGAATTCGACATTATACTAGGGATAGAATGGATCTCAAATTATAATGATAAAATCTACTGCATAATCAAGGAAATATCAGTAGTATTGAATGTAAAACCCATATTTATATTCAAAGAAGAGATATCTCAACTGTATCTTTGTCTAGAAGCACCTCCTATATCCTTATTTGTGGAAATTATCGATGAAGATAAAGAAGGAAAATAAAGTATATGAATAAAAAATTTCCCCATCATTTAGGAATATATTGATGTATTTCCTGAGGGGTTACCTGGACCTCCCCCAGAAAGAGAGGTAGAGTTCTACATTGTACTCATGCATGGATCCAAGACGATATCAAAGACCCCATATAGAATTGAAAATGTGGAGTTGGAGGAATTAAAGAGTCAACTTTAAGATCTTTTAGAGAAGGGGTTTATCTGACCAATTGTGTCTCCTTAGGGAGAACCTACTCTCTTTGTAAAGAAGAAGGGTGGATCATCGTGAATATGGATTGATTATATAGAACTTAACAGGATCAAAGTGAAGAAAAATTACCCTATTCCAAGTATTGATGATTTATTTGACCAGCTTAGGGGGCTCAATTCTTCTCCAAGATTGATCTTCAATCTGGTTATCATAAATTAAGGGTGAATAAAGAAGATATTACAAATACTTACTTCCATTCAAGATATGGTAATTATGATTTGTTTGTTATAACCTTCATCTTAACTAATTCTCCTACAATATTTATGGATTTTATGAATAGACTCTTTAAGGAATGCCTTGATAACTTTGTGGTAGTTTTTATTGATGATATTCTGATATATTCTAAAAGTTGCGAGGATCGTGAGGATTATCTAAGGTTTATATTTAAAAATCTAAGGATAGGCTATTTTGAAAGTTCATAAAATGTGAATTTTTTTTACAACAAGTTTCTTTCTTAGGGAACATTGTAACCAATGAAGGATTCTCAGTTGAACCTGCAAAGACAAAGGTTATGGAGGAGTGGCATCATCCTACAACAGTAACTAAGATTCATAGTTTCCTTGCTTTAGTAGGATATTATAGGAGGTTTTTGAATAACTTTTCATGACTTTCTAATCCACTAACAAAGTTAACTCGAAAAGGGTTCAAGTTCATCTGGACAAAGGAGTGTGAAGAAAGTTTCCAAGAGATGAAGAAGATATTGGTTATTGAACATGTGTTAACTCTACCATCTATCAGAGAAGAATTTATTATTTTTAGTGATGAATATCTGAAAGGGATTAGGTTAATCCTCATATAAAATGATAAGGTTATTTCGTATGCATCTTGATAGTTGAATCCTCATGAGCAGAACTATCCTACGCATGATTTGAAGTTGGTTGCGGTTGTTTTTTCTCTGAAGATATAGAGGCACTATCTTTATGGGGAGAAATATGATATATATACAAACCACCAAAGTTTGAAGTTTATTTTCACACAAAAGGAATTGAACATGAGATAGAGGAGATGGTTGGAAATTCTTAAAGATTATGATTGTTCAATTAATTATCATCCTAAAAGAGAAAACAAAGTTTCTGATGCATTAAGTAGGAAAGATCCTATTGTGCTGAAAATGATGTGGATTCAAGGAGATCCTTTGATGAAAGACCTAGTAAAATTGGACATGGGAATCGTAAGGTAATGGAAATCATTAAACCTATCCCAAATGATTTCTCAACCATTATTACTAGATAAAATCAAGAAATATAAAATAGAAGATACTTTATTATAAAAGAAGATAGAGGTTGTAAATAATGGGAAGTTTCCTCAGTTCGATATTGATCAAGAATAAGTACTGAAATTTTTTACAAGGCTATGTGTTCCATATATTTTGGAAATAAATAAGGAGCTGATGGATGGAGCTCATAGATCTAATTTCTCTATACATTCTGGAAGCACAAAAATGTATAGGAACCCTTGTGATCATTATTGGTGAAATAACATGAAAAGGGAAATTTCTGAATACACTAAAAGGTGCCTCATGTGTCATCAAGTGAAGAAGGAGAGACAACTTCCTAAAGGGGTATTACAACCACTACCCGTACTATCATGTAAGTGGGACAATATCACTATGAACTTTTTCAATGGTCTCTAAAAACATCCAAAGGAAATAATGCGATATGGGTTATAGTGGACCGTCTCACCAAGACTGGCCATTTTATCTCTATTTGGGAATATTTCTCCCTTGACCAGATCACCATGATATACATAAATGAAATGTTAAGGTTGCACGGAGTTCCACTTTCTATCATTGCTGATCATGATCCAAGATTCACATTAAAATTATAGAGAAGTCTTCAACATACTTTGAATACTTAATTGAATTTCAGTATAGCCTATCACCCTCAAAATGATGGCCAATTTGAAAGGACTATTTATACTTTTGAGGACATATTGAGAACATGCTTGATGAAATTTAAAGTTGGATGGGATCAGCATCTCCCATCAGTTGAGTTTCCATACAATAATAGCTTTCATTCAAGTATTCAAATGAAACCCTATAAAGATCTATATGTAAAGTGATGTATAACTCCTACTTATTGGGACAAATCTAGTGAGAGAAAGATTCTTGGTCCTGATCTTATGCAAGAGATGACAAAAAAAGTTCATGTCATCCAACAACACATAAAGGCTACTCAGAGTTGGTAGAATATCTATGATGAAAAATGTCAAAGGGACTTGGAGTATGATGTTGGAGATAAAGTATTCCTTCAAACTCCACCTTAGAAGAGAGTCATGCGATTTGGGAAGAAATGGAAGCTCAGACCTAGGTACATTGACCCCTATTAAATCATTGATCTCATGGGATAATTATCTTGTAGGTTATCACTTCCATCAAACCTAGCTCAATTTCATGATGTTTTTCACATATCTCTCTTGAGAAACTACATACCTGACCCTTCGCATGTACTGAATTTGAAGGTGGTACAACTGGAACATGACCTCTCATATGAGGAGTATTCAATGGAGATCTTAGAATATAGAGACAAGGTTCTACGCAATAATACTACCCACCTCGTTAAAGTGTTGCGAAGGAAGCACATATATGAAGAAGCCACATGGGAACCAGATGAAA
Source organism: Viscum album (assembly GCA_963277665.1). NCBI lineage: Eukaryota > Viridiplantae > Streptophyta > Magnoliopsida > Santalales > Viscaceae > Viscum > Viscum album. The sequence continues at coordinate 670,600,755 of OY728167.1, forward strand.
TAATGAGATAGAAGTACCCACACCTTTTTTAAACTGAGGGAACAAGATGAAATTTTAGGGACGAAATTTCTTAAGGGGGAATAATTTAATGACTCAAACTTTTTTGAATGATAATTATTTCCTAAAAATGTTTGTTATATTATATTACACAAAAAAACTATATCTCATTAATAATGAAGTGAGTATAATCTGAAATGTGACCATCGAGTTTTGACTGTTATATGACCATTGGTAAATTGTGACTATTGGTCAATATTACTATTGGAAAATATACTCTTAATAATAATTTTAACTTTATAAATATTGTTTTTAAGTAGAAATGACAAATAAAAAACTAATACCGATTGAAGAGTCGCTGGCCTTATCCAGTAGAGTTGTTCCGTAAGAAGCCCATTTTTTAGAACTTGTGAAGGAGATGGTGACATTGGGCTTTACTCTTGACCAAGCCCAATATGATCGTCAACAAATGAGGCTTGAACAAAATCACCTATGAGAGAAGTTTAAGTTAGTGGAGATTTTCATTCGGGCAATATTAGTCGAGCCACCCCATGAATTTATCACCATCGCACATCTTAGCCTTAGGTTGTACACAGGTGTAATAAGGGTTTATGTGTCGAGTCCTTAGTTACTTAATGTTTAATCCCTTTGTATAAATAAAATTTTTATTCCATCAATTCTATTTTGAGAATAGTTTTTCTTAAAAATATAACGAATTTGATAAATTGATTTTTCAGAGAGAAATTATACTTTTCAAAAATGATATAATTATTATAATAAATTAAGTTATTATTAATAATGATTATTTTAATTAAATAGTATGATTAAAATACTCATTTTTAAATATAAATGATAAAATATTTTTTTTTCAAGTGTCAGAAATTTCACTATGCAATTTCATTATGCATTTTCTATCCGTTATTATTTTTAATGAATAAGGATTTTTATATTTAAAAGTTAATATTATAATATTTAAATAATTATTATTTTAAAATAATTATAATTTTTTAAATCAACACTCAAAAATTATGTTAGGGTGAATTTATGAGAATTTTCTAAAATACTTTAGTTTTTCATGAATAGTAAAAATACAGTTTGAGTTTTTCGGTATGTTTAATGAAATCATAATGATGTAATATGTAATATAAAATTCGGGTCAACTCTTATGGATTAAAATAACATAATAGTTATTCCATTTGGCCAATACCATGGGAAATCCCATGGTTTTTCATTTACCACTACCTAGGTGTCCAAGGAAATTATTAATCAAATCCTCCTCTTTTACTATAAATACCCACCCATTTCTCCATTTTATTTCACTCAAAATTAATCATCCACAATGATATGGTATTTTTACCTCCCAAGGAGTCCTTAAAAGGTGTCCTCAATCCCCTAAGATCCCAATCTTCAAGTTTTAGGAGTTACTCTTCAAGGTAAGGGAAATCTCAACTTCTCTTTTTCTTTCAAGTTCTCTTTTTATGTGCTATGTATTTAAAATTTACAAAATATTTTCTTATGACCATTTTTTTATACCTTTATTGTATTAAGAGTATTTTATGAATGGTATACCCTTGTCCCATCTCTTTTTAACGTTTTATAAAACCATGTTTCATACTTGTTATGCTGCCGAATTTTCTTCTCAAAATTTCTCTCTTTTTCTCAAGAAATTATATTATTTTATTTTGTGAATACACAAACCTCTTTATTTTATAGGGGTATTAACCTTGATTTAAAAATTATCTATTTTATTTTGTGATTAACATAAATTAAACCCATATTCCTTTTTTTTGTTCAATAATGACATAAAGATCATGTCTTTAAGCACTTATTTTTAAAACGCCATGATTTTGATATGAAACCCGTTTCTTTTATTATTAATGGGTTATATATGAAATGTTTTATTATGATATATTTTTATCAAATTAATTAATACACTTTAAGTTTTAACCCTAATATTTCTCCAATGCATTGGGTAGATAATTTAATCTCTATAGATTATATGTTTTACGATACCTTGGTGAATAACCATGGTAATTTTTATAACACCTGGGTGATAAACCTTGGTGATATGATTATGAATGAATCAATTAAATTTTTTAGCCACATTTCCATGTTATTATTCATGCTCTTATTATTATTATATTCCTCTTATTATTTCCTTTATGTATTTCCTATTATTATTGATATTCCTCAAGATCATAAGTAAATTGTTTCCCTTTTTACCATTACGGGGCCTTATGCTCACTCTTTCCTTTGATGTATGTCCCCAGGTTATGATATATAATAAATTTACTTAGGATAAATTTATTATTAATACTTTAAAGTGTATTATAATAATTTTTTGAGTTTTAATGTATTATGTACCCTTTTTTTCAAGAAACTAAACTTTAAAAGATCCTCTCTTTGTATAATGTAATGTAAATTTATGTAATAAAAAGGTAGGATTCCATATGTATAATATATTAAAGTATATTTAAAAGATTAAAATTATATTAATGATATTATTATAATTCTGTAAATATAAAATTGTACTTAACTTCTTTCCATAATGATCATTAAAAAATTAAAATGATACTCATGCGTACATACGGCTTACTATTTCCATAATTGTAACGTAGTTCATTTATCATATCCATATTTAATGGATGGATTTAAAAGTATAATTGATGTATAAATTTATTATTATTTCATGAATAATATTATTTATATTATGTACTAATGACCACTTTTTACTATATACATCATACCAAATTCATTTTGGACTCATGTACCAAATATCATCAAAATGTTTAACGTGAACTTAAATAATTATTTATTTATTATAACATGGTAATAAATTATATAAAAGTAATAATAAACTTGAAAAATTTTCTCAATAAAGTAAATAATTAAACTAAATTTATTATTTATGAATGTAAATATTGTATGTGACGAATCGGAATCAAGGTAAGGAATTTTTTGTCTCGCTTTTATTTCTGTGGGACACATGCCTTATACACTACTTATTTGTTTTATATGGTGTGTATAATTCCCAAGAATGTATTTTATCACTATTATTCTAAATATTATATTATTTTAATATCTATATAATACTTTTTATTTCATTGGGAATACAATTCGATTGATTATAAAAGGGTAAGTTGTTATTTCACAATATCATCGTTATTTGGGATTTTTTATTTAAGTCTCCATTGGGGAATATTTATCTTCCATGTTGGTGTTTTCCAAAAATGTTTCAAAAAATGTTTTTAATATTCTAAAATTATTTCTTAATGTTATTTTTACCCCTTTTTAAATTTTTACAAAATGTTTTAAAAGGAATCTTCCTATCGTTTTCCAAAACAAGGTACTTTATGATTATTCTTATAAAAAGTAAAAGGAATGTTTTTATTTAACTTATACGGAATGAATGGAATTTCCCACCATCATGATTACATAATGTTTTGTATCTTCATTTAAAATTTTACAAAGTTCTTTTCAAATAAAATATTTTTCTTTTATAAATGTGCGACCTTTTAAAAAAATGATTACAAAGTGGTAAGGGTTTTCTCATATCACTTTTACTTCTGTGAGATATATGCCTTGTTCACTAATTATTCCTTGTTTTTGGTGTATTTACTTTCCTTTGATATATCATATCATTAATCTCCTTATTCTCATGATATTCTATGTTTCATTTAATGTTATTCTTTCATGGGGATTATGATTAAAATGTTTCAAAGTGGTATGGAACACTTTGGAATGTTTAAAGATTGTTTTACTCAAGAATTTTTCAATGGTATCATTTAAAAGTATCTTAATATATGTCAAAATACTTTATTAAACTATGTAATTCATTGATTTTTATATATTATGATACCATATACCATATTTTATTGAAGGTTTTATGATCAGTTTGATTATGGATGTGCTATTTTGATACTATTCATGGTTTATGGTTAAAGTATTCACATTTTGTATGTTATTTTTTCAATATGAATGTTTATGTTACACCCTTTCATATGAAGAATGTATTGGACTTAGTATGTGATTTGTGGGGCCCTCTATATCTCCTTGATGCGTCGATAGGTCTCATGAGACAAACCAGATATGAACTTAGCCAAGGAATTGTCCATTTATTTCCATATATGGACTTGGCTGAGGCCTTGCCCATTTATTTTTAGATATGTATTTAGCCAAGGACTTAAACATTTATTTTCATATGTCTTGGTCGAGGCCTCGACAGTAATTTTTAGATGTTCATCATAATGTTCTCCCACATTATGAGATTATTTTTTGACATTCCATGTGATTATTTGACTAATAGAATATCCATAGTTAATTTTTCATTATCATGTGATTATTTATATGGAATTATTTGATCATATTTTGATCCTACTATATTATTCTTAGTTTATTTATTAAATGGCATGTTTTTCAGTTAATCACCTTGAAATAATTGTTTATGATTATTCATCATAGCTTCCATTGTACTTAACCCTTACTGAGATTTTATGTCCATGCCGTAATTTGAAATTTTTTTCACAGGTATTAAATATTGGTAAGGACAAAGAACATGTCACTATTAAAGTATTAAATATGTGTCAATAAAAGAAACTTTGTTTTATTTTAAAATGATTACCTTTGATGGTAAAATTGGATATTAATTAAAATTTTCCAATTGTAATGTATGGATTTACTATGTAAGAGTTTATCCAAATTATCTGAAACTATAGACCTAAAATATCTTTGGGAAAAGAAAGTTACTTCTAGTTTCAAAATAACTATAATTATTTGTGTTTAAGGTCAGGTCCTTATAGTTGGTATCAGAGTAGGGTTTAGATAACTTTGGATATTAGGATTTTTTCTTAAAATTTATGGATATCATCATGGGTTTATAATTTTTAGGTTGATCATAAGTTTAATATCTCAGAAACCCTTTTGAGGCTTTAAGTTATGATATTTTAAGGTAACTAATGGTATTTTTAGAGACATTCATTGTTGAGGTAATTGTGGGTTATTACATTTTGGGATGCAAAATGAAAGGTATGATATAACCTTTGAGGTTAAAACATATTAAGGTTATTTTTTGGGATGTTTCTCAAATTTATGGAATTTTATAAGGATTATAATAATATAGTTTTAAGAAAAGGATAACCTGTAGGATGGGTGACAGTTTTTCGTGTCTGTAAAGGCCGCGAGAATCGAACCCACAACTGAAGGGCAACAAGGGCGCATTGCCTTCCTATGGCCTATGTGAAGTTCCAATTAGTATTACTTTTTATTTTTAGTTAATAAATTTTATTGATGAATAATAAGTTTATTTTTGGGACATATGTTTTATCGAATAGATAACCTTGGGATTGGAAATTTATTTGGTGATTAAGTGATTAATGTTATTTCAGAAGACATTTAATATTTTGGGAATCCTATAAGATTAAGGTAAATAGAATTATATGGGATTTTATTTGAGGAATAAAGGTTTAATTATATTTTGGAATAATCTATGTTTTTATTATGGACTTATGGTGACTCAGGTTATTTATAAAAATGGTTATCAAATCTTGGAGATTATGTGATTTAGGAAATTATATTTTTGGTATGATACGTTAAGAGTGATTGATGCTATTTAGAGATTAATGTTAAATTTATCTTGGAAGATTATGTGATCAAATAATTATTTGGTTTTAATCTTAGTCTATAATATTTTTTAATAATTTTAAGGATAGTAATTTGTTTAGAGATCTATTTTGATCTTTGGGTATTACTGTTGAATTATGGAGATTGAAGTAATTTTTCATCCTATAAAGGTTTATTATTTTTGGAGAATTAAATTATCTTATACTAACCATTTTGGTTTTGGTTAAAATTTCAAGACAGGATAAATATATAGTCAATATTTTGTGTATTATGTGATTCTATAGAAGTTTATTCTAGTGATTCAAGTATGAAAAAATTGTCACAACCCGTCCCCCCGGGCCCGTGACATGACTACCCCAAGCCCGTCTTCTATAGGTCAGGGGATGGCAACTAGCACCAAAAAGGCATATCCCGAAAAGGGAAGGCATTGCCTTTAAACCTGTATACACACACATCCCATACTGTAGAAATTAGAGTTGGAACTGGGATACCAACAACAAGTATGTCACACAAGGAATAAACCACACAAGTAAAGGTGAAACGGAAAGGAAAAGGGGGCCAAAATACAAACCCAGCTAAAAGGTAAAGTACAGTAAAAGGAAGTACAAGCTTCAGAGGTATTCCACCAAGGATACTACCTTAAGGGTATGTGTAGATCACTGTCAAATGTCATTGAAGCTTACTGCGTCTGTAGATACACCTCCGAGCACCACCTGGCCCTGGCTCTCCATGATCCCAGTCAAAGTTTTCCATTGTCTGCACAAGACACAACAGGTGTGGGTGAAGCCCGTACACAGTTGATCATAACAATACTCAGCAGGGACCCCTAAAACAACTCGGGTCTCACATAAATCCACCAAGGAAATCATAAAATAATGCACAAATATTAGATTCACTAGAGTTAGCTCGACACAGGTATAACTTAAAGTGTTGATAACATAACCAATGGTTGAAAACATTGAACATCAATCACTACAAATGCACTCATCCCAGATGAATCCTTTATGAAAGCTAAGTTTCCTAGACCTATTCATTAGTTGAGTCATGATGCCTCATTGGGTAGCTGAGTCACGAAGCCTCACTGATAACTGAGTCACGAAGCCTCGCTCGGTAGCAGATTCACAAAGCCTCTTTGGGCAACTAAGTCACGAAGACTCACTGGGTAGTTGAGTCATGAAGCCTTTCTAGGTAGCTAAGTCATAAATCCTCACTAATAATTGAGTCACGAAGCCTCACTTGGTAGCTGAGTCATGAAGCCTCGCTGGTAGATGAGTCACGGAGCCTCGCTGGGTAGCTGAGTCGCGGAGCCTCACTGATAGCTGAGTCGCTAAGCCTTACTAGGTAACTGAGTCATGAAGCCTCACTGGGTCAACTTCCATGAAAACTTACTTAGAGTATTTCATAAGGACCTCCCCGTCATGTGGGTCCCAATTCCACAGATGGCGCGTCAAATAGACGCACGGTCTAAGAGATACGTCTCATTTTGTAAACAGGGGTCGGTTGCGTCCAGGCCCGGTCTGACTGGTTCGAACTGACCTGACCAACCCGGCCCGGGGTCTCGCATGACCCAATCCTATCTGTCTGGCCCATTGGCCTGGCCCGTTGGGCCTCACTGGACCCAACTGGGGTTGGTCGTGGTTCCAGTCTGCCCGATCACCCAATGAACCAAATTCATCCAGCCCGGCCCGCACTGGCGGGCTGGTCTCTTTCTCTAGCCTAGGTCTCCCCACGGCTCAGATTTATCCCATCATCCTGGTCCTTTAAAGCGGACTGGCTTGAAAAAAAATTAGTCAAGCCACTCGGGCGGCCCAGTCCGGTTGGGGTGCGCGTGGCCGATCCGGTTGGGGAACGCACGGCCGGTCAACCAGCCGCCCCCCTTGGTCAACACATGGCCCGCATGGAGCAGGCCACTCCACCTATGCGACGCCACACTAACTCCACGTCTAGAAAACCATCGCAGATGGCCCGAGCGCCGGCGGCTCCTACTTCTCCATTGTGGTGCGCCCGGTGGCACGCCGCCTCCCCCAGTGCAGTCGGCAAGGGTCGACCACCATGTCCCACATGCAATTCCTGGGTGGCGTCACCTCCTGCCTTTGTCTTCCACCATCGTCGGTCGCTGGTGTCACCGCGCCGGTGGTTCCGCCGCCATCAATCACCGGTGCCGCCTTGCCGGTGGTGTCACACCGGTGACACCTTTTGCGGGCCACTGAGTCCGCTCTGGTGGTCTGATCTCAGATATTTCTACGCCCTCGGGCCTCTCGGGTCACCGCCATCACTTCCACAACCTTGAGGTCACTGGTTTTTTGATTCCTCCATTCGGTCACGAAGAACACAAATGCCTACTGTGGAGGGATCTAGGCCTTATTCATGTCGGCCTGATCCCTCCGCGTTAGAATTTACAAACAGGTATCAATGGGGTTTTCAGAATTATAACACGGATTTCAAATCCCATAACTCCTCGTAATATCATTTCCCAATCTGCAATAATGACTGAACCAAAGGTCAACCTATTCGTGGGTTGATCCACGTTCATCGTTTGAAAAGAAGAATGGGAATAAGTAGTCACAGAGAAAGCACATAACCCCTACCTAGATTGAGGATCTGTCATTGATGAGGGATAAAGCTTCGAGTTGTCATCAATCCTCTATCCTTTAGAATTCTTCATCATTCGTCGTCTCTCGAATTTGTCCCACTGGTGTTCTTCAATCCTTTATTTGATGGCGTTCGTCGATGGTATTCGTCGTCGGAAAGAGAGAGAGATAGAGATATTCCTCATTCGTCAAAGGATTTCCTAGGGTTTTTTTCAACTCTAGATCCCTGTTTAATTAAAGGAGGGATATGAATTATGCATCTCCACACTGTTTCATTAATGAGGTTTGTTAATGATTCAGCATTGCCTCATCGCTACACTGCATTGTTGACCGGTCACTGCGTCGTAGCGAAAACAATTTGAATAAAATAAACTTAGAATTTCTTTTTAAGTTTATTTTATTTTTCACTAAAAGTTAGAAATTTATCTTTTTGGTCAACTCACGTCGGTCGAGGTTTGGCCTTTCTTAGGAGAATCCTGGCGTTCTGAATACAATGGTGCCCCCAGATTTTTGATTCGGGAAATGGTTCAAAAGTTAAAAAACTGCTCACACGATTACTTAACATACCTTAAAAAAAGTTCTAAAATATGTTCTGACCTTTTTGGGCATCATAATCACGTGCTTTCTGATATCCTGGTCTCAAAATAATTCCATTAAAACTTGAAAATTTTACATGGAATTTTTTGGGGTATTACATTCTCCCCACCTTAGGGATTTTCATCCCTAAAAGCCAAACAAGGGCTAAACAAAAAGGAAGGGTTACTAAGCACACATCTGAGTCTCTCTATCCCATATTCTCTCTTGGATATTCCTGTTATAACAATGAACACACACCAGAGGAATCGACCATCCATGAAGGATCCTCTCATGTAGATCATCCATCTCCACCAGGTACTCCGCGAAAGTCACCCTGTCATCAATCTCCAACTCTCTATGGTCAATGACATGAGAAGGGTCATGCATGTATCTCCTCGGCTAGGATATGTGGAAGATGTCATGCACCTTATCCAACTCGGCGGTAGAGCTAAGAGGTACTCCACCTCACCTACCCTATGTAAAATCAAGAAGGGTCCAATGAATATCAGGGTTAACTTATCACCTCATCCAAATCTATGTATCCATCATTGAGGAGAGACATTTAGGAACATGTTATCCCCCTCCTTGAACAATAAGGGTCTTCGTCTCCTATCAGCATAGGAATTCTGTATGCTCTATACAGTCTTCATCAGTTCTCGGATGACCTTCACCTTCTCGGTGGTAGCCTGTACCATCTCTGGTCCCATGAGGGCTGACTCCCCTAAGTCTGTCCAGAAAAACAGTGATCGGCATGGTCGTTCGTACAGTGTCTCTAATGGTGCCATACCTATGGTGGAGTGGTAGCTATTTTTGTACGAAAACTCTACCAGTGGTAGGTGTCCCTCCCAACTGCGACCAAAATTCAGGACACAAGCATGAAGCATATCCTCCAAGTTCTGAATGGTCCGCTCTGTCTAACCATCCTTATGGGGGTGAAAGTTTGTTCTCAAGCACAGTTGATTCCCAAAATCCTCCTTCAATATCTTCCACAAATGGGATGTAAAGCATGAATCATGATCTAATACTATCATAGATGGGACTCCATGGAGTCAAACTATATCCTAAACATAGAGGTGTCCCAAGATCTCTACTGAACCCTGCTCTCAAATGGGTAGGAAGTGGGCTGACTTGGTGAGTCGGTCGATGATCACCCAGATGGTATCATTCCTTCTGGACATACGTGGTAAGCCTGTTATGAAGTCCATTGATATCACATCCCACTTCCACTCAGGTACCTTGAGGGGCTATGCCAAACCTACTGAAACCTGGTGATCATCCTTCACTTGCTGACAAGTGAGGCCTCTCGAGACAAACTATGCCACTACCTTATTCATTCCTGGACACTATTACTAATGGCAGAGGTCTTGGTACATCTTTTCCACACCTAGATGCACCGCCAAAGGGGATGTATGGAACTCCCTCAACACCTCCTCCCGTAACATCACTGGTACTACTTTGCGTACTCTGAAAAGGATGATGTGCTCCCCAACTTTTAAATGTCCATCAGGAGTATGCCCTATGGATATCTGGTCACATGTAGTCTTTTAGCTGGTATCTCCAATTTGTGTCTCCCTGACTCACTGTAAGAGTAGAGGGGAAACTACCATCGACTGAAGAAAATCTTCCTTCTCCATATCTATGAAGGATATCTGAAGCGAGGCCAACTATTATGAGGCCTCGTTCAGTATCTGTGAACTCAATCTTCTGCTGAGAGAATCTACCACCACGTTCCTTTTCCCAAGAGTATAGACTATCTCGAAGTCATAGTCCTGAAAGAACTCAATCCATCGATGTTATCTCATATTCAAATCCTTCTGAGAAAAGATATACTTCAGACTTCTGTGTTTTGAGTAGACGAAGAAACACTCTCCCATAAGGTAGTGTCTCCACATATTCAGTGCAAAGACTACCGCTGCCAACTCAAGTTCATGAGTCGCATAGTTCTGTTCATGTGGTCTCAAATATCATGATCCATAAGCAATCACTTCTTTTCCCTGCATCAGGACACACTCCAGTTCAGTTCCTGATGTGTCACGGTATACAACTTAGTTGATGCCCTCCTCTAGAAACCTCAAGATAGGAGCACTTTTCAAGCTTTGTCTGAACTGATGAAAACTCTACTGGCATCATTATATCCAAACAAAGGGTTTTCACTCCTTCTTCAATGTTTTCATGGGTTCTTCTACTTGGGATAAGTTGGGTACAAACCTCCGATAGTGCCCAGCCAACCCAAGGAAACTCCACACCTCAGTAACACTCTTGGGTGGCTCCCAAGTAAGAACTGCCTCGATCTTCACTAAATCTACTTCAAATAAAGCCTCTGAGATGATGTGTCCAAGTAAATGGAACTTTAGTATCTATAACTCACACTTTGAGATATTTATGTAAAGCCGGTGCTCTCAGAGTGTGTCCAGAACCATCCTCAGGTGTATCGCATACTCCTCCTCGGACACTGAATACACCAATATTTCATCAATGAAGACGACTACAAACTAGTCTAAGTATGGCTGGAAGATCATGTTCATGAGTCCCATGAACACTACTGGGTAATTCATCATGCCAAATGGAATCACTAAGTACTCATAGTGGTCGTAGCGAAATCTGAAAGCTGTCTTCGAGATGTCCTCATCTCGTACTGGAAGCTGGTGATAGCCTAATTTAAGGTCTATCTTTGAGAACAACTACGCTCCCTTCATTTGATCAAATAGGTCATCAATAATCGATAGAGGATACTTGTTCTTCACGGTCACCTAGTTTAGGCTCCGAAAGTCTACGCAAAATCTCAAGCTTCCAAATATCTTCTTGTAAAATAACATTGGGGCTGCCCAGGGTGAAACACTGGACCTCACGAACCCCTTCCTCTACAAGTCCTCTAATTATATCCTCAGCTCCCGAAGCTCTGCAGAAGCCATCCAATATGTAGGAGTAGATATTGGTGTTTTATCAGGGTAAAAATAAATACGTAAGTCTACCTCTATGTGAGGAGTTAGTCCTGGAACATCCTCTAGGAAGACGTCCTCATACTCATCCACCACTGTAGGAAAGAGTGGACTCACCTCATCCACTGCACCTAGGGTCATGCTAGCCAACTGGTGAGTAATCGGATGCACCACCCTATGTGAGAGTCCATCTTGTACTACCTCGTTTTCCTTCTCACCAACAAAGGAAAACTGGTTCCCATCTCTACGGATACACTGCAATGTGCATCTAAAACAGTCAATCTGGGCATGGACTGCTAATAGCCAGTCCATACCCAAAATGACGTTGTAGGGCCTCAATGCTGCTACCAGGAGGTCTCAGCCAAAGCTCTCAACTCCAATAGTAAGATCACACTATCGGAACCAGTGTTTGATTTCTGAAATACCTCCCATATGAATCTCTAGTCACAAGGGTCGAGCCAACAGCTCGGTCAGAATCTCCGAGCTCCGAACAAGGTCCATGGACAAGAAGAAGTGATTGGAACCTATGTCTATAATAACTGCATCTAAAATGGAGTAGACACAGATCATACCTCTAATAATATCTATAGATATATGTTCATAGTTCTCCATCTCCTGAAGTTGACATTTCCCTTATCCACCTGCTCCCAGAGCTTGTGGTAGACTGCCTACGGGTGGTGGTGGTAGTACCTCGTATCCCCTCCCACCACTTGTCGCTCTGCCTTCTCCCCTACCACATATGCCTCTATATGGAATGCCATGTTTGACTCTCAAACTCTACCTCGGTGGTCCCTCAACCATCTGTTGGTCATCTATACGGCAGGTCAGGTAGTCTCGAGCTATGTGCCCCTGCCCGCCACACATGAAGTACAACCTGCCCCTCTGCTGGTGTCCACTACTCGTGGGGCCTTTCACTGCCGATCCAGTATCAAGGGGTCATCCCCTAGAGGGTCTAGTCCTCTTAGACCCTTGTTTTAGTTGTTGGTTTCCTGCTAACGAGTACTCTGCTACCTACTTCCCGGTGGTAGCTCTCATAGTCAGTGCAGGTTCTACCAGGAAGTTATCCACTAGAAGAGCTCGCTCCATCACCCCAACATGCATAGGGATGCTGAGAGAGATCATCGATGCTATGATATCCCATATGAGCCCCTGTTCAAAGTTTTAAGCCCTGAATAAAGGGTCCCGCACCATGTCATAAGAGTATCAGGAAAGGTCTATGAACCTCGCAGAGTACTCGTCCATGGTCAGGCTACCCTGCCATAAGTGGAGCAGCTCCTATATGAATACTGATCACAAGGTCACGGGGAATAACTCCTCCCTTAAAAGGTGATCGAAGTCTTCCCATGTGAGGGTCGACTCCTCGTGCGTCTGTAGTGTCAAGCTCCACTATCTCCCTATTTCGCCCTGTAGAAGGCTAGTGGCTAGAACCACCATCTGGTCTGAAGGTGTCCTCACCAGGCAGAAAACTTGCGTCACTGCCTCCGGTAAATCCTCAACTGCCTGAGGATCTGTCTCACCTCAAAACCTTAGAGGCCTCTGCCTCTAGAACTTATGCAATGCACTCAGTCAGTGTGCATCCTCTACTAGTAAGGCTGGTAGAAACTGCTACTCGACGAGTGGTGGTGCCTCTAGTACACCACCTGTAGGTGATATCTCTGGAACCGGTCCCTGCACCGACGCCTTGCCACTCGGTGGACCATCATCATGACCCTATATCGGGATACTGACTAGATATTTATATAAACACATCCTGAGAGAAATCAATATGAACCACAGTCAGTTAATTATACTTGGTGAGCTGACTCTGACACAAAGAGATCATGAAAAAACATTTTAAAGACTTAAGCAACTTGTGTTTTCATGCACCGAGTCAGAAAAGAAGAATTTATGGTCCTTGTATATGGATACGTTAGTCTTCATACCAACACTGGACTCCATGGACTAAAAAATGAACTCAAAACACTTAACATCATTGCCCCATAAAATGTTTTACTGATTCTCAGGTAGAATAGAACCTCCCTCTGATACCACTATATCACGACCCGTCCCATGGGGCCCGTGTCGTGACTACCCCAAGCCCACCTTCCATAGGTCAGGGACTAGTGACTATCACCAAAAAGGCATATCTTGAAAAGGGAAGGCATTTCCTTTAAACTTGTATACACACACATGGCCCATACTGTGAAAAGTAGAGCTGGAACTGGGATACCAACATCAAGTATGTCACAAAAGGAATCAACCATAAAAGTAAAGGTGCAACTGAAAGGGAAAGGGTTCCAGAATACAAACCCAACTAAAAAGGAAAGTACAGTAAAAGGAAGTACAAGCTCTATAGGTAATTCTCCAAGGATACTAACTGAAGGGTATGTGTATCTCACTGTCAGATGTCGCTGAAGCATACTACATTTGTAGATCCACCTTTGAGCACCACCTAGCCCTAGCTCTCCAAGATCCCATTAAAAGTTGTCTATCATCTACACAAGACACAATAGGTACGGGAGAAGCCCGTGCAGGGGAGAGCATAACAATACCCAGTAGGGACCTTGAAACCAACTCGGGTATCGCAAAAATCCACCAAATAAAACACAAAATAATGCACAAAGATTAGATTCACTAGAATCATCTCAACATAGGTATAACTTAAATTGTTGATAGAAAAACCAACAGTTGCAAACACTGAACATCAATCACTACAAAGGCACTCGTAACTGATGATTCCTTTAGGATAGATGGGTTTCCTAGACCTATTTGGTAGCTGAGTCACGAAGCCTTGTTGGGTAGATGAGTCACAAAGCCTCACTGTAAGCTGAGTCATGAAGCATCGCTCGGTAGATGAGTCATGAAACCTCGTTGGGTAGCTGAGTCATGAAGCCTCGTTGGGTAGATGAGTCAATAATACTTGCTGATATCTGATTCACGAAGACTCACTGGGTAGCTGAGTCATGAAGCCTCGCTGATAGCTGAGTCATGGAACCTCGTTGGGTAGCTAAGTCACGGAGTCTCGCTGATAGCTGAGTCACAAAGCCTCGCTAGGTAACTACATCACGAATAATCAATAGGTAAACTTCCTTGAAATCTTACTTATATGATTTCATAAGGACCACCTCATCACGTGGGTCCCAAAGTCATAGACGGCACATCAATTGGATGCACGGTCTGAGAGATACGTTCCATTTTGTAAACAGTGGCCGGTTGCGTCCGGGCCCGACCCGACTGGTTCGAACTGACCCAACCAACCCAGCCTGGGGTCCCACATTCCCCGATACTATCTATCTATCCCATTGGGTCTCACTAGACCTGGTCGTGGTTGGTCGTGGGTCCAATCCTCCTGGTCACCCAGTGACCCAAATTCATCCGGCCCGGCCCGCACTGGCGAGTTGGTCTCTTTTCTCAACCTGGGTTGCCCCAAGACCCAACTTTATCCTATCAACCCAGTCCGTTAAAGTGAAATACCTCAAAAACAATTAGTTGAGTGGCTCGGGTGGCCCATCCTGATGGGTCGGCCAGTCCGATTCAGCCTGGATCGGCTCGACCGGTCCGATTGGGGCGCATGCGGCCAGTCAGTTGGTCGCCCCCCTTGGTCAACACGCAACCTGTGTGGAGCAGGCCCCTCCACCTATGTGCTGCCACATCCAGCAATCCATCATGGCTAACAGGCTGTGGACCTCCTCCGTCGTGGCGTGCGCCGCCTTCACCAGTCGTCGGCCTGAGCGTCGACGGCTCCTGTTGCTCCGTTGCGGCGCGTCTGGTGGCGTTGGCCTCCATGTTCTGCACACGGTTCCCGGGTGGCGCTACCTCCTACCTGTGGCTGCCACCACTGGACGTCGGTGCCGCCATGCTAGTGGTGCCGTGCCAGCGGCACCTTTCGTGGGCCACCGAGTCCGCTCCGGTGCTCCGATCTCAGATCCATATGCACCCTTGGTCCTCTCAGGTCACCGCCATCACTGTCACGGCATCAGGGCCACTAGTTTTTTTATTCCATCATTTGGTCACAGAGAACACAAACTCCCATTACAGAGGGATACAGGCCTTGTTCATGTTGGCCCGATCCCTCCGCGTTAGAATTTACAAACATATATTAATGGGGTTTTCAGAATTCTAACACGGATTTCAAATCTCATAACTCCTCGTAATATCATTTCCCAACCCGCAAGAACAACCGAGCCGCAGGTCAACCTGTTCATGGGTTGATCCATGTTCATCATTTAAAAAGAATAATGGGAAGAAGTAATCATAGATAAAGAACATAACCCCTACCTGGATTGAGGATCCGCCGCTGATGAGGGACGAAGCTCCGAGTCATCACCGATCCACGATCCATTAGTGTTTTTCATTGTTCTTCGTCTCTCAAATTCTTCCCACTGGCATTCATCGATCCTTGATTCGATGGCATTCATCAATGGTGTTCGTCTTCAGAGAGAGAGAGATAGAGATATTTCTCGTTCGTTAGAGGATTTCCTAGGGTTTTTTCTCAATTATGGATCCCTGTTTAATTAAATGAGGGAGACGCGTTGTGCGTCGCCACGCTATTTCATTAATTAGGTTCATTAATGATTCAGCATCGCCACATCGCTGGACCTCAACGTTGACTGGTGTGTCATAGTAGAAATAGTTTGAATAAAATAAAATTTGAATTTTTTAAATTTTATTTTATTTTTCACTAAAAGTCCAAAATTTATCTTTTTCGGTTGACCCATGTCGATCAAGGTTTGGCCCTTCGTAGGCAAATCCCAACATTCTGAATTCAATGGTGCCCTCGGATTTTTGATCTGGGCACCAGTTCAAAATTTAGAAAAACCCGCTCACATGATTACTTAACGTACTTTAAAAAAAGTTCTAAAATATGTTCCATCCTCTATGGGCCTCGGAATCACGTTCCGTCTCAGAGCTTGGTCTCAAAATAATTCCCTTCAAACACGAAAATTTTACATGGAATTTTCTAGGGTATTACAAAATTCATCTTGAATACTCATTGTTTGGAGAAAAATTTGAGTTTTGGTGGAAATTGATTAAAGGATGAAACAATACTTGTCAAGTAAGTATAATTCCTTATGTTCTTATACCAGGTAGCAAAATAATTTCTCAACACTATGAAAATAATATTGAAACAAAAAAAAATCTATTTACTTTTCTTATTGAGAAACCAATGACCTTTTAACCCATCACAGATTTACAATTTTGTGATGATAGACTTTCTGATGACCACATTCTCTAACACTCTCCATCAGAACTTGAGGGTTTGATTTCTCTTCTATGTTTAAGTTTTCACTTCCCACTAATGTTACCCTATTCAAAATCTTGATTTTGTGGTGACCTTTTCATTTCTCTTTCCCTCTTATTAAGATGATATTTTATTAACCTTATTTCTGATGTAGGTTTCCCACAAAGGGACTTTCAAGTATCAACCTTTGATTTTCAAATTAAAATTTTAAATTACGAGGACACAATTTATTGAAGGAGGGGAGAATGTAACACCCCAAGATTTTATGCTATGTACCTTCTTAAATAAATTCAATTTCTTTGATAGCTTAACTTAACCATATAATTAAATATTATTATAACCTAACTTCTAAATTAGAGAGAATGAAAAATATGAACCAAGTTATGAGATTTATATATATTATATATTTAATAAAATGTTTTTACATTTATCCAAATGATTTTATAGGCATAATATAAGAATAAATCCTATTTTATGTATTAAAAGACTATATTTTCTTAAAGGTGGTTTTACTACCTTTTGATAGAACACTTGTTTTAAATCTAATTTTTGATGCTTTTATATATTTTATTTGGAAAAATAAACTTATTATTTGAAAAAGGAATACAAAAAATTATTTGGTTTAATTTTTGGTATTTTTTTGATAAGATTCATTTTTTATGAATAGTGAAAAAATACTCCATTTTAATTGAAAATTGCTTTTTCATAAAATTTATTTATAGTGTTAAATTATATATTTGAATTGTTTTAAAGTATAATTATATTAAGTTTTTATCATTTAATCCAATTTAGTTCATTGGAATCAATTTTACAGTGAATTTAGATATAAAAAAGTTTCAATCTTTTACATGTTTAAAACTTTAATAATTCGTTTTCTCACCCCATAAACGGGGTTAATTTTAAATTAATTGCTATAAATGTTTTTTGAATTTTGAAAAATGTATTCCATATTTGGAATCAATGGATCCAAATTATGTAAATAGGTTTATTTTATATTTGGAAATTATGATTAGTAACTTTTAGTAATATTTTTATTACCACGGTAAAGGGTAAATCAGGTAATTAAAGGTAAAAATAATATTATAAACATTATAAAATTACCCTAAAACTTGTCCTAATTTCATTGTATGAGTTGGTTTTGAACAATATAATCCTTGTTCTGAGATTATATCAACTTGGGTGTGAGTATGGAATTTATTATATTTATTTAAATAAAAGTTAAAGATGTCAAACTCGTATTTTAATAACTATACCATTTTTAATATCGGGTTATACAAAAGATAAATTACACTATAAATAGTAATTTGAAATCTAAAATGTTTATATTCATCATGAAAATTTATTTTTGATTTTTAAGAAATAAATAATTACCTTAAAGTCTTATAGAATGATGATGTAGTGATTTTTTAATTAATGGAAGAATAAAATAATTGATATTAAAATAACTAAAATAAATATAATTTGAGATTATTAATGTCATACACGAATTTTTTAAATAAATTTTACATGTTATTGATATTTTAAATGTGTTTTTTAGAATTTATATTTCAGTTATGATATTTTTAAAAATTCAAGTAATGAATAGTATCAAAATTAACAATATTGATATTTTAAAATAAATAATATTTTATTAAATGATATAAAATTCATAAAAATATGAAATTTAGAAAAATAATTGAATAAGGTTTAAATGATCATCTTTGAATGATTTGAGATTCGTTTGGAATTTTATAGTAATTATATTAACCCTTAAAGTGTAAATTACATGATATCACGGTAATAATTAAAAAGATTAAAAAAGGGTTAAAAAAGATAAGGTAGAGACCCAAACCCCAGTTTCCTAGAGCCGGTACCTTACTTCATTAAATTGGAATAATAAATAAGGAAGTCATATCCTAAAGCACCGAATAGTATAGTAGTTTTGGAAAACCATATACAAACATAATTTTTACATTACAACTTTGAAAGGAAAAACAATATAGAAATTCCATTGGAAATATCCATAACTCCTAGATTATCCCTGAAAGTCATTCATAATATTCATCTTCACATCCTGGTAAAAAATAAAACATAATAAAGGGATCATATTAGATTCTCATTAAGGGTAATCAATACAGCAGAATCTATCATAAACATAAATAATAAGGCATCATGAATAACTAAAAAAACACATGCCATTAAAACATAATCTTGAGCATAAAATGGTAGGACTAAAATATGATTAAATAATTCAATAATAAAACATAACCATGGGTATTATACTAGTCAAATATCCACATGGAATATCAATTAATAGTTTCATAATGAGGGAATTCATAATTTTGGACATCATAATCATATTGTCAAGGCCTCGGCCAAGACACCATACATAATGGGTAAAAACTCAGTCTAGTTTGTATCATGAGACCTACCAATGAATCAAGGGGATATAGCGGGCCCCAACCATCACTTAATAAGCTCATTTAAGTCCTCATAGGAATGTGGTTAAACATAAACAACATATACATATGAAATGTAAATAACTTTCCCCAATATGTAAACATAATCACTAACCATTCTAAGTAGTATGATGAATGATATCAAGGTAGCACATTCATAGTCAAAATGATCATAAATCATTTAATAAAATATGGTAGATGATAAGAATAATTAATCAATCTCAATAAATCATAAAATTCAATAGATTAATTTAAAGATGAAAATAATCTAATAAGATTATCAAGGAATTTTTTAGAGAAATGCCCCTTTTACTTTGCAAAGAAGAGTTTTTTTGGAAAAATCATTTTTATTCATCATAATTGTTTTTATAAAACTAGTAATGAACAAATATAGTTTTTAATGAAAAAATTAGTGATTTTAAAAAAATAATGGTGTCTTAAAACAGATTATGGATGGTACTTGAAAATGGGTAAGAAATCAAGATGTTCCCTTTAATCGAGCTTGCATATCGGGAAGAATTGAGAAATGGACACTGTAAAACATATAATTCCCATAAAGAAAAGATGAAATGATCTGAATATATGAATTTTTAACATATAAATAGAATATATAAAAATTATATAAAAATAAATAATCATTACATTGGGGTAAGGATAGTGAAAGAATAACCCGGAGGAAAAAATGAAGGTTCTGGTAGATTCCCTTACCTTATGTGCAAATCAGTTCTTCACTTGACCTTAATGTCCTGGATAATCAAATTAAATCCATTAATTAATTAATTAATAACCTTATATATATGTATTTGATTCATTATACTTTTATAAATTTCATTTTATGGCCTTATTTATGAGTTGTAGAGTTTAATTTCATCGTTCGGGAGCATTCATTTTTTTAGTTTTCATGATCGGTTCGCTTGATTATAAGTAATGGAGGTCATGTAAAATGGGTATAATTATCCAGAGTTGGAATTGAATTTTATTAATGATCATACATAAGTTTAAATGGTTATTCATATCATTTTATTATATGGTATGAGGATGAATCATTAGATAATATATTTAGTGATAATTGTTTAGATTATTACGGTGGTTATTGATCGTAACGAACTCATTTTATTTTATCATTTGGTATTATGTAAATATGTTACATATAGAACATAAAAAGGATTATAAGATAAATTTTACAATCTGTTTCAAAAATTAAAATGGTTTCATGAACATCCTTTAAGTTGGTAAAAGAAAATGAAAACTTGTCATCCTTGAAGGCGATGAAACAACACCTCACGGACAACGTTTCCATTTTTAGAATAAAAGGGAGAGTAGAAGGGGATGAATGATGAATTATTACATTAGAATAATAAAATTATAGTATATTTAAGGTACTGGAGTTATCAATCCATTTTTATGAGGGGAGTTGAGGAGAGAATAATAAAAGAAAAGAACTTGAAATGAAACTAAAAAGGAAAAGGAAGAGGATTTTACCTCTTGAATACTCCTCCGTGAGAACCTCCTTAAGGGGATCGGTTTTGGTATTTTGATGAGACCATGAGCCCATGGATCTAGGTTAGGGGATTGTTAAGAGTATTGGGCATAATTTATACAAGTCTCAAATCTTGGAATGTGTAAGGAGAAGGGGTGGTGAGGGGTGGTATTTATAGTGGAGGAAAGGGGTGATTTCTCATTATTTTATTCATTATTTTACTCAAGACAAGCAATAGTGTGGATTATTGTGACTAAATACAGTAATAAGTGCATGTTATTTTGAAACAAGTGTGATTACATCATCTATGACTCTATAATTCATGTATTTAGCATTTATTATAAATTATCGTATTTTACTATTCACCAAAAATTCAAGTATTTTAGAAAAATACCAAAAATTTACCCTAACCATTTTTCGATGTGTAGAATTAAAAAATGAACTACATTTCATGAAAATAATTTTATAAATATGGTAAATTTAATTTTTAATTAAAACCATCATTTACTAAAAAATATAGATTTTAAATTTATAACTAATTTTATAACACTCTGAAAAATTAACTATGGTCCCATAAAATTATCCTAAATTCCTAATACAACAAAATTTAAATTTATGAATACATTTTAGGAAAATAAATTTTCTTTTAAATCATTTTTTTAATTATAAAATTGTAATTAAATATTTATGACTTAACAAAATACCAATACTTAAATATTAATTTTTAAAATATTCACTTACTTATACTATGATATAATTATATCATACTTTCACTTATAAGATGCATAAATTTTATTTATAATTTCATGGGTGATTTTACTATTCATTAGGCTGATTTACTATTCATAAGGGTCATATTACTATTTCTAGGTTCAAGTTATTATCTCGTCAATATGGGTTCCTTAACTTCTAGAAATACCTATTATTTCATTCGTTATTCATTTATAAAGTTTTTATTGCATTCTTTAAGTGATTTTATGTGATCTATACTATATGAAATAAATATAAAAAGGTAAATCTCATTGATATAACCCTGGGTCATTACATTCTCCCCTCCTATAAAAAATTCATCCTCAAAATTTCTAGATTGTCACCTCGGAAAAAGATTTGGGTGGTTCTCCATCATAATCTCCTTAGGCTCTCACATCGCCTCTTAAATTTTATGATTTTTCCAAAGTACCTTTACCAGCTGAGTCATCTGATTCCTCAAAACCCGTTCTTTAGTGTCTAGAATTTGGATAGGCTCTTCACAGTAAGATAAGTCGGGTTCTAATTATATTCCTTCATAAGTGAATACATGCATCGGTTCTGGCATGTAATTTCTTAATAAAGTGATGTGGAACACATTGTGTACTTTAGAAAGTCTAAGAGGCATCACCAAATGATAAGAAACAACTCTAACTCTCTCTAGGATTTCAAAAGTTCCAATGTACCTGGGGCTCAGTTTCCCTTTCTTCCCAAATCTTATAACACCCTTCCATAGATATACTTTCAATAAAACATGATCTCCCACTTGAAATTACAAATCCTTACTTCAATTATTAGTATATCTCTTTTGACTACTTTGATATGCTTTGATGTGGGTTTGAATAGTCTTTACCTTTGTTGTTGTTTCCTCTACAAGCTCTGGGCCTACAAACTTCCTTTCACCAATTTCGTCCAAACATGTTGGTGTATGAAATCTCTTTCTGTACAATGATTCATACGGTTTCATTTGAATACTAGAATGGAAAATATTGTTGTAGGAAAAATCCATCAAAGTTAAATAATAATCCCATGTACCTTGAAAGTCAAGTGAGCATGAACTCAAAATGCCTTCTAAAGTTTGGATCGTCCTTTCTGATTTCCCATTAGTTTGAGGGTGATAATTAGTACTCAAATGAAGCTCAGTATCCAATTATTTCTGGATACTTTTCCAAAATTTTGATGTAAATCTTGGTTCATGATCATACATAATTGAGAGAGGTTCTCCATGAAGTCTTACGACTTCATTGATATAGAGTCTTGTAAGGCGCACTAGTGGAAAATCCTCCCTTCTAGCAAGGAAATGTGCATATTTGGTAAGTCGATCAAAAATCACCCATATTGAATCATTCTTTCTTGGAGTTTTTGGTAATCTAGTGACAAAATACTTGGTGATATCATCCCATTTACATATAAGAATAGGCAGAGGTTGAATGAATCCTCTAGGATATTGTCTTTCAGCCTTCACTTGTTGACAGACTAAACATCTTGATACATAATCAGTAATTTCTCACTTCATGTTATCCCGCTAGAAATGTTCCTTCAAATCTATATACATCTTAGTTATTCAAAGGTGTGTAGAGAAATTTGAACTATGTGAATCATACAATAACTCTCTTTTTAGCTCAGGTATAGAGGGAACACAAATCCTCTTCCTAAATTTCAGAATTCCATCCTCATACACGAAGTCTAGAAACTTCCCATAATTCATAGCTTTAATTTTCTTTTGAATATTTTCATCATAATATTGATAACTTTTAATCCTTTCTAGTATAAATTTTTGGGAAACTAATTGAAAAAGTAATGATGTTTTTCCTTCCATGATAATTCTCATATCCATATTTTCTAGATCCATGTACACAGGGTCCTTATCAATCCTCATTTTGTTTAGAACTCCATGATCCTTCCTTATAAATGAATTTTCTACTTTATTCACCTTCCCAGGGTGGTAGTGTATTGAAAAATCATAATCCTTGAGTAGTTAAATCCAACACTTTTGCCTCATATTGAGTTCTTTCTATAAGAAGATATATTGCAAGCTCTTCTAGTCTGTATATATCTCACATATTTCTCCATATAGATAGATTCTATATACCTTCAGAGAAAATATTACAGCTTCTAACTCAAGATCATGAGTTGGATAGTTTTTTTCATGAATTTTTAACTACCTTGATTCATAGGTAATAACTCTATCATTCTGGATAATGGAACACCCAAGTCCTTTCTTTAATGCATCACTATAAATCACAAATCCACCATTTCCCAATGGTAGAGTCAAGATCATAACATTCACTAATATTCTCTTCAATTCTTCAAAAAATTATTCACATTCTTTTATCCATATGAACTTAACCCCTTTACGAGTAAGATTGGTTAACAGGTTAGCTAATCAGGCGAAGTTATGAACGAAACACCGATAATAACATGTTAAACCAATAAAACTATATACCGCAGTTATGCTCGTTTATATATTTCATTCCTGAACAACCATTTTCTTCATAAGATCAACTAAGATTCAATCCTTAGAGACAATATTTCCAAGAAAATTAATTGTTTGAAGCAAGAATTCACACTTTCCAAACTTCCCATATAACTCTTTTCTTCTAATATTCTCTAGAAAACCCCACAATTGGTTCTCATTGTCCTCATAGCTTTTGGGATATATCAATATATCATCAATAAATACCAAAAAAAACATCAAGGTATTCTTTGAAAACTTTGTTCATTAGATCCATAAATACATAAGGTGAATTATTCAGTCCAAATGGAATTATTGTAATCTCGTAATGTCCATACCTAGTTTGAAATATTGTCTTTGGAATATCTTCCTTCATCACATGCAACTAATGATATCCAAATCAAAGGTCAATATTTGAAAATTATTGAGCTCCATGAATTTGATCAAATAAATCATCAATGTGAGGAAGGGGATACTTTTTATTTATTGTAATAGCATTGATTTCTCAATAATCAATGCACAACCTTATGGATTTATCTTTCTTCTTAGAAAAGAGGATAGGGGCGTCCCATAGAGAAACACTAGGTAGAATAAATCCTTTATCACTCAATTCCTCTAGTTGTTTCTTTAATTTTACTAATTACAAAGTAGCCATTCTATAAGAATTTTTTGATATAGGTCTTGCACCATGAATTAAATCAATAGAGAACTCAGCTTCCCATTTTGTAGGATTTCTAGGTAAATCATATGGAAATACATCAATATATTCTTGAAAAATAGGTACATTTTTAATTCGAATATTTATTTCCTTGTATATAGATGATTTTTTCTCTTCCTGCACAAGAATTTCATTCAGTATAGCTACTAGGGTTGGATTCAGATAAGAATCAAATGATGAGGCTTCTACTATAAAGATAAGGGATTCTAAATCCTCCTCACCAATCATAATTTCCTTCTTTTTGAAATAGATTTTCACATCATATTTTGAAATCCAGTCTATACAGAGGATTATATCAAATTCAATCATAGGTATGATGGAAAGGTTAGAAACTATATCATGTTTATGTGTCATAAAGGGGAATAACTGACACATATTCTTTGCAATGATATTTCCCTTAGGAGTTCTGATTAACAACTCATGTATTAAATCAAAAGTGAAGTGTCTAATTTTCTTATAAAACTGGGAAGATATAAAATAATGTGATGATCCAAAATCAAATAAAGCATTGGATAATTTTGAGGAAATGATTAAAGTATAATCCACCACATCATTACAAACTTCAACCTCAGTAGTTGTGACTGTATAAGCTTGACCTTGCTCTATTGTCCTTTGGGGAAAGTTTCCTTGATGCTTAGGACAATAACTTTCATAATTTCCCATCTCTTTGAAATTTTAACATTTAACATTGGTAGTTTCTTTATTTACCTAGAAATCATGGGCTTGGTGGACCTTTTCTCTACACTTGTGACAAACACTCATACCCTTCAAGCAAGTATCGGGGTGTTTCTTCCCACAATTATCCCGGGATGGAAATTCAACTCTTACCTTCTTCCACATTTCCTTATTTACTTGTCTAGAGTGCTCAGTCGCCCTATTCTTATATTTCTTTCCTTTAAAATCATAAAACTTATAGAATTATTTTTCTGTCTTGATAGTACATGAGGCTATATCTTCATATGATGATAAATTTTGGGAGACTAGTTTCCTTCAGAGGAATGGTTTTAAACCATCAAAGAATTGGTCAATCTTGATCCTTAGATTAAGTATGTATTCTGCGGCATGCCTTTCTAACCTTGTAAAGTTGGCTTCATAATTTGCAACATTTTCATCCTCTTTATGTCTTATATTTAAGAATTTTCTCTCCATATCCTCTCTTTGTTCACAAGGAAAATATTTTTCTAGGAAAATTTCCTTAAAATCCCTCCATTACATATTTTCAATTTATTCTTCCTCCTTTTTGTTTTGAATCAATGACCACTATTGATCAGAATCTTCTAAGAGATGATACACTACAATGCTAACTTTCTCCCTTTCATTTCTTCCCGAAGCGAGAAATATCTTCTCTAAGGAACTTATCCACTGCTCTGATATTAATGGGTTTGTACTCCCATTAAATGATGGAGGATATTGTCACATAAAGTGATATAACATTTATCTTCCATGTTGTGGTTCAGGATTCTTCATATAGGTAAGATTATTGTTCATAACATGATTCAGTTGTCCTATTATAGTTATAAGTTTCTCAACACCAGTTGCATCTCCAATACCGACATAATTATTTTTCATAGGAGGGAAATCCCTGCATGGGATATGTGCATTGATACATTTTTCATTCCTTATACTAGGATCCATTTCTAAATAATGGCATACACTAAATTATTTTATGAATTATAATGCATAATTATGAACTAGCAAAACACTTAACATAAATTTAAATTTTATGCACAAATAATCTCATAATCATAAACATGGTTTATTTGGGGAAATATTTACATTTAAATAATTCATAATGGTTTATAAAGAAAATGTGAATTGTCCTAATCATATCCCCTAGGAGTGTCAAATCAGGTGCACAGTAAGGCCCATTGTTGTATACCAGGTTATCCTGAGTCAGGCCCGGGACACCTTGTCAGAGTTGTTTCCTCTAGGTACATCTATGTGAGAACTACGTCCACTTGTAGTATCCAAATAGGGATTTATTTCTAGAAATATTCACATAATATCTACCTTACAAAATTCTAGTATTTCCTTCTATTCTTATCCTCAAAATCTATCTTAGGGTTATGTTCCCTAATATATGTTTTCTAAATATAGTTTCCAAGGTTTATACTAAACTTCCCTTGATACCAACTTTAGAGACCTATACCCCAGTTTCCCAGAGTTGGTGTCTTACTTCATTACATTGGCATAATAAACAAGGAATTTTTATCCCAAAGGATTGAATATTTTAGTAGTTTTAGAAAACCAGATACAAACATAAGTTTTACATTACAACTTTAAAAGGAAAAACAATATATAAATTCCATTGGAAACATCCATAACTCCTAGATTATCCTTGGAAGTAATTCATAATATTCATCTTTGAATCCTGGGGAAAAATAAAACATAAGAAAGGGGTGATCTCATATGCTCATTAAGGTTAATCAATACAGTGGAATCTATCATAAACATAAATAATAAAGTATGGTGAATAACTAAAAAAACACATGTCATTAAAACATAATCTTGAGCATAAAATGGAAGGAATAAAATATGGTTAAATAATTACATAATAAAACATAACCATGGGTATTATACTAGTTTAATATCCACATGGATTATCAATTACTAGTTTCATAATTAGGGAATGCATAATGTCGGACATCATAATTATACTATCAAATCCTTGACCAAGACACCATACATAATGGGTAAAACCCCAGTCTAGTTTGTCTCATGAGACCTACCGATGTATCAAGGGGATATAGTGGGGGAAACCTATAACTTAATAATTCCAATTAATTCCTAATATTAATGAGGTTA
Source organism: Viscum album (assembly GCA_963277665.1). NCBI lineage: Eukaryota > Viridiplantae > Streptophyta > Magnoliopsida > Santalales > Viscaceae > Viscum > Viscum album. The sequence goes on from OY728167.1 coordinate 670,628,341, forward strand.
AACATAAACAACATATACATATTAAATGTAAATAACTTTCCCCAATCTGTAAACATAATCACTAACCATTCTGAGTAGTATGGTGAATGGTATTAAGATAGCACGTCCACAGTTAAACTGATCATAAACCATTTAATAAAACATGGTAGATTATAAACATAAGATATAAATCTCAATAAAGTATAAAATTAAATAGAGGTGTTAAGAGATGAAAATACTCTAATAAAATTATCAAGGAATTTTTTAGAGAAATACCACTTTTACTTTGCAAAGAATAGTTCTTTTGGAAAAATAATTTTTATTTATCATAATTGTTTTTATTAAACCAGTAATGAAAAAATATAGTTTTTAATTAAAAAATTATTTATTATATAAAAATAATGGTGTCTTAAAATGTATTATGTATGGTACTTGAAAATGGGTAAGAAATCGAGACATTTCCTTTAATCGGGCTTGCGTAATGGGAAGAATTGAGAAGGGAACATTGTAAAACATATAATTCCCATAAATGAAAGATGAAATGATATGAATATATGAATTTGGAACATATAAAAATAATATATAATAATTAATAAAAAATAAATAATCATTACATTGGGGTAAGGATAGTGAAAGAATAACCAAAAGGAAACATTATGGTTCGGGTACATTCTCTTACCTTATGTCTGAAAAAGTTCTTCACTTAAACTTAATGTCCTAAATAATAAAATTAATTAATTAATTAATTAATTAAGAACCTTATATATATGTATTTTATTAATTTTAGTTTTATTAATTTTATTTTATGGCCTTATTGATGAGTTGTAGAGTTTAATTTCATCATTTGGGAGCATTTCTTTTCTTAGTTTTAATGATCGGTTCGCTTGATTATAAGTAATGGGGTTCACGTAAAATGGTTATAATTATAAAGAATTGTAATTATATGTTATTAATGAGAATAAAGAAGTGTAAATGGTTATACATATCATTTGGTTATATTGTATGAGGATGAATCATTAGATAAGATATTTAGTGATAATCGTTTAGATTATTACAGTGGTTATTGATTGTAACAAACTCATTTTGTTTTATCGTTTGGTATTATGTAAATATGTTACATAAAAAAGAATAAAAAGGGTTATAAGATACATTTTAAAATCTTCTTCAAACATTAAAATGGTTTCATTAACATCCTTGAAGATGGTGAAAGAAAATGAAAACTTGTTGTCCTTGAAGGCGATGAAACAACACCTCACGGACAACGTTTCCATTTTTAGAATAAAAAGGATAGGAGAAGGGGTTTTATGATAAATTATTCTATTAACATAATAAAATTATAGTATATTTAAGGTAATTTAGTTATCAATACATTTGTATTAGGTGAGGTTATGAGAGAATAATAAAAGAAAAGAACTTGAAATGAAATTAAAAGGAAAAGGAAGTGGATTTTACCTCTTGAATACTCCTCTTTGAGAACCTCCTTAAGGGGATTGGTTTTGGTATTTTGATGAGACCAAGATATCATGGAATTTGGGTAGGGGCTTGGGAATAGTATTGGGTATAATTTAGATAAGTCTAAAAGCTTGGAATGTGTGATGAGAAAGGGTGGTGAGGGGTGGTATTTATAGTGGAGAAGAAGGGTGATTTCTCATTATTTTATTCATTATTTTATTATTTTACTCAAGACAAGAAATAATGTTGATTCTTGTGACTAAATATAGTAATAAGTTTATGTGAGTTCGAACCAAGGGTATTTATATCATCAATACATCATCTATGACTCCATAATTCATGTATTTAGCATTTATCATAAATTGTCGTATTATACTATTCACTAAAAATTCAAGTATTTTATAAAAAACCCAAAAATTCACCCTAACCATTTTTTGAAATGTAGAATTAAAAAATTAACTCAATTTCATGGAAATAATTTCATTAATATGATAAAATTAATTTTTAATTAAAACTATTATTTACTCAAAAAATAAAAATTTTAAATTTATAACTAATTTTATAACACTAAGATAAATTAAATAAGGTAGGATAAAATTATCCTAAAATCATAAGACAACAAAATGTTAATTTATGAATACATTTTATGAAAATAAATTTTCTTTTAAATTATTTTATTAATTATAAAATTGTAATTAAATATTTATGGCTTACAAAAATACCAACACTTAAATATTAATTTTTAAAATATTCACTTACTTATACTATGATATAATTATATCATACTTTTACTTATGTGATGCCTAAATTTTATTTATAATTTCATGGGTGATGTTACTATTCATTAGGTCGATTTACTATTCATAAGGGTCGTATTACTATTCGTAAGGTCGAGTTATTATTTCATTGGTATAGGTTCCTTAACTTCTAGAAATACCACTTATTTCATTTATTATTCATTTATAAAGTTGTTGTTGTGTTCTATAAGTGATTTTATGTGATTTATACTATATTAAATAAACAAAAAAGGGAAATCTCATTGATGGAATTTTGGGTCATTACATATAAGGATTAAAAAATAGTCAAACCTGTCTAATTTTTATTGGATAAAGGTATTTCAACCCAAAATCATAATACCTTATAAATTAATAAGTTTGGAGCCATTTTTATTATAAAATTAATTTATATTAATTTAATATTTTGAATAATTCCAAGAGTGTCTCTCTCCGCTCTTATAAAATGGAACTACTTCTTATCATTTATTCACAATTAAAAACCTATTTGGTTTGGAAAATATCTACCCAAATCCCTTCCTAGAATCCCTACCCATATTCTTAATCCCTTAACTTAGGCATAAAAGTCATCTTAAAGGAGTTAAGGTGTTAATCAAAGGAGATTGTCTGAAGAAGATGTGTCATTTTTATTAAATGTTTCCATTTTATTTCTTCTTCCACTTCCTTTAAATATTCTTCAACCATGATAAAATAATAAAACCAGTTTTCTCAATATACTAAGATGTTATTATGTTTTTTTATGACCTATATCCATCACCACTTCCATCAAATTGGAAAGGGATTAATCATTCGTGTGTACGGTGAACTACCGCCTCGCAAAGCGATATAATTTGTTTTCCATCACCGTCTCTCAAGACTGGTTATAATGATGGAATTAAAGTTTATATATGATATTAATGACATATTTATAATTATTAAAATATAATATATCATTTATTTTCTTACCTTTCCATGCACGGAAAAATGATAATGTCGTTCGTGCGTACGTGTGAACTATCACCTCCATTAAGCAATGTGATTTGTTTTTTATCACCATATAACATGGATATTATATAAAAGTATATTTAAATGATTAAAATGATATTAATGATATTATTATCATTATATAAAGATAAAATTATACTTACCTTCTTTCCATAATGATCATTGAAAAATGAAAATGTTACTCATTCACACGTACGGATTACCATCTCCATGATTGTAACATAGTTCATTTTTCATATCCATATTTAATATATGGATTTAAAAGTATAATTGATGTATAAAGTAATTATTATGTCATGAATAATATTCTGGAGATTATGTATTAATGACCACTTTTTACTATATACATCATACCAAATTCATTTTGGACTCATGTACCGAATATCATCAAAATGTTCGACGTGAACTTAAATAATTAATTATTTATTATAACATGATAATAAATGATATAAAATAAATAATAAAATTTAAAATGGTTCTGAATAAATTAAATAATTAACCTAAGTTTATTACTCATGAATATAAAGATTTTACGTGACGAATTAGAATCAAGGTAAGGGGTTTTTTGTCTCACTTTTATTTTTGTGGGACATATGCCTTATACGCTACTTATTTATTTTTTGTGGTATATATAATGCCCATGAATGTATTTTATGAATATTATTCTGAAGATTTTTGTATTTTAGTATCCATATAATTCTCTTTCTTTCACGGGGCATATGATTCGACTGATTATAAAGTTGTAAGGTGTTATTTCACAATCTCATCATTATTTGGGATTATTTTTGTTTAAGTATCCACTGGGGAATATTTTTATTCCATGTTAGTGTTTTCCAAAAATGTTTTAGTTTTTTTTTACTATTCTCTAATGATTTATTAAAGTTATTTTTACCCCTTTTTGACATTTTATAAAATGTTTTAAAAGGAATCTTCTTGTCATTTTCCAAAACAAGGTACATTATTACTTTTCTTACAAAAAGTAAAAGGAATATTTTTATTTAACTTATATGTAATGGAGTTAATTTCACACCATCATGATTTCCTAATGTTTTGAAGATTAATTTAAAAGTTTACAAAGTTATTTTCAAATAAAATATTTTATTTTATAAATGTGTGACCTTTTAAATAAATGATTACAACGTGGTGAGGGTTTTCTCGTATAACTTTTACTTCTATGAGATATATGCCTTGTTCACCAATTATTCCTTATATGTAGTGTATATACTTTCCTTTGATATATCATATTATGAATCTACTTATTCTCGTGATATTATAAGTTTCATTTAATGTTATTATTTCTTGGGGATTATGATTAAAATGTTTCAAAGTGGTATGGGATACTTTGGAATGTTTAAATAATATTTTACTCAAGAATTTTTCAATGGTATCATTTAAAAATATCTTAATCTATGTAAACATCCTTTATTTAATTGTGTAACTCATTTAGGTTTATCTCTTATAATACCATCTACCATATGTTATTGAATGGTTTATGATCAGTTTGATTGTGGATGTGCTATTTTGATACAATTTATGGTTTATGGTTAAAGTATTCACATTTCGTATGTTACTTTTTTAATACGAATGTTTATTTTAAACCCTATTATATGAGGAATTTATTGGACTTAGTATGTGATGGGTGGATCCCACTATAACCCCTCGATGTATCAATAGGTCTCATGAGAGAAACCAGATGTGGACTTGGCTGAGGCCTTGCTCATTTATTTCTAGATATGGACTTGGCTGAGGCCTTACCCATTTATTTTCATGTATGGATTTAGCTGAGGCCTTAACCATTTATTTTCATATGTCTTGGTCAAGGCATCAATGGTAAGTTTTAAATGTCCATCATTATGTGTTCCCTCGTTATGAGATTGGTTATTGATATTCAATGTGATTATTTAACTAGTAGAATATCCATGGTTAAGTTTTTATTCTCATGTGATTATTTATATGGAATTATTTGATTATATTTTATTCCTGTCATATTATGCTCATGTTATTGATTAAATGGAATGTATTTCAATTAATCACCTTTCCATAATTGTTCATGCTTATTCATCATATCTTCCATTATTCTTAACCCTTACTAAGCTTCTATAATCATCCTAAGTTTAGAAATATTTTTCAAAGGCCTTAAAGATTGGTAAGGAAAAAGAATATGTCATGATGAAATTATTGAAGATATTTTGAGAAAAGAAACTATGTTTTATTTTAAAATGGTGACCTTTAGTGGAAAAAATGAATACTAAGTATAAGTTTCCAATTATAATGTATGGATTTACTATGTAAGAGTTTTTCCTCATTCTATAAAACTCTATACCTAAAATATATTTGTGAAAATAAAGTGATTTCTAGTTTTAAAATAACTAGAATAAGGTGTGTTTAAGGTAGGGTACTTGTAGTGACAAAACCTTAGATTCATTTGGTCTGAATCAATATGGGATACCACGAACATTTGGTAATTATTTTAGTTATCCCCTCTCAATTGTATTGTCACACCCCGACCCTATTAGTTAATCATTTTAAATTATTTTAATTATTATTTTGTGTTTCGGACACTTTTTCACAGTTGCGCGGTCAGCCCGCACTGTTAAGGGTAACTATGCGGTGCCCACGCGGATGCCCAAGTGGGCCTGAGTCATGGAATGCGGATTTCACTTGGTTTATAAACACCGCGCAAAAAGCGCACAGCTTGACCCAGTAAGTGAGCAGTGTCGGGTGGCATGGGTCGGGCGTAGTTTGCTCAACTGCGTGTTTGACTACAGGCGAACCACGCATCTACCTGGTATTTAGAATAAATAAATAAATTAAATGGTAAATGAAATAAAAATAAAAATAAAGTTAAGTTAAATAAAATAGAATTTTATAAAATGTTCAATGATGATAATAATAATTATATGATTTTTTTAATGATATTATTACTATTAGTATTATTAGTATTATTTTTGTAATATTATTATTATTATTATAGATATAATAAAATGAAAAAAAAACCCAAAACCTAGTCTACCTGCACCCCTCCCCAACCCTGTGCGTTGCACACTCAGCTGCCACCCCCCTCCTATCATGTTTCCCCCCTACGCCGGCAGCTGTCTGACCTCCACCTGCACTGGAAACTCGTCCTGACATCCCCTCCCTACATCGTCTTGTGCCCACTCATCGACTGTCGTCCCCTCCCTGCACCATCTCGCGCCTTCCTCACCGACCGCCGTCCGGTGGCCCCCTCTCCTTATCGATAGGTCTGGACCGCTTCCGGCCACCGTTTGGCCGCCGCCCTGCTCTCGGAAACCCGAACCCCTGACGATATCTCTTCCCAGTCACCTTCCTTTTCCGGAAGCGACTTTCACTGGCCGCAATATCCCTCATCGGCGCCCTCTTTGGCACGCAACTCCCTTTTGGTGAGCTTTCCCTTAATTTAGGGTTCCTTGTTGTGGGTTTTTTCTTTGGCCAAACCTGGGTTTGTGATTTGTGCGTTTTTCTTGGTGTCTAGGGATTTCAATTGCTCCGCGAAGTGATTATTTTCCTTCTGTTGGGGTCCCATATCTTTCACACATGTTGAGGTAGGTAAATTTATGTGTTTTTTCTTCTAAAGAATTCCATTTATACTTTATTTATTTCAATTAATGTTTTCAATTTGTTTTGCACCTTAATTGTGTCTACGACTAGTCCTGGTAGTATATTATTGTTGGTAAAATTTGTTAGAATTAGTTTTTTTATATGGAATGCTCATGTGAAACGAGGTGTATTTTGGATATAAATCTTTTTTGTAGCATTTGGTTGTGTTTTATGACTCATGCATTTGGTTTACGTGAGTCCCTGATACTTTTTGGTCATGCGTTGGTCTTTGCTGCCTTAATTTTGGGTACCTTTTGTTGTTATAGTGAATTTATGGTCAACGACCGAGGGTTCGTACACATGTACTTAAGGTATGTATATATATAATATATATATGTACTACAAGTACGTATTCCCTCATGGCATGGGGAATATGTGCATTAGATTATGGATATATGTGTATATATATATAGGTATGTGCATGCGAGTGTGGACCGGTTACAAGTGGTCGTCGCCTTTTTCCTCAAGTGCCAAAGTGTTCGGCATGACCCGGTTCTTCTTTGAGGTAGGTTTTTCCATTCCCTTTACTCTCAATTTCAATTCATATGGTGCTTGAGTTTTGTTATTAAACTTCTAAAACATGTTTAACACTTTTATTACATGATTATTTTATTTGTAGTGGTGATTTAGTGTTGGTTGAATTGATGAAAATTAGGTTTCTGTATGCTTTTCTTTTATGCACATGTAAATGCCTTGCCTTTTGGTTTTGAATAATCGTCACCTTCTTTCAAATGGTCTTGTTGGATATCTTGGGTGGTGTTCATTGGTAGAAATGTTTTTATGGAAAAATTTTTGTTAGTATGGGTGGATTTATGAAAATCAGAACTTTGTGGAATGTTTTAATGCTTTAGTAGATGATGTGTGTGTGTAGTCCCTTTAAAATGGTTGGAAAGGGTCTCTTGTCATTTGGTTAGGTCATTTCCTCAAACTTGGTTTTCAAAAAAAAAGGAAAAAAAGAATTATTTTCTCTCCCCTTCCTCCCTTCTTTTGATAACTGGTTTCATTGTTTTCAAAGTGACTTAAGGTGATTTAAAAATTGTGGGAATTCATAACATGTTTGGTGTTGATTAAAAGGCTATTATTTCTTCAAAGGGTTTAAGGCCCATTTGGAACCTTCAGGTATCTTTTCCATGGTTTCAACTTAGTTTGGTAAAGCATAATTTAAATAAAGGCCTCTATGGAAAGTGTAACGTGTTAGGGTGTACGCTTGAAACTTAAAATCTGAATGTCAAGGGAATAATTAATATGGGATCTCTATTTGTTGGAAATGTTTTTCTTAAATTGTTTTGGTAAATTTACCTTGTATGGTTAAAGCTAAGGGCCCAGTTGGCACTTTTGGGTATGGTTACTTGGAAAGGGTTTGATGTGTGAAAACTGGATGAGGACCATTTGGCATCTTTGAAATGTTTTTAAACCCCTCTTAAGTTAGGTCTTTTTCCTCATTGGTTGATCGTGATATGAAGGGTCCTCGGTATGGGACTTCTTTGAATACTAATTATTTTGAGGCAAGAGACGAACCCTTGAGGTGGCTGGGGTGGTGCCGGTTTGTGTGGTGTGTTTGATTATATGTATGAGGATTGTTGTTCTAATTTCATGGCACACCCCCCTTATGAAATACACATGGGAACCTAGCATAGCAAAGAGGATTATTGAGAATGATTGTTGCACTAGTTTAGATTATGCACTGGCTAGTGGCCCATAGAAAAGATATGTTTTGTTATTATTGTTATGGGATTGGGCCCCTCGACCAGGATAGGTAGGGATACGGTCAGGTGTTAGGGCATTATGACGTCATTGAGTAGGGAATTCCTTCAGGATGAGTCACATGTATAGTACGTTCTGGTCTTCCTCTGAGTTCCTAGGATTTCCTGTGTTTCCCCGTTATGAGTATTACTAGTGTTGTTTCCCTTGTTGTGTATAATTCTATTACTTGTACCTGGTTTTGGTTTTTATTTGGAACATTGTGAATGTGTGGCTATTTTAAAAAGGATTTATAAGAATATTTTTTGGAAGAAAAAGCACAACCTCCTTGTTCCCTTTTTGGTATTTGGTTTTAAAATTATGAGGGAAACGGATCAAGTTGTTGTTTTAAATTGCTAACATGTATGAAAATCTATTTTTATAAATATATTTCAAACTGGTACCAATGAAATTTTTTTGGGAAAAGAATGGCATGGAATCTGTGATGATTTCCTACTGAGAATTTTGGAACTCACCCCTACTTTATCATTTTAGTTTCAGGTTTTGTTGGTGCTGGATTGCTCTTGGAGAGAGATTAGTTCTGATTTGGGTGGTGACCTAGTAGATCACAAGGAGGTATGTGCAGTTTTATTTTATTTCCACTGCTATTTTTTATTTTTACTTCCAGTCTTTATTTATTTACTTGTCTTTTATTTAAGGGTCAAATTGTTCCCACATGTAAATTTTGATGCTTGGCACTAGTTTCTATCCTAGGGGGATTGAGAATGACCCTCGAGACATGTCATGGAGTAGATCAGGTGATCGGTTCAGGGTTGACCCAGGCTGGTTCGTGACATGTATGTTTTCAGAACCTCCGGAATTTGATCCTTTTGGAAATAGAGCTTCCAGTCCTGGCTAATTTTCCTCAAATCAAACTAATGAATGATTCCTCTCCTAACAAATACTTCCTTGAACATGTATCATTTTCCCTAATTAAAACATCCTGAAAAAACCCCTTTGCTTACTTTCATGGCCTTCCAGTTGGCTTTCTTTGCTTTTGGTTAACTTCTTTGTCCAACAGAACTACAAACCATCTTGGAGTAGCGACACCAGTATCTTCCAAGATCTATAAATTCTATCATCAGATCATTAAACTATGCATAACCCATTGTAATTTTATCCTCCAGAGACATGAGATCACACTAAATTTAGACATTATAAGGGATCATCATATTTATTCAGAATTTTAGCATCCTTCCACCGAGTTTTGAATTCCAACCTAATGAACAGAACACATCGCATGACACTTACTGGTAAATTGGACTTTCTATATTCCTAGAATATCTATAGTACCATCACCATCTTCTAATTAAATCCTTCCAGTAACCCGATAAACCACCTGAGCATGAGAACCCAACAGTCTTCTAAACATGCTCTAACTATTACCAATAACAGAACACGCCCCAAGTCACTTGCCGGTCAAGAGAGATTTTAATATCCCAAAATCCATCTACACTATTTTTTTCTTCTGCTAACATTATTTTAAGTCCTTAATAAACCATTCCACTAAAAACACTATTACCATGCTCTTCTATTAAACATTACAATGAATATTTGATACTACTTTTTGGTATTAGACGTCAAAAAAATACTAATTTTGATACCACTTGTTGTTATTAGACATCAGAACAACACTAGCTCTTATACCACTTGTTGGCATTGGAAACCAGAACAAAACCAGCTATAATACCACTTTTTGGGATCAGGTCATGAATTTTTATCACTGAAAGTTCAATATTTCAGTTCTCTAGCGTAGTGAAACATCAAACACTGAAAGTACCTTCCATCAATCAAACATCCCCCATGACTTTGACATCTAGAATTGAGTATTCCAGGCATCTTGACCAATTTATTGATTCATCTCCATCATATAGTTCCAGTGACCTCACAATCTCTCTTATAAAAAATGAATAAGATAATAAGCACACAATAAACACACACACGTGTAAGAACAAACACAAACACGGTACACACAAGGATTACATGGTTTAAACATTATGTCTTACATTCATGGGGGAAAGAAAACATATTCATTCATTCAATGAGAATATTTGGTTTACAGGGACAACACACCTTCTGGTAACCCTACCCAGACTAATAAAAGAAGTCCCACCAATGTCATCTTCCAGTAATGTTGCATCCTCCACTTCTATTCCTTTCAGTCTCTGACTACGACATTTCAGCCTATAACATCTAGATACACCCAGGTGGACCCCCTTTTGGGGCCACCTAATCCCTATGATAGGCTCTGTTAAAATTTATCGATCATTCCAGTCTAATCAGTAGTTGTGGACCAATCCCACTTATATTGTGGGGCTCAGTCAATCATCTAGTCACCACCGCCATCGAACATGTGTAGTTGGCCCGTTGTTGGATTTATAAAGTTCCAATTTTCAATATAAATCCTCACCTTGACCACTAAAACCTAGTTAACAGTTTATGTCATATTCATATCAAAACTGGTGATCCTCTCACAAACCCATGAGGAAAGATTTGTCACATCATCCCTAGTGTCTTCTCGTCATGACTTCCACACAATCTTTGTCGGCTTTGGAATTTTGTTCAGCATCCAGAATATTCCCCTTCTATATGCTTCAATGATTCCTTTTGAACATGAAAAAATCCAAAAAGTGATTCTCTATATGATATTTTTTTTCATTTCTACACTCGAACACCATTGTGCTCTATCAAATTAACTCATTCGTCTAGTTTCTTCTATTGAACTCACCTTCTGGCGATCTCACCGTCCAACATGCTTCTGCTGATTTGACACTCAAGGACCCCTGATGAACTTCTTTTCAAGTCAAATTATTGTTTTTGGTGATCTAGATTTAGCTGCTTGAATCCAAACATCCTATGGTGGTGATTAACTGTCTCCATCTGGTTTGTCAAGTTTAACTTCCAGAGCTTCCAATACTTAACCTAGAAAATATTTCTCACACTAAAACATAACAATTGGTATTCCTCAAGCCCATTCAAAGGTGGGATGGTTTCATATAGTATAATAGATTCCTATGGAATCTAAGGCAGGGTATTCAATTATAATAGGTACTATCATTATTTCTTTATCTATAGAGACTTCATTATTTGATACATGTACCTCTCATTCATTTATATCTTCCTATATTATGGATTTTCTAAATCTACCATCTGATCTTATGCCTTATGTTATGGATATATCAACACATCTCATATATAAGAAGGGATGAGGCTTTTTATTTCTTTCATGTATCGTCTGCATATCATAAGTATAGTTGTCAAGGATTTTCTTATCTTAGAGATATATCTTTTGGATGTTATTATCAGGATGGATTTGATGAATACATTCAAATCCTATATTAATTTTTTTCATAAAAGGGTGACTCTTACCACCCTAGATGGGATATCTCATGTGTTTAAAGGGCATTGGGATCCGTGATCAGGTTAGGTGAGACCTCATATTGCTAAGTTTGGAAGATTAGTATCATATCTTCTAGTTGAGTTTGGTGAATGGAACTTTAGGATCAAGCTTCCATTGGTAGTCAGGGATATTTTTGAGGTATTTCCAGATGACTTGTTAGGATTACCCCCAAAGTAGGAGGTTAATTTTTTAATTGAACTAGTAACTATAACACATCCAATCTCATTTCCTTATTATCATATAGAACCTTTAGAATAAAATGATTTGAAAATTCAACTGGATGACTTAGATTCCATGGGTTTCATTTGTACTAGTGTTTCTCCATGAGCTTCCCCAATACTCTTATAAAAATAATACGGTACTATCCACTTTTTCATTTAATATAGAGATATAAACCAATTTACCATTAAGAAAAAAATATCCCCTCCCATTGATGACCTATTTGATTATTTTAAAGGGGAAAGTTGGTTTTCAAAAATTAAACTTCAGTTTGGTTATCATTAACTCAGATTAAAGGAGTCTGATGTACATGAGACTATTTTTAGAAGATGGAATGGTCACTTTGAATATCTAGTAATTTCATTTGGTTTAACCAATTATCCATCAATAATTATAGTTATCATGAACTAAATATTTCATAAGTGCCTTGACACCTTTTTCATAGTATTTGTGGAAGAAATTTTGGTATATTTCATAACTGAAGAGGAGTATGAACATCATTTGAGAATAATTTTGGGAACCCACCATGATCATCACCTTTATAATGAATCATTAAAATATAAATTATGGATCCAATAATTCAAGTTCTTGGGACATGTGGTATTGGAACAAGTCATATCATATGATCCTAAAATGGTGAGACTCATAATGACTTGGGAAGAACCAAGGAATTTATTTGAGATACAAATCTTCCTGGGTTTATAGGGTATTACTGATGATTTTTGAAGGATTACTCTAGGATTTCATCACCTCTAAATACTCTCACCTAGAAAGGGGTGAAATTATTGTGGATTCTGGGGTTTTAGGTATCTTTTAATGACTTAAATTTGTGATTCACCTCAACTTTTTTTCTAATTATACCTGAGTCCAGTTAAGGGTATATTATTTATCATTATGGGTTATGTGTGAGTTTGGGTTGTGTGTTTATATAAGGTGATCAAATGGTGGTGTATGGTTCTTTCCATCTTTGTCCACATGAAAATAATTACCCAACCCATGACCTTTATCTCGTGGTAGTTATGCACTCTCTTAAGTGTTGATGGCACAACCTTTTTAGTGAGAGATTTATGGAATATTCTAATCATAAGAGTTTGAGATACATCCTTTCTCAGAATAATTTAAATATTAGGAAGAGGAGATGGGTGGAGTACCTTCAAGTATTTGATTTTGACCTCATTTATACACCTGAAAAATGAAATGTGGTCACTGACACTCTCAGTAGTAAGTTTGCTTCTCAAGTTTTGAAAAAATATAGCGATGAATGGAACCTAATGATTCTATTTTCTCGGATTCACTTGGAGGAGAAAGAAGAGAATAAATACATTTTTCTTATTAGTATTCAGTTGATGTCTTATATTCTTGAGATTATTCAGTAGGAACAACTAGGATATGAGGAGTACCAAATGCATCATGAGGATTATAAATAGTATGGATACCACCAACGAGTGGTCTCTATCTTCTAAGGGAATTATTTAATTTATGATTTGTTATGCGGTTCCATTATCCATGAGGAATATGGTGATGAATGACTTCCATCACACTTAGTGGGTAGTCCACCCAGGTGCCACTAAGATGTACTAAGACACAAGGTGCTACTATTGGTGGTCAGGTATGTGATGTGACATAACATATTTCATGTCATGATATTATACCCATCGGTAGGTTAAATCCCAGCACAAGAACCCCTATGATCTACATCAGCCTCTTATTATACCCACTTGGAAGTGGGAAGAAATATCCATGGATTTTATCATTGGATTGACTCATACCCCTCAGGGTAAGAATGTTATTTGGGTCGTGATTGATCGATTAACAAAATATACTCATCTTATTATGATCATGGATACCACTAAGGTGGAGGATATTGGGAATATATACATATAGAATATTTTAAGGTTTCTTCTTTATTTTATCATTTTTGATAGAGATCATCAATTCACCTCCCAGTTTTGGAATGTTCTTCAAGGGGCGGTGGGACCCCAGGTGAAGTTAGTCACAACTTACCATCTGTTGATATATGGCTAGATAGAGAAGGTGATCCAAATTTGCAAGGATCTGATCCATGCACATGTATTGGATTTTAGAGGCTCATGGGATACCCACCTGACACTATTTGACTTATATTACAATAATAATTATCATTATTTAGTTAGGATAGATCCTTTTGAGGCCTTGTATGATTGGTTATGTTTGTATCCCCTCTGTTAGACTGAGGTGGGTGAGACTTCCTTGGTGAATATGAGCATTGTTAAAGAGATAAAGGGTAATATTGAGGTAATATTGAAGTGAATTGTGATGAATTAGAGTTTTCATAAATATTATATAGATTTTTTATGCCACCCTTTGGATTTTTTTGTTTTATGATCGATTGTTCTTAAAAGTATTTACTCAATTGGGTCACTAATGACTTGGGAAACATGGGAAACTTACTCTAATGTATGTGGGACCCAAAAATATTATTTAAAAGATTGTTAAGGTCATGTATAATTTGGTTTTTCCTTCGCAGTTAACATCAATCCATACTATCTTCCATTTTTCTTAGTTAAAGAAGTATCACCCTGATCCCTCCAATATTCTGAATTGGGAAGAGCTCAAGATGGATCCAGATATCTTGGTGACCAAGAAACCAATATGGATTGTGGAATCTTAGGATAAAGTGTTGTGTGGAAAATATATACCTTTTTTCTAGTATTGTGGAAATATGGGCAATGCTTTTTATGAGACGTGGGAGTGATAATCTTTTATAAAGAAGCAATGCCTCACCTCTTTCTTGATCACCCATCATCGAGCTGGGTTTTTGGGGGCATAAAGTGATATGGTGGGGAGAATTTTCACACCCATAGTTTCATTTTTAGGTACAAAATTTTTGACATTATTTAATATTTTCTTTTTTCCTTTGTTTTCTTACTTTCTAGTATTTTAGGTATTTTTCGGTTAAATTTAATATTATACTGCAGTTGGGCCGCACAGTGACCAAGGGAGGTCACTTAATGACTTAACCCATGCATATGGGTTGTTTTTTTAGGGAATTACATCATGTAACAACCAAGGGAGGTCTCATCACAACTTTAGGGGTTGTTTTTCTACAAAGATACATCACACTATGGTAGGAGTAGGTTATGTCATGACCTATTCTTCCTAGGTTCATTAAAAATGTAAAATTATATCTTCCCCCTTACTTGTTTTAACCCCATTTCCCCCCTATTTATTTTCTCATTCTAAGCCCTTGGTCCCTCACTCAACAAGTTCCCTTATCTCCTCCCTTAAGATTAATTTCAAGAGGACTTTCCATCTATTTTCTCAAAGATATCACCAACTAAGTGTCTCCCCTTTTCCCTTTTTTATTCAATTATCCTCTAATTCATGGTTTTCACCTTACCTTATGGTTATGGATACCTAGGGTATGTTTTAACTAAAAATAAATGATGTGGGTTTAAATTTTAAGGATTCATTTGGATTATAAGGTTCTTCCTCTTCCTCCCAAAATGAATTTATGCCATTATAAAGTGGTTTCATCAATTTAAGGTAGGTGGTTGCATCGGTTACCTTTATTTAGAAAACCTTAAGTGCTTGATTACATTCAAAAGAATGTTTTAAATAATTTAAAACATGCTATAAAATATTTTAAAGATAATATATGTGATATGAGTGTTTGATATTGTTATCTTTTGATATTGGTAACCAAAGTGATTTGAAAAGAATATCATGTATATGGAATTAAGGGATTATTGTATTGTGTTTGATGAAATGAACCTTTTAATGGAAATTATTTTAAATAATGAAATTTAAATTCTACAAAGGGGGGTAGCATATGGGAACTTGGATGCTTAGGTGGGATGACTGGGAAAAGTATTGTTAGGCATGGCATTCCCTACTAAGACTTGTATTATTACAATGGGTGTATATAGACCTTGTTTTGATAGATAGTGGTAAAGGTAAAGTGTCACTTGGAGGCAGTGAGTATTCTTGTTAGTGAATCTCGGGTTGGAGGTGGTGACATGGTGGGAGAGAGCCCTCATGTCGCATGGATATGGGTAGCAGTGTTTTGTTATATTTTGGTTTTATTTCATGTTTTACACTCTTATATCACCACTCCAGGTCCTCATACTATTAATTTTTTATTTGTATGATCGAACCCTCTCTTGTTAATGTTGTGGATGATGTTTGGTTTGTCTCATGTGGTTGTTATTGTTTATTTTAGATTTTATTTATATTATGACATGTTGATGAGTTATTATTTAGGTTATACTTTTTCAATTGTATGGATCCCCAAGTTATTTTGAGGTTATGTCAGGTTCTTGGTTAGGACCACCTTGATGGATTTATTTGGAAAATTTTACCCAAGGTATGTTCTTGATGACCAAGTACAAGTTTTCATCTTGTGTGGATAAAGAACTCCCTTTGGGCCTTACCAAGGACCTACTTGGGTGCCTGGGTCATGGGTAATCAGGGTTGGTTTGTGACAATAATTTTCAGAATAACTAACTTATCCAAAATATTAAGGAGTTCCATAATGAAATATTTTGAAGAGAGTTGAAATAAATGGATGTTGGTGTTATCTTTTGGTATATAAAAAATCAATATAAAGAAGTTTGTGATTCTAGAAAAATATTAAGAATTGAGAAGGTTTTGTGTAGCACTGAGATGAAATGTAAGATCCATTTGCATCTTGAGTTAAGATTCCATGTTTTGAGGTTATGTTCATGAAAACATGCATAACACTGTGGAATAAAATGACTATGGATTTTGTGAATATCATCTATGTATTGAAAAATAATTAAGAGGTCAATGTTGTGAGTATCAATGAGAGAATCCAATGATAATTATTAGAGAACACAACTTGTGCATCAAAGAAGGAAGAGAAGAAAAAGAATAAGTCTTATGATATTCATATATCATAGAAGATAATTAAGAGAGAGACTAAAAATCATTTTTGTTGTTGATCATAAGTAGATACTCTAAAAATATTGATTTATTATGATAAAATATCATAGTGAGATTGACTTAAATAATAAGGTCAACTTTCTTGTAGTGTTTTTTATTACATTCTAGTGGTTGAAGACCAATTTAATGAGGAAGAATATTTTATTACAGTGGTGTTGTGACATCCAGAGTAAGAAGAATATCTGATTCGAGGAATTTGTGGTATACCATTGAATCACCAGAGGCTACCAATATAATCCAAGCCTGTTCTAATTGGGAAACTGAAGATATTTTGAGAGGAAACCGCTATCGAGAGATAACTTTTGAGAAGTGGATAATAAATGTCTAAGGGAATTGGATGATACCTACCCATACCTTATGTAAATTGTAGAGTGTATTCAAATGCACTTTTAATCACCATGATATTAATAGTGATAATTTGTTTCTTAGTGATAATTGAACACAATAAAGAGTATATTCATACATTGGGGTTGAACCTTGTAAAACCTTGCATGCTAACTGTATCTTGTTTATTCTCTACATTTCATGTGATGGTGAGTGTTGAGAGCCCGTAAATATATCCACACCTCTTAACTGGATATAGGTTCTAATATTGAGAGGGAAATTAAAAGGTAAAATAGAATTTGAAAAAAAGGCCACCTGATTCACCCCCACCCCCTCAGTTGATCACATGGTCCAGTGGGATTTTCACCCGATAATCTTAATCATATTCTCTTAAAATGAACTATCCAATCATGACTAACATATATTTAATCATTGATGGTGAATAAATCATTAGAAAAAAAATGAAAACAAAAGAAAAATCTTACTTCCATAAATGAATTCACTAATGTAGTTCAATTGGAAATTATAAAAATTTAAGTTTAGAACCATGATTTAATGACCCCCAATATATAATCTATCAAAAACCCACCAATAATAAATTGAAATCTATAATTATCCCTTTTAAAACAAGAAAATGAATTAATATATATTTCCTATTAGACAATAACATATTCATACCACCACTATGTGGTGATTGATGTATCACATTTTTCTATAATTTGAAACTACTAGAAAATATATCACTTCGAAGAAGGTGCCTTGATCAGTGAATTTTAAAATAATATATTTAAAAACAATATTAGAAATGGAATGACGTATTATATTTTATTGTTTCCAATATATCTTCAAAAATAGCTTATCATCGGGTCATATATTTTTTAAAATATATATATATATATCATTATTTTCTTAAATGTTTTTAGAACAACTTCATCAACATCCATAATGAATTCAGATCATTGTAACTGCAATCATGGTTTTGCATCAAGTATAATTATTAAGCCTCATGTGTTTTAGTGAAAACTTGGTGCTTCACAACTATTTTAGAATATTTTCATAAAATTATTCTCAATGTATGGAAACATCATAAAACTAACTACCTCAATCATTTTTCTTCAAAGTTCCATTTTTAATATTTCTTCTTTAATAAATTACATTGAACAATCCAAAATGGATGTTACATGGTATTTTTTCTATCATGATTCATATGTTTTTTCAAATAAATGGTGGTTCATAGACAACTACAATGTTGTTTGTAGATTTCATCTTTAATTATTTCTAAACTTATTATATTCCCTGACATGACTTCAAAAATATGTTGAAAAATTAAAAGTGCACCGAATCAAGTAATACAAAATCTTACTTGGGATCTTCAATTAACATCCATAATTTGGTTTGTTAATTTTATCTTCAATTATTTCTAAAACTCATATATTCTTTAATGTGACTTCAAACAATTTAAAAATATCAAAAACACATAGAATCAGGCAGTATAAATCTCACTTGACATTAAAATCCCTTAAAAAATCATGCGCAAAATGTGGTTATTAAATAGTTAATGTATTCCCTTTTAGGATGTTCCCATATTACATTAGTCTTACCATATTCAATTATTTATCATTATTTTGATAAAAATATAATAAATATTTACATATATGAAACATTCATCGTACCCAATCATTTTACATGGTAATTTTAATTATAATGTCACTTACCTATCTCATTGTTTATAATTTATACTTTCTCTGTTTGTGAATTAACTTACCCATTACATTAATTCCTTAAAACATTAATCCATTTGGAGAAAACCTTTTTTAAATAAATTTAATAAACATAGGTACCTTTACCAACCAAATTAATTATTTAATACATGAATCATTCAATTAAGACCACCCTTGCCCAGGCAAACTTAATTTGAATCCAAAATTCATGTTAATCAACCTTGAAATTTATCCTAACATGCATTCTAATAATTTATATAGTGTATATTTCACAAAAGGTTCATTTTAAACATTTACATCTTCATTTCATGGTCATTAACCTTGAATAGTTTTATTTATCACTTTTTAGTTCATTTTTACCTATTATTTTTATGGTATTTCACCCGAGTCTTACTTAAACAATGCATCGAATACCTTAATGGCACACCTCCATAACACAAAACCCTAACTCTTTAGCGTTAATGTTTTAACTCATGGATCACTTTAATTTCTAATAATCAGAGAGGGAAAATGGAAATAAATAAAGGGTTTAAAGGGGATTACATTTATCCAAACCTAGTGGAAAACATCAACCAAAACCTATAAATCCACGTGATCTGTCCATTCATTTTGAATGGAAGAAATAAATAAAGAACGGTGTGTCTTTTCTCTATTGATCTAGCTTGTCCAAGCTCCTTGACATGAGCTTGATAGGATCACTAAGAAATATCCAATTAAATCCTTCTTCTTGGGGTATCCATGGCTATGTAAATCTCTCGATGCTTATGAAAGATCCTCTCTTCCTCACGGTATGCTAGAACCTTGTATGTAGAGAGGGGAGAGGGGAATTCAAACTGAGGAGTTTGAAAACATTTAGATGATAAGTGTCATGAAACAACCTAGGTCGACCCTGAACTAGTCACCCAAGCCAGTCTGTGGCATGGCCCGAAGGGCGTTCCTGATCCCCACAGGATGGAAACTAGTGTTGGGCATCAAAACAAGTAGTTGGGAATGATTTATCCCCAAAAAATAAAAGACAGATAAACAAAAATAAACTAAAAAAAATAGTTAAACACTAACAACGAAAAATAAAATAAAGATAAACATCCAGACATACCTCCAAATGGCCCCATGGGTCACCACCAAACATAGAACCACGCTCGCCCAAGAGCGGCCCAAGACTAGAACCTGAAACTGAAAAGTAGAGTAGGCGTGAGCACTGAGATTCTCAGTAGGAAATCCAAGGAATAACAACACCCTATTCCCTTAAATTTTAAAAGAAATCCAATTGTGCTAATTTTAAAATAAGACATAATAAAGTAATGTTATTCATTCTTTTCAAATTCAAGTCACAAGTTGACATTTTTAAGGAAATCATTTCTATTCCACTATATTTTCAAAATAGATTTCAAGTGTGTATTAACCTTTCAAAATGAAAAGAAATCAGTTTAGATCAAAATGTGGTTTTTCAAAAATGAGACAACAAGTATGAAATAACTGAAATGAAAACTCACATAAAAACAATATGTCACAAATGAGCACCATGGGAAATACCTATAGGTAACTAGAATAAGTGGGACCCTAGAACCTCGCATCTCGGTGAAAAGTAACCATAACAATTATTCATTCTCGTGTATGAGCCACTAGTAGGGAACATACCCATAACCTAGTGGTCCCCAACATCATCATAATAGTTTAGTTAGTGTTGTATGTGTTAAACTTTCTAAGTAAAACAGGGACGATACCACTCTGGATCACTAGCGCACTAGTTCTAGTCCACCCACCTATATACTCGGGGTTACCAATGTGCTCTATTTCAAATGGTGGTGAGGTTTTATCAAAAGAACATAAATGAACATAACACTTTCTTTATCCAAAACCCATTCAACCTCTCACCACTGTTCTCCCTCCTTAAGTGCATTCCCATTTTTATGTAACACAACATCGCATAAGCTTCTTCACTAGGCACATATCACAAATCACACATTTAACATACACATCATGTTTCTAAAATAACGGGGCATGCCTTAAGAGGGGTTTTTCACATTCACAAATCATTTTCAAGGTGCCAAATGGGCCTCATTACTCTACAAGAAAGATTTTTCTTTAGAAAACATGTTCACCTAAAACCCATTTTGGAAATCACTCTAGAACTCTTTGGAAATCAAATAGGTTATTACCCTTTTAAAAAAAATCGACCAAAAGGCCACATGTATTTGGAAATACCCATTTCACATTCAAAACATCTAGAAAAAGACACTTTTATAGAACCACAACCATTTATATATACATATATATATATAGCATATACATTTCATATAAAATCAGAACACACTTTCAAAAGAACACTAAGAAATAATGGAAATTCTAAATAAATATCAGGGCATAGGGAACCTACCTCAAGTGGAACCAAGCCATACACTTTGGCTCTTAGTGCTTTCTAACTAAAATTTGTTGCTCCCCCACTAAGCATATGCGCCTTCGCACACATGCAAGGACACCTATCATGTGAGGACCCGACCCTAGAAGCCCGGAGTCGATTCCTAAAACATAGTCTGTAATTGTTTTTATAATAACATGCTGATAAAATTACACATCACATTCCATCATAGAGAATCGTCTCAGTCTAGGTTTTGAAAAACTAGATACAACTAATACATTTCTTCAAAACTGAACGAGATGCACTTCATAACGCAGCCACCACATACTAGAACTCAAAGCTGAAAAATCTATTAATCCTATAAAAAAAAATTTGAAAACGTAAGGTGAGCATTTAAAACACTCAGTAAGGGGTTTTAAAACTAATTAATGAAATTCCTTTTTTTTAAACATCCTTTTGAAATAATTATAAAACATTTTCTTAAAAGAAAAAAACATTTCTTTCATCACGTCATCATAATTGTGCAAATGTTACTTGAAATCTTTTTTAGGGAAATATCTTACCCAAGAATTAATATATTTATTTAAAAGATACAAATAAAACACTTTTCAGAATAAGCATACTAGTACAAAAATGCATGGAATGCTGCGTAATATCCAGAAGTTGGTCAAACTAATTTAAGAGTGACATGAAAGGGTGCAAGTACAAAATTTAGCACATGTAATAATACTTTCTTAGAATTGAACAAGTAACAAAATCATTATTCACTTAACACATAAATTGAAATTAATGAAATGACAGATGTATTACTAACTTCTGTATCAAAGTTCTGAAAATAGGTGCTACACTTTTTTTATAAGTGACTTGCCAAGTACATACTTCATTATGCCATGTGAATTTATTACCATTATCATGATTAAAATATTCTTAACCAAGGATATTCTACTAGTCGAATAATCACATGGTTGGTTAAATATTAATCACATATTGAGGAAATGCATAATGTCGTACAATCATAACATTATTTCGAGGCCTCGTAACAAGACCACATGACCACAAAACTGGGTTTCCGCAGTGCCACCCTTTAACAGCACTAAAAAAAGTGCTGATAAATGGGGTGCCTTTATCAGCGCTAAAAAAAGCACTGTTAAAAGTGACCTTTTATCAGCGCTTTTTTAGTAGCACTGATAAAAGGCGGGCTTTATCAGTGCTTTTTTCAAATGCTGATAAAGTTTATATTTCAAAAAAAATATTGATATATAAGTATATTTATATTTATATAAATATAATATATATTTTTTAAATATGTTTTAGATAAGGATAAATGAAAATCAAAAATTAATGTATAAGATATTTAGTAAAAGAGGCTTATAAAATATTTTAAAAAATATTTTTAATTAATAATTTTCTAATTATCATTGACTAATAATCATTTAATAACATTTTTAAGACAAAAAAATAAAAAAAATTAATAAAAGATCTAAAATAAGTTGAAAATGTAATTCAAACTTCAAATGGCCATAACTTTTGATCCGTGTGTCCGTTTGAGCTCTACAGCATATCAAATCGAAGCCTATGATGAGTTCTACATGCTAATGACCAAAGGGAACCTAATGTCACATTTTTCAAGACCAAAAAAGGCCTAGAAGGCCTCCAAAACTGAGTTTTTAGTTCGGATATCCAAATTTTTTAACATTCAAATATAACTTCTGATCCGGATGTCCTCTAGGACTGCACCACATATCATATTGGATATTCTTTCATTTTATTCAATTTGACTAGTTGTGGAGTTGAAACTGACTTCTGGATTAGAAGTTATGGTCTTTTTAACATTCTATGGATTTTCAGATACACATATATATGTATTTATTCGTGTGTGTGTGTGTGTGTGTGTTGTATATATGTATGTACTTATTTATTTATTTATACACACATAAGAAAACATATTTTATAAATGTATTTAAAACTAATCTAATAAATATTTATTAATATACAAATAAATATAGGGATAAAAAATTATAACTAAATATATATATATATATATATATAAATATATATAAATACATATTAATATACGGATATATATATATATTAATATAACTAAATATAAATATATATTTATATGACTATATATATATATATTAATATGACTAAATATATATATATTAATATATATATATATGTATGTTAATATATATATATATATATATTAATATACAGATATATATATATATTAATATAACTAAATATACATATATTAATATATATATATATATTAATATACAGATATATATATATATTAATATAACTAAATATATATATATATATATATTAATATAACTATATATATATATATATTAATATTAATATATATGTGTTAATTTATATATATTAATATAAATATATATATGTTAATATATATATATATTAATATAAATATATATATGTTAATATATATATATATTTATTTATATTAATATATGAGTAAATATAACTAAATATATATATTAATAAATGAAGAGAGATATGGGGGAGTGGTAAAAACTTTGGCGCGCAGGCAACAAGTCTCGAGTTCAAATCCTAAGGGAGGCAGGTCATGTACGCAGGTGGGGGGAATAACCTATCGTTGTTAAAGGGTGTGGGGCTGGGTGGAGCTG
Source organism: Viscum album (assembly GCA_963277665.1). Lineage (NCBI taxonomy): Eukaryota > Viridiplantae > Streptophyta > Magnoliopsida > Santalales > Viscaceae > Viscum > Viscum album. The sequence goes on from OY728167.1 coordinate 670,652,532, forward strand.
GCTCGGGCGTGCGTGGGCTATCATGGGGGGTGGGGTACTGTTAAAGGGGGGCTTCAAGCGCTGTTGAAGCCCCCCATAATTGCAAAAATATTTTTTTTATTTTTTTTAATATTTTTTTAACTTTTATCAGTGCTCAGAAAAAAGCTGATAAAGGCCACTTTTATCAGCGCTAACCCCCCATATCTTCGTCTCGATTAACAGCGCTTTTTTTAGCACTGTTAATACCCTTTTCTAGCACTGATAAAAGCCATATTATATATAATCATTCTATCAAGGCCTCGTGTCATGACCTAGTTTGTCTCATGAGACCTACTGATGCATTGAGAGGCTATAACGGGTCTCACCCATCACATAATAAGTCCAATTCATTCCTTAGATGTCTAAATGTATTTAAATCAAAGTGCCACATACCACTTTGATTTATTAAATTATGTCTTTTATTTGAAGTGTCACATACCACTTCAAATAATTAATTTATGTCTTTTATTTGAAGTGTATCATACCACTTCGAATAATTAATTTATGTATTTTATTCGAAGTGTCTCATACCACTTCAAATAATTAAATTCTTAATCCATAAGTTATCATAAGAGATAAATTTCATTTTTCAATTTTGTCCATATTCATAAATAAAATGAATCATGCATTGACTATAAACATTAATCTAAATACTGCATGGACACATAGACATGCATTTGTATATGTAATGATAACTGGTGCACATAAAATAATAGATTTTTTGGGTTTGTCACATAAAATAATAACTCTTAAATTCAAAACCCTTGTTTCATGAAATTAAACATTTTATATTAAAAAATACATGTTTTTAATTTAAGATAGTTATCATTCATGTTCAAACCATTCACTGATAAATGGAAGTGTCAAACTGATTAAATCAAAAACTTAAATAACTAATAGTATTTATTTTGGTAGATTCATCATGAATTAAAAATATAATATTTGTAAATGTATAACATTTATTTCATGTGAGGGATTGATGCATAAACAATTAAACACACTTCACTATGCGTGTATATGTATATGTATTAAACAAAAGATACTTCCAACTATTTATCCTAAAATTATAAATTGAGATGCATGTAATATCAATTGCAATAACAAAGTGATGACTTCTTTTAAAAAAATTAGGCACACAATAACAAAACAAAGTTTTGTTATTGTTTGCCAATATCAAATTGCATTTTTGATCATTCAGACATGCATATATGTAATTGTGGTACTTATTCATACATGTGGGTTTTGAAATCAGAATTAAAAGAATATGTATAAGGATGGGAATCACCTTTTAAAAAAAAATTATCTTAAGAAGAAATGAAGCTTAAACATATTAGGATTAAAAACATTATACATATGTATATATACTTATACATATATGTATTAGTTTAGAAACCCAAAACCACTCTTAGTAAACCTTTTTACAAGTAATACATGCATAAAAACATTAGCTAATCACTGATAATTATCACTTGAAAACCCCAAAATAGATTAGGTTTGAAGATTATATAAAACTGTATATATGCAAAGTGTATACATGGGATTTTTATAACCAAAACAAGGTTTGATAAATCCTTATAAGTTTCATACACTTCAAAAACATTATTTAATCGCTAAAATCAGTTTTATGAAAAATTAAATTAGTTTAGAATTAAAATCTATATATATATACATATAAATGTATATACACAAAGTATATATATGGGTTTTACATATCAAATCTGAAGCTAAAATAACCCTTACATGTATTACATGAGTAAAGAACATCATACCAATATTCATCATTCAAAAAATATGAAAAAAATAGGTTTTTTATATATATAAATGTATATACACATATATGTATACAAGGTTTAACCAAACACCAAACTAAAAATAAAACCCTTACCTATCTTCAAGTGAGATCGAGTTGAGCAGTGGTTGGAGGAAGTTTGAGGAGAGGAAAACCCATAGGGTTAAGGGTGTAAACAAAGGTTTATATAAACAGTTTATATAAACTATTTATATATTTTTTTTATATACAACGGTTAAGCATAAGAAAATAAAAAAAATAAACAAAGAGACCTGAATCAATTTGAATCCAACTATTTAGACAAAACAAAAACCGTAATCAACTCAAATCTCAAATGGATCGGTCGTTGATAAAATATATATATATTATGTAAAAATTTAATGATACACTAAAGGGTTAACATTAAACTAATGCACCCAAAGCGGCCTTGTGGAAAAAACAAACCATCTGGGTCTGAGGAGAGCGATGGAAAGACTCACGGGAGGAGGGAAGAATAGTGGAGAGGATGGTGATGGCTACTGGTGTGCCGCGAGGAAGAAGAAGGAGAAAGGAAGAAGATGTGGAAAATGATGGATAACCACGATCAACCGAGCTTGATCGGATGACTACAGAGGCTTCTGAGATTTTTAAAAAATGATGAATGGATGTGATTAGTTGTGTATTGATTAGACGGTTGCAGGGAAACCGTAAGTTTTAAAAAAAGATGAGCGGACGAGGTCAATCGCGTCCTGATCAGACAGCTGAAGAAAAACACAGGGAAATGGAGCGGTCAGTGGAGTTTGAAGGCTGAATCAGATCGGGCGGTTGAGATCTCACGCGGTGAGATCAAACGGATTAGATTAGATTTACCATAAAAATATGTGCCCTACATTGAAACGGGGAGAGATCTTAGACCGCCTTTATAAGGTTCGATGCCTAAGCCTTCACTCTGATGACACAAACACACACACCACGAGGTCTTTACACACGGGACCCCCACCCTGCGGGCCTCAGTCAACCCACACTCACACCGGTGCACAACCTACCTCCCCCCTGCGCGTGCCTGACCAGGCCCTATACATGGGTCTGTGCACGCGCTTAGGTCTCACCATGCACGGCCTGTGCGCAACTCGGCATGCACCATGCATGCACTGCCTGAGAGTTCTCTGACCTCGGGGTTCTATGTGAGACGCCCACCAGACCTTGAGTGGATTGGCCTTCAAGGTTGTCCTCAGTTGGGTGGGTACTCTCTCAAATTTTTTCAAAACAAAACTTCATTTTTATTTTATTAAACATAAGAACATATAGAATATATATAATAATGTTTTAAAAATAGAATATATATTCTTTCTTATGGTTAAACAAAACTCTAAATACCATTTTTTTTATAAGTTTGTATAAATTTTTATTTTTAAAACATTATAAGTTCAAAATCTAAATACAACCTCAACTAAAAACCATGACATTACTTTTATAAGTTTTTTTTATTTTAAAAGAAACCCCATGGTTTTAAAATCCAAATATATCTTTAATTAAAACTATATCATTATTTAACCAACGATATAACTTTAAAATATTTAAATCATTTTCAAAAATTTGAAACATATATATTTATTTATAAAATAATTGATTACATTTCATTTCTATTAAAAGCTAAATAAGTGTGCACTTTTAATACATAGAGATGTATTCTTTAAAAACTTTACATTTACTTAAAAACATACATTTATTAACTAAAATCTTACTTTCAAACATTCAAAACCCTTAGAGTTCTTAAGGTACTTAAAATAATTAAGATACTTTAAATACTTTGAATATTTAATATACTTATATACTTAGAATACTTAAAATAATCAAAATACTTAAAATACCTAACGATTATAGAATTTTATGACCGTTACAAAAAACAACGGTCTTATAAAGACCCCAACGGCTATTAACGGACATATTTATCTTCAAGGCCTTATAAATACTTGTCTAGGGTGTTCCAAAATTCAAAAAACCAATTCGGTGAAGATGGTGCTCTACATCCCGCTGATGCTTAGTATTGTTGTCATTGTTCTTTCCATGATGTTTTTTCATTGTGACCGACCCAGATGATGTGCACTACCTACTTGGTTAAGTTGTTGTGTTTGGTGATCTCCTGGTGGTTCTGATAGGTCTTATAGTAGGTATTCTAGGTCAGTTATGGTCTCTTGGCCTTATTGTAAAATGTAAGGTTTCAGTGTTCCCATTGAAAAAAATACATACCTAGTTTTTATTCTGCAATCATTTATTTTGGATGGAAACAATATTAAATGAAACAAAATAATAATAATAAAAATGATTAAAAAAATATTATTATTACAAATATAAATATGTTTGGGGTGTCACATAGCCCATATACACACATTCGCATGACCCATTAACATGTGCAAGGAGATCCTTACAGGTATGCTTATACGCATATATCAGTCTTCACTCACCTGCGTATGCATTTTTATATATACACATAGGCACACCCAGCCCCATACATGTATATTCAATGCTATAGATGAATATACATGTAACGGGGGAACCTACATGTATATATTTACTTACCTATACACACGCAGGCGAGTCGCCCTTGGACTGGTGACTCAAACCCACTCGGAATAGTCCATCGCACTACACAACAATTAGAAGGAACCTTAAAACATCAAAAGAACACCATAAATCAAGTGTGAAACCAACAAGTGGCATAAAATTTCATACCTCAAAATATAAAACTTTTGACGAAGGCAGCCCGAGACCACTTCACCTTACACGCATATATATTTTCACATATATATATATCCTTTGACCCAAATACATATTCCCCGCGCCATGAGGGAATATGCGCAAGGAGGATACATATATATACATGTTTACCCATGTATATACATATAAGTCTTTGTCGTCGATGACTCGAACTCACACTGCAATGACGCAAGAGTCTAAAAATTACCAAAGGCTTCAATTAAAACCAAATTGAACAAGGAAACAAGAGAAACCTCGCCCCAACTGATGACCAATGAGTTGGAAACTGCTTTTCCTTCAGCAGCGGATGTCGAAGGAGAGGGGGATAGAGGACTCGTGAAGGAGAGGACCCGAGAGACCCACTATAATCCCTAGAAAGGAATAAAAACATAAAAAATCGGTTAAACCCTACCCTAGGGTTTCGGTCGAATGCAATAAAGTGACAGGAAGAAGAAAAATCGGCCAAATGAAGAAGGAGAGGGAGAGAGAGGACTCACTGTGAAGTTTCGACTAGAAATCCTCAAAAATCCAGGTGAAAACGGTGGTGGAAGGGAGATCAAAAAGGAGGGGGGGTCATGCAGCCGCGGAAGAAGAGGGAGGAGGGGACCATCGGCGATGACAGCAGCGGCCTGCGCCCGGGACAGCGGCGACGACAACGGCGGGCTTGGGAGAGGAGGTCGTCGGCGCGGCTATTCGATCGGTGAGCGAGGAGGGAGGCTCAATGGGAGTGAGGCACGCGACTGGAGAGGTGAGGGAGGAGGGCTCGTGTGGCACACCAGGGAGAAAGGAAGACGGAAAAAAGAGAAAAAAATAAGAAAAAAAATAAAGAAAAATAAAAAATGAAAAATGAAAACCTAATAATAATAGTATAATTAATATTAATATTAGCCCAAAAAAATTTTATAAAGGAAAATAAAATACAACGCGCTAGGTTAGGGCGTGACAATAAGAATCACATACATCATCTCATGGTATTGGCCTCCTTATATAGGCAATGAGAACACTACTCGACACCCTAAACGTTTCATAAACGTTTGATAGTAAAGGAGAAGGTTATAAATCATTTGTAACCTATGACCAAAAATAATGAAACTTTTAACTCTTTAAACCTTTTATATTCTATCATTAAGACTCCTTCAAATTATCGGCGTGTGATAATCAACCGTATATGATAGCTTGGAGTGGGAGAAGAAGATAAAGCCATGTGTTATAGCATAGCACATGAACTTTCCATACATGACACCACTATGTGGTGATATTCACCATGATATGGTTTAAACCACCATGCCATAGTCTCACCTTTAGTGAAAATTTCCATCAAGGAGATCATTTCTTGGTAGGAGATTCCAAGGCATGGAATAATTAAAGTTCTTGAAATATGCATTTTCTAGATCTATCATTTCAAAACATCATGTAAACTGTTGGGGCGCAGAGCCCAGTGCCGCAGCGGAAGTAGCCATTGCAGAAAACACAGGAGGAGAAGATTTCACCTAAAGCCATTTTATCACCCGAAGTCATTTTACACATCCCACCAAAGTAATTTTACATCACCCGAAGGCCTTTTTAACATCACACCCTATGGCCTTTTACAACACACCACTGACACCCATGAACGTACCATTTTTGCTCGTACCTTCGATCATCACAACCGATACATGCCGCTTGATCTCCATAACCAAGAGGACTTTTGATACATGGCACCGTCATCATCATTGTCTTTAATCATCGACGTCGACACACCATCGTTGCCGTGATCCCCATCTTCACTTCGCACCGGTTACCGCAAAAGCGGAAACTCCTTCGCCGCTCTCTCTTGGTGGATACATCTTTTCCATACCACATTCCAAAACATGCTACCATATGACATACCACCTTTTTATCACATAAACTTTCATTACATTATACAAAACCGAGGATCTTTAAGGTTTAGTGTCTTGGAAACTAGGAACTCAAAACATGACAACATAAAACATTCTTATTAAACACTTGAAAGGCTTCTTCATTTGTTCATACTAAGTTAATTATAGCATCTCATAACCTGGGGACATACATAAAAATAAAGGGTGAGAAGAAGGCCCAGTAAGGGAAACAAGGGAAACATTTAACATGTGAACTTGAGATACATCAATAAAGTCGTGAAAAAGAACTTTAAGGCATGAGAAAGAAATCACGAGGCATACCATAATAAAAATAACGTATTTCATAACTTGAAGATGTGGCTACAACATTTAACTTATAAAATCATTTCCGTTTCACCAAGGTCCATCCCCAAGGTGTCATTAAAAATTACCAAGGTTATTCACCAAGATATCATTAAAAATGGGCATCTCTAGAGATTAAGTATTTACCCAATGCATTGGAGCGATATCAGGGTGAACCCTTAAATTTGTCTTTTTTATCATGTGAGCCACATATATCATCATCAAAAATTTCATAAATAACACATATAGCATAAAAGAAATGGGTTTCATTTCATAATCAAAGCGTTTTAAAAAACTGCTTTAAAGACATGATCTTTATGTCACTTTAAACCCACGGAAAAGGAAAGTGGGTCTCATGTATGTAAATCCCAGAATTTAAAATAGAAAATTTTGGTATATATGTGAATACCCCTTTAGAAGAAAGAGCTTTGATTATTCACTTAAAAAAATAAAAGAATTTGAGAAAAAGAGAGAGACGTTTTGAGACGGAAATTTGGCAGCATAACGACTATGTTGTAGGGTTTTAGAAAACATTGAAAAGAGAGGGGACATGGGTCACCCACTCATAAATGATCCATAAAACAGTAGGTGGTCATAATATAAAGGATTTAAGAACATGGTAATGAAATTTTAAATATATACCATATGAAATGAAGAACATGAAAGGAAGAAAAAAATAAGATTTCTCTTATGAAAATTCGGCAGCCTAACGGCGTCACTTAAACTTCAAAAAAATGAATAGACGAGATAAAATAGGGTCTCTCATAATATGAACATAAAAGATCAGTATTATAGATATATAGATCATACCCCAACATAAAAAAATGGACTTTAAAGACTTGACAAGAAAATAGAACTTGAAAATGAGAAGGGTGAAAGAATCTCTTAAAAATTTCGGTAGCCTAACGGCGCCACTTAAACATTCATAAAATGAAATGATGAGAGTAAGAGGGGGATATATTATCATATGAACATGAAAAGGGAAGTAAGAGTAATATAAAATAATATCCTCCAACATAAGAACATGGAGAATAAAGGAAATGACTTAAAAGAGAGTATTTCAAAAGAAAGAGAGAGGTTGGATCCCTTACCTTAAAACGTAACTCTTAAAACTCGAAGGTTGGGACCTTGAGGGCTTGGGGGAACCTTGGGAGGACTCTTTGGGAGGTAATGAGACCATATATTTGTTGGGGGAGAGTTGGGAGTAAAAACTAAAGGAGGAAAGGGTGGGTATTTATAGGGAAAGGGAGGTGATACTTTAATCATTTCAAGGGACACCTCACTAGTGGTTTTGGAAAAACCATGGGATTTTCCATGGTATTTGCCCATGGTTTTGGCCACATGGTACCCCTCATACAATAATTCATCCCCTTTAGTCGAACATACCTTAAAATATCTCATGAAATCATCATGATGCAGTCATGATGTCATTAAACATACCGAAACCCTAAAACTGTATTTTTACTATTCACTGAAAATTCAACTTTTTCCGAAGCTCCCAATAATTTATCTTAAAATAATATCAATGCTCTGAATTCAAAAATAAACTCCATTTTATAAAAATATTTTTCTAAATATTTTTAATTTAATTTTTAAATAAAACCACTATTCACTGAAAATTCATTTTTTTTAGAAAAAAGCCCCAAAAATTACCTTAACATAATATCGATGTTATAAGTTCAAAAATAAAGTCCATTTTATAAAAATATTTTTCTAAATATTTTTAATTTAATTTTTAATTAAAAACACTATTCACCCGGAAAAAAAAATAATACTTGACTAATAATTAATGAAACAGTTATTTACCTATTTTATTGAATCACACTACTTAATCAAGGTGCCTAAATTATATTAATACTTTCTTTAAGTGAGATTACTAATCCATTTGGTCACATTACTAATCCTAAACATAAAATCACTATTCATAATTTACTATTCATCAAAAATTAAGTTGATCTTATTAGACTCTAAATTTCTTACTAAACACATTTGCAGAAGACCATTTTTTGAAAATCATCACACATCATTAATTATTTAAGGTTTACATAAATATTTTAAAATATCCTTTTTTCTAAAATACATCAATAAAATACATCCTATATTTATTCGAACATTTGAAAACTCCCAAAGTTCACCATAAGAAGAAAACATGATTTTATTTATAACAAAGGATTATGGTCTCCTTACATAGCCCCTTATAACCTCAGCATAGGACCTAAGTGTAAGGTATGCTAAGGTGATAGAATCTGAGGGCGGCTCGGCCAACATCGCATGAGTAGTAATTTCTATCAGTTTGAACTTCTCGCGAAGGCGATTCCGTTCTAGCTTCACACGATGAAGTTCGGCTTGGGTTTGGTCCAGAGCAAAGCCCAGTGGTGCTACCTCTTTCCCAAGTTCTGTTAGATGGGATTCGATTGGTCCAAGACTACTGGATGAGGCCATCGAATCTTATTTTTATATTAATTAACCAAGATCACTTGTATTTAGAGACAATAGTAACAACATTCAGTTTCCAACGGTCATACTGACTAACGGTCATATAATAGTCAAAACCCAATAGTCTCATTTTAATTATACTCATGTTATCAAATGAAAAGTTTTGTTGAGTATGAAAAATAAAATAACACACAAAATTAGGAAACAAGATTTATTCAAAATTTCAGGTCGTTACATTCTTCCCCCCTTAAGAAATTGCGTCCTCGTAATTTTTAAAATTGTGCTTGGAAATTTCATTGAAAGTCCCACATCGGAAAAATATTCAATAACACTATTACTTTAAAAAAAAGAAAAGTAAGCACAAAGGCCACCCGAGTTAACCCATACTAGGATTCCATGTAGGAAAACACGGACATGGTAGAGAAAACAAAGGGTCGCGTTCTGAGGGAGAGTGATAGAAAACATGATTAGGAGAAAGTTAACAACAAGAAAATCACAAACTTATGATGGGTTAAACGGTATTTGATTTCCCAGTAGGAAACGTTAATAGAAAACATTTTTGTTTTACGTTCCTTTTCATAGTTTTGAGGAATTTATTTACTACATAGAATAAAAACACAAGGAAATATATTTACCTTCAAGTAGAGTTTCATCCCTTAATAAGTTTCTACCAAAACTAATCTTTTCTCCAAACGACGAGCATTAAAAAAACACTTGGTCTCATCAAAAGCACAAGAATCATCTTCTAGAGAATCACATAATCCACCAAAGATTAACTATATATTTCTTCTATCTTTAAACATTATCCCAAAAATAGAAAGGGTAAGATAAAACAACTCTTCCAAAATAAAGAACCCCGTAGGAAGGGAAACTACTTTTAAATCTTCAAAATTCCACGGTACTACCCAAAGTTCATCATAGACCATTCCATAAATAATTGTCCTTAAAATTCCTCAAAATAAACCAAACTAAGATTGAAACCCAAATACAAGAAGGATTTGATAACATAGTCTTCCAAAATAAACTTCATCGTTCATCTCCAAACAACATCAACCACTCCTATAATCTTATAACAAAAGTAGCTAACCTAAACATATTTTCCCCAAGATAGGTTAATCATTTCCATAAGTAACCTATATTACCATAAGATCACCTTAAATTCGTCGATTATTCAAAATATAAGTCAACCTTTATTCCTCAAATAAAATATCGTAGTAATCTATTTACCTCGATCATATAGGATTCCCAAAATATTGAATGTCTTCCAAAATAATAATCATCTTTTAATCCCCTAATCATCTTTTTTTTTCAAGAAGAACAGCTTCACAACATCAACATGTGGTAGATAACAATAGATGTTTTCTTTAATGATATAAAACCATCTTAGGTAGTGACTCGATGTTCTTAGAAAACATTAAAGATATGCTCATAGGGCATGAACTAAAAAAACATGACATAGACAATTATTGCGAAGAAGTCACATGTACTTTAGTCATCAATATCCATCTCAGCATAGGACTTGCATTGTTCCCTTGTACTTGAAGATTGTTGATGCTCATCATGCTTCTCATCCCTTCCAAGAGAGCATTAGCTTGGATAATGTCTAACTTCTCCACATTTATGACATTGAAAAGTATAAGGTACATTAGATCGAACCTTATCTCTATTCATCACATTATCCATTTTTTTAAAGCAATTAGCTACTTTATTCCCTATCACCCCACACTTAAAACATCTCCTGGTTCCTTTGTGACATTCCCCTTGGTGCCTCTTTCCACACTTTTTTCACAAAGGAAATTGGGTCTTCTTTCCCTTATCAAATTTATCATATGAACATCCTTGAGACTTCGTCTTCTTCTTCCTTGATTAATTTGGGCATTCAACTAGGTACCAATTATTAATTGTGATTTTTGATCGCTGGTTTGGCATAATCACAATATGTTCAACTTGATCTCTCGTCATCTCTATCACATTAATAGGGTAATCGTCACATTTCATATCACATTGGTTGTTGGGACATGTTCTTCTATTTCCTGCCATTAACTAAGAAAAGAAAGTATAATTATGGGGCTTAAATACTTAGCCAATAATCATGAAAAGGAAACTTAAAGCATAGAAGGATAAACTTGTAGAAAAAAAGTATACCCTAACTTGTGATCCCCTAGGTTCCAATCTAGGTTATCCATGATCATATATTCTTATGTGAATCTTTATTTTATTTTATCTTTGTTCCATTAATAATGGTTCATACTAAGCTTATTTATTTACCAAAGCATATCCCCCAGGAGTGTCGTAACCAAGAGTACATCAAGGCCCGTTGTCGTGTACCAGTTCTCGTTCGAGTATAGCTCAAAGCGGTGTTTTCGGGTTTTACTCCTATGTACATCTGTGCCAAAGCCACCTCTACCTGGTCGTATCCAGACAGGGATGTATTTGCTTGATAAACCACTTACTCAATACTCACCAAAATACTAGGAATATTTTTTATATTTAAACTTTTCTATAGGGTTCTTCCTAAAGTTTTCATATCCTAATTTCCAAAAATGACTAAACCATCCTTTGATACCAACTATGACATACCACCTTTTTATCACATAAACTTTCATTACATTATACAAAACCAAGGATCTTTAAGGTTTAGTGTCTTGGAAACTAGGAACTCAAAACATGAAAACATAAAACATTCTTCTTAAACACTTGAAAGGCTTCTTCATTTGTTCATCCTAATTTCATTACAGCATCTCATAACCTAGGGACATACATCAAAAGAAAAGGTGAGCAGAAGGCCAGTAAGGGAAACAAGGGAAACATTTAACATGTGAACTTGAGATACATCAATAAAGTCGTGAAAAAGAACTTTAAGGCATGAGAAAGAAATCATGAGGCATATCATAATAAAAATAACGTATTTCATAACTTGAAGATTTGGCTACAACATTTAACTTAGACAATCATTTCCGTTTCACCAAGGTCCATCCCCAAGGTGTCATTAAAAATTACCAGGGTTATTCACCAAGATATTGTTAAAAATGGTCATCTCTAGAGATTAAGTCTTTACCCAATGCATTGGAGCGCTATCAGGGCGCACCCTTAAATTTGCCTTTGTTATCACGTGATCCACATATATCATTATCAAACATTTCATAAATAACCCATATAACATAAAAGAAATGGGTTTCATTTCATAATCATAGCGTTTTAAAAAACTGCTTTAAAGACATGATCTTTATGTCACTTTAAGCCCAGGGAAAAGGAAAGCGGGTCTCATGTATGTAAATACCAGAATTTAAAATAGAACATTTTGGTATATATGTGAATACCCCTTTAGAAGAAAGGTCTTTGAGTATTCACTTAATAAAATAAAATAATTTGAGAAAAAGAGAGAGATGTTTTGTGACGGAAATTCGGCAGCATAACGGCTATGTTGTAGGGTTTTAGAAAACATTGAAAAGAGAGGGGACATGGGTCACCCACTCATAAATGATCCATAAAACAGTAGGGGGACATAATATAAAATATTTAATAACATGGTAATGAAATTTGAAAGATATACCATATGAAATGAAGAACATGAAAGGAAGACAAAAATAAGATTTCTCTTATGAAAATTCGGCAGCCTAACGGCGTCACTTAAACTTTAAAAAAATGAATAGACGAGATCAAATAGGGTCTCTAATCATATGAAAAAAATATCAGTGTGATAGATATATATATCATACCCCAACATAATAAAAAGGGACTTGAAAGACTTGACAAGAAAATAGAACTTGAAAATGAGAAGGGTGAAAGAATCCATTAAAAATTTCAGCAGCCTAACGGCGCCACTTAAACATTCATAAAACGAAATGATGAGAGTAAGAGGGGATATATCATAATATGAACATGAAAAGGGAATTAAGAGTAATATAAAAGAACATCCTCCAACATAAGAACATGGAGCATAAAAGAAATGACTTAAAAGAGAGTATTTGAAAAGAAAGAGAGAGGTTGGATCCCTTACCTTAAAACGTAACTCTTAAAACTCGAAGGTTGGGACCTTGAGGGCTTGGGGGAACCTTGGGAGGACTCTTTGGGAGGTAATGAGACCAGAGCTTCGTTGGGAGAGTTGAGAGTGAAAAATAAAGGAGGAAAGGGTGGGTATTTATAGGGAAAGGGAGGTGATACTTTAATGATTTCAAGGGACACCTCACTAGTGGTTTTGGCAAACCCATGGGCTTGCCCATGGTATTTGCCCATGGTTTTGGCCACATGAGACCCCTCATACAATAATTCATCCCCTTTAGTCGACCATCCCTTAAAATATCTCATGACATCATCATGATGCAGTCATGATGTCATTAAACATACCGAAACCCTAAAACTGTATTTTTATTATTCACTGAAAATTCAACTTTTTTCCGAAAACTCCCAAAAATTTATCTTAACATAATATCAATGCTTTGAATTAAAAAATAAACTCCATTTTATAAAAATAATTTTCTAAATATTTTTAATTTAATTTTTAAATAAAAACACTATTCACCGAAAATTCATTTTTTTCAGAAAAAACCCCAAAAATTACCTTAACATAATATTGATGCTATAAGTTCAAAAATAAATTCCATTTTATAAAAATAATTTTCTAAATATTTTTAATTTAATTTTTAATTAAAAAACGCTATTCACCCGAAAAAACTAATACTTGACTAATAATTAATGAAACAGTTATTTACCTATTTTATTGAATCACACTACTTAATCAAGGTGCCTCAATTATATTAATATTTTCTTTAAGTGAGATTACTAATCCATTTGGTCACATTACTGATCCTAAACATAAAATCACTATTCATAATTTATTATTTATCCAAAATTAAGTTGATCTTATTAGACTCTAAATTTCTTACTGAACACATTTGAAGAAGACCATTTTTTGAAAATCATCACACATCATTAATTATTTAAGGTTTACATAAATATTTTAAAATATCATTTTTTCTAAAATACATCAATAAAATACATCCTATATTCATTCGAACATTTGAAAACTCTCAAAATTCACCATAAGAAGAAAACACAATTTTATTTATAACAAAGGATTATGGTCTCCTTACATAGCCCCTTATAACCCCAGCATAGGACCTAAGTGTAAGGTGTGCTAAGGTGAGAGAATCTGAGGGCGGCTCGGCCAACATCGCATGAGTAGTAATTTCTATCAGTTTGAACTTCTCGCAAAGGCGATTCCGTTCTAGCTTCACACGATGAAGTTTGGCTTGGGTTTGGTCCAGAGCAAAGCCTAGTGGTGCTACCTCCTTCCCAAGTTCTGTTAGATGGGCTTCGATCGGTCCAAGACTACTGGATGAGGCCATCGAATCTTCTTTCTATATTAATTAACCAAGATCACTTGTATTTAGAGACAATAGTCGCAACATTCAGTTTCCAATGGTCATACTGACTAACGGTCATATAATAGTCAAAAGCCAACAGTCTCATTTTAATTATACTCATGTTATCAAATGAAACAGTTTTGTTGAGTTTGAAAAATAAAATAACACACAAAATTAGAAAACAATATTTATTCAAAATTTCAGGTCGTTATATACCACATCCTCTTATATAGACATAATATCCATATCTTCAATAAATGCGGTCAACATTCACAATCTCATCATTATTCCACCAATTAATATTGGGAATAACTCTTCATTAATGTTGGGAGAAAATCCTCCATTAATGTTGAGAAAATCCCTCCATTAATAATTTTCTCTCTCTTCATTATTTAAATTTTAAATCAATAAATCCCAACAATCTCCACCTTGATTTAAAATTCAAATACTTCAATGTCATCTCCACCATCTGGGCCAATTTGATCGCCGACTCCACCAAGCTCTGAATGTCGCCCAATGAACGGAACACGCCGCATGACACATGCGGCCAAGAAGACTTTCGATATTCCAGCAACGCCACTGATACCGCCGTCATTTACGATGATATCCAAGTCCTTGAGTCCTTGATAAGCTGCTCCAACAGATGCTTGCCACTGTGTTCTGCAACCAAGCACTTCAACCAATCGCTCTGATACCACTGTTGGGGCGCGGAGCCCGACGCCGCAGCAGAAGTAGTCATTGCAGAAAACACAGGAGGAGAAGATTTCACCCGAAGCCATTTTATGACCCGAAGTCATTTTACACATCCCACCAAAGTAATTTTACATCCCCCGAAGGCCTTTTTAACATCACACCCTAGGGATTTTTACAATGCACCACTGACACCCATGAACGTACCATTTTTTCTCGTACCGCCGATCATCACAACTAGGACACGTCGCTTGATCTCCGCAACCAAGAGGTCTTTTGATACATGGCACCGTCATCATCATCGTCTTCAATCATCGACGCCGACACACCATCGTTGTCGTGATCCCCATCTTTGCTTCGCATCGGTTACTGCAAACGCGACACCTCCTTCACCGCTCTCTCTTGGTGGCTACATCTTTGTCACCCCACATTCCAAAACATGCTACCACATCCTCTTATATAGACATAATGCTCATATCTCCAATAAATGTGGTCAACATTCACAATCTCATCATTATTCCACCAATTAATATTGGGAATAACTCTTCATTAATGTTGGGAGAAAATCCACCATTAATGTTGAGAAAATCCCTCCATTAATAATTTTCTCTTTCTTCATTATTTAAATTTTAAATCAATAAATCCCAACATAAACTTCACAATTAATTCATAGAAATCATTAATCAAGTTATGATGGTCCTGAAATCATAAGTATCCACCTAATTTACAAAAAATGAAAGAAAGACAACGTTACCTTCCTCAAGTGTGTATTAACATCCAAATCCAATAGACCGACTGAGATAGGTTATTTCATAACCAACAACTCGACCCGACAACCCCAAATGAATGAAAACCCACGAAATCCTCTTTTTCAATCAAGGTAAAACGACCGTGGATTTTCATTGTAACAAAGGAGAAGAATGAGAATGGGTCTTGCTTTTTTATTACACCAAGATCCACCAAATTGGGGGGGGGGGCTTGCTAGTCATCCACTGTGGAGCAAGAATGAGAAGAAACATGAACAGGCTCTTGGGCATGAGGGATAAGGAGAGAGAAATGAAAGAGTAAAAGAAAAAAAATATAAAAAATAAAATAAAAAGAAAGGATATAATAACAAAAAACAATTTCCCCCTTTTCCTTTTTATATTTGCTTTATTCTTTTATTTATTCAATTAGTTTCCACCAAACCCTCTAATTATTTTTTCAGTTATCCCTTTAAATTCCCAAAACGATTTTCTTATTGAATTTTCCTTAATCATTTATTCATGGTGATTTTAATTTAATAATCAAATATCAAATAAATATTCAATTAATTAGAATTTTATTGTTTTCATGTATTTACAACACTCTTGCAGTGTTATGTTGTCATTTTTATTTTCCAAGAGAGAGTGCAAGTTTCTTCACATGCCATCATTTTAGCCATGTTAACTTGCCAAATTTGTCATGAAAATACAAGAAGAGGTGAACGTTATACATTCTAAATTATTTTTATATCAAAGACACAAACAACATGAAAAGTACAAATGATGATAAATATAAGTAAACGGTTAATGCTCACAGACATATAAAATAATGGTGTGAGAGTTTATGGTGAAACATTACGTGATAAGTCGTGTCATTCCATAGAAGTTATTGTCTAATATAACATGTCATGTTTATGATGTCGAGCACACCACACACCTAAGCCCAAAAAAAAATCACATTACGATTTGTTGTCATGTCATGTCACAAGAGGTTATCATTTGGATAATTTATCATCACGTAAAAGAATTCCAACTGTGGACTTCCCACGTCAACATGCCATGCAATTTCCAACCTTGATAAAAAAACGCATGACATGCTTAAAGAATGTTAATTGGAACGAATGACCAAAATATCATAAAACTTTAGTTGTTGATAAATGATCCTAACAAATTATCAACATTAATATTTGTATGAAAGTTAAACGGTGAGGGAGCTTTTAACACTCATGTATCATGTCATGGTGAATTTTTTTATATAAATCAAGCGTGTCTTATAACAATAATAATATTTAATAATAAAATCATGCCCATTTTTTAAATTAGTTTCTTAATAAATTATATATATTAAAATAAATATACATTTTTAATTTATATAAAATCATCAATAAATCTAATTTTTAGAATTATTTATTAGTATTAAAAAAATTAATTTTTTGATGGGCAACCAGTAACTTTCATAAAATAAAATACTTGTTTGATAACATCCGGCGTGGAACACAAGGCATCGCAAGGCGGGAGACTTTCAAACAATGCATTTATATGTAAATAAACCTTTATTTTAACGTTAAAATTAGTGATAAAAACGAGACTCTGAGTGTCACCAACATGAATTCTTTTGAGCTCGGAGAGACCTTCGACTCCTTCGCTGGGGGACGGGGGATTACTACATTGTCGAGAGTCGGCGACCCCATGAAATGGAGACCTCGAACCTTGCTGCACTGCCCGAGGACGATTCGGACGAAGAGCCGCAGCCACTGCAATGCAACGAAAAAGCCTCTGCTTCTGTTTTTTTCTCCCGCTCCAGTACGTCCTGCAACTCAGTCTGTTTCACCTTCTCTCATCACCTTCTCGCACTTCGTTTTTTCATCACGCCCTTTGCTGTGTTAAACCCTAAATAACATAAGAAAGGTCGATTTGATCGAGGTTTTCATTTTCAATCGGGTAAGAGGCTGCCTTATTGCTCTGAACTTACCGGTCTAGTACATTGTTTTCTGGGTGGATAAAAGTTCTGGGGTTTCAGGATTACCACCTTTTCCATATGGTTATTTTGTGATGTTTAGTAATATTGCGGATCTGTTTATCTTTTCCTTTGTTTTTTGTGCTTTTTTCTCGTTTCAATCGTCGCGAGAACAAATCATCGTACACGAAATTTAGTACTGCCC
Source organism: Viscum album (assembly GCA_963277665.1). Classification (NCBI taxonomy): domain Eukaryota; kingdom Viridiplantae; phylum Streptophyta; class Magnoliopsida; order Santalales; family Viscaceae; genus Viscum; species Viscum album. The sequence continues at coordinate 670,670,673 of OY728167.1, forward strand.
CAATCATGGGAACTGATACGCCAACTTCGACCCATTTTAAGTACTTTTTTTAAAAGAATTGGTATGTGGTGTTTAAATGTCAAATCCTGACCCGATGCAATCGTTTTCATTGTTTTAAAACGAAACCAGAAGGCGCCTTTCAAATTTTATACTCCTACATAATTAATTCTTTTGGAAAGTTTTTTCCCGATAAATCAATTAATGTGGTGGCTCTGATGATTAATTTAGCTTCTGTTCAGATTGTACATAACATTTGAGCAAATCATCAGTTAGAAAAACTGCATTTTGGTATCACTTTCATCAATGCTGGAAGCAACAAAAATTAAGGCTTGCACAAATTAAAATGAATTGTTTATATGTTTTAGATACAATAATTAAATGCTTTAAAAAGGTTTAAAACAAAAATGACATGCCTCTAGAAGACTGCCCCTGCCCCATGATGTGATAGGATCAACCCAAATATAATGATCTTTTGTTGCGCATTTATCATTGCTGTTTGAATGAATGTTTAATTACCTTTTCTGATTGTTCTTCTTGCGGTCAGCAAAACTACTCACCTTTAGACTGGTCTCTCTTTTTTGACAAAGAGGAGCATATTTTGATTTGATCCCAAACTCAAATGATGTTAGTTGCCAGATCATGTTTTAATCATTAACATTTAAATTATTTGCATTTGTTACAATGGTTCAGTATTGCTTCTGTTGAAATGGGTTTGACATTTTAGGTCTTTCACGTGTATGCAGTGGGATTAGAAGGATAATTTTTTTTTTTTGGGTTTTACAGAAATAAAAATTGGGGAAAGGGGATCAGGGTTCCGGTATTTTTAAAAATGGGACTTGGATGCGTGAACGCCGTTCACGCATCCACCCGAGAGGAGGGATGCGTGAACACCGTTCACGCATCCCACAGAGAGCTAAAAACATTCCTCTTTTGTCATGTCATCATTCCCATGTTGTCCCCTTCATGAACCATTCCAACATCATCAGGCTATGGCCACTTCCAAAGCCACCTTACATGTATGATAAGACCATCGGGCACATCTGTGTCCCCTATGGAGTTTTCATACCCATGGTAAGTGCATTCACGTGTATAACTTCCACAAAAAGGTGGAACTATGAAATTGTTTTCAATTTTACATTCACTTGGTAACACGGGTCCCGACCTTGGGGTGCTCATGTAAACCTCCCCATTCTAGGGATTGAGGGGAACCACTGGCCTTTCCCTTAAATGAGGATTGGTGATGAACATTCCTCCCCCCCCCCCCCCAAAAATCAATTTTTGGGCACCCCTCCTCAGGTAATCCATTATTCTTTCTTGCAAGAGGTCATGCTATTTCTCCTCTTCACCTCTTCCTGAGACATATATGGATATGTCATCACCTCTGAATATATAAGATATGAAAACAAAATAGAATACATGAACACTCGAATCTCGTTCTCTCTCCCTTTGGGATCTAGAACCATACATCAGCGGATAGGACGGTCACACAATCTTCAGATCCATTTCTTTCTATTGTTTCACACATTGATCATGAATCACGTGAGATTATAGGTCAGTGGTGATCATGACATACCCATGATCCTGAACCCCTCAAATGGGAAACTTCCTTAAATAATCCCCAACATCAAATGAACCTTCTCCATTGATGTAAGCCCCAACTCTAAAATGGGCCTCATATATAGCGTATACCACCATCATGCCCTCTCAAATGGTATCTTCCATGCATACGTATCAACCATTGAACTATGTGGGCTTTTATTCCCAACTAACTAGGATACGTAAGAAGCCTGCATGAGGTCCAAAACCAACATCCAAGTCCTTCATAATGTTATATGGGAAACATTCCTTGTAGGGTCACATCTACCCAGGAGACCATATCTATATTGGGTTCCTTAAGATCCTTGTTATAAGTCTCACACTATACTTTGACCAGGGACCTATCTCTTATATTTCCTTGTCACATGAAATACCTTATCCATCCACAAAATAATACAATGATGGTGAACCTCGAATACATATAGATTTATCCATTGATGGAGAACCTCAAATACTTACTAATGATTCCAAACCCATGCATACCAATGATTGCTCATTATGTCAAGGTTATCCTTAATTTATACACTTGGGAATGAACCAAGTATTCGTGAACATATCTTAAATCTATAAGAGAGTCTCAGAATAGGAATAGTTCTGCCCAAAAGGGTGTGCTGAGCTTGAATTCTCATCCACTCAACCAATGTGATTTGTTAAGTGTCATTGGACAAGTTACCTAGTGAACACTTACCTTTGGATTGTAGGTCCATAAATCATTGATATAAGAGCCATTAGGAATTTTCAGCTCCATGAACTAAACTTGTTGGAGATCGTTCGGAAATAGTGGACCTGATGTAAATGATTGTAAAAAAATCAGCCCATGCATTCAAATATCATGACAAGTTACCTAGTGAACGGTTTATTTTTTTGTTAACAAAGGAAGAGGGATTTAGAAAAACATTCCTCTTTTAATAACATGATCTTCATGAACATTCTACAATAATTAAGTTTGATTCTAATGAATATACTAATTCTGGCAGTAATTTCATATTTCTTCATTTATCTCCCCCTCAAGGGAAACACTCATAAACATCTTTATAATGGTGAATTTTTTCAATAATGGTTTTCAAGATGTTCTAATACAGAGAATACACTAAAATTTATCTTCGGCTTATGAATGTCGAGATTTGAAAACTTATATAACTTCATCAAGGATGATATTCTTCAATACTTATTTTTTAGGATACCAAAACATGATCTAACCATGATGATATATTCTTTATACTTATTGTCTTGGATATGCTAACATATATTCTTAAAATTCATCAATGATGACCTTATTCCTTATCAATGGAGTTTGTCCTGTTTCGACAGTATTCATGATTGTACATCTGAACATTTGTTCTAATTTATATTGTGTAGCAGAGATCCCTTCGCATTACATTTGGATTGTTGTGTTGATTTGTTTCCCTTATTAGTTTTCATGGATGGTGCAATCTTAACCCTCTTAAGGGTTGTTTCTTATTCTGGAAGAATATGAATTCAATATTTGTCATAATATCCATAATTTTATGACATGATGGAGGTATTTTAACAGTATAATCCTCTAGTGAAGATTGCGTACCAGTAGAAGTTGTTTCCTTTTATAAAGTTTGAATATGTATCTTCTCAAAATTGGCTAAATGAACTTCTAATTCATATTGTAGTTATTCTGATCTTCAATCATAATCATCTACTCTTCACAAATATCCATTATTCATTCAAATTCTTCTTCATGCAATTTAATTTTTTTAAACAAATAATCGTGTTCCATGATATTCTAGGATTTTACATCTATTTTTAAATCATTGAGATAAATAATATTTTTCAAGATTTCTTTAAGTTCACGCATCTTTTCATCCAGAATCTATTGATTTCAAAATAATTAATATAATTAATTTTTATTAATTAATTTAATCATATTATTTATTATACATATATATATTGGTAGATAATTTGATAACAGTAAGACACTTATTAAAAAAAGAATAGAAGTTTATAAATGATAACAATAAGACACATACAAAATGTATCATAAATCAAATATCAACCTAATCTACGCCTCTGGCGTGGATGTTCCTCTGTCCCACAGCCAGGCGTATACTGGATGCGCCCATGTCGTGTCTATCTATGTCTGTGCTTTGGTGTACGTTGTGCATCCTCATCGACAGCCACCTCCACATCCTCCTGTGTGACTGGCGGTGGATGTACAGTCTCACCGCCTGTACCCTGGCCAACATCTAAGGATAGTGGAAGATGGTTGGAACTCTCACCAACATAGGAAGTAGATGACTGCTCTGCTGCGAATGACTGCAATAAAGCATCGAACTCAATCCAGTCATTGTCTGTAAGTACCTGTGACTGTGCCTGAGAAGTTGGAGGAGCATCTGACTGATCATGCTGAACACCCCCTTCTAGTGGAATAATAGCATGTGGCCGAGCAAGCTGGACACCCTCCTCATGTGGAACAACATCATCCATAACAGGGTCGTCACCCCCAGGTACATCTATGTGAGGCTCAGCAGGCTTATCAGGCTCCGCGGCCTCCGTAGCAGGTGGTGGATCAAAGAAAATGCCATGATAAATCTCGTCCATCGACGGAAGCAGCTGTGCCACAAGGGTGTGAAAATATGTCGGGTCAAAGGCAACTCTCTCCACTGGATTAGACATATGAAGTAGATGACAAATACGAGCATCCTGCGAAAACAAATTCTGTTGTTAACTAATATGAATAAAAAATCTGTTGAACAGTGGAAGGAAGAATGCATACCAACTCATGGAAGCCTCATCCGTGCAGTGTCATAAATCTGATCGGGGACCTGACGTACCGGCCTGCATAATCCATCTGATCCGTCAAATGAAAACGTAATGTCCATGCTCCTCGCAACTGGGACTCCCGTCGTCTGTCCCATAACACAACATATCTGGCATGGTAGCTCCTCCAATCAAAATCCCTATTCCCTGACATCTTCAAGGAATGTAATGAATCCAAATGACTGGGCGGGTCAGGAACTGGCTGAAGGAATCCAAACTGCCTCATAACCCTATCCGTCTGATGCCACTCGACTATATGAAAATGAATCAGTGGAACCTTGCAGGAGCCGATAGCAAGCATCACTGTACAGTACGGCGGCAGACTCTGAAGGATAGCATCTGTATATGGCATCCATGTAATCTGAAAGAAAAAATAAATAATCAATTAATAAATGAATAGATGTACAGTAAAGAGTAAAGATTTAACAATATAAATAATAATCACTTACATCGTATGGTCGAATGCTGTCTAACTTAAGTCTGTAGGCGTGAACATCATGTCTGGGAGAATCTGAATGTCGATGCGCCTGACTCCACCTGTAGATAACATTTTTATTTTTACATTTCATAATAGAATCTTATACAATTAAGTTAGATATTAGAAGAAATTAATAACATACCAACGTCCACGTGGAGCCTCTACTACAATATCAACGGGTAATGGCGCACGGGCATGTGGAGCTAAACGAGGGATGTGCTCCCATACCCACATCTGCAGAAGAACCATGAATCATGTGATCTGCATCTTATCGATGCGACATGCACTGCATAGGGCCTTGTATGTATATGCTAGGCAGACAGACCCCCAGCTATACCGGCCTGCCTGGTCCAAATCCTCCAAAAAAGATAAATACATCAGGTGCACAAAAGTAGTAGAGTGGTCAACAAAAAGCGTGCCACCTATCAGCCTCAAAATATATGCACGTGCAAATCACAGCACGGTGACGTCCTCAACATTATCTGGTAAATGTGTGAAGTGCTGGTCTAACCAAGGCATCCGCAATCTACCACCGACGATGGTCCTGCCATCATCCTGGACCTCTATGCCCAGTAGTCTATGAACAAGCTCAGACAAATCTGATGGAACTCGGCCTGTCAGAGCATGTCCGTCGATAGGGAGGCCCAACATAATGGCCACATCCTGTAGCGTAATAGTCATCTCCCCCTCACTGAAATGGAACGTATGTGACTCTGGCCTCCATCTCTCTACAAGTGCGGCAATGAGCTGATGATCAAGAAATGTAAAGTCGCACATCGCAACTCCATAGAATCCAGCTCGACGAAGATGGGGGACGATAGCGGGAGGTGGTGTGGTATGATGGAAATGGTGAGATCTGCATACACTCAAGGGAGGCACAGGATGTCCCTCTAAAAGCAGCCGTGATACATGAGTAGCTTGAGATGTAAGCAATGGGTGACAAGATGTGGAACTCTGTCCTGCCACTTGGGGACATCTCTTACGAGTATGTCCTTCTGCTTGACAAATATTACATCGTATTCTCCCTCCTCGTTGTCGAGGCCAATCCATCTCATTTCTGATGCGAGTTGACTTCGGTCTTCCTCGGGGCCGCAACCTGGTAGTATGAAGCCAATAATTTTAAAAATGACAGACATTGACAAAATCATAAATGAAACAAAACCAACTTATGAAAACCTAGAAATATCAGGGACGATGGTCGGTTGATCAGCAGGTAATGTGATAGAATGGAAGTCACCAACAGGCATCCAAGCAGCACTATAACAGTTAACCAAAGTGCTCATGTGATACACCGGGTCAACATATGACTCCCATGATATATTTACCGAAGTGAAAGCTGCGATAACATGTACACATGGATATCTCAATGCCTGAAAGCTGCCGTAATCACAGTACCTGTTGTCCAACATCACAACAAACACTCCACCAGTAGTGCATGTACTCTAGTCGTAGCATTGTCTTACCCGAAAGCTCCTCTTTTCCCTGTCAAAGGCTATAACATTCCATCTTGAAGCCTCATTCCGTATCCGGTCAATATCACTTTGAAAATGCTGAGTAAAAAGCATTCCATTTTCCATCCTCTGGTAGGCCTTTTGGGACAGGTCAACAAAGTAATGAACACATCTAAAAAATGTCTCTTGCACTAACCCTGTGATTGGGAGTTTGTGCACACCCTTGAGGACCCCATTTATGCACTCCACTATATTAGTGGTCATATACCCATATCTCATGCCACCATCGTATGCTAATGACCAATTTTCCTTTGAAATTTGCATCATATATTCATATACCTCCTCATTAACAGTTCGAATCTCTTCAAGACGTCGATCAAACCTTTCTTGTTGGGGTTCATATGCTGAAACCATAAGATAATAATGTATTAAAATGGATATTCAATTTTGTTAAAAAAAGCAAGTTTAGAAAACCATACCCAACTTGAGGATCGCCTTCTTTATGGCTTCATCTCTAAAATGCTTATGCACATTACTTGCAATATGTCTAATGAAATAATGATGATAAGCATTCAGCTTAGTCCAAGAAACCCCATCACTACTCACGGCCTCTATAATCGCTCGATGGTGATCAGATATCAGACACACGCCCTGTTTTTGTGTGACATGAACACGTACACATGCCAAAAACCAGTTCCAACATTCAAAATTTTCTTTTTCAACAATAGCAAAAGCAAGTGGCAGAGGAGTGCGATTACCATCCTGTGTGGCAGCAATGATTAGAACACCTGTATACTTGTCAGAAAGGAATGTTCCATCTACCTAAATAAATAGTTTATAATAGGGAAAGGCAGCAATGCACGATCTGAATGCCCAAAAAAGCATATTGAACTTCACCTTTGACCGATCAACTCGATGATTCTGGGATACATATTCAACACTGTCCAAATGATAAAAAATCTGATTGTTGAGAGACAAAAATTCCATAAGTTGTGGCAACATCGCATAAGACTCATCCTAATCACCATACACTTTTACAATGACTTTCTGTTTTGCATTCCAAGCTTTGTTGTATAATATCTTATAGTTATACAACTGTTGAATTCTTTCCTGAACAAGGGCAACAGGAACATCCTGACATGTTCGTATCATCTCACAAATAACAGTAGATATAAACTCTGCATCAAGGGAAGATTGATCTTGTGCCAAGTTGGGATGCAGACAAGTGTGTGGGCCTTCTAATTTGGTTATCTTCCAACATCCATAATATTTATCAAATATTGCTTTTAATCGAAATTTACATTCTGACCCATATTTTTCACAACAAATGGGATATTTGGTCTTCTTTAACTCATCAACCACAAATGTGAAATGTCACTCAATGTGGTATTACTTTATCACATTTTTCATGGACAATTTACTTTCGAACTCCTGCCCAACATATATGGCATTATCATTTAACGCAGGCATATTCCCTATAATGCCAGGGAATTCAGAAGCTGGTGTAATGACATCCCAATCAAAATGTTGTTCACGAGACATTCCTTCAACTAAGGAACTCAAAACTGAAGGCTGATTACCACTAACTGGTGGATGTAGTGGATGTCTATCTCTCAAAGGAACCTCATATGGTTCATTCCCAACCACATCATCTCCTGATGACTCCCCAGATTCTTCTTCATCAGATAAACTTTCATGCACTATATCAGCACACAAAGGGATGTCATCTACATTTCCTTCCAAATTTTGATCATCTTCTTCATAACATTCTTCCACAAGAGTCATATGAGGAGGAGGCAATGAATAAGACTGTTGTGAAGGACCGACTTCTACAGAGCTCACAAAGCATGGTTCTGTAGTAATTGATCGCACCACATCAATATCAGAAATGACAACAAATAATTCCATCAAACCATTAATACACTGTTGCCTGAATAACAGAGAAGCCTCCATCCAATCCTCGTCATCGACTATAGGGTACTCGCTGTGCCACAGACGCTCAGGATATTGAAGATGTCGGTATTTAATTGAAGTGATTGCTTGTTCAGCCCTCAGTTTTAACCAACTATGAATCTTATTACGAACTGCATCCAATGTCATACAACCATGGAGATTTACCACTTTAGAAGGTGACACACTGTAGCTAAAATCCTGCTCGGTATAAATTACCTCACTGTTGCAATATATTTGCGCAGACATAATTACCTATAAAAAAATAATTTAAAAAATATTATATATTACATTAAAATTTTAAATTATTTAATTTGGTTTTTAATAATTGATTGTCTTGAGACTTTTTTATGTATTGATTTATCACTGTTAAGGTATAGTGATTGTGATATTATCACAAAATCAAATTTAATATAATGTTTCATAAAGTTTAATTACTTATGAATATATAATCACGACTTAATCTTGAGACTTACGATTAGTTTATCATTATCTGATAAACTAACCACAACCTATGGGTGGACTCTTGTCTCTATTATCAAATATTTCACCAACCGCCAATCTCCTGTCAAACAACAACGCCTCCTCTCAAACGAGTTCTCGAATACCTCTTCGTGGACACCTCTTCGGGGAAGCCTGTTCGGGGACACCTCTTCGGGGGCGTATGTCTTTTAATTACAAATTTACTCACATGCATGTGAGGGGGTCTAGGGTTATGAAATATATAAGTTTTTTTAAGCGGACACACAGGTCCTTACATTTACTGAGAGATGACTCGCAGGTCATCAACGTGGAAAAAATGCAATTATTACAAATTGAATAACCACATACACAAAATAAAACATGCAATTTCAATTATGCATGGTCGGTCATTTCAAGATCAGTCACCACTCACACCATGTTTTTTGGTATAATTATTATATTATTCATATTATATAACTTTATCTATTACTAAATGAAATGTATATTAAATACTACACCTTTTTTCCAAAAATTTAACTTCATGTGTATATATATATATAATTATTAATAACATTTAATAAATTTTATTATAACTAATATAATTGAGATTTACATAATAAACACTTTTGTTATTTTAAATTTTATGAAATTGTAATGTTTTTTGGCCATTCTTACTTTTCAAAATATAAGTAAATATATTTTCTATTTTTCAAAATATAAGTAAATATTTTTTTAACTTTATTGATTAAAAATATTATTACTAGTAAATAAAAGTAATATAATTTACACTTACATCAAAACCATTCATTAAAATAAACTTCTCTAAGATAAATTACTTTTCCTAAACATTCAACATTTTAGACATAACATAAAACATTCAATATTCATACAACATACATTCAAAAAATTAAATCATACAAAACATTCAAAATCCAGAAAATTAAATCATACAAAACATTACACATCATGCTTAACATATGAAATAAATAAATCATACACACAATTAAACATACAAATGAAATAAATAAACACAATTAAAACAATTAAAATGTTAAATAGAAATTTTACCTCTATAAAAGCAGTAAATATTTGTTGAGAAAGAATTCATGCAGGGCTTCGCAACAAAATCCAGAGGAGAACAATGGTTTTTGAGGGGGGGACCCCTCCTTTTATAGACTCAGTGGGATGCGTGAAAGTCGTTCACGCGTCCTTCGCAGACCAGCTGAAGGATGCGTGAACGTCGTTCACGCATCCAAGTCCCATTTTTAAAAATACCGGAATCCTGATCCCTTTTCCCCAATTTTTATTTTTGTAAAACCCCAAAAACAAATTACCCGGATCAGAAGGACCAGTTGTTTTTTGTCTGCATGGTGGTGGTTTTTCTGGGTATGGCTAAACCTTGAAGGTCATAATCATCTGCATTTTCATTATTTTTCTCGATGCATTGCTAGTTCTGTAATTCAAAGGCGACTATTAAGTGACAGGCCTTCCTAGTTGAAAATTAGTTCATGGTATTGAGGTTTTTTTATGATGTTTTTACCTTGCACATGTTTTCAATTAAGACATTTAGGTCATTTTGATGCGCCTTTACATTAGTTGGATTGTGTGCTACTGGGATAAACACCACATGCTTGGACTCCCCTCATTATTGTGATTATCTAACTACTATGGCTAACCTTGAAGTTCTGCTCTGTTGTTTGCCTTGCCTTCAAGAGACACCATGGCTGATTCATCTCAATCTACCTTGAATTTTAGCATAGTGGCCGTCATGCCCTAAAATTTCTAAGTACCATTATATTCTTAGAAGCGTTTTCTTTGAAAATAATGCACATCATAGAGTACAGTTCCTTCTATGTGACCCAATTCCATGGTTGTTATACGTGTCTTTTGTTCTAGGCCTGACACCTTAGCATAGATAATTGTTTGCATGACTGCAAGAGCTCAAGTGGCAGAAGACATGGTCGTGGGGGGCATGGTGTGTTTAATTTGGATTGCTCACATGGTTTTTAATCTGAGGGAGCTCTGGAGAGTTTGTATAAAGTTGGGGATGTCACACCCTGACCTAGGCGTTTATTTTATTTTATTATTTCTTTATCCTTAAATATTTTTTTGCTGGGGTCTGGGGTGAGCCCCGGACGAAAATTTTGAGTTTGTTAAAAAGTGAGTTTTTTTAGGCGACGTCGTTGGGCGCGCGAGCGGAATGCGTTTTGGAAACCTCGCGCGGCTCCACCCGGGTAACTGCGCATCCCATTGTCTTCGGGAAATTGAAATAAAAAGTCTTTATATTTAAAGCGCGCGTTAATTGTTGTGTCATTTAAATTTTACTGTGTTAAGAATTTTATTATTATTGAAATAACATGACTACTTTTATTATCTTCATTTTTATCATCATGCATTAGTATTATTAAGTATTATTATTATTAGTGTTATTATAAATACTACAATTAAAATTAATGCTAATTAAAAATATTGTTAGGAATTATCTTATTATTATTATCTTATTAATAATATTATTATTATTATTATTATTTGATTCATTACTAATTGGTTAATGTATATATAAATATATATGTATATCTTTTTCCTTTTTTTTATTATCATTTTTTTATACCCTTTTTCTTTAGGGTTTCCTCTCTCCTGATTCCCCCCACCCCTCTTTGTGTGTGCCGCGTGAGAAGGGCTCCTCCCTGTTGGGGGTGATTTAAATTCTCAACGAAATATTTATTGTTGGGGGGTGATTTAAAATCTGAATATTTGTTTTAATTGTCCTAAAAAATAGGATCTCATTTTGACTGCATTTAAACCACGCAGAAGGTTGAAAAAAAGGAGGCTTATAAAATGCATGACAGACAATTGAGGTGGCACACCTTTTGAAGGTTCCAAAGACCTTGCATATTGGAGTGGAGCGTTGACGGATTCACAACGCCGAGGGCTCAAGTTGTGGTGTGCGGTGCACAACGTGGCTGCAAGCGGAGAGGGGAACCTGAGATCACGGAGGTGGTTGAAATAAAGCACGGAGTGAAGCAGAGATTGTTGCGCCAATTGAAGTGTGTGATTTGTGAGACTTGTAATTTTTATTTGACAATAAAATTATTGATTCTCGGGTGGAGTAGGCTTTCGCCGAACCACGGTAATTTTGGTGTTTTTATTTTATTTCGTTGCATCTTAAAAACTCCGACCCAATATCTGGTATCAAAGGCAGGTTATCCGTTTTTCTTGCTGAATAATTATGGGAGATTCACGTCCAAAGGTTTCTGTCCATATTGATATGTTTAATGGGCAAAATGATTTCACATTGTGGCAACAATGGGTAAAAAATATTTTGACTCGGGAAGGGACAGTGAAAGCATTGAAGAAAAATCTGAGAAGCCGGAGAAGACTAGCTCTGATGATTGGCAAGATATGAGAGATTTGGCAACGAGCACCATTCAATTGTATTTGGTGGACAATGCACTACGAGAGGTGATGAATCTAATAGATCCAGAGGAGATCTGGACGAAGCTAGAAGCCAGGTATAAATCTAAATCTTTGACAAATCATTTATATTTGAAAAAACGATTGTATCGTCTTCGAATGTCAGAAAACGGAGATTTGGGAAACCATTTGGATGAGTTCACCAGACTCTTGACGAAATTGTCTTCTGTGGCGATCAAAACTGATGATAAAGGCAACGTGGTGCCTGTGGAAATGGAAGAAGAGGACAAGACTTTGATCTTGTTAGGTTCTTTGCGAGATTCATATGACAATCTCGTCACTACATTGTTATTTGGAAAAGACACTCTGAAACTGGATGATGTTATTTCATCGTTGCTAATGAACGAGACTTGACGAAAGATCAACGATGATGGATCATCAGGCAATAGTGGGCTCTTTGCAGTGACTGGTGGACGTAACTATCATGGAAGGTCGATAGAATGAAAGAATGGTTCAGGGAGCAGGAGAGATCGAAGTCAATCAAGACCAAGAGGAGATTTTTTATGCTGGGAGTGTGGCAAAATGGGTCACATGAGAAGAAATTGTGAGAAGTTCTGTGAGCGAATGAAGAAAGAAGAAAAAGAAGCTGAAACAATAGAAGAAACAATTGAGGCGAATACCGTGACTCAAGATGAGAGGTATGCTAGTGATTTATTGCTTACAACTGTGGAAGATGTGGATGATTAGGATTGAATTTTAGATTCTGGTTGCTCTTATCATATATGTGCAAAAAGGGAATGTTTTGATAGTTATGAGAAGTATGAAGGTGATATTGTGAAAATGGCCAACAAATCGGAAAGTCGAATAGTTGGAATTGGTACGGTGCGAGTTCGTATGTTTGATGGGGTTATTCGCACACTTTCTGATGTGAGGTATGTACCAGATTTGAGAATGAAATTAATTTCTTTGGGTATGTTGGATTCCAAAGGTTTTAGGTTTTCTACTGGCGGTGGAGTTCTCAAAGTGATGCGAGGAGTAATGACCGTGATCAAAGGGAAGAAAGTTGGGAATCTATACAAGTTGATTCATGCAGGTGAATCTTTTTTGAGGCCCCAGAGTACCATTACAGGTGATGTTCAAAAGGATATGTCTGCAAATGGATATTTGAAAAGGAATGTGATATTTGCTTCAGTTGTCCGTGGCACGGTGGAGCCACAACATTTTGTTCATCAGATTTGAGCATTTGTACACCCATTATGGGTGTGGTGGGTCATGCCAATACTGGGCATGACATTAATGGTCAAAATGGATGATGATGGTGAACTATTCAGATTTTTAATCACGGTGGAGATTGTTGGGGGTGATTTAAATTCTCAATGGAATATTTATTGTTGGGGGGTGATTTAAAATCTGAATATTTGTTTTAATTGTCCTAAAAAATAGGATCTCATTTTGACTGCATTTAAACCACGCGGAAGGTTGAAAAAAATGAGGTCTATAAAATGCATGACATACAATTGAGGAGGCACTCCTTTTGAAGGTTCCAAAGCCCTTGCATATTGGAGTGGAGCGTTGACGGATTCACAACGTCGAGGGCTCAAGTAGTGGTGTGCGGTGCACGGCGTGGGTGCAAGCGAAGAGGGGAACCTGATATCACAGAGGCGGTTGAAATAAAGTACGGAGTGGAGCAGAGATTGTTGCGCCTATTGAAGTGTGTGATTTGTGAGACTTGTAATTTTTATTTGACAATAAAATTACTGATTCTCGGGTGGAGTAGGCTTTCCCCGAACCACGATAATTTTGGTGTTTTTATTTTATTTCGTTGCACCTTAAAAACTCCGACCCAACACTCCCAGCCACCTCCTCTGTTCGAGAAAGCCGAGCCCCATCGCCTTCCTCCTGTCCAGCGCGCCCTGACCTCCTTCTCCCAGCGGCAGAGCTCCGGTTCCCTGCCTCCGCAACTCCTAGCAGACGCGCACCCCTCTCCCCCTTAGCCATCCCTGCATGCAGCGTGTTTTTTTTTCTCTTCCCCCGTAGCGCCGCCGCTGCCTTGGTTCGGCTCCCTCCTGCACAGCCAGCCCGCCCGGCTCCCTCTCCTCTATCCGCCGCCGCACACAACAGCCCGCCGCTGCTCCCTCTCCTCTGTCCGCTGCCGCACAACAGCCCACCGCTGCTCCCTCCTCTCCTCATCCCCTTACAGCAGGCCGCGCAACAGCCCACCGGTGCCCCAACCTTCCTCTCCTTCACCTCCCACGGCAACCGCAGCCCCTGATCCCCTCCCGCTTCCCTCCTCCAGCGCGCATAGCACCCTCAGCACCCGGCCGCGCTCGACTTCCTCTCTTCCTATGGCCTGCGCAGCGACCATCACCCCCTCCTCCCTTCTTCTGTCCGCTGCCGCACCCAGCCAGCGCGACCCCCTGCCGCTCCCGGCCTCCTGCTTCCAGCGGTGAAGCCCCCCTCGGCCCCCTGCTCGGTGCGCAGCACCTCCGGCCTACCTGTCCTCCTCCGGCGAGGCCTCCCGCCGGCGCCGGGCCTCCCTCCTTCGGTGGTCGTGGCCTTTCCGGCCGACCCGCAGCCCTTCCGGCTGACCCGCAGCCCTTCCGGCTGACCCGCAACCCCCTCGACACCCTCTTCTCAGCCTCCCAGCCGACCTCCCGCATAACCCTTCTCTTTGACGGCGCCGCCCCTGCCGGCGCGCGCCCTGCCGGCATTGCCCCGACCAACTCGCCTCTGCCGGTGTGTTTTCTTCCCTTTGGTATGCCTATTTGTTTCTATTTGATATATAAATATATATATATATATATATATTACCTTGGGTTGATTAGAGATTTATTAATTAAATGTTTTTTTGGGTCGGTTTGATTTTTAGGACCCGCACGAGGCATTTTCGATTGAGCGCCATCGTCGCGCTTTGTTTCCGAGCTTGCGCCGTCGTCGCGCCTTGGTCTTGAGGTAGGTTCCCATTGCACTGCTTTTAAAATTGAAGTTACATTATTTCCTGCTGTTTGCGCCCTATATATATATATATGTGCTAAATATTATTGTGAAACTTAAGATTAATTCATTTATTATGCAAATTCATAATTCAATTCGTGTGATGTGCAAATGGTATCGTTTTGTTATGTTTGCACACACTAATTTTTCAATTAAACATTTTATTAATTTTAATAAATGTGAAATAGTATTAGATAATTAATTTTTAAATAATTACTCGATGTAAAAAGTGATGTTTATTTTATACACGACACTAAATATTTTCTTGATGAACGGACGCACAATAGTGAAAGAATGTCCGTTTGGCTTTTAAACACAATTCACGGAATATCAAGTGTAGTTTTGGTTTAATGATAAATGATTTCTTTTGAAGCGTGAACAAATGCTTTGGTTCTCTTGAGAAATTGTCCGGTTGGCTCTTACGGTTTATTTGGAAAAATAAAATGTTTTGGTTTGGTTTTATAAAAATATTGGCAGCCTGTGAATTAGTATTTTGGGGCTCTATAAATGGTTTCAAACTGGTTTTGGTCTTATAAAGAAGTTGTACTTTTTCTAAAGTGGTGATTGTGAAAGGTGTTTAATGCCTGTTTGGCGCTTTATGGAAAATGATGTAATTGTTTTGATGAAAACCCTTCTAGGATAACTCTCCTGCCTTGGTTGCGACTGATTGTTTGGGAGCCCACGCTTAGAGGCTCCCGGGTGCTCGAATGGTTTAAAGGCAAGAGGTTGTCCCATGGAGTGACTCGGGGTGATGCCTGTTGTGCATTATTATTATATATATGTGTATGTGACTGGATGCCTGGCTGACATTGGTTGGCTCACCCCCTTTCCAAATACTTGAGACATGAGAATCTGGCATATTGAGAGAATATTCTAAGAATGAGTGCCGCACTGATAGGTTATGGTACTGACCAGTGACCCATAATAGGTGGATATATTGAGTTTATTACTATGGGATTTTGCCCTCGACCTGCCTGAGAAAGGATGGTCGAGCATATCGAGCGTTTTGATTTCATCGTGTGTGACATGTCAACGGGGATGATATCTCATGTATTGGTGTCTTCTGGATTATTCTTGATCTCCTAGGTTCACCCATGTCTGTTGACTTTTTAGTTACTTGCAGTGGTGATTTGGTACTTGTATGTATTTCTACATTGTCTTTGTTGTGTACTTACTTTTGTGCATTTTTTTATATCGTTTTCCTTGGAAAGTGATAAATTGGTTTTGACTTGGTTTCTAGAAATGTTTTTCAAATGAAAGTGTTTAATCCTCTTTGTACAAATTTAAAAATATAAACATCACTTTCCCTTTCTAAAAAGCCATTGACACTAATGAAATGAACCAAAATTTGAAAATTGTTAAGGGAAATTGTTTGTATTTTTCTTTTGAGTAAAATATTTAGAAAACATACTTTTATAAATTGTAGTTCAAACTTGAAATGGTGTTTCTTTTATTTTAAAGGTAGTGCATTGAGAATTGATATCGGGCTAGCCTACTGAGTTTTGATACTCACGCCTATAGCTCTTTTCTGTTTTTAGTGTTATACAAGCTGCAGCTCGAGTGCGCTCTCCTAGGACGACGCTTTATCTTTGAGTCGGAGAGTGACCCATGAGGTCGCACGGAGTTATTTCGGACGTCGTGTTTGGTTAGTTTTAATTTTTCTTTTGTTCTTGTTTAGTCGTCTCTTTTAGTCTATTTGTTCCGCGCTGCTTTGTTTTATTTATGCTGTTTTATTTATTTATATTGGGCGAAATCGTTCCCACAACCTCTGTTGATGCCCTGACGCTTGTCACCAGCCCAGGAGGATCGGGAACACCTCTCGGGCCATGTCGCGGACCGGCTCGGGTGATCGGTTCAGGGTCGACCCGGGTTGGTTCGTGAAAAAATGGTATCAGAGGAGGTCGACTCTTAGCAGACTTCGCTTTTCAGAGCGCTCTTTGTTATTTGGGATGTCAAAGTAGATGAAGTAGGATTGTTGGGACTCGAGGGGTAGGTGCGGGAAGAGCGTCACGAACTCTTGCTCGTTCTGATCCTCGAGATTCCATGGGAAGTCCGGTTTAATTAGTTTCTTTGGGTTTTTATGGAGCGTTTTGTTATTGGGATACGACAAAGGGAGTTGAGCTAATAGTCCTCCTAAGCCGCACGGCCTGACAAACCATGTCGAGCTAAGGGCATGGTCCAAAAAGGCTCTATGTGTCGGTGACGTGTTTGGCATATGGTCGCCAACCATATGGTCAAGTCACCCACCGACACCAGTTTCCTGTTTGAGTTGTCTGGGGCCTCTTCTGACTTCTGGAAGTTGTTTGTATCTGAAAAATTGGTTTTGAAAAATGGTTGTTTGAAATGGCATATTTAATTTGAAGATTGTTTTAAAGGAAATGGGATGAATGATTTGTTTTTGGAAAAATGAAGTTGTTTTGTTTTGTCCTTGGTGTTCCTAGGGGTGCTCACATGCATAGTGGTATGTTGGATTATGAACGGATGTCTGGTATGGCGGATGGATGCCCGGGGTGGCACAGATACATGCATGTGAGTGAGACTCTAAAGAATACCAATGACGAGGGTTTAACCCACCAAGCTTGTTTTAAATTAAAGATGTTTTCAAAAGGAAAGATTTGATGTTAAGATGACTCGTTTTATTGTGTTTAGAGCCTTTCATATATGCAGTGTTTGTTTTTGAAGATTTTTAGCGGTCATCCCCTTGAAGCTTCGATGGGTGATCGTAGTACGGTTGATCAACCTAAGGATTTTATGCTTGAGTTTCGGAAGCTAGATCCACCTCTCTTCTATGGCTAAGCAGACCCTTCCGTAGCAGAGGAGTGGATGCGGAAGATTGAAAGAGACTTTAATCTCGTTGAGTTGCCCGAGTCGTTGAAGGTCAATTTTGCAACCTTCATGTTTGAAGGTTCATCGTGGATGTGGTGGAAGTCAGTGGTTCGGAACAAGCCCCGTCAAGAGCTTACTTGGGAGTTTTTCAAGGCCTTATTCATTCGTCAGTATTTCTCTGAAGAAGAAAGGGTGAGAAAGAGGATGAAGACGTGTTGTTTGCAGCAGGGCGACGAATCCGTGTTGGAATATTTCCAGCGCTTTGTGGAGCTAGTCCCTTATGATTCAGGGTATGCCACAGATGACTCCATGAAGGCTCGACGCTTCGAGGCGGGTCTCCGTCCTGATCTACAGTCGAAGGTGTCGGCATCCAACCTAACTTCATTTGCCGATGTGGCGAGACAAGTTTTTCATGTTGAAGCCATGATGGTGGGAGTGCTCGAAGTGGTCCTCCCTCCTTCAATTCTTAGGAGTGGCGGGGAGACTTCCAACGAGAAGATGAGTAAGCGATCGAAAATCGATGGAGTGGGTCGTGGAATCAAAAGGCCTTGGGATCTTTCATCAACCTCTTTGGAGCGAGAGATCTTCGTGTGTTATCAGTGTGGCAAGCTGGGTCACAAGAATCCGTCGTGCCTAAGTACTCCTAAGCCTTGTCATGCTTGCGGACGTTTGGGTCACTTACAACGGTTCTGTCGAGGCATCGCTAGAAAGCGTCGCAGGGAAAGTTCTCAGAAGTGATGTGTTGTTGGGTTTTTGTTTAAAGTTTCTTATGTAAGTTCCCTTTCGGTGTAAGGGATCTCTTAGCGTTGCAGTGTACTGATGGTGTTTTGGGTTTTGACATGTATGAGATGTCGTGGGTCTTTTGATGAACTCCGGTTTTCAATGCGAGTATGATTTTTATTTTAAAATCTTGTTCTTTCTTTTGTCAAATCAAAAGATGTATGTTTCTTATTGGGATTATCAGAACCTGACTGCGAGGCAGGAGACGTTTCATCCATCAGAGCTCCAGCCAAAAGGCCTCTGAGTGAAGCTGACGCGTAGTCAGGAACCCCGAGGAATTTTAAGGAGTCTGGTTAAGGTTGTGCCTCTACCATGTGGTGAGATAGTTTTGGTGTTGCAGCTTTGGTTTCTCTGTCGTTGTAATCTTCCTCTTGTCGCAAAGTGCACGATGGACTTATCCCTCGCGCAATGTCGGTAATTGTGCCTTTTGGATGCAAGTTGCTGATCAGTGTCCTTGCGTGGACCACTCATGTGAATCAGTTGCGACTTTGGTTTGTGTCCATCCCGAAGTGATGAGTTGTGAGTAGTTGTCCGTCGTGGTTTCATTGATCCAATCATTGGGCCCTCCCTCCTCGCCCGTGGGGTTAGGGTTTTTAGTTTGTGCGGAGTTTTCGTTTAAGCTCTTATCCCTTTCGGATGGGAGTGAGTGGTTTGAATATTCTTGTCGTGCTTCTTTTAGCTTGGGTACGTCCCGGTGCAGGTCTAAGTTAGATTTTCGTTTGGCCGTGTAAAGGTTGGTTCTTTATGGTGGGGAGACCCACCGTCTGTTTGGGTTTTCTCTTAAGTTTTATTGGGTGATAGTTGAGTTCTTATGGTGGGGAGCCCGTTCAGGCCTCCCCATTGCTGGTGATCTGTTTCGGGCAATGAGGTTGAGTCCTGTTGGTGGTCGATGGAATGTCCTTGGATTAAGAGGTTGGATCATGTTTATGTGGAATCCATGGGTGTTGATCGATCGTCTGGATGGTGTTGTGGCTTTCCGGGGACGGAAAACGTTATGGTGGAGAGAATTGTCACACCCCGACCGAGGCGTTTATTTTATTTTATTATTTTATTATTTCTTTATCCTTAAATAATTTTTTTGCTGGGGTCTGGGGTGAGCCCCAGACGAAAATTTTGAGTCTATATTAAAAAGTGCGTTTTTTGAAGCGACGTCGTTGGGCGCGCGAGAGGAATGCGTTTTGGAAACCTCGCACGGCTCCGCCCGGGTAATTGCGCATCCCATTGTCTTCGGGAAATTGAAATAAAAATTCTATATTTAAAGCGCGCGTTAATTGTTGTGTCGTTTAAATTTTAATGTGTTAAGAATTTTATTATTATTGAAATAACATGACTACTTTTATTATCTTCATTTTTATCATCATGCATTAGTATTATTAAGTATATTATTATGAGTGTTATTATAAATACTACAATTAAAATTAATGCTAATTAAAAATATTGTTAGGAATTATCTTATTATTATCTTATTAATATTATTATTATTATTATTTTGATTATTATCGTTATTATTATTATTATTATTATTATTATTATTTGATTCATTACTAATTGGTCATTAGAAGAGAGATTTAATGTATATATAAATATATATGTATATCCTTTTTTTTTATTATCATTTTTTTATACCTTTTTTCTTTAGGGTTTCCTCTCTCCAGATTCCCCCCTCTGTGTGTGCGGCGTGAGAAGGGCTCCTCCCAGGTGCCCACGCTTAGAGGCTCCCGGGTGCTCGAATGGTTTAAAGGCAAGAGGTTGTCCCATGGAGTGACTCGGGGTAATGCCTGTTGTGCATTATTATTATATATATGTGTATGTGATTGGATGCTCGGGTGACATCGGTTGGCTCACCCCCTTTCCAAATACTTGAGACATGTGAATCTGGCATATTGAAAGAATATTCTAAGAATGAGTGCCGCACTGATAGGTTATGGTACTGACCAGTGACCCATAATAGGAGGATATATTGAGTTTATTACTATGGGATTTTGCCCTCGGCCTGCCTGAGAAAGGATGGTCGAGCATATCGAGCGTTTTGATTTCATCGTGTGTGACATGTCAACAGGGATGTTATCTCATGTATTGGTGTCTTCTGGATTATTCTTGATCTCCTAGGTTCACCCATGTCTGTTGATTTTTTAGTTACTTGCAGTGTTGATTTGGTACTTGTATGTATTTTTACATTGTCCTTGTTGTGTACTTACTTTTGTGCATTTTTGTATATCGTTTTCCTTGGAAAGTGATAAATTGGTTTTGACTTGGTTTCTAGAAATGTTTTTCAAATGAAAGTGTTTAATCCTTTTTGTACAAATTTGAAAATATAAACATCACTTTCCCTTTCTAAAAAGCCATTGACACTAATGAAATGAACCAAAATTTAAAAATTGTTAAGGGCAATTGTTTGTACTTTGCTTTTGAGTAAAATATTTAGAAAAACATACTTTTATAAATTGTAGTTCAAACTTGAAATGGTGTTTCTTTTATTTTAAAGGCAATGCATTGGGAATAGAAATCGGGCTAGCCTACTGAGTTTTGATACTCACGCCTATAACTCTTCTGTTTTTAGTGTTGTACAAGCTACAACTCGAGTGCGCTCGCCTAGGGGGACGTTTTATCTTTGAGTCGGAGAGTGACCTGCGAGGTCTCACGGAGTTAGTTCGGACGTCGTGTTTGGTTAGTTTTAATTTTTCTTTTGTTCTTGTTTAGTCGTCTCTTTTAGTCTATTTGTTCCGCGCTGCTTTGTTTTATTTATGCAGCTTTATTTATTTATATTGGGCGAAATCGTTCCCACAACCTCTGTTGATGCCCTGACGCTTGTCGCCAGCCCGGGAGGATCGGGAACACCTCTCGGGCCATGTCGCGGACCGGCTCGGGTGATCGGTCCAAGGTCGACCCGGGTTGGTTCGTGACAGAGGACATGTTAGCTATTATTGTTCATGCTGTTGGATTGATCTCTTTTTCATAATGTTGCTTTTCTATCAATCCAGACGCTTTGTCATTCTATTTAAAGAAATGCATGTATTCTATCTCCATTTTTTAACCGTGCACATATATCAGTTCAGAAAGCTAATATGTTGTCTGCCAAAATGCTGGTCTATTAAGACTTTCCCGAACAAATGGTTTGTTGATTTAATTTAGAAGTTTTTTCTTTTTTGACTTTTTTATAATAACTGTGAAATAATAATCATGTCATGATGTTAGTGTTCAAATGTCTACCAGATCTTTACTTTTTAAGTTGCTGCATCAAATCATCTAAATTGTTGTCAACTGTGGGTCTCACCAAAGTTCTGACAAGATATTCCCAGGCTTTCATTTGCATTATGTGCAAGAAAAATTAAAGAGAGAGCTCGGGTAGTTGCTATGGACATGAGAGGGCATGGAAAATCATCAACTGAAAATGACCTGGACCTGTCAATGGAGGTAAATTGGTATATTGTTCTTTTTAACAGATCATCCCTTGTTTATTTAGTGTGTTATTTTATACTTTGTTGGCAAAACAAACATTTGCACCACCTTGTCTTTTTATCATTTACAGACTCTGTGGTGATGTTTTGGCTGTCTTGAAGACAATGTATGGTGATTCTCTGCCTGCAATTGTGCTTGTAGGCTACAGGTTGTTTTTTAACAGTTCTCATGAAATTGCATCTTGCACAATTTTGTTCTAATTCTCAAGGAAAAATGGTATACATAAAGTTCAACACTCTTCATGGAAGACCTGTCTATATCATTTCCTATGATATGGCCACTAGACTAATTAAATATTTTATTATTTGAGTTTGAATGCTGAGAACAATTGTAATTCTTTTTTCAGTTGCCAAATATTTTTTGGTGGTTGTATCGCACATTATTTAGATTCCAGCTAGAGTTTTAAGATGGAGTTGGTAGCTAGATATCTATCAATTTTGTTGGCTTGGTTTTCTTCCTTTTTCACGGCCATCTGTTCTTTAAAAATTGTTGCTAAAGGTGTAGCCATTTGTGAAGATTAGGTCAATTATTGTCAATGGGTTGATGAGAATTGTTTTTTTTATTTTCCATTTTTTTAAGGAACCTCAATTCATTTCTTTTTCGATGTCCTTTTGTAGTGTCATATTCGTGTAAGTGTTGGTAAGTTTGGATTTGAAAATTTTGGAGTTGTATAATTATTTTGGCTACGCACCTCCCTGAATTGCATCCCAATGCAGCTACACACCTCCTTAGCTTCTCTCTGCAATCTTGCATCTCAAAGCAGCCACACGCCTTTGTTTTCATTTGTCCATTTTCCTTCTCTTTCTCTCTATCTTCGCTCTTTTTCTCTTTATTTTTTAATTAAAAAATGGATAATTGATCAACTGTATTTGCTGTGGTGCCTCATTGTTAGTTTTCCATTCGACTTGGAAAATCAACTTCCCTTCAGGTTTCATTGATGATCTGATGACAATGCAGTCTAGTGCTTTGAGGTGTTTTTTGGAACATGAAAACATTTCCTGTCTTCATTTTTCAAAAATTATTAGAAGATGCTTCAGAGAATGGAGGAGACAAAAATGTATGCGAGTTTGCCTACAGAACGTTTTCATTTTCTAGAAAAAAATAACACACATTTATTTCCTTCAAAAAACCTATTGCTTTCATGTTCATTTTGTAAAACGTGTTTTTCATTGACATAATGTAACACCACGTTTCTGATACATTTTTTTAAAATGAAAACAGAAAATATGTTTATTGTACCAAACACACCCTTAGCTTCCCTGGTTTTACAGATCAAAGATTACCTTCATGAAGATGTTGAAGTTATATATGCTGGCTGTCTTAGAGAACTGGTTGTTCTGGGAGAAATGGATGATCTTGTCCAAACATAGCCCAGTGTTTTCGACGCATCAGTTGGGCCATTTATTTCAACTTATGCCTACATCTTTCAAACTTTTTTTTTGCCAGATCCAGTTAAATTGCATTGAAAATTTTCAATTACTGTATTTTTGGGGTTGTATTATAAATGCCGTCGACCCACCTTGGTGATTAACCCTGTGAGTGATTCACTTTGTTAATGTGTGGGGTGGCTATGAAAACCTTGGTTTTTAGGACCACCAATTCATTATTGATACATTTTCTTTCCATTTTCTGATATGACATCAAATAATCTTTTAATCATATTCATTATGATACAGTGTGGGAGGTGCGGTTGCTGTACATGTTGCTGCTAAGAAAGCACTATCCACCCTAGCTGGGTTGGTTGTTGTCGATGTTGTTGAGGTTCGACCATAAACAATCAATTTCTTCAATATTTTTTACATTGCTAATTGGTGATATATGGTTTGCTGGAGCTTTATTGACAAAAGAATTTCAGGGAACAGCTATTTCTTCATTGAATCACATGCAAAAAGTTCTGTTGAGCAGGATGCAGTGCTTTTTCAACCATTGAAAAAGCGGTATAAATGATGCAGTTGGACTTCATACTTCTCAAGGCATTTTAACATGAATTATTTAGGCCTCTGGGCATTGAAGTTTTATGTTTTTCTTTTAATCACATGATAATCTGGGAGGCTATTTTGCCACTGTTAAACTAAAGGAACCCATCTGTAAATAACGCCACTGCATGTATTGAGGGTTTGAAACATTTGTATCTGTTGTGCTATTTCTTTGAGCTGTACTCAATTTCATGATTTGATACGGTACTTCATGTCATCGGCTAATGTTCTTTGTTTTGCTCAACGAATTCAAAATTCTCATAGATTGAGTGGAGCGTAAAAGGGGGTTCTCTAAGAAATGTCGAGCCAGCCCGTGTATCAATTCCTACAACATTGAAGTATGCCGATTCGAAGAAATGGTACACATTTATGTGTTTTGAGTATTTTGTTGTGCGGTTCATTTTTTAGTTTTTTTGTTCTGATTTCTCCTGAACCTGCATTGGCAGAAGAATGATATTATTGTTATGATGCAGCTATGTTCATCGAGCACAGCTGAAAGAAACAGAGCAATACTGGAGAGGATGGTTTGATTAATTATAATTTTATATGCACTTTGATCTAGTTTTTTTTCTTCTTTCTTCCATTTCAATCCTGTCCTTAAGATTGTGAATTATTTTTATTCCAGGTATGAAGGTCTTTCTGAAAAATTTGTATTGTGTCCAGCTCCGAAGCTGTTACTCTTAGCAGGCACAGACAGGCTAGAGAGGTTTGGTCTAATTTAATTGACTTACCTGGATTGTTTAATCCACATTCTTATCCAATAGATGCAACTGGGATGTGGTTGTTGAGACAGAGCTCTGACAATAGGTCAAATGCAAGGTAAATTTCAAATGGTGCTGGTGCTGCATACTGGGCATGCTATACAGGTGTGTTGTGGTTTATATGTTTTTCTTTCAAGTACTGCATGGAGATGTCTTTGTCCTTAATGCATTGATGTCTTTACTTATGTGTTGAGGATTGCAGGAAGACGTGCCTGATGGATTTGCTACAATTATAATGAATTTTGTTTCCCGCAATCGTATTGGACGACATGGTATTGAGGTTGGTTTCGATCTTTGTCACTTTTTTTGGATGGTATAAGGCTGCAATCTTTGTTTTACTCTTCATTGTTAGGAAATTAAAATGGTTAAGTTTTGGTTTGTCCAAATGTGGCCTGTGTCGTATTTGAATTACGGAGGCTTGCAACTGCGTTGGCTGCAGAATCCAGAGCTACGCAGGCCGGCACCGGGCAACAAAATCGTGGCATTTGAGAAGGGCTGTATTTCCAAAGCCTTGATGGTTGTAGTAGTTTTTTTGTACTCTTTACAGATGGTGTGTTGTGTTAGAAGACCTAAAGAGCATATCAATTGTTAAGATCCCTTTTGGTACGAATTTAATAAGATGGAATGAACTGGTTTCAATTCTTACACAAATGAGATGATTCGCAAATGGTAGTGTAGAATGATGGGCAAAATGATCTTGAATCTGATGATGATAATGATTGATTTACTGAAAATGGAAGTTTTCCATGTGGACAATTGATGATATCACTATGACCACCTTGGCATAAGGAAAATTGATGTAGGTTCATTGCATTTGATGTGCTTTTGATATTTAAACATTTTTATCTGATAATTACTATTATAAGATACGCTTTTTTTTTGATAAATTATAAGATATGCTTTTCTTAATGTTAAAAAATGACATTTCTAGATGTTTTTTAAAGTATCGGTATCTTTTATCAGTGTTAAAAAAACGTTGTTAGAAATCTATTTTTATTGATGTATTTTTAGCGTTGATAATGATTGATCTTTATCAAAACTAAATCAACGTTGATAAAACGTTTGGTGCAGCGGTATTAAATTGCAAGTCAAAAGTCACAAAAACTACTATTTTTAGTGGAAAATCCATGTATTTTCAAACAATAATGGTGTTTGATTACATTGTAACCATTACAATTTCAAATAACACAAATATAAAAAGTTGAGGCTGAAGTCTAAGTTTATTTGGGGAAAGGGACTACATTACATAGAAAAACACGCAACAAATAATATAGGGATGTACTCGGCGAGATTTGAACTCGAGACCTTGTTGAGATCCACATGGGCTATAAAGTATTAGTTACAATTACACATATAAAAAGAATGCAACGCATGGAGGAGATGTTGTCGAAATATCAACCATCAGTTGTCATCTCTATAATTGATACAAAATTCAAATATGAAAAACAATAAATAATGTTTTACTAATATTACTTAACAAAATGAAAACTTATTACAATTGTTGGACATTGTTAAAGTATAAGAGTGGATACCCAATACCTAAAGTTACTCTCTAAGGGAGACATTGAGTTTATTTTATAATGAATAATAAAGACCACATCAGACCATGATTTTGATGTGGGATACAGACTCCAACACTCCCCCTTAAGGTAGGTGTTCCTAGCTTGAACACATAAAGAAAAACAAAGCAATCAATAGACACCGCAAACACTCCTCCTCAAGCTGGACATACCCAATTTGATTACAAAACAAGACAAAACAAAAAAAAGATAAACCGCCATGGGTGCTGCTTCCCCAGGAAGGTGATGGATGATGGAAGAAGCCGCTGAAAAAAGATGTGCCAACGAGGCGCTGGGAAAGCCGCATAGGCGGGGCCGGACGACAGAGCGTCGAGAAATCCGCACTAGCGGGGTCAGTCGTCGGAGCGCCGGGAAAGCCGCACGGGCGGGGCCGGTTGTCGGAGCACTGGGAAATCTGCACTAGTGGGGCCGGTGGTCAGAGAGTCGGGAATGCCGCACTGGTTGTCTCGGTCGACGGCGGGCTGAGAATGCTGCACTGGCGAGGCCGGACGACGGGGCACAACGGAGGAGGGGCACATCGGGAGGGATCGTCTCACGAGATCTGTCACACGGGAGGTACGACGAGAGGTGCCAGTGGTGGGGTGAGGGCTGGCTCGCAGAGGAGCAGCGGATGGGGAAGGACGATCGGTTGGGGAGGCGACATACAGGGAAGCGTCGTTGTGGGAGGGGTGACATTAAAGGGACGTGCACAGTTGGGACACGTTCTACACGGTGTGGGAGCCCTCCGCCTCCACGAGCTTCATGGTGTAGCCCTGGAACCTGAAGTTGAGGGTCATCTTCATCCCCACGTATGGACGCCGTCGGGATGGGAGAGGGTACGACCGCCTTCGAGGGTCCCGCGCAGGGCGATGTGGCTCTGGGTGTACCGGTCGCCGATGAGGACGGCCGTAGCATGCAGTGGAGGAGCCGCAAAGGGCCGTTGCACTACAGGGAGGGAGGTCCGTCGCGCGCACAGGAGCGACAGACGAGAGAGATCATGCGAGGGTGGTTGTACTGGAGGAGCGTCGTCGTAGAGAGAGATCGTGCGAGGGGTGCACCGGGAGAGATCGAGCAAGTGAGGAACGCCTTACGTAGGGTCGCAGAGGGCCGAAGATCATGCTTGTGACGGAAGACAAGGCTTCACGCTCAAGCGGGTCGGCGGGCGAAGCGTCGAGATAGATGTGGAGTAGGCACTGGCGACGGAAGCGGGGCGTCCGCAGGAGGAGGCTGACGAGAGCAGTTTGCCCCGACGACCTTGGAGGAACGCCGTGAGGGGTTTCTACCTAGGAGAACTGCCACAGGGGTGGCGCTGCCGTGACTGTGGCCAATGGCCTGGGCCGCCGCCCACGGGGGAAAACGATGGAGTACCTAGGGCAAGAGAGAAAAAATGGGAGGGAGGGCTCGGGTTAGAGAACCTCGCTATGATACCATGTTAAAGTATAAGAGTGGATACCCAATACCCAAAGTTACTCTCTAAGGGTGGTCTTGATGTTATTTTATAATAAATAATAAAGACCACACCAGACCATAACTCTGATGTGGGATACAAACTCCAACAGACATCATGAATCATTCAAGTAACAAATAAATCAAAGATCGTTATTATTTTTTTACAACAATCCGAATTCTTTTGCCCAGATTTGATAGTTTGATGAACATTTATAGAACTTAAGACGAATTTGAACATTTGGCGCACATTTATAAAACTTAAAAAACATGCATAATTGCAAAATAATACTTTGGATCATTTCAGAAAAATCACACATCAAATTAACATGTAGTTTACTTCTACTGATCATAAATGAATCGATCATTGTTGCCCTAAATTTTTGAAACAATACGAGCTCGTTTGTTCTGTTTTGATTATTTGACACACATTTGTAGAACTTGAAAGATATTTAATTATAAAAATTCACTTTGAATCATTTTGGCAACGTCGTACATCAAATTGACATGTGGTTTGTTTATACACGTTACAAATAAATAAAAGATTATTGGCTTAATTCTTAATAACAATCTGAACTCGTTTATTTAGTTTTAATCATTCAATGCATGTTTATAAACCTTAGAAAACACTTATAATTATAAAAAAGAACTTTGAACCTTTCAAAGAAAACCACATGTCACATTGATGTGCGATTTGTTACTATAAGTCACAAATGAATAAAAAATCATTGACATATTTTTTTGTGACAAACTGAGATAATTTGCTTAGTTTTTATTGTTTGACGCACATTTGTAGAACTTAGATGACTTTTAATTGAAAAAATATACATTGAATTTTTCTTGTCACATCACACATTAGATTAATGTGTGGCTTATTTCTAAAATTCACAAATGTACCAAAGATCATTTTTCTAAATTTTCACGATAATCCGAGCTCATTTACCCCGTTTGATAGTTTGACACAATTTATAGAACTTTACAAACATTTAAGATTGTAAAAGACACTTTATATCATTTCAATAAAATCGCACATAAGATAAACATGTGGTTTGTTCCTATATATCATAAATGAATCAATTACCATTTTCTTAGTTTTGGTGATAATGCGAGCTCGTTTGCTCAGTTTTGATTGTTTAATGCACATTTATAGAACTTAAGACTTGTAATCGTAAAAATTCACTTTGAATCATTCTAGTCAAATCACATGTCATTTTGACATGTGATTTGTTCCTACAAATATAAAATGAATCAATGATCACTGTCCTAACTTTTCATGATAATTTGATCATATTTGCCCAGTTTTAATCATTTGATGCATGTTTATAGAACTAAACAAACACTTACAATTGTAGAAAAATAATCTTCGATCATTTTGGAAAAATTGCACATCAAATTGACATGCAATTTATTTATACAAAAAAAATGAATCATTGATTGTTGTTCTAAATTTTGATAACAAACCGAGCCTATTTGTTCGATTTTGATATTTTGACACATGTTTGGAGAGCTTAAAATGCTTTTAATTATAAAAATTAACCGTTGATCATTCGACATATGTTTATAGAACTTAAAAACATTTATAATTATAAAAAGGCAGTTTGGATCATTCCGAACAAATCACATATTGGATTGACATTCAATTTGTTCCTACCAGTCAAAAATTAATCGATGACCGTTCTATTAAATTTTGGTAACAATTAGAGCTCGTTGGCTTGGTTTTGATCATTTGAAACAAGTTTGTAGAACTTAAAATACTTTTAATTATAAAAATTCACTTTGAATCATCCCATTCATATCACATGCCAAATTGACATGTGATTTGTTCATAAAAGTCATGGATAAATGAACGATCATTGTCCTAAATTTTTAGGATAATCCTTGTTTGATTTCTCGGTTTTGGTTGTTTCATACACATTTATAGAACTTAAAAAACACTTATAATTATAAATAGAAACTTTGGATCATCCCAGGTAAATTACATGTCAGATTGACATGATTTTTTTTCCTATAGGTTCCAAATGAATCGACAATCGTTCTAAATTTTGGCGGAAATCCGAGCTGTTTGCTCAGTTTTTATCATTTTATGCACATTCATAGAATTTAAAAGTCTTAATTGTGAAAATATACTTCGAACCATTCTAGTCACATCACATGCGATAAATGAATGAATGATCATTTCCTAAATTTTTACAATAATCTAAGATCCTTTTATTGAATACGATTGTTTGATGCATTTTTATAAAACTTGACAAACAATTTAAATTTTAAAAAGATACTTTGGATGTTATTAAGAAAATCTCATGCCGATTGATGCATGATTTGTTCCTACATGTAACAAATAAATTGAGTACTATTGTCCTTAATTTTTGTGATAATATCAACTATTTTGATGATTTTTTTATAATATAAGACATGTTTATAGAACCTAAAAATACTTATAATCATAAAAAGAAACTTTGGATGAAAAATATAAAACACGTATTTTCCTCAATGAAAATTTACTTAAAGTTAAACTGCAGAAGAAAAATAATTAAATAAGTGATGAAAACACTACTTCAAGAATTTTAGAAACATTCCAACACCAAGAAAATGTATATATTAAAAAATAGACACACATTATAAATACCTTTTTAGAGATGCCGATTATATGATGTAATACAACATCTTTAATAAATTTAAAACATAGTAGGCATAATCGTTATCATTTATTTGTTTTAGACACTAAGAAAACAATGAAAAACATAAGGAATTTGATATGATATAAGTTCTAATAGTGAAAATTTATTATATATACCTTAACATATCTCTATCTATATAAATCCATCAAATTCTTATTCGGGTGTAGTATCCTTATACCATGTACTATTCAATACACAAGCACCATAAGACCAAATAAATTAAGCTTATTAACACATATTATAAAACATATAATTGAAAGATTGTATATAAAATGTTGAAGATAATATATTATTAATTAAAAAGCAACAACATGTGTGATCAATTTTTTAGATATCCTGACATTGAATTCACAAAATATATCATTAGATTAATTGGATATATTAGAATTATAATTTTGTGATGATTAAAAAAAATTAAAAATTAATATGCAGTTCATCTTAAAAAATTAAATTATAATAACAGTAATCAGAGTAAATAGTCTTATCTTTGTATGGTAGATATTAAAAATAGTATATCATCTATTGAATTTGCTTCAAACACATGGAAAACTTGTTGTGTAACATCCCATTACTCATTTTTAGATATTTCTTGACCCTTGTTTTGATCTCCTTTAAGTCGGGTCTTGTTTTTGGGTCGTATTGGTAGAATTTTGAAAATTTTAAAATCCCAAGGGGTTGTGCATGATTGAAGCACAGTTAGAGAAAACTGTGCAACTTGGACCAACAAACCATGCACCCCGTTGTAATCCTTTTGAAGGGGAACACAGTTTGTACAAACCATGCGGCTATCCATCACCCTATGGACAATGGGGAATGCACGGTTGGTGCATGGTTAGGACACACAATTTGTCTGACCGTGCATCCCTCCCCAGAAAAGTGTGCACACGGTTTTTAATTCCTCCAAAAATTAATTTTAAAAAAATCCAAATTCCCAGGTTTAAGTTATTAATCACCCCACTCGACCCTAATATGATTTTTCATCCTTAGAGGCTCCCAAGAGGCGATTTTGGTCCCTCCAAACCCTTTTCTTGGTGGATCAAAGCAGCGTTAATCTTGTTTGATATCCTCCGAGTAAGTGGATCTTCTCTCATGAGGTTTCTTTCGATCTCTCTTTCTCTCCTTAGAGTTTGATAAATCATCATGTAATTGATGGATCTAAACTTAATTTTTTGGATCTTGATTATAGGTTGAGATCCTAGATCTTCCACACCTTCGTCCTTCATTGGCATTCCCCATTGCGGGTGCTGTACATTGTGATTCCTTAATATAGAGGTAGGATGTTCCATAATTCTTTACCTTATAATTTAAACCTTGAATTTCTTGATTAAATTTAAATGGGTTTTTAATTGATTTAAAAGAATGGATTTGTGATGATTTGATTTGAAATGGGCATGAGATTTGAGAAAAACCCCAATTTCAATGGAATTGAAATTGTTGGGTGAATTTATGAAAAATGATGGCTTGATTTATAAACTATTTGATTAAATGACTTGATTTTAATCTTGAGAAAATGGATTAAATTGGAAAATGATTTGAAATAGCATGAAATGATGAAAACCTATGATTTGGTTTTGAAATGAGAAAGTCATGTTGAAAACTAAAATTGAGCGATTATATTTTGAAATGATTGATTTACAATTTGATTGATTGATTGATTTAATCACATGTACGCCTGGTTAGTTGTTGGGCAAAAACCCCTCAAGGTATCATTGAATCATTTTTGAGGTGATTGTGTTTGTTGACAAAGTGAGCCTCCATGTTGTGTTTGTTGACAAAGCAAACCATGACGTTCAATTTGTTGACAAAGGGGGTTTACATGGTGATTTTTCGAGTTCAAGAGATGTTTTTGACAATCCATGATTGAAAGAAGAACCTCACCAAATGAATGAATGATCTGTAGGTGGTACAAAAAGAGCATATACAAGGTGGTGCTGTTTTCCAGTGTTTGCCAAATTTTTGGGCCTCAAAATCGAAAAATGGAGAAAAGTGTTTTTGGAAAAGGGAATTGCGCGCTGGGGTCTTGTAGGCTTGGAAAGTTGCGTGCCATATGTTTTTCAAGATCAGAATATCAAAATATGGCAAAGGAAAGAAGGGCGCCCAAGTTTTGGTTTGGGCGTGCAAGGTGACTAGGGCAACAAAGGCTAAGGCGGTTGGACTTGTGTGCCAGGAGGAGACTTGTGCGCGACGCTTAGGGTGCCCAAAATTCCTATAAATAGAGGGCTACCCCTCCTCATTTTTTACGAAGCTCCACACTTAGAGAAAATTTGAGCTTTAGTCGCACAAGTGGTTTGGGCGCGTAAGTGGTAGTTTGGGTGCGCAAGTATAAAGTTATTCAGAAGTTGTGCGCTAGTTGATAGTTGTGTGCCAATATTGGTTTGGGTGTAAAAGGGTGTGAGTCGCCCAAGTTCTGAGTTGGCGAAGGGAGTGTCGTGCAAGTAGTCAAGTGACACTTGCGCTCTAGGCTTGCAGAAGCTCTCCAGTTGATAGTTTCACGCCAATATTGGTTTGGGCGTAAAAGGGTGTGAGTCACCCAAGTTCTGAGTTGGAGAAGGGTGTGTCACACAAGTGGTTTGGTGAAACTTGCGCGCCGGGATTAGAGAAGCAGACCGGTTATTCTAGGGCTGTGTGAAAGTTGGAAGATTGCCCGGTACCTCCGGTGAAAAGTGAGATTCATCTGCATGTGAAAGTTGGACATCAACAAAGCATCTATCAACAATTAAAGATGCAGATTTCATTAGAGATAATGAAGGGACCTACAAGTCCATAAACTATCAGTGGATCCCTTCCAAGAGCAGTGAGAGAAGGAAGAGGAAGAAGGTGACCCTTTCCACCGGCAGTGATCCAGAGAAAGAGCCAAATGGAGTGACCCTTGGGAATGCAGTGAGCATACCATAAACCTTGTAAAGGTAGTGAGCCTGAGCATATAATGTCTGGCCCGAACATTGTATTCATTATTGGAACAAGCCTTAGTGAAATTGGTACAACGACACATCACCGTTGTATGCTCCTTAGACATAGCCCAGTGCGGGTGAACCAATTAAAAATCTCCATGTACCGTGCATGATTTACTTTCTGTTCATATACTGCTACAGGAGAAAGAGAGAAGTGCATTTTCTTTAATGAAAGAACAAGATCAAAAGGGGCTGTAGTTTTAATTAGTCATACCCTGATTCAACCCTCCTCTCAGGGGTATTCAGCCTAGTGGACCTAACAATTGGTATCAGAGGGAAGGTTGAAAGTGTGTGGTTATCTCTTAGTTAAGGAAATGGAGGTGGTTAATCACAATAAAATTCCAATCTTCGACGGAACCAATTCTCAAATATGGAAGAATCAGATGCAACACTACTTCCGATCATTGGGAATGGATGTCTTTACAGCAGCGATGCATGGTATTTTAGCCGATATTAACAATGGTGCTTTATCAAATGCTGAAAGAAGGGAATTAGATGCAGATGCTAAAGGAATCAATGCTCTAGGGGGATCTCTATCTAATCCAATCTATACAAAGGAGATTTCATGTAAAACATCACATTAAATGTGGAATAATTTTTTTTTAATATTTATGAGGGTGACTCAAAAGTTAGAGAAGCGAAGCTACAGGTTTTATGGAACAAATACGAAGATCTAAGAATGCACCCAAATGAGTCTGTTGATGCTTTCTTTGACAGGGTAAATGTGATTGTGGAAGACATGCATGGGATTGGAGAAGTCATTGAAGATATTAATATTGTGAATCGTATCTTGAGAAAAATTACACCCTTGTTCAATTCAAAAGTCTCAGTACTGGAAGATAAAGATCTGAGAGAGTTGAAATTGGATAATCTGTATAGTACCCTTGTTGCATACGAAATGCGAAATGATGATAATGATGTTGTTGAAAAAGGGAAATCCAAATAGGTGGAATTCAAGGCCATGAAGAATCTCACTATTTAAGATGGACAGGAGTATGAAGATACTGATGAGGTGATGTCATTCCTTTCATCAAATCTTCAAAGAGGAAAACTAAAGTTCAAAGGTAAACTTCCACTTGCATGCTTTCGGTGTGGAAAGGTTGGACATCTTGCAGTAATATGCCCGAATAAGTTTCAAGAAGATGATGAGGATGAAGATGAAGTTTCCATGAAGAAGTCATCATCCTATATAAAAGGGAAGAAAAAGTTTAAGAGAAATTTCTTCAAAAATAAGAATCTGCTCTCAAGAGAAGACGATAGTTCAGAAGAATCTGAGGTAGAAGAACTGGAGAACTGTAAGGATCATGAAGTTGAAGCTATGGTGGTAGTGGTCAGATCTTCTGTGTCAAAGGAAGAGAGTGACAGTGAAGAAGATGAAGTTGAAGTAAAAGTTATCCTTTGGGTCAAACTAGAAGTTTCTCTTGAGAAAATAGATGTTTGGAGAGCTAAAATGAAGAAATCCAAAAAAGTGGTTCATGATGCCAAACTATACATGGAGCATCAGGAAGAAGAAAAGTCTAAGCTAAATGAGGAAATTGAAAAATAGAAGTCCTCAATGCTAGAGAATTCAGATAATATTGGCCAGTATGAGCTCAAAATTAAAGAACAGAAAAGGGAAATCGATAGTTTGACTGAAATTGGGAAAGATCAAACCAAATGTATCGAATAACTTGATGAGGAAGTTGTCAGTCTGCGACAAAAATTTAAGGATAAAGAAAAATGGTTGAATTCTGGTGAATCATCAGGAATGAAGATGATACAAGCAACATAGAAGATAAAAGTTGAGGATAGTGGTCTAACGAAATAGAAGAAGTAGTTAGATCTGAATGAGAAGGCCAGAATGGTGCTTGATAAAAAACAAAAAGTAGTGATGGTCGAAGTTAGATCACAAGATCCCACTCCGACATTAAAGATTAATTTGGGTATGCAGCGGAATCAGAAGATTCAGAGAACCCAAGGGAGAACCAGTGATGTAGTATTACCACATAGGAATGTGCCTCACATCAGATGATACTACTGTGGAAAGATGGGGCACTCAAAAAGAACGTGTTCTATTTCCAGGAGATATTTAAGGGCACAAGAACAACAGTGGAAGCCATATAAACCACAATACTCCAGAGTTTCTTTAGAAGGTCATTGCTTTTGGTGTGGAGGTTTATGACACATGGCTAGGTACTGCACATCAACCATGCAAAGGGATGTGCCAAAGAAAAATAAAACTGGTCGCAAGAAGAAATTCTATGAAACATAAAGCGAGATGAAAGTACAGAATCAATTTTAAGTGTTGTAGGATGAAGCCGGTCCATCATAAACTAAGGAAGATAAAAATTATCAGACTATACCGTGTATGAGTTCAAAAACATAGACAAAGAAGAAAATAACCGAGCAGGAAATTGTCGCGGAAATTGCTTTTAAAGTATCAGATCGCACTGGAATATGGATAATTGATAGTGGATGAACCTCACATATGATAATAAATACGGATATGGTGATAGGTATTAGATATGAAAAAGATGGTATTGTCAGATTCGGTAATGATGAAGGCCTAAAAATTGTTGGTTCAGGAAAAACCAAGTTTGGGGGAAAAGATATGAGACGTGAAGATGTACTGGTTGTTGAAGGACTTAGTCACAACTTATTGAGTGTAAGTCAACTATGCGACTCAGGATATTCCATAAGCTTTTCAAGGAAACTATGTGTCATCAAGGCAAAGGACGAAGCTGTTGTGTTGTAGGGAAAGCGTACAAAAGGGAATCTCTACCTTGTAAGTGGAGAAGAAGACATTTGTTGTCTGTCCAAGGAAGATGAAAATAAGTTGTGGCATAAGCGTCTTGGTCACTTGAGCCAAACGTCCTTGGAAGATCTAGTGAAATATGACGCTGCTCGAGATCTTCCTAGATTATCATGAGATCGCACCCATACGTGTGATGCCTACCAACAAAGGAAGATCATCCGAAAAACATATAATCCAAAGGATAAAAGGTTAATAAAATTGCTTGAGTTAGTGAACATTGATGTGTGTGGTCCAATTTCACCAAGATCTATTGATGGGAGGATATATTACACTCTCTTCATTGACGATTACAAAAAAATGGCATGGGTTTCAATCATCACCCACAAATCTAATGTGTTCAGTTGCATTACAAGATATCGATGGGAATGTGAAAAGATGCTCGGTCAGAAAATTCATAAAATTTGAATGAGAGGGCCTTCAGGTCTTCAGGCCACCAGTTTGGGCCTACGGGTCTCTAGGGCCTTCGGGTCATCAAAGGCCTTCAGGCCATAGGGCCTTCGGGTCAAGTAGACCATGGAGTAGCCTAGTTCACACAGAACATGCCCCAGAAGAGGATTAGAGCAACAGGAGTAGCAGCCACCAGATGTAGAGCTAACCGGATTGGAAGAATGAGAGGGTATGACAACCACCATCGGGACCAGGCACCGTGTAACTTTGTACGGGGAAATTCTTTCCAATCATCAATGCAAGGTGGGGAGCTAGGTGATCAATGATGCAGAAAGCTGGGGAGGGGCAGTTCAAGTGGGCTGGGCGTACGGGTCATGTATTGGGCATGGTATGCCTCTGGGCCTTTGGGTTATGTATTGCGGGTTTTTCAGGCTTTGTTCCTCAGGCCTATGGGTCATGTATGGGTTCCCATTAAACCCTTAAAAGGGGGATTATCCATAATAAAATAAAAAAGAAGGCCTTCGGGCCATTCGGGCAAGAACTCCACAATAGAATAGATTATTTGAGAGAAGAAACTGGATCATCAATAACATAGCTAGAACAATGCTCATTGAGAAAGATCTTCCAGAAAAGTTTTGGAAAGAGGTAGTGATGACATCAATTTACAAATCTAATAGAGCATTGCTGTGTCCTAAAGAAGAAAGGACTCCATATGATCTATGGTACGGAAAAATCTGTCATTGAAATACTTTCGAATCTTCAGAAGTAAGTGTTTCATTCTCAATAAGGAGAAACATAGGAAGTTTGAATCCTGTATAGATGAAGGGATATTTCTTGGCTATTAAAAGAAAAGAAAAGCCTATAAATGTTTCAAAAAGAGGCTAGGGAAGGTTGTTGAAATCCATGATGTGACTATAGTGGAAAATGAGCAGAATATTCAGCAAACACATGATCAGTCTCAGGACGACAGTGATGAAGAGATAAGAAGATCATGGGATGTTCCAGTTCCAGAGGCTGATTCAGAAGAAGATTCTAATGATGAGAAGGATGAGAATAAGTTAGTATCTATATAGATACCAGCAAGAAGATCTGAAATTGATAGACATAACATAATTGGTGATCAGAAAACACCAGTGTAGACAAGGAGGATGAAGACTCTACAACAAGAGTTATACTTGTCAAAGGTAGAGCCTAAGTTTTTTAATGAAGTAACTGAAGATAAAAATTGGGTTCATGCTGTGAATGAAGATCTTAAACAAATTAAGAATAATCAAACATGATATATTGTTTCAAGGCCAGGAAATAAGAATGTCATCGGAAAAAATGGGTGTTTCACAACAAAATGAATGAAGATGGTGTTGTGATCCGAAACAAAGCACGTATTGTGTGAAAGGGATACTCCAAAATAGAGGGTATCGATTTTGATGAGACATTTTCACCTATTGCAAGACTAGAGAAAATCATACTATTCTTATCCATAGCAGTGCAAAGAAAGTTCAAGGTGTTCCAAATGGATGTTAAGTCAGCATTTCTAAATGGTGTTCTGGAAGAAGAAGTTTATATTGAGAAACTAGATAGATTTATAATTCATGAAGATGAAAACATATTCTATCGATTGAATAAGGCTTTGTATGGGTTGAAGCAAGCACCAAGAGCATGATATTTAAGGCTAGATCAGTTTCTGAAGAAGCACGGTTTCCAGCATGGTGGAGTTGATTACAAATTATATGTCAATAATGATAGTAATCAAAGAATGATGGTTCTAGCATATATTGATGATATAATCTTTGGAGGATCAGATGAAGCAAAGTGCAGACGGTTTTCTGAGTTCATGAAAAATGAGTTCAAAATGTCTATGATTGGTGAGCTAACATTTTTCTTTGGTTTATAGGTGACACAAGGCAGGAAAGGCACATTCATCTCTCAATCTAAATATGCCAAGAAAGTTATAAAGAGATTTTTAATGGAAAATTCCAAAGAGATGAAGACTCCAGTTGCTACCCAGATGAAACTGTCAAAGGATGATGAAGTCAAGGAATTTAATATCACAGAGTATAGGAAAATCATTGGAAGTCTACTGTATCTAAAAGCGACACGGCCTGACATTGTATTCACTAGATGCCAAGAAGCGATATATCAGAGTAATCCCAAGTAAAGACACATGATCTCGGTGAAAATAATTCTTCGGTATATTAAGGGAATGATGGATTTCGACTTGATATATAATGACAAATCTCAATCAGAGTTATTGGGATACACTGATGCAGATTGGGCCGGATCACCAGATGATATAAAGTCAATGTTAGGAGGTGCTTTTTATCTTAGAGGTTTGTGTATTTCTTGGCTCATTAAGAAGCAAGACTGCATTTCATTGAGCACCACAGAATCAGAGTATATTGCTTCCACTTAACCCTTCATGTAAGTATTATGCACTATAAAAAAACAGTACATTAGAGGGGGTTATTTAGAGGGGGTTATGCACAGTCCCCTCTAAATTAATTTTCTGTAACATTAGAGGGGGTTCTGCACACCCCCTCTAATCATCGAATTTAAAGGGGGTTATGAACCCCCTCTAAATTAATTTTATATAAAAATTAGAGAGGGATTATGCACCACCCCCTCTCTAATCATCAAATTTAGTGGGGGTTCATAATCCCCTCTAATTTTTTTAGCAATGTTTTTTTAATATTTGGTTTGATTTTAGATCCTTTCATATCAAAACCAATGATAATTTAATAATTAGTTGCATTAGAGGGGGTTCATGAAATGCCGCTAATCCCTTAGATTAAAGGGGGTTTTGAACCCCTTCTAATTTAAGAAATTAGATGGTGTTTTGAACCCCCTCTAATTGATGACATTAGAGGGGGATTTTAACCCCCTCAAATTCATGACATTAGAGGGGGTTTTTGAACCCCCTCTAATTCATGACATTATAGGGGTTTTTGAACCCCCTCTAATTCATGACATTATAGGGGGTTTTGAACCCCTTCTAATTTAAGAAATTAGATGGGGGTTTTGAACCCCTAGAATTGATGACATTAGAGGGGGTTGTTAACCCCTATAATTTAAGAAATTTGATGGGGGTTATGAACCACTGCAAATCCCTTTGATTAGAGGGGGTTTTAAACTCTTTCTAAATTTTTATTTATTTTCTAAAATAGATCTCATATAAATTCATTTTTTTAATATATATGTGGGTGTGTGCATGTGTGTGTATATATATATTACATAAACACATTGTATAAATGTATTTAAATACATTATAACACATATATATAAGGACATTATATAAATATTTTAAATAAATACTTATTCATATAAAAAAATGTATACATATATATAAATATTGATATACATAATATAAATGTAATTATAAATATATTTATTAAAATTTATAAAATTTATATATGGTTTTATAAATACTATACATTTATATTATGATTTATATTATACATATATTATATTAAATACATTTTTATTGTATATTTTTGTATAAATACATTTATATTATATTATGTATACAAATATATATAATATAGACAACATTAAATATAAATTTTCATATACATATATATTTTATATAATTATATTATATATATATTTTAATTATTTAATTATATATAAAGTTATATATATTATATAATTATTTTACATATATTGTATTATACCATTTTAATTATAAATTAATTTAGTACACACACACACATATATATCATATAATAATTAATAATATTATTGTTACACTCACACGTACATAAATACATTTGTATTGTATACTTATGTATAAATACATTTATATTAGATTATATATAGTAATTTACATAATTTAGAAAAAATTAAAATTAAAATTAAAATTAAATATAAATATATTATTTATTTACATTATATATTATATTATAAATATTTTATTATAAATAAATTTATATGTATTATATAATTATTTTATGTATATTGTAGTATAGCATATTAATTATAAATTAATTTAGTACACACACACACATATCATATAATAATTAATAATATAATTGTTACACACACACATACATAAATACATTTGTATTGTATACTTATGTATAAATACATTTATATCTATAAATACAAAAAATATACACAAATATGTATATATATAATGTATTTAATATAATATATGTATAATATTTATTATAATTATATTATATCTATAAATATAAAAATACACACACACATAAATATAAATATATTTATTAATATATGTATAAATATGTATTTACATATATTAAATACACACAAATATGTATATATATATATATATTATACACAAATATATTATAATTATACATAAATACATATTATATAAAAATATTTTACAAAAATATATATTATATGATAGAGAAATATATTATATTATTTATATTTCTAAACACACACACACACATATATATATAATTTAATATAATAATTCTCAATATAAATAAATATAATACAACGTAAATAACTTACAAAATCCCGCATAGCCTAGTTGGTTCGGTTGTGGCGCCTTCTGGAACCGATCAGGCGTTCGAATCCCCGCAGATACTCTTTTACGCCGCGGGTGTGGCGCATAGGCGCGGGCTCGAGCGAACAAGTGCGGCGGTGCGCGGGGCGCGAGGGGGCTCTGGTGGACAAGTGTGGCAACGCACGAGGGGGGGGGGGGGGCTCTAGTGGACAAGTTTCTGGGGTGTTTGGGGTGTCCGCGTGTGTCAAGGGTGTGTCCGGGTGCGAGGTGTGTCAAGGGCATGTCAAGGGTGTGTCCAGGTGCGAGGTGTGTCAAGGCGGGTGTCCGGGTGCGTCAAGGGGGTGTTTGGGGTCTCAACAAGGGGGTGTCTGGGTGGTGTCAAGTAGGGCTCTGGTGGACAACTGTGTGTGGGTGTCCTGGTGTGTCAAGGAGGTGTCCGGGTGTGAGGTGTCCGGTGATGTGTCAAGGTGGGTGGTCCGATTATGTCAAGGGTGTGTCAACAAGGGGGTGTCCGGGTGTGCCAGGTGGGTGTTCCGGGTGTCATGGGGGTGTCTGGGGTGTAAGGGTGTCAAGGGTGTGTGTGTGTTGGGGGGTGTCAAGGGGTTGGTCTATCACCCTTAGTGGTGTCAAAGGGTTAGGGGCGGTTCAAACCACCCCTAAATCCCTAAAATTAGTGGCGGTTTATGTTAGAACCGCCTCTAATGTGGTAATTTCAGGAAAAATTAGAGGGGGTTTAAACCCCCTCTAATGTAACCTCCTCTACGTTCACTACGAATTTACCAGCGTTTCCTCACAACCACTTCTACTAACAGTAGGCAGGCACATTAGCGACGGTTTCTCACAACCGCCACTAATGTCTTTAGAAAGGGTTATAACCCCTTCTAATGTAAAAAATAACCCCTTCTAAAATGGTCATTTTTTTGTATTAGTGGATGAAGCAGCAGCTTGATGATATGGGGGTTGAAGTGAAGTCTCTGATCGAAATCCAGTGCAATAACTCAAGTGCTATAAATCTCAGCAAAAATCTCATCCACCACTCAAGGACAAAGAACATTAAGACAAAGTATCATTTTATCAAGGAGAAGGTTGAGAAGGGAATCATGAAGTTGGAGTATGTGCCTACAGAACTACAGGTAGCAGACATTCTGAAAAATTCCTTACCCAAGGAATCTTTTGAGAGGCATCGACTGGCTCTGGGAGTCCAGTCGACTCCCCGCACTTGAAAAAGTGTTGATGTGGGACCCCCTCTCCTCGAGGTATGGTGTGTTTTCCTTACTGTACTAATCTGTGCTCTCTAATCTATTGTAGACCACAAAGGAATGACCTTTGGGTTTGTTGACAAAGGGGGAGAAAGAGTGACTCCTAAAGGGGGAGAAACTATGGCTAAATAAGGGAGACAATGACTTTTTCAAAGACACAGGGAGAAGTTGAAAGGTGGTGCAACAAGATAGGGGGAGTTTATCAAGACAGGTGAAGAAGCTGATAGACAGGTGAAGAAGCTGATAGGGGGAGCACAATGATGAGAGTATGTGGTGTTCAAAGTGATCATCCAAAGATTATCTTGGAAAACACAAGAACCCAAGAAGTGAAGAAGGAGAGTATAAAATCTGATGATGCTAGAAGTGATCAAACAAAGAATAGATATCACAACAGATGAGGATTGTGATAAAATCATAAGAGTGGTGTTGGAATGGTGTTGGAATGGCGTTAGAAGGTTTCCAACAATCAGAAATTGGTATCAGTTTGGTATTAACAAGTGGTGTTATAAATTAAGTGATTCATTGATGAACTTTTCATTTACTCTTGTTTCTCACGCTGAGCATTGCTCATGTGGGATTAGAGTATGTGTTGAGTAAATCCTTGATCGCTATCAGAATCAAAAGAGGCGAATGAAGGATAAATATGGAAAGATATGTCTCATTTTATGAGAGGAGTTTTCAATAAACCCAAATGGGGAGATTTTTGGGAAAAAATCCCTCAAGTTATCATTGAATCATTTTTGAGGTGATTGTGTTTGTTGACAAAGTGGGCCTCCATGTTGTGTTTGTTGACAAAGCAGACCATGATGTTCAATTTTTTGACAAAGGGGGTTTACATGGTGAGTTTTTGAGTTCAAAAGACGTTGTTGATAATCCATGATTGATAGAAGAACCTCAACAAATTAATGAATGATCTGGAGGTGGTACAAAAAGAGAAGATACAAGGTGGTGCTGTTTTCCTGTGTTTGCCAAATTTTTGGGTCCCAAAATCGACAAATGGAGAAAAGTGTTTTTGGAAAAGGGACTTGCGTTCTGGGGTCTTGGAAGCTTGGAAAGTTGCGCTCCATATGATTTTCAAGATTATAACATCAACATATGGCAAAGGAAAGAGGGGTGCCCAAGTTTTGGTTTGGGCGCGCAAGGTGATTAGGGAGACAAAGGCTAAGGCGACTGGACTTGCGCGTCGGGAGGAGGCTTGCGTGCGGTGCTCAGGGTGCCCAAAATGCCTATAAATAGAGAGATACCCCTCCTCATTTTCTATGAAGCTCCACACTTAGAGAAAATTCGATCTCCAGTCGCGCAGGTGGTTTAGGCACGCAAGTGGTGGTTTGGGCACGCAAGTATAAAGTTATTCAGAAGTTGCGCACCAGTTGATAGTTGTGAACCAATATTGGTTTGGTATTAAAAGGGTATGAGTTGCCTAAATTCTGAGTTGGTGAAGGGAGTGTTGTGCAAGTAGTCACGTGACACTTACGTGCCAGACTTGTAGAAACGCACCAGTTGATAGTTGGGTGCCAATATTGGTTTGGGCATAAAAGGGTGTGAGTCACCCAAGTTCTGAGTTGGAGAAGGGTGTGTCATGAAAGTGGTTTGGTGACACTTGTGAACTAGGCTTATAGAAGTGCTCCAGTCATTCTAGGGCTGTGTGAAAGTTAGAATATTTCTCGGTACCTCCGGTGAAAAGTGAGATTCACCTGCGGGTGAAAGTTGGACAACAACAGAGCATCTATCAACAATTAAAGATGCAGATTTCATTAGAGAAAATGAAGGGACCTACAAGCCCATAAACTATGAGTGGATCCCTTACAAGAGAAGTGAGCAATGGAAGAGGAAGAAGGTGACCCTTTCCACCGGCAGTGATCTAGAGAAAGGGGCAAAGGGAGTGACCATTGGGAATGCAGTGAGAAGACCCTAGACCTTGTAAAGGAAGTGAGCCTGGTCACAAAAGGTCTGGATTGAAAATTGTATTCATTATTAGAAAAAGACTTAGTGAAATTGGTACAATATCACATCACCATTTTATGCTCCTTGGACTTAGCCCATGTGGGTAAACCAAGTAAAAATCACCGTGTCCCGTGCATGATTTACTTTCTGTTCATATACTGCTACGGGAGAAAGAGAGAAGTGTGTTTTGTTTAACAATAGAACAAGATCAAAAGGGGATATAGTTTTAATTAGTCATACCTTGATTCATCCCCCTATCAAGGGTATTCAGCCTAGTGGACCTAACAGTAGTTAGTAGGTAACTCGGAAAAACATGCAAGGATCTTGATCCCCTAGAACTGTATTTATGACAACAACATTAACTAAAAAAAGTTCTGCTTGACTGCCCGAAGTGACTCCCTGAATGGAATGTATATTTATTTCCCATAGTGGATTTCCG
The DNA here is from genome assembly GCA_963277665.1 of Viscum album. Classification (NCBI taxonomy): domain Eukaryota; kingdom Viridiplantae; phylum Streptophyta; class Magnoliopsida; order Santalales; family Viscaceae; genus Viscum; species Viscum album. The sequence continues at coordinate 670,715,541 of OY728167.1, forward strand.
AATAGGGTGTTTATTTGAGTGTGCACACATATCTTGAGCCATGTTGATAAATGAGAAGTGTGAGGATCCTATTACCAAATAAACTAACATACCATAGGACTCTTTTTCATGGTGCTTACTTTACTTGATTTGATTATACATGCCATTTATTTATTGAATTTTTTTATTCATGCCAACTGATTTATATAAACTTCTTTATATAAAATGTTCATTTAATCCCATTTGAAAACTATTTTTTTATATCTACCATATTTTGATTAAAAATCATGTTTTTAATAAAAAATGTAAATTTCATTTTTTGTTTTTATTTAAATTGAAATCATAACTAGTTTATTGTTTTGGTATTGATTATGGAACACTTGGTGATACCCTATTAGGATTTATAACTCACACCCTACTTTTTTCTTCACATGTTAGTATAGTTTCTTATGTCAGGTCTAAGTAAAGGAAAAGTGCCACTTTGAGGTGGTTGATGTTCATGATCCTTGGGATTGTGGAGTGATGATGGTGAACAGTTGACCTATTGTCCACTTGTTACATAGGATATCTGAGAACTGTTCTGTTTGTTTTGATCTTTTCATCTTAGGATGATGTTTCCTTTAGGATGTTTGTCTTCCTGTTGGGTACTGTTTTACTAGTTTGTTTTTGGTACTTTCTCCTTTTGGAGTGTTGAGTATACTAAATTTTAGTCTTTTATCTTCCACCTTTTTTGCAACAAATTCATTCCCTCTTTGATCATGTATGATGCTAGGTGATAGTGGCCAAACCGTGGGGATCAGTAATTCCCTTCTGGATATGTTAACACTGAATTGTGTATCATGGTACCAGGGTATCTGGGCTGGTCCATGAAAAATTAGTATCAGAGGTGATGGTTTAAACATCTTTCCTTTATGTCAGTATGCGGTTTGGGATGTCTTGGTATAAGTCCCCGACCTTAAACATTACATAATCTTGAGTTTTAGTTAAGAAATTAATTTATTTAACACTAATTATCTTTTCAGGTTTAGAGTTTTTTAGAATTTGTCCATAACCATTACAAGACAACTCAAATATTATAAAGTAGACAATTCCACTCAATATTAATTTTTTTTTCACAAAATAAAACTTTTTAAAATAAAACACGATCACTTTTTCTTGATAAAAATATTCATAACATTCATATTGACATCCTCCTTCCTCTTACCCATCCTTATACCCTATGAAAAACATTTTAAAACTTTGTATGAGAACACAAATCCCAGTAAGGGACATTAAAGAAGGAAATAAAATGTTAGTCCATGAATAATTTAATCCCATGAAAACATTTTCACAAAGTTATACTTTCCAACCATAAAACCTAAACTATTTATCTTACCACATGAAATCATTAGATTCCTGTAAAACTCCATAGAGATAATAAATCATAAATGTTACTTGTGGAATCCATATCATTATTACATTGGAGATTTCATGGCTACACAGGGAGTAACCTTCATGGTTACTTTTGGAATACCCATCGCGGTATATTCCCTAAATCTCTTAGGAGAAACCTTACTATTTAACTCTGTCTCATTACCTAATGTACTGGAGATATATAACAGGCTTAGACACCCTCAGTTTATCATGAAACCACCCATATTATTAAAAAATTTCCAAGAAATATAACATAACCATAACACATAAAACAAGCATAAAGAAAAATAACATTTCCAATTTGAAAACATTTTTACAAAGCTGCGCACTCAAAAAAGGAAACACTTTATTTAAAAATAAAAGTGTAAACTTGTAATGAAAGTATCAAAACATTAAAAAAAAATAAAATAGTGAAAATATGTTCATTCCATATAAGTTAAAAAAACATTATTTTTGTATTTTGTAAAAATAGTTGAAAGAGTAACTTTTAAAGAGGGTTTTTAAAAGAAAGTCTCTTACCTTGAGTCTGAATCATTACGTACAATCATTTTCTTCCTGAATAATAAAATTTGGTTAATTATTTACTTGATTAATAACCCTTTTAAATTTTATTATTCCTCTTATATGACTTATTATCACGTTATAACAACTACTTAATTATTTATGTTCACATCATCCACTTTGTCGATATTCGGTACTCGAGTCCAAAATGACTTTGAAATGATGTTTATAGTCAAAATGGTCATAATTACAACATATATAGAATAATATACATTATATAAAAATAAATTTTATAAATCAATTATACTTTTAACTCAAACCATTTATTTATGTTATGAAAAATGTACAACATTATAATCATGGAGACGGTGGACCGTATGTACACACGAGTAACATTTTCATTTTTCATTTATCATTTATGGAAAGAAGGTAATTATTATTTTATATTTCTATAATTATAATAATATCATTAATATATCATTAATAATTTAACTATACATATATATATCATCCATGTGATATGGTGAAGAAAAAAAAATCACATCGCTTCGTGGAGGTGATAGTTCACACATATGCACGGACGACGTTATCAATTTTATGTGCATAGAAAGGTAAGAATATAATTGATATATTATTATTTAATAATCATAAATATGTCATGAATATCATATATAAACATTAATTCCATCATTATAAATTTTCTTGTGAGACGATGATGGAAACAAATTTTTTTTATTTGAGAGGTGGTAGTCCACCGTACACACGAACAGATAATTCATTTCCCATTTGATGAAAATGGATTTGGATTTAGTTGAAGATATTAACATAATAACATATAATTATATTTATGATACTATATTTATTATTTTATCATGACTGAAGAAGATTTTATGGAAGTGGAAGAATAAATAAAATAGAAACACTTAAATAAAAACGTTACCTTTCCTTTGGATGACTGACTTTGATTAACACCTTAACACCTCTAAGGAGGGTTTTAATCCTAAACTAATGCTTCTAGAATGTGGGAATGTATTCTAGGAATGTTTTTGGGAAGATATTGGCCAAAACAAATGGATTTTAAAGTGTAAGGAATAGAGATGAATGAGTTCCATTTTATAGGAGAGGGGAGGGGCACTTTTGGAATTATTCAAAGTAATAAATTAATATAAATTCATTTTCTATGACAAATGGATCAAAAATAAATTATTTCAAAGATATAATGATTTTGGGTCTAAATAAATTCATCTAATTAAAATTAGACAAGTTTTTATTATTTTTTAATCCTTATCATTTTGTTTTAATCCTTATTAATTCTTACTGCGACATTATGTAATTTACAGTTTGAGAGTAAATATAATTACTATAAAATTTAAAACAACCAAAAATGAGTAATTAATGAAATTTTTATAATTAAACCACTCATTTTGATGAAGTTTATATTTTTTTATATCATTTATAAAATATTATTTATTTTAAAATCTCATAAATGTCAATTTTGACACTATTCACTAATTGAATTTTTAAAAATATCATAACTTGATTACTTAAAATAAAATACTTTAACTCATCCCTAAAAATTAAAATTAATCCATAAAATTCATGGATGGAATAAAATATTTCAAATTATATTTATTTTAATATTATTAATATCATTTATTTGATTCTTCTTTTAATAAATCAATTACTGCATCATCATTGTGTCACAATTAAATTAAATTATTTAATGTCTAAAAATTATAAATAAATTATCATGATATATATAAACATTTTAGCTTTCAAATTACTATTTATAGTCTAATTTATCTTTTATATAACCATATATTAAAAATGACATACTTATTAAAAATGATTTACTTATTAAAAATATGAGCACGAAATTTTTAACTTATCTTTAAATAAAATATAATAAATGTCATATACTTACCCAAGTGGCTTTAAAAGGTTATAATTTTAGCCTAAGGTTGGTTTTGGTCGAAACCCACACATCCAATGTAATTAGGACAAGTTTTAGGGTAATTTTATAATATTATAATATTATTTTTTAACATTAATTACCTGATTTACCTTAACCATAGTAAATAAAATACTAAAGTTACCCGGGGCTTGTTACACCCATAAGTAAATGGTCTATTCTATAAAGTGCATTAATTGTATAGTTTGGCTAGGGTTTCTATACAAAAAATAAAAAATAAATAAAAAATACTAAAGAAACTATTCACCAAAAATTAAGTTTATCCCATTAGACCAAAATTTTCATACTTATTACAATCATGTATGTCCATTTTTGAAAATTAAATTCATAGTAACAAAATTAATTTAAAATTAATCCCATTGACGGATAGAGAAAACAAGTTTTTAAAGTAAAAATGTTCAAAAGTTCATAAAGTTTTTATATCTAATTTCAATGTAAAATTGATTCCAATGACCTACATTGGATTAAATGATAAAAAATTTATTTAATTATACTTTAAAACCAATTAAAAGGTTAATCTAACTATATAAATAAATTATATGAAAAAGTAGCTTTGAATTAAAATGCAGTATTTTTCACTATTCATTAAAATAAGAAATTTATCAAAAAAATACAAAAAATTAAACCAAAGTAAATTTTGATATCCCTATTCCAAATAAGAAGTTTATTTTTTTTAATTAGGTTTTATAAAAGTGACAAAAAATAGATTTAAAACATGTGCACTATCAAAATGCGCCAAAATTGCCATTTTTGAGAAAGGCTTCTTTTATGTGTAAAATTGGATTTATTATTATATAATATAAAAAAAACATAAAATGAATGTTAAAAATTATATTAACTATATTAAATATATATTTCATTAATATAATCAAACAAGAGTGATTTTATTATTTATAAAACACACTTGTGTACATTTAAATAGTTTTTCAGTAAAAGATTTCCTTTTATTTTAAAAAGGGTTTTACATTCGTTTATAATTAATTGGTCACCAAAGAATTATATATACATGTGTAAAAAATATTTTCATAATTTAATAAATACTATTCATTCCTTCCAATCTAATGAATATTTTATAATGGAAACATTTAAATAATAATATTTAGTTGTTCATTTAAACTTATTGTGGTGTATCATGTACGCTATCGAACATAGTATTTATTTTTTAAAAAATTGGGATGTTACATTCTACAAACCTTAAATAAGTTTCTTCCTCACAATTTGAACTCAGGATAAAAAACTAAGGGTTTTATTTTTCAAAATTACTTTATTGAAATCCCACATCAAAAAAGATAAATGAAACTTTCACATTAAAATAAAGAAAGGGAAGTACAAAAGTTACCTGAGATAACACATACTAGGGTTACATATACTAAAACATGGATATGGAAAAGAAAATTTACCATCATGTTTTGATGGAGAGTGATAGAAAACATGGTCAGGATAAAGTTAACAATCACAAAACCATAAGCTTGTGATTGGTTAAAAGGTCATTGATTTCTTAGTAAGAAAAGTAAATAGATAATGTTTTTGTTTTATAATCCTTTTAATAGGGTTAATGAATTAATATACTTTCTAGAATAAGAAAATAAGGAAATATACTTACTTGAAAAGTAAAGATTCACCCTTTTAATTAATTTTCACTAGAAACTCATCTTTTTCTCCAAATGATAAGTATTCAAGATGAAATTTTACTACTGGGAAGCTGGGTTTTCCCAACGCTTGTATGCCAACAGTTCAACAGAACCGTTGGTATAGGGGTATAAAACAAGTATTTCCTAACAGTTTGAAGAAACCATTGGGAAATCTAAATTTTTTTCTCCCTTTCCCAACGGTTTTTACAAACCGTTGGGAAAGGCCATGACTTAGGAAGGCTTTCCCAATGGTTTGTGTAAACCGTTCGTAAAGCTCACCTTTCCCAACGGTTTTAAAAAACCGTTGGGAAAGTTTTCCCCTAAAATACCAGCAAACTCGATATCCCATCCATGCGATTGAACTGCTAAAGTTGAGACCTAAGAACTCTCTCGCTTGGAAAATAATTCCACCAGATCCATATTCAATCACAAAGTTTTTTTGGTTCTACACTTCAAATCTATAAGTAGTACATTATGTTTAATGTTTTGCATCTAATTTTTTTCTTTTCTGTTTTGATTTGGCTTAAACCTAAGGTTCGTGCAGTATGGTATACCCAATAATTTCAATTCGATTTGTTATTTGTTTTCTGTTTTTGTTCTGGTGTCATGTGTGAATCAATTTTTTGTTCTGTTTTTGTTTTCTGTTTTTGTTCTGGTGGGAGGTGCTGGGGGTGCAGTAGGTGGGGGGAGGGGGTGTGATGGTGGGGTGTTTAGGTGGGGGGAGGGGGTGTGCTGGTGGGGTGTTGAGGTGGGGGGTTGTACAGGTGGGGGTGGGGGTGGGTTGTGCAGGTGGGGGTGGGGGGAGGGGTGGGTTGTGCAGGTGTGGGTGCAAGTGGAGGGGGGCTGTTGTGAAAGTGGGGGGGGAGTGTGCAGGTTGGGGGGGTGGGCTGGGCAGGTCAGAGTCTGTTGGGGGGGTGAGGCGGGGGTTGTATAGGTGGGGGTGGGGGTGGGTTGTGCAGGTGGGGGTGGGGGAGGGGGGGCTGTTCAAGTGGGGGGTGAAAGTGGAGGGGGGTGCTGTGCAAGTAGGTGGGGGGAGGGGAGTGTGCAGGTTGGGGGGGGGGGGGCTGGGCAGGTGGGAGTCTGTTGGGGGTGAGGTGGGGGGTGGGGTGTACAGGTGGTGGTGGGGGGAGGGGGGATGTGCAGGTGGGGGTGGGGGGGGGGGGGGTTGTGCAAGTGGGGGGGTGTAGGTGGGGGGTGGCTGTGCAAGTGGGTGGGGGGGGAGGGGAGTGTGTAGGTTGGGGGTGGGCTGGGCAGGTGGGAGTATGTTATGGGGTGAGGTGGGGGGTGTACAGGTGGGGTTTGGGGTGGGGTGGGGGGAGGGGGGGTTGTGCAGGTGGGGGGTGCAGGTGGGGGGGGGTGTGCAGTGGGTGGATTAGAGGGGGCTGTGCAGGTGGGGGTGGGGGAGGGGGGTTGTGCAAGTGGGGGTGCAGGTGGGGGGGGGGGTTGTGCAGTCGGTGGATGGGAGGGGGGTTGTGCAAGGGGAGTCTGTTGGGGGTGAGGTGGGGAGGGGGGGCTGTGCAGGTGGGAAGTCATCACTTCCATAGTTCACTAATAAGCACGGGGAATTCATCACTTCTAGAGATTTGGATAGTTTTGAGGCCTCTTTGGTTTTGGTTCTTGTCTAGTCATCTTGATGTGTAAGGAATCACATGATATAAAAGTGACATCAACTATATAGGATGAATTCCTTCTCCCACAACACATTTTTCTAGAAATAATATATCCTTGGAAGGTTGTGGGAGCCTTTTAGAATACAATTCCCCAACATTTTCCCAATTGCAAACTTGATACCATCATGTTATCAAGTCACTAATCCTACCAAATTGGATTTTCACTAAAAATTACTATTCTAATCCTTAACACCCATCTTTTGTTTTTAATAACATGAATGCCAACCCAATTAAATCTGATAGCTCTCAGTCACACCCCTGTGGATAGCTCGCCCACCCCCCTGGACACCCCCTACCCCCTGGACAGCCCTGCCACCCTCGTGGACAGTCCGGCCACCCCCCCTGGACACCTTGTACCCCCTGGACAACCCCGCCACCCTCGTGGAAAGCCTGCCCACCCCCTAGACACCCCCTACTCCCTGGACAGCCCCCAACCTCGTGGAAAGCTCGCCCACCCCCTGGAAAGCCCCCCCACCCCACCCCCGTGGATAGCCCGCCCACCCCCTGGACACCCCTCTCCCCTAGACAGCCCCTCCACCCTCGTGGACAGACCGCCCACCCCCCTGGACACCCTGTACCCCCCTGGACAACCCCGCCACCCCCGTGGAAAGCCCGCCCCCGATTACACAGAAGAAAATAACTCTGCATTTCCCCCGATTTCCAGAAGCCCCCGCGCAGGTGAACCCTAACCTGAGGTCTTCCATCTGATCGGCTGCAACTCCCCCATCCAGGTTAGACTCTTTCAACCTCTTCCCAAATACAGACATAGAAGCCCTCATTGAGGTAATTGACATGGTTGGGGTAGTGGGGTAGGTGGTTTTCCTTTTTTTAGTGGGGTGATATGGTACTTTCTGTGGACTTTAGTTTGGGTGTTATGAAATGTACTAACTTTTCACAATATTTCCATTTTTTAGAATCAATAACTTATTTAAAAAACTCTCTTTACACATTCTGCATCTTTCATGAAAATCCTTCACTTTGTAATATCTTGAACAATGTTTTATCAGGTCTATGGTGTCTTCTTGGTATGTGATAAATGAAAAAATTACAAAACACATCTCACCTCAAATCTAGGCACACATAACTGAATTAATTAGTATATCTTGACATTGTTTTAATAGTTCACTACATCAACTAGAAACTCCTTCCTTTATCGTTTACTTAAATGTATTTTCTATTAAAGTTCAATCCTATTGAATTATTTATGACAAAATGACTTATATAAATACTTTTTACAGAATGGACATAAGTTGGATGTATGAAACCGATCGGATCTCAAGCGATTTTCAAAACAATTTGGAGAGCTTTGTAGATTTTTCATTTCACAATGCTTCAGATAGTGGTCGCATACACTGCCCATGTTCCAATTGTGTTGGTAGACCTTGGTTGAGCCGTGAAGAAGTCGGCTACCACATAACAAAAAATGGTTTTCAAGAAAACTACTTTGTGTGGTATTACAATGGGAAGAAAATGAAATCTCAAATTGGTGATGATCGAAATGAAAGGACTGGAATGGAGAATTTGTTAGATGATCGGTTTCTGTTTATACGTCATCATGAGAAAGAAAGGATTTCGACTCAAGAAGACTTTGATATGAGGACAACTGATGCATCTAGTGAAAATGATGATATTGATGGGGTGAAAAAATTGAATGATGCTGCCACGACTCCAGTATATCAACAATGAGATAAAATGAAAAAGATGGAATTTTTAATCCGATTGTTTCATGGGAAAACTATGTATGGGATTTCTAATACATCAATCGATTAAATTCTTACCCTGTTAAAGGATTTACTTCCAGATGATGCAGATATTCCCTCAAACCACTATATGGCATGGAAGTTAGTTAAGGAACTTGGATTTTCAAGAAACAAAATTCATACTTGCGCGAAAGATTGCAGTTTATTCTGGGAGGAAACCGCTGAACGAAATGATTGTATAAAATGTGGCACATCCCACTGGAAGTCAAAATCTGATGGAACACCATCTCGCATTCCACAAAAAGTAATGTTGCACTTTCCATTGATCCCTAGACTCCAGAATCTTTTTATTTCTGATGAAATATCAATAAAAATGAGATGACATGATACCGAGAGAAAGAAGACTAATGATGAGTTGGTTCATCCTACAGATGGATTTGCATGGTAGAGATTTGATGCTTGACATCCTGATTTTGTAGCTGACGTGCGTAATGTGAGGCTGGGTCTTTCATGTGACAGTTTTAATCCATTTGGGCAGATGCTTACTTCGCACAACACATGGCCAGTTCTTATACACATTTATAATCTTCCCCCATGGTTGTGTATGAAAAAACCTTTCACTTTCATGAGTATACTCATATATGGTCCTTCTGATCCCGACATTGATATTTATGTATACATGCAACCTTTAATAAAAGAGTTGAAACTTCTTTGGGATGTGGGTGTGCGCACATACGATGCATGTTCGAAAGACATATTTCAGATGCGTGCTGCGCTTATGTGGATGATCAATGATTTTCCAGCTTATGCAATGATGTCTGGATGGAGCACGAAGGGAAAACTATCATGTCCAGTTTGTATGAAGAATACATGATCCAGAAGACTGAAACATCGCTGTAGTTTCAGTTTTATGGGACATCGACGATTATTTCCAAAGGATCATCCATATAGAATGAATATTTGAAGATTTGATAATACCATAGAGACTGATGATCCACCTCAGCGTATGTCTGGAACTGATGTGATTAATGAATTGAAAGATTTCAGTTTTTCATTCGGGAAGGGTTAAATGAAATCTGGAAAGAGAAAGAATGTTTCCACTGAAACCTGTTACAATTGGAGGAAGAGGAGTATCTCTTTTGATTTGCCTTATTGGTCAACAAATTTGTTACTTCATTGATTAGACGTAATGCATATTGAAAAGAATATATGAGAAATGTTTCTTTCAGTTCTTCTAAATGTCAAGGGGAAGACAAAAGATGATTTACGATCTCGGCGTGACTTGGTGGATTGGGGCATCAGACCAGAATTGCATCCTGTGCGTATTAGTGAAAATAAATGGAAACTTTCATGTGCTTCTTATGTGATGACACCTACAAAAAAAAACAATTTATGGAAGTATTAGAGACTATTAGAGTTCCTGATGGTTATTCAAGCAACATATCTAAATGGGTCAACAGAAGAGAGTTGAAGCTAAAATCTTTGAAGACTCATGATTATCACGTTCTACTGCATGAGTTGCTTCCAATAGAAATCTGTCATATTTTTTCCAATAATGTAAGGGTGGCTGTTATTCATTTGTGCCATTTGTTTAGAGATCTTTGTGCTAAGAAGTTTTCCAAGTATTTCTTGCAAAAAATGTTGACAGATGTCCCATTAATTTTGTGTGAGTTGGAGAAAATATTTCCTCCATCATTTTTCACATACATGCTGCATCTGACTATCCATATTCCCACTAAAATACTTCTCGGAGGACCTGTTTCTTTTCGTTGGATGTATCCAACTGAAAGAAATATGTTCACATTAAAGTCTTATGTCCGAAATAGAAATCATCCCGAAGGTTCTATCGTGAACGATTACCTGGCTCAAGAATGTATGGATTTCTTCTCAATGTATTTGTCTGATCTTACTACAAGATTGAACAGACCAATGAGAAATGAAGAAGAAAAATATGAGCAAATTGAACCCAGGTTTCCATAACTTCCTCAAACAGGAGGAATTCCTGGATCATATACATTGAAGACATTAAGCCATGAAGAGCGGGAGATGGCACATCGCACAGTTTTGTTCAACTGTGATTTGTTCGATGACTATATCAGGTAACTAAATTAATTATGTATATCTTACATATATATATGTTAAACTATTCATATTTTTTATCTACAGGGAACATAAAACAATGATAAATAGGAAGCATCGTTCTTTATCTTTGAGAAGGAGAGAGACTTTTCATAGTAAAGAGTTTTCTGCTTGGTTAAAATTGAAGGTAAAAATATTACTTTTTAAATTAATTATTTCAATATTTAATTAAGTTTAACAGTCATTTATATTGCAGGTATTGAGTTTGTCTACTGACTCTATCTCTGAGGAAATAAGAGCTTTGGCTTTTGGTCCTAATACCGTGGTTCGTGACTGTAAATCAATTGTTATCAATGGGTACAAATTTATTGTCACTGAACGAGCAAAGAACATGAGAACAAAACATGATGGTGTTATGGTTACTACCACAACAGATTGTTATGCCAGTGCATCAGATAGTATACTGCGATTTGAAAATGTGGGTTATTATGGAGTCGTTGAGAAAATAATAATATTGCATTATTACTCTCATGGACGAGTCATAATGATGAAATGACATTGGTTTGATTCGATGACAAGACATGGAACATTTATTTATTATTGTGGATTTCGAGTAATTAATATGACTCGCACTCTTGCTACCGAAGAACCATATGTGTTGGCATCAATGGCTAAACAAGTTTTTTATGTCAAAGACCAACTTCGACCTGAATTTGGTGTCATAGTTGAAGTAATTCCAAGACATATTTTTGATGATGGTGATGATGTAATTGACATTGTCCCTATTTCCATTGTAACCAATACATTTATTTCTTTTGATGACTCCAATAGCTCAATTGTAAGAGTTGATTATGAACCTGAAGTTGTGGTTGGAAATATATAGAATCATTCATCCATGTTCTCAATTCTTTTGGTTTACCTCGAGTTGGGTTGTTAAGGTTGGTAATATTCAAATTGATTTAGTATTGATCACAAATATGTTTTAGCTGACTTGACCGTTATGTGAATTTTCAATGTTTATTGGTTGCTATTTTATTTGAATTGCATTTTCTAATTTGGAATTGAACTGTATTCAAACCTAGTCAAACAATATTTCTAACTTGGTGAACATTACAACTTGTATGATTTATTAAATCCATTCAAGCTCTTCTAAAACAATTGATAGCTAAATTACCAATGAATCCCCCTATTTCCTCATATATTCAGTTTTTTGGTTTACATATTAGTTTCCTTTTTCTAATTAATTACATATTTGTTTTCAAAAGCAGGAAATGCATCCAATTGAAGAGAGACGAAGGAAAAAAATGATGGAGAACAATCGTCGAATGACAGAGATGGGCGTTCCACCATTAGTTCCTATTGTGAGTACTTTATTTCAAATATATATATATTTAAAGAATATATAATGTCATGTGATTAATTTTTTTGTAAACATTTTTGTAGGATCCACCTATACGTCGACAATTATTTGACGAGGAGCCTAGTACTGATCCTAGTACTCAGGCCGGTGGTACGAGGAGGGTTCGTACCAGAGGTGGATGATCAGCTGCGCGTGCCCGACTAGACCTTGCCCCTCCCACTGACATGTCATCCTTCCCACATTATGATCCTGGTGTGTCGTTAGGGACACACAGGATATTTAGGCCTCCCATGTTTTCGCTACCTTCTGCATCTTCTGCTCCATCATTTTCACATCCCATGATGATTCCCACTCCCCAGTCAGAATCCGGTCATACTGCTGTCCCATTTTCTTTTCCCTCTACTTCTGTCTATCCAAGCTTCTATATTCCATCGTCTTCGACTCCTGTTCTACCACAGGGTGTTCCATCAGTTTCTGGGGATCCGGCGGTGCTCAACGATCAGACTATCACAGGTATATAAATAAAAACCTTACAAAATTTTATAGCAATATTTATTTTCATTATAACATGTTTTGATAAAATATTTGTTTTTCTTTCATGACAGATACATCTACTGACAAGAGGCAGGGGCAGGGGCGTACACGCACGCGTTTAGTGTGGAACCGCCGCACACAGGTTATGGTGGATTACAATGAAGACAACCAAATGGTTGAGAAATCAGGGCAGCAATGTCGGAGTTTTTTGGCGACGCTTTCCAAATACTCCGACATCATTCCTGTCAGCCCGCTGTCGTGGAGACATTTGCCACATGAGGTCAAGGATAGATCTTGGGCAGAGATATGGGTAAAAAAATCTGTTTTATTTAATTCCATGATTTTTTTTTGTATTTATATGAATTAATATTTTGATGCCAGCTTCGATTTAATTTTCCCGATGGTGAGGGTACTCGAGCGGATCGTATAAAGGATTTAGGAGAGCTTTGGAGATCCTACAAGCATGAGTTGTATATTGTCTGGCATACTAGAGTTGGCACTGAGTTGGAGGCGGTACCGGTCGTGGATGATTGTTTTATAGAGCAGTATCGTCAGATGATTACTCATTGGACGAGTACCCAGTTTAAGGTATGAATTACATTTGAGGTATTTAAATAATAACTTTCATGTTTTGCATTAATATTATCATTTTCATTATTGAATTTTATTTAGGAATCATCTAGAAAAAATTAAAAAAACATTGATACAAAAAAATACCTCCACACACTAGGACGTACGACGATGCCAGATCATGAGAGGAAGTAGGTATGACAATTTTTTATAAGTTTTCTTTATGACTTACATTTTCTTTTTTTTTCTAAATTATTTAATCATTTGCTAAATTTTTCATATAAATTTATTTCTCAATGTCATTGTAGAGGAAAATACAGAATATTGAAGGACGTGTGCCTCGAGCAAAACTGTTTTGCTCGAGTAGACGGAAGAAGGATGGAAGTGCCGTCAACGAAGCGACTCAGCAACATATTGTAAGTTTTAATCTGTTGATTTTATATTTTAATATCTATTTTGTAACTTAATAATATATTTATATTTGTAACAGGTTGCTTTAGAGGCCCTCGATGCCCAAGAACCAGACGATTTTGAGCCAACAGATCATTTACATCAGGTGCTGGGAGAGGAGCATCCTGGCAGAGTACGCTGCCGACCTAGGATAGCCCCGACGAGGTATTGTCCCTACTCATGTATGAGCTGTAGTGCCATCGAGCTACAGAAAGTTAGGGAAAAGGCAGAATAGGCTGAGAAAAGGGCCACAGAGACGGCAGAACAGTATGCTAGGGCAAACAATGCGTTTATGAAATTTATTGAAGTTCTACGTCCAACACTTCCAGTAGAGGCCAACCCAGCTTTTGATGAGTATATTTCATCGATATGTTCTATATATGGTGCACTAGGTGGCAGTTCTAGTGGTGTGTCAGTATTATTTCTAGCTTGACGATGATGATGGCGAGGAGTCTGATGCGGAAGAGGAGGGAGAGGAAGAGGACGAGGCGGGTGACGAGGCTGAGGAGGAGGGTGAGGGTGAGGAGGAGGGTGCTGAGGAGGGAGAGGATGATGATGGGGATGAAGACGAGGGTGATGATGATGGTGATGGTGATGTGGGACAAATTGATCCATTACATTTTGACTGATATTACTGATATTTGATATTTAATATATTCTAGTTGTTGGTTTTATCTAGACTCGTAGTATAGTATTGGAGTTGAGTTATTTTTATATATTATTTGTTTTTATGGATATTGTTGTCTTTTAGTGGTTATGTGTTTGGGAACCCCCCTCCTTCCTGGACCCTGGACAACCCACACCATCCTCCTTGGACCCCGGACACCCCCCCGGACAGCCCCCGAACAGCACCCCGAACAGCCCCCCGGACAGCCCCCCCACCCTCCTCCCTGGACCCCAGACAGCCCCCCCGGACAGCCCCCTGAACAGCCCCCCACACAGCCCCCCACCCTCCTCCTTGGTCCTCGGACATCCCCCCGAACACCCACCGGATAGCCCCTCGGACAGCCCCGTCGGACAGCCCCCACCCTCCTTGATTTCATTTACTACTAGAAAACCGACCAAACACATTCGGTTTCCGTTAAAACTTTAGGAGAACGATCCATGGGTCATATGTGACGTGTAATAATCAACCCCGCCTCAATATGAGACGTGGTGTGGCCGGAACCACTCAAAGTTTCTGTCTTTTGTTTCAAAAGGACGTCATTTTAATTGAAAAACATCAACTGGCATATGGAAAACCGACCAAACGCTTTCGGATTATAAGTGAAAAGAACAACTGACATACGGAAAAATGACCAAATGCCTTTGGATTCTATTGATAATTTATCACAACGATCCATGGGTCATATGTGACGTGTGCGAGCCAAATCGAGCTCAATCCGAGTCGCGGTGTGGCCGAGATCACTCTAAGTTTCTCTCTTTTGTTTAAAATGGACAACATTTTAAGTACATACGGAAAACCGACCAAACACATTCGGTTTCTATTGAAACTTTAGGAGAACGATCCATGTGTCATATGTGATGTGTACGAGTCAACTGCGCCTCAATCCGAGGCGTGGTGTGGCCGACACCACTCAATGTGTCTCTCTTTTGTTTAAAATGGACTTCATTTTAAGTGAAAACAACAACTAGCATACGGAAAACCGACCAAACGGATTTTGATTGTGTTGATACTTTAGAAAAATGACCCATGGGTCATATGTGACGTGTACGAGTCAACCCCGCCTCAATCTGAGGTGCGGTGTGGCCTAAACCATTCATAGTGTCTCTCTTGTGTTTAAAATGGACATCATTTTAAGTGAAAACAACAACTAACATACGAACAACTAACTAAAAACATTCAAAATGTATTGATGCTTTAGGAGAATGATTCATGGGTCATATGTGATGTGTACGAATCAACCCCACATCAATCTGAGACGCGGTGTGGCCAGCACCACTCAAAGTGTCTGTCTTTTGTTTCAAAAGGACGTCATTTTAATTGAAAAACATCAACTGGAAAATAGAAAACCGACCAAATGCATTCGGATTGTGTCGATACTTTAGCACAATGATCCACGGGTCATATGTGACGTTTACGAATCAACCCCGCCTCAATCTGAGGCGCGGTGTGGCTGACAGCATTCAGAGTGTCTCTCTTTTGTTTAAAATGGACAAGATTATAAGTGAAAAGAACAACTAACATACAAAAAACTGACCAAGCGCATTCTAAATGTGTTGATGCTTTAGGAAAATGATCCATGGGTCATATGTGACGTGTACGAGTCAACCTGGGCTCAATCCGAGGCACGGTGTGGCTGGGATCACTCTAAGTGGCTCCCTTTTGTTTAAAATGGACAACATTTTAAGTACATACGGAAAACCGACTAAACGCATTCGGTTCCATTGAAACTTTAGGAGAATGATCCATGAGTCATATGTGACGTGTACGAATCAACCCCATCTCAATCTGAGACGCGGTGTGGTCGGCACCACTCAAAGTGTCTGTCTTTTGTTTCAAAAGGACGTCATTTTAATTGAAAAACATCAAATAGCATACAGAAAACCGACCAAACGCATTCGGATTGTGTTGATACTTTAGCACAACAATCCATGGGCCATATGTGACGTTTATGAGTCAACTCCTCCTTAATCTGAGGCACGGTGTGGCTGGAATCACTCTAAGTGGCTCTCTTTTGTTTAAAATGGACAACATTTTAAGTACATACGGAAAACCGACCAAACGCATTCGGATTGTGTCGATACTTTAGAACAACGATCCATAGGTCATATGTGACATGTACAAGTCATCCCCACCTTAATATGAGGCACGGTGTGGCCGGAATCACTCTAAGTGGATCTCTTTTGTTTAAAATGGACAACATTTTAAGTACATACAGAAAACCGACCAAACGCATTCAGATTGTGTCGATACTTTAGCACAACGATCCATGGGTCATATGTGATGTGTACGAGTCAACCCCTCCTCAATCCGAGGCGTGGTGTGGCTGCCAACACTCAAAGTGTCTGTCTTTTGTTTCAAAAGGACGTCATTTTAAGTGAAAAATATCAACTGGCATACGGAAAAGTGACCAAACGCATTCGGATTGTGTCAATACTTTAGTACAACGATCCATGGGTCATATGTGACATGTAGGAGTCAACCCCTCCTCAATCCGAGGCGTGGTGTGGCTGCCAACACTCAAAGTGTCTGTCTTTTGTTTCAAAAGGACGTCATTTTAAGTGAAAAATATCAACTGGCATACGGAAAAGTGACCAAACGCATTCGGATTGTGTCAATACTTTAGTACAACGATCCATGGGTCATATGTGACGTGTACGAGTCAACTCCGCCTTAATCTGAGGCACGGTGTGGCCAGAATCACTCTAAGTGACTCTCTTTTGTTTAAAATGGACAACATTTTAAGTACATACGGAAAACCAACCAAACGCATTTGGATTGTGTCGATACTTTAGCACAATGATCCATGGGTCATATTTGACATGTACGAGTCAAACCCGCCTCAATCCGAGGTGCGGTGTGGCTACCACCACTAAAAGTGTCTACCTTTTTTTTTCAAAAGGACATCATTTTAATTGAAAAACATCAACTGGCATACGGAAAACCGACAAACGCATTCGGATTGTGTCGATACTTTAGCACAACGATCCATAGGTCATATGTGACGTGTATGAGTCAACCCCGCCTCAATCCGAGGCATGGTGTGGCCGCCACCACTCAAAGTGTCTGTCTTTTGTTTCAAAAGGACGTCATTTTAAGTGAAAAATATCAACTGGTATACGGAAAAGCGACCAAACGCATTCGGATTGTGTTGATACTTTAGCACAACGATCCATGGGTCATATGTGACGTGTAAGAGTCAACCCCGCCTTAATATGAGGCACGGTGTGGCCGGAATCACTCTAAGTGTCTCTCTTTTGTTTAAAATGGACAACATTTTAAGTACATACGGAAAACCGACCAAACGAATTCGGATTGTGTCGATACTTTATCACAACGATCCATGGGTCATATGTGACGTGTACGAGTCAACCCCGCCTCAATCCGAGGTGCGGTGTGGCCTCCACCACTCAAAGTGTCGGCCTTTTGTTTCAAAAGGATGTCATTTTAATTGAAAAACATCAACTGGCATACGGAAAACCGACAAACGCATTCGGATTGTGTCGATACTTTAGCACAATGATCAATGGGTCATATTTGACGTGTACGAGTCAACCCCGCCTCAATACGAGGCATGGTGTGGCCGGCACCACTCAAAGTGTCTGCCCTTTGTTTCAAAAGGACGTCATTTTAATTGAAAAACATCAACTGGCATACGGAAAACCGACCAAACGCATTCTTATTGTGTCGATACTTTAGAACAACGATCCATGGGTCATATGTGACATGTACGAGTCAACCCCACCTCAATATGAGGCGTGGTGTGGCCGCCACCACTCAAAGTGTCTGCCTTTTGTTTCAAAAGGACGTCATTTTAATTGAAAAACATCAACTGGCATAAGAAAAACCGAAAAACGCATTCGGATTGTGTCGATACTTTATCACAATGATCCATGGGTCATATGTGACGTGTACGAGTAAACCCCGCCTCAATCCAAGGCGTGGTGTGGCCGCCACCACTCAAAGTGTCTGCCTTTTGTTTCAAAAGGTCGTCATTTTAATTGAAAAACATCAACTGGCATACGGAAAACCGAAAAACGCATTCGGATTATGT
The DNA here is from genome assembly GCA_963277665.1 of Viscum album. Classification (NCBI taxonomy): domain Eukaryota; kingdom Viridiplantae; phylum Streptophyta; class Magnoliopsida; order Santalales; family Viscaceae; genus Viscum; species Viscum album. Next base: position 670,734,118 of record OY728167.1, read on the forward strand.
CGATAATTTATCACAAAGATCCATGGGTCATATGTGATGTGTACGAGTCAACCCTTACTCAATCCTAGGCGCGGTGTGGCCGCCACCACTCAAAGTGTCTGTCTTTTATTTCAAAAGGACATCATTTTAAGTGAAAAATATCAACTGGCATACGGAACAGAGACCAAACGCATTCAGATTGTGTCGATACTTTAGCACAACGATCCATGAGTCATATGTGACGTGTACGAGTCAACCCCGGCTTAATATGAGGCACGGTGTGGCCGGAATCACTCTAAGTGGCTCTCTATTATTTAAAATGGACAACATTTTAAGTACATACGGAAAACCAACTAAACGCATTTGGATTGTGTTGATACTTTAGCACAATGATACATTGGTCATATGTGCCGTGTACGAGTCAACCCCGCCTCAATATGAGGTGCGGTGTGGCCTCCACCACTCAAAGTGTCTGCCTTTTGTTTCAAAAGACGTCATTTTAATTGGAAAACATCAACTGGCATACGAAAAACTGACAAATGCATTAGGATTGTGTCGATACTTTAGAACAAAGATCCATGGGTCATATTTGAAGTGTAAAAGTCAACCCCGCCTCAATTAGAGGTGCGGTTTGGCTGACACCACTCAAAGTGTCTGCCTTTTTTTTCAAAAGGACGTCATTTTAATTGAAAAACATCAACTGGCATACGGAAAACCGACCAAATGCATTTGGATTGTGTCGATACTTTAGCACAACGATCCATGGGTCATATGTGATGTGTAAAAGTCAACCCCACCTCAATCTGAGGCACGGTGTGGACGCCACCACTCAAAGTGTCTCCCTTTTGTTTCAAAAGGACGTCATTTTAATTGAAAAACATCAACTGACATATGGAAAACCGACAAATGCATTCAGATTGTGTCGATACTTTAGCACAACAATCCATGGGTCATATGTGACATGTACGAGTCAACCTCGCCTCAATCCGAGGTGTGGTGTGGCCACCACCACTCAAAGTGTCTGCCTTTTGTTTCAAAAGGGCGTCATTTTAATTGAAAAACATCAACTGGCATACGGAAAACCGAAAAACGCTTTCGGACCATGTAGATACTTTAGAACAATGATCCATGGGTCATATGTGATGTGTACGAGTCAACCCCGCCTCAATCCGAGGCACGGTGTGGCCACCACCACTCAAAGTGTCTGCCTTTTGTTTCAAAAGGACGTCATTTTAATTGAAAAATATCAACTGGCATACAGAAAACCGACCAAACGCATTCGGATTGTGTCGATACTTTAGAAAAACGATACATGGGTCATATGTGACATGTACGAGTAAACCCTACCTCAATCCAAGGCGCGGTGTGGCCGGAATCACTCTAAGTGGATCTCTTTTGTTTAAAATGGACAACATTTTAAGTACATATGGAAAACCGACCAAACGCATTCGGATTGTGTCGATACTTTAGCACAACGATCCATGGGTCATATGTGACGTGTACGACTTAGCCATGCCTCAATTCAAGGCACGGTGTGGCCACCACCACTCAAATTGTCTGCCTTTTGTTTCAAAAGGACATCATTTTAATTGAAAAACATCAACTGGCATACAGAAAACTGACAAACGCATTCGGATTGTGTCGATACTTTAGAAAAAAGATCCATGGGTCATATGTGATGTGTACGAGTCAACCCCGCCTCAATACAAAGCGCGGTGTGGCCAGCACCACTCAAAGTGTCTGCCTTTTGTTTCAAAAGGACGTCATTTTAATTGAAAAACATCAACTGGCATACGGAAAACCGACCAAACTCATTCGGATTGTGTTGATACTTTAGAACAAAGATCTATGGGTCATATGTGATGTGTACAAGTCAACCCCACCTCAATCCGAGGCGAGGTGTGGCCGCCACCACTCAAAGTGTCTGGCTTTTGTTTCAAAAGGACGTCATTTTAATTGAAAAACATCAACTGGCATACGGAAAACCGACAAACGCATTCGGATTGTGTCGATACTTTAGCACAACTATCCATGGGTCATATGTGACGTGTACGAGTCAACCCTGCCTCAATCCGAGGTGCGGTGTGGCCACCACCACTCAAAGTGTCCGCCTTTTGTTTCAAAAGGACGTCATTTTAATTGAAAAACATCAACTGGCATACGAAAAACCGAAAAATGCATTCGGATTGTGTTGAAACTTTAGAAAAACGATCCATGGGTCATATATGACGTGTACGAGTCAACCCCACCTCAATCCGAGGTGCGGTGTGGCCGCCACCACTCAAAGTGTATGTCTTTTGTTTCAAAAGGATATCATTTTAAGTGAAAAATATCAACTGGCATACAGAAAAGCGACCAAACACATTCGGATTGTGTCGATAATTTAGAACAATGATCCATGGGTCATATGTGACGTGTACGAGTCAACCATGCCTTAATATGAGGCACGGTGTGGCCAGAATCACTCTAAGTGGCTCTCTTTTGTTTAAAATGGACAAAATTTTAAGTACATATGGAAAACTGACCAAACACATTCGGTTTCCATTGAAAATTTAGGAGAAAGATTCATGGGTCATATGTGATGTGTATGAATCAACCCCGCCTCAATATGAGACGCGGTGTGGCCGGCACCAGTCAAAGTGTCTACCTTTTGTTTCAAAAGGACGTCATTTTAATTGAAAAACATCAAATGGCATATGGAAAACCGACCAAACGCATTCGGATTGTGTCGATACTTTATCAAAACGATCCATGGGTCATATGTGATGTGTATGAGTCAACCCTGCCTCAATCCGAGGCATGGTGTGGCCGCCACCACTCAAAGTGTCTGTCTTGTATTTCAAAAGGACGTCATTTTAAGTGAAAAACATCAACTGGCATACAGAAAACTGACCAAACGCATTCGTATTGTGTCGATACTTTAGAATAACGATCCATGGGTCATATGTGAGGTGTACGAGTCAACCCCACCTTAATTGGAGGCACGATGTGGCCAGAATCACTCTAAGTGGATCTCTTTTGTTTAAAATGGAAAACATTTTAAGTACGTACGGAAAACCGACCAAACGCATTCGGTTTCCATTGGAACTTTATGAGAACGATTCATGGGTCATATGTGACGTGTAAGAATCAACCCTGCCTCAATCTGAGATGTGGTGTGGCCGACACCACTCAAAGTGTCTGCCTTTTGTTTCAAAAGGACGTCATTTTAATTGAAAAACATCAACTGGCATACAGAAAACAGACCAAATGCATTAGGATTGTGTCGATACTTTAGCACAAAGATTTATGGGTCATATGTGACATATACGAGTCAACCCCGCCTCAATCCGAGGCGCGGTGTGGCCGCCACCACTCAAAGTGTCTGTCTTTTGTTTCAAAAGGACGTCATTTTAAGTGAAAAACATCAACTGACATATGGAAAACCGACCAAACGCATTTGGATTGTGTCGATACTTTAAAAAAATGATCCATGGGTCATATGTGATGTGTACGGGTCAACCCCGCCTTAATAAGAGGCACGGTGTGACCGTAATCACTCTAAGTGACTCTTTTTTGTTTAAAATGGACAACGTTTTAAGTACATATGGAAAACCGACCAAACGCATTCGGTTTCCATAGAAACTTTAGGAGGACGATCCATGGGTCATATGTAACATGTAAGAATCAACCCCACCTCAATCTGAGATGCGGTGTTGCCAGCACCACTCAAAGTTTCTACCTTTTGTTTCAAAAAGACGTCATTTTAATTGAAAAACATCCACTGGCATACGGAAAACCGACCAAACACATTCGGATTGTGTCGATACTTTAGCACAACTATCCATGGGTTATATGTGATGTGTACGAGTCAACCCCGCCTCAATATGAGGCACGGTGTGGCCGGTATCACTCCAGGTGTTTGTATTTTTTTAAAATGGACATCATTTCAGGTAAAAATATATGGTATACAAAAAACTGATCAAATTATGAATTGACTTCCGTATTCCACATATAATTGTCATCTAAATTTTAAATTGAATTCTAAATGAATTATGTATGTTTATAATTATGTTATGAATTCTAATTTAATTATGGATGTGTATAGTTCCAGCATTATATGTTAAATGTGTATGAATTTGTTCTCTATATGTAAGTGTTAGTTTGTCATTGCAGGTACAATAATTGTATATGTATGTGTTAGTTTATTATAGGTACAATAATTGGATTGAAAATGAGAGGGAACCCACAAAATGAGACCTGGTGGGAAAATTGCAGAGCTGCTGGGCAAATTGCAGAGCTACTGTGCAATTTTCCCCAGCATAGGCTATGCCAACGGTTTGAAATCGTTGGCATAGCATGTTTGGGTTTTGTTTTACCAACGGTTTATGAACCGTTGGAAAAACACTTTTCCCAACAGTTTAGAAACCATTGGGAAAGAGGATACCTTTGGTTTTTCCCAACGGTTTGGGCAAACCGTTGGGAAAATCTGGGTAATTTTCTCCACTCTATCCCAACGGTTGTAAACCGTTGGGAAAAAGATTTCCCAATGGTTTTCCAGAACCGTTGGGATAGGGTAATTTTTCTCCACCCTATCCCAATAGTTCACTGTAAACCGTTGGGAAAAGCTTTCCCAATGGCTTAATTCCCTACGGTTTGCATAACCGTTGGTATAACATATACCAATGGTTCTGCAGCCTTTCCCAATAGTTATAAACCGTTGGGAAATCCTGTATTTCCAGTAGTGTTTTCATGCCTGAATCAAATTCTAGAGAATAACATAATCCATAAAATATTAAATATCTATTCCTACTATCTTGAATCACTAAAAAAACCAAAATGGTTAAGATAAGATGAGATAATTCCCAAAAAAGAATAAACCTTTATAAGAAGAAATACTACTTTTAATCTCCAAAATTCAACAGTAATACCCAAAGTTCAACATAGAACATTTTGAAAATAAGTGTACTTAAATTCCTAAAAGTAATCCAATATAATATTAAAACCCAAAAATTATTTTATCACATAATATTCCAAGATAAATTTTATGAATTATCTCCAAATAACATTAACTACTCTTGAAGTATCATACCTAAAAGTAATTTACCAAGTAATCTTCAAGATATGCTAACCATATCTATAAATAATCTAAATCATTATAATTTCACAATAAAATCATATATTATTACAAAATATAATTAAAACTTAACTCCTCAAATAAAATTCCATAGTATTCTATTTATCTTGATCACATAGGATTCCCAAAATAGTGAACATCTATCGAAATAAAATTATTCACTTAATCACTAAATCATTTTCCAATCCCAATATTATCTATTCGATAAAACATGGGTTCCCAAAATAAACTTATTCTTAATCCATAAAATCATTTAACTCAAAAGAATGAAGTAATAATAACTAGGATTTCATGTAGACCAATGGTACGTGATACATCCATGTCACCCTTTGGTTGTGGGTTCAATTCCCGTGGCCTTACTGGATGTGACGACTTGTCACCCATCTCATAGGTTTTCCTTTTTCTAAAACTATATAATTATTATAACATTCCCAAAATATGAAAAAAAATCCTAAAAAATAACCATAACATGTTTTAACCTCAATGATTGTCTTATACCTCTCATTTTCATCCCAAATCATAATTATCTTAACATATTAATTCATGAAGTCTTATATATATTGACATTTTTTATTTCACCTCAATATGATTTGATAAAACTATTCTGAAAAGAAATAATTTCTTACCTTGATCATGGTGTCCACCTAGTTTCATCATAATTTTGTTCATGTAGATAAAAGGTCCATGTATTTCAATAATGATTTAGAGATTCTTAAAAATAACTTACTTCCTTTGTCCAAATACACCTTGTACAACTTGGTTCATATGTGTGTTCATAGAGGAATAATTTTGGAAAATAATCTAGGATGAAATATAATTTCAAAACATCAGATAAGACTTGATTTTTATAAAACATTCAGATCGAGTTTGTGTTGAAACATTCAATCAAGGGTCCTTTTAAAATACCATAAGTATGTTCCTAAAGACTATAAGTTAAAAGAAAAAATAAATAGGATGTGCAAGGTTCTCCTTCTCTAATATATTTTTCAAATTCCTAATATGCTTCATAATCTCGTGATAAGGTAAAATATCTAAATATTCCGTGATAATATTTACCTTTTTTGAAAATATGAGAATATTGAGAAAAAAATATTTGATTAAAAAAAACCATGATACATGATGGTATTGAGGTATAGATGAGGTGTTTGATATATCATATAACTATTTTCAAGAGATTTGTATGTTAGAAAAAGTTTCATAATCATCTGGGCATGACTTTGTAATAATTATTGCAAGCAAGTCATCGGGAAGATATAAGAATGTTGTTTGATATCCTCATCCTTCCATTTGTAATAAACTTCCCTCAATCTAAAAAAGTTATAGAACAAGGATTTAACTAAAATAATAGACATAGAAACTTACCATATGTTTAACCAAAACTCCTAATCCCTAAAGTTTTCTAAAACTTTCCTTTGATAGCAACTATAAGGCCCTAACCATAAACATTACAAAGTCTTGAGTTTTAGTCAAGAAATTACATTATTTCACATTGAGGATCTCTTCAAGTTTATAGTTTTATAGAATTAGGCTATAAATATTACATAACAACTCAAATATTACAAAGTAGATAATTCTACTCAATATCTATTTTTCACAGAATAAAACTTTTTAAAATAAAAATGATCTCGTTTTCTTAATAAAAATCTTCATAACATTCATATTGACACCCTCCTTCCTCTTACCCATCCTTATACCCTGTTATTTTTTTTAAACTTGGTATGAGAATAAAAAGCCCAGTAAGGTACATTAAAGAAGGACATAAAATATTAGTCCATGAATACTTTAATCCCATGATTTTTTTCACAAAGTTATACTTTCCACCCGTAAAACATAAACAATTTAGCTTACCACATGAAATCATAAGATTCCTGTAAAACTCTATAAAAATAATAAATCATAAAGGTTACTTATGGAATAAACATCATTCTTACATTGTAGCTTTCATGGATACATAGGGTGTAACCTTCATGGTTACATTTGGAATACCCATCACGACATATTCTCTAAATATCTTAGGAGAAACCCTACTGTTTAACTCCATCTCATTACCCAATGAATTAGAGAGATATAATGGGCTCACCCACCCCTGGTTTATCATGTAACCAAATATATTCTTAAATAATTCCCAAGAATAAAAACATAATAATAACACATAAAACAAGCATAATGGGAAAATAACATTTCCACTTTGAAAACATTTTTACAAAGTCACACACACAAAAAATGAAAAATATTTATTTGAAAATAAAAGTGTAAACTTGTAAAGGAAGAATAAAAACATTAAATTGAAATAAAATAGTGAAAATATATTCATTACATAGAATTTAAAAAACATTTTTTTTTGGATTTTGTAAAAATAGTTGAAAGAGTAACTTTTAAAGAGGGTTTTTAAAAGAAAGTACCTTACCTTGAGTCCGACTCATCACATACAATCATTATCTTCCTGAATAATAAACTTTGGTTAATTATTTACTTTATTAATAACCTTTTTAAAGTTTATTATTAGTTTTATATGACTTATTATCATGTTATAACAACAACTTAATTATTTATGTTCACATCAGCCACTTTGTCAATATTCAATAATCCAGTCCAAAATGACTTTGAAATGATGTCTATAGTCAAAATGGTCATAATTACATAATATATAGAATAATATTCATGAAATAATAATCAATTTTATAAATCAATTATAATTTTAAATCAATCCATTTATTTATGGTATGAAAAATAAATAATGTTATAATCATGAAGATGGTAGGCCGTACGTAAGCACGAGTAACATTTCCATTTTTCATTGATCATTTATGGAAAGAAGGTAATTATTATTTTATATTTATATAATGATAATAATATCATTAATATCACATTAATAATTTAAATATACTTATATATATCATCCATGCGATTTAGTTAAGAAAAACAAATCACATCGTTTTATGGAGGTGATAGTTCACACGTACGCACGAACAACGTTATCATTTTTATGTACATGGAAAGTTAAGAAAACAATTGATATATTATTATTTAAAAATTATAAATATGTCATGAATATCATATATAAAAATTAATTCCATAATTATAACCATTCTTGAGAGATGGTAATGGAAAAAAAATTATTTTTGTTCGCGAGGTGGTAGTCCGCCATACACATGAACGAATAATTCATTTCCCATTTGATGAAATTGGAGATGGATTTAGGTGATGATATTAACATAATAAAATATCTGTATATTGAGTATACTATAGTTATTATTTAATTATGGTTGAATAATATTTTAAGGAATTTGGATAAGAAATAAAATAGAAACACTTAAATAAAAATGTTACCTTTCCTTCAGACGATCACATTTGATTAAAACCTTAACACCTCTAAGGAGGGTGTTCTGTCTAAACTAAGTACTCTAGAATATAGGGAGGTATTATAGGAAGGGTTTTGGATAGATATTGACTAAACAAAATGATTTTTTATGTGTAAGTAATATAGATGAATGGGTGCCCTTTTATAGGATAGGGGAGGGGCACTCTTGGAATTATTCAGAGTAATAAATTAATATAAATTCATTTTCTATGAAAAATGGATCCAAACTAAATTATTTTTAAGATATGATGATTTTGGGTCCAAATAAATTCATCCAATTAAAATTATAGAAGTTTGGATTATTTTTTAATCCTTATCATTTTGTTTTAATCCATATTAATTCTTACCGTGACATTATGTAATTTATAGTTTGAGAGTAGATATAATTACTATAAAATTTCAAATGACCAAAAATGAGTCATTAATTAAATTTTTAGACTTAAAAAAATCATTTTTAAGTTTATATTTTTATGAATTTTATATCATTTAAGAAAATATTATTTATCTTAAAATCTCATAAATGTCAATTTTGACACTAGTCACTAATTGACTTTTTAAAAATATCATAACAACTTGATTCCATTGAACAAACTACTTTAACTCATACCTAAAATTTAAAAGTCATACATGAAATTTGTGGATGACATCAAATATTTCAGATTATATTTATTTTAATATTATTAATATCATTTATTTTATTCTTCCTTTAATAAATCAATTATTGCATCATCATTGTGTCACAATTAAATTTAATTATTTAGTGTCTAAAAATTATAAAAAAATTATCATGATGTAGATAAAAATTTTAGATTTCAAAATGAATATTTATAGTCTAATTTATATTTTATATAACCCCATATTAAAAATTATTTACATTTTAAAAATATGAGTATGACATTTTTAACTTATATTTAAATAAAATATAATAAATGTAATATTCTTACCCAAGTGGCTTAAAAAGCTTATTATTTTGGAATAAGGTTGATTTTGGTTGAAACACACTCATACAATGAAATTATGATAAGTGTTAGGGTAATTTTATAATATTATAATATTATTTTTTACCCTTAATTATCCAATTTACCCTTAACGGTGGTAAATAAAATAACAAAGTTACTATTCACCAAAAACTAAGTTGATCGTATTATTAAAAAATTTTAATACTTATAAAAATGTGTATACCCATTTTTTAAAATTAAATTCATAGAAGTTAAAAAATTAATTAAAAATTAATCCTGTTGATGGATTGAGAAAACGAGTTTTTAAAGTAAAAACATTCAAAATTTCACAAAGTTTTTATATCCAATTTCAATGTAAAATTAATTCCAATGAACTAATTGAATCAACTAATAAAAATTTCATTTAATTATACTTTTAAACCAATTAAAATTATATTCTAACTATATAAATAAATTATAAAAAAAATTAGTTTTGAATTAAAATGACGTATTTTCACTATTCATTAAAATATGAAATTTATCAGAAAAATAATGAAAATTCAAATAAAGTAAATTTTGACATCCCGATTCCAAATAATAATTTTATTTTGTTTATTAGATTTTATAAAAGTGACAAAAAATAGATTTTAAACATGTGCACCATCAAAAGGCGGCAAAGCTGCCATTTTTGAGAAATACTTCTTTTATGTGTAGAATTGGATTTTTTATTATATAATGTCTATAAAAAAATAAAATGAATGTTAAACATTATATTTAATATATTACATATATATTTCATTAATATAATCAAACAAGATTGATTTTATTATTTACAAAACACACTTGTTCACATTTAAGTAGTTTTTCAGTAAAACAATTCCTTTTATTTTAAAGAGGGTTTTACATTCATTTATAATTAATTGGTAATAAAATAATTATATATATAGGTGTAAACAATATTTTAATAATTCAATTAATACTATTCATTCCTTCTAATCTAATGAATGTGTTATAATGGAAATATTTAAATAATAATATTTAGTTGTTCATTTAAACTTGACATGGTGTATCATGTACATTATCAAAGATAATATTTATTTTTTAAAAACTCAGGATTATACACTTGGTGGGACTTAGGTGGTAGTTAAGAGAAAGTACATTGATATCTCTTATCATAATCAGCCTTAATTCATGATGGGTGTTTGGGGAAAAGTGTCTTTGAGGAATGTTTTGATCTAATTCTAGACTTTTCCTTGATTTTGATTTGGGTATATTGAAATAAAAATCTTGAAATCTTATCTGATGGGATTTATATTCCCTTTAGTCTCATTTGAGTTGTTGATATGAGTAATCTTAATATGTTTCAGTGTAATTTTCTGATGTTTTGTATCATCATTCCTTCTACAAGACAGTTAAATAGGCTTTAGGAGGAAGTTGTTGGTGAACCACAATGAGCAAATCTTCCCATGGACTAGAATCTTGTTAAGATTGTTGTGTGTGTTGTTCAAGCTCCGGGACAATCACCTGCACCCATTCCCATTTAGGCTCTAGTTGTGGAACCTTAATGGGATAAATCATGGAATCATGCTCAAGAGTTTCTTCACTATAAACCACTTGATTTCTAAGGATCTAATGACCCTCAAGAATCTAAGGATTGGTTGAAAAAGATAGAGAACCTTTTTGAATTCTTAGAGGTATCTGATCTAATTAAGTTGAAGTGTTCTACCTTTAAGTTGGAAGGGAACGACATGAGATAGTGGTATTCAATGGAAATGATGAAGAATCACTAGGGTTTGGAGTGGAAGGAATTTAGTGTTTTTTTTTCACTAATCATTTCTATCTAGAATCTATGGTAATGGCTAAGGATATAGAATTTTTCAACCTCCAGCAGGATGAAAGGACCGTGGTGTAGTATGCAAAATGATTTTCTGATCTTTTGAAGTTTTCACCTAAGATTGTATCGAATGGTAAAATGAAGGTTTGACGGTTAGAGATGGGTATCTAAACTGGTATCTGTTAACATTTTTTCTTAATAATGGTTACTTTATATACTGATGTATTGGATAGGGTGTTGATGGTTAAGCATGATCTGGATGGTAAGTCAGGGTTGATGGGAGTTCCTTTTTCTCTCAGTGGAAGTTCTGTGAGTTCCTTTAAATAAAATAGGAATTGTGATTAGTTTCATGGTGTTTCTTGACAATATTCATCTTCTAGACCCCCTACAGTTCCTAACAAAGGTCCTTTGAATTTATTATAGTGTGTCAAGGTTGGGAATTCAAAAAGGGTTTGCTTTGAGGCACCTAATATTTTTAGTTTGTGCAGTCACTCAGGACACCTATAGAAGTTCTGCCATATGTTTTTTGCTTCGTGCAGTGGCATGGGTTCATTAGTTTCTAAAAGTATTCCAGTGGAACTAGATAATTTGTGAACCAAGGGGTTCCAACCATAGGCATATGGAAGGAAGCTTCTTCGTAGAGTGAAAGAGTCTCCAAAGGAAGCTGATACAGGTCCAACGACTGTGAGAGGTACTATCACTATAACTTCATCTTTAGTTATTGATTTATTTGATACTGGCGCATCTCAATTGTTTATATCAACATGTATTATGAACCTACTAAATATTTCTATACATATCTATCATATATGGGGGATATTACTAATCCTTTGAGAACGAAGAGAGAGTAGGGTCTTCCTTGCCCTGCTTGTATCTTATCTTTATCAGAGATTAAACTTGTGAGTATTTTTTTGGTTTTTGACATGAAACATATTGAAATAATTCTTAGGATGGATTAGATCATTTTTAATAAGGCCCAATTTGATTTTTATCTTTAGAAGGTCTCCTTTATTATACCTGATGGGGTGTACCTTGTTTTTCAGGGAGAATGGGATATGAGGTCAAGTAGATACATACCTTATTATCCAAAGTTGGGGACATAAATATCAGTGTTTTATTTTGATTTGGAGTGGTAATATTTGAGTGATGATCTCCCTTCAATTTTCACAGAGTTTCCAAATGTTTTTCCTTATGATTTCTTTGGTTTTCCACTAATAAGGGAGGTAGAGTAATCTATTGATTTATCACCTGATACTCAACCAATGTCTATTCCTTTTTAACATATAGAACCAGTTGAACTGAAAGAGTTAAAGACTCAATTGGATGAACTCTGGGGGAAAGGATTCATATTTCCGAGTGTGTCACCTTGGGTGACACCTATTCTATTTTATAAGAAATATTATGGAACACTTGCCTATGTGTTGATTATTAGAAACTCAATTGAGTTACAGTGAATAAAATGTATTTGTTACCATAGATTGATGATCTATTTAACCAGTTTAAAGGGGTGAAGTGATTCTTGAAGATTGATCTTTGATCTAGTTATCACCAGTTGAAAATAAAAGAATATAAAATTTATAAAATAGCCTTTTGGAGCATATATAGACATAATTATTATCTTGTCATGCCATTTGGTCTAACCAATGCTTCTGAAGTCTTTATATCCTTGATTAATAGATCCTTCTATGAGTATCTTGATACGTTCATGGTGGTATTTTTCGATGACATCCTAATTTACTCTCAGTCTGAGGAGGATCATGCGCCTCATCTAATATTAGTTGTAGAAATTTTTAGAAATCAATTAATCTATGTCAAGCTATCAAAATATTATTTTTGTATTCTGGAAGTTAAGTTATTGGGACCCATGGTCTCTGAACATGGTATTTCAATTTATCCTAAGAAGGTGAAAGCTGTTATGACATGGTAGAAATCACAAAATATTTTTTACATTCAGTGCTTCTTGGTTTTAGCGGGGTATTATCACCAGTTTTTAAAGGATTTCTCAAAGTTGGATTCTTCGATGAATACTCCCACTTAGAAGGGGGTGAAGTTCACTTGGGATGATAAATGTTAGAGTTCTTTTTTTAAGATGAAATGTATTTTGAATTTTGTGTTAGTGTTGACTCTTCCAGAGTCTAGTAGGGTAATGTGGTCTTTTATAATGCATTAGGTATGAGTTTGGTCTGAGTTCTTATGTAGGGTGATCATGTGGTATCCTATGGATCTTGAAATATTATGACACATGAGAATAATTACCCAACCCATGCCCTTAAAACCATAGCTGTAATTCATGCACTTAAGAGTTGAAGACGTTGCGTTTTTGGGGAAAGGTTTACCTTGTTTTCTGATCCAAAGTGCATGAGTTATATATTATCTAAGAAATATTTGAACCTTATATAGAGGTGTTGGGTGGAGTACCTATAGTATTTTTATTTCAACATTGCCTACACCATAGGAAAGGGGAATGTCATCACTGAATATTTGAGTTGGAAACTTATGACCTAGGATATGAAAGAATCATTAGAAGAGTTTAAATTGATGTCTCTTTTTGCAAAGTTCCATTTAGGAGTCTGAGAAGAATGATATGAGATTGTTATGAAAAGTTTTCAGTTGACCTACACTCTTATTAAGATGATTCTTCAGGAGAAGCAGCTTGATGATGAATTCCTTAGAATTAAAGACTCTCTTTGTGGGGGGGAGACTGTTGGTGAGTGGTCATTCTCTTATGATGGTATCCTGTGTTTATGGAACTAGTTATTTGTTCCTTTTTTCTATGAGAAATTCTATGATAGGGGAGTTCTATAATTCCCAGTGGGCAGTGCACCCTAGAACCATGAAGATATTTTATGAAATGCAGTGATAATTTTGGTGCCCCGTTACGAGATGAGATGATACTGATTTTGTTTTTTGTTATTATACACTATAGTAGGTCAAGAATGAGCATGATACACCTTCAAGTTTACATAATCCACTTCTAGTGATTACTTGGTAGTGGGATGATATTTATATGGAATTTGTGGTTGGATTTCTGTTCACCCCTAAAGGAAATAATGTTATATGGATTGTAATCGATAGGCTGACCAAATCTCCCTACTTTATACCCATTTGTGATAAAACTAAAGTTTAAGAGTTGGTAAATCTCTATGTGAAATATATTATTTGTTTTTATGGAGTTCCATCTACTATAATATTTTATAGTGATCTCTATTTTACCAATTATTTTTTGATGGGACTTTAAGATGTGATGGGATATCAAGTTTGTTTGAGCATGAAATATCATTCACAGACGGATGAAAAAATAGAACAAGCTATACAAATTCTCGAGGATATGTTATGGGCTTGAATTTTTGACTTTGGGGGAGCTTGGGATGTTAATTTGTGACTGGATGAGTTTTCTTATAATAAAAGTTACTAGTATGAAATTTAAATGGATTATTTTGAGGCCTTGTATGGTTGTAACTGTAAATATCTATTGTGTTGGTCATATATTGGTGAAAGGTCCTTGGTTATAGTGAGTTTGGTCCGAGAAATGATGGAAAAGATTTAGTTGATTCATCAGATAATGTTGATGATAAATAGCCAGTACAAATCTTATGTTGACAGTTGTAGATGAACTTTGGATTTTTTAGTTGGTGAATAGGTGTTTTTGATAGTTTCACCTTGGTTGGGTTAATGACATCTTTGGAGGCAAGGGAAGCTTTCTCCTCACTTTTTGGGTCCTTTTGAGATTATTGAGTGGGTGGGGAAAGTGGATTACCATTTACCACTTCCATCATAGTTGAATACGATCCACAATGTGTTTCATGTATCTCAATTTAAAAAGTGACTTTTTGACATATCTCATGTTTTGAGTTGGAGTGATCTTGATGTTGAGCCTGATTTATCCATGACTGAGCATCCGGTTAGGATAGTTGATTCTGAGACAAATATACTTTGCGATAGGATGATAACTTTGATCTGTGTGCTATGGTCGCATGGTTCTAATTCTCATGAGACTTGAGAGGATGAGGCACTGATGAGAGATCAATGGCCTCATCTATTTAGTATGGAATCTTCTTTACAGGCTTTATGGGGATAAAAAGTTTTTATGGTTGGGAGATTGTAACATCCCATTACTCACTTTCAGGTATTTATTGACCCTTGTTTTAATATCCTTTAAGTCGGGTCTTATTTTAAATTTTTTTGGGAGAATTTGAAAAATTTTAGAATCCCAAGGGGTTGTGCACGGTTGGTTCATGGTTATAGGAAACCTTGTAGTTTGTCCCAAAAAACTATGCGCTATATTGTAAGCCTTTAAAAGGGGGCACAAAATTTATCCAAACTATTTGACCAGCCCCTCTAAACCATGAAACCCATAGATAATGAAGAATGTATAGTTGGAACATGATTAGTCTAACCATGTAGAAAAACCATGAACCCCATCCTAAAGTCTAATAGGGGAAAAAAATCAGGGTGCATGATTTGTCTAACAGCACGGACCTCCCTAGAAACCATGTGTGCAGTTTTTAATTCCTTCAAAAATTATTTTAAAAATTAAAAACCCCCAATTTAAGTTTATAATTTCCCCAATCGACCCTAATATTATTTTTCATACTTAGATCCTCTCAAGAGGCGATTTTTCCCCTACAAACCCTTTTCTTGGTGGATCAAAGTGGCATTGATCGCATTCGGTCTCCTCCGGGTAAGTGGATCTCCTCTCATGTGGGTTTTCCAATCTCTCTTTCCATCCTCCTTAGAGTTTTATATATCATAATGTAATTAATGGATCTAAACTTCATTTTGTTAGATATTGATTCTAGGTTGAGTTCCTAGATCTTCCATTCCTTCATTATTCGTTGGATTTCCCTATTGCGGGTGTTGTGCATTATGATTCCTTGATCTAAAGGTAGGTGGTTCTATAATTATTTACCCTACAATTGAAACCTTGAATTTCTTTATTAAATTGAAATTATTTTTAGTTGATTTAAAATCATGTATTTTTGATGATTTGTTCTTTGATTTGAAATGGTCATGCGATTTGAGAAAAAAAATCCAATTTTAATGGAACCGAAATTGTTGGGTGAATTAATGAAAAATGATTGATTAATTTAGAAATAATTTTATGAAATGATTTGATATTGAACTTGAGAAAATTTCATATATTGAGATATGATTTGAAATGAAATGAAATGATTAAAACCTATGATTTTGTTTTGAAATGAGAAAGGCATGTTGAAAAATGAAATTGGGAAATTATATTTTGAAATGATTAATTTACAATTTGATTGATCGATTGATTAATTAAAGAATATGTACACCTAGTTAGTTGGTAACTGAGACAAAAACATCCACTAGAACTAGATTTATGATGACAACACTAACTAAAGTAAGTTCGTCTTGACTTCCCTTGGTGGCTCCCTGGATTGGGTGTAGATTGATTGCCCATAGTTGATCCACAAATAGGGTAATGATTTGAATTTACACACATATCTAGAGTTATATTGATAAATGAGAAGTGTGAGGATCCTATTACCAAATAAAATAATGTATCACAAGGATCTTTTTAATGGTTATTACTTGTTTTTATTTTATATGCCATTGATTTATTGAACTTTTTTATTCATGCCAAATGATTTATATAAGCTATTTTATATAAAATGTTCATTTAATCCTATTTGAAAACTGTTTTTTTATCTTCCATATTTTGATTGAAAAACATGTTCTGTTGAAAATATGTAAATGACATGACTTTTTTGATTTAAATTTAAATAAAAACCAGTTTATTATTTTGGTATTGATCATGGAACACTTAGTGAGGCCCTACTGGGATTTATATCTCACACCCTACCTTTTACTTTAGGCATTTGTAGACTTTCTTATGCCATGTTATAGAAAAGGGAAATCACCATTTTGAGGTGGTTGCTGTTCTTGATCCTTGGGACCGTGGAGTGATGATGGTGGCTAGTGGAGCTTTTGTCCACTTATTACATAGGTTCTTTGAGACCTTTTTTGTCTAGTTTGTTCTTATATTATTTGGATGATGTTTCATTGGGGATGTTTGTCTTCCCATTGGGTACAATTTTACCTATTTATTTCAGATACTTTTTACTTTTGGAGTATTGATAATATTAACTTGTATTCTTTTATCTTCAACTGTTTTATGGAAATTTTTTTACCTCTCTGATCATGCATGACGACAGGTGTTAGTTTCAAAAACATGGGGATCATAAATTCCCTTTGGGCTATGTCAGTGTCAGATCAGGTATCTGGGTACTAGAATTAGCAGAAAAGTATATTTACATGTTAGTTTTTAGTTTTTAATTTCAATTTTTAACTGATGTTTATACAAGCGATGTTATAAATAATAGTTTCGACGCTGGTTTTCATAAAACCAAAGTCTAAACACTAACAAAAAGAGAACTTAAGGGGAATTTCAATGTTTATTTATATAAATAAATAACATTGAAAATATATTTCCACATTGGTATTAATCTAAAAATGATGTGGAAACTATCAAATCGACATTTCACCATCATTTTTATTAAAAAATGATGTTGAAATTTATATTATTTTGAACGCGGGAGAATCACTTCGAAATTTTAACGTCAGTTTTCATAGAAAACCAACCTTGAAAGTCGAATTGGAAAATTTCTTAGGACTTTGAATGTCGTTTATTAAAAGAACCAATGTTGAAAGACCATTTCAAGGTCGATTTTTAAGAAAAACTGATGTTGAAATTCTTTTACAGATCAAATTTTATTGTTAATTTTTATAAATAACTGACATTGATTTGTTTCCACATCAGTTTATAAAAAAACCGATGTTGAAAGTTGTATTTTTTTTAAAAATAGAATGAATTTTATGCCTCTAAATCTGAAAAACTATAAACAAAATATACAATAGTGAAAATAAAACCAACTACTAGATTTCGAAATCATTTTTAACATTCTCTAGGATTAATTTCCCTTATACCTCTATGAATGCTCATAAAAACTTTTAATCTTCCATCCTAAACCTCCCTGTAATAAAAAAAGAAGGTATTAAAAGATGTAATATTAGAAAATGTAATAAAATAATCTAAATAAGCATGTTTTCTATTTATTAAAAGATATAATATTAGAAAATGTAATATTAAACATAAACATATGTTATAACAAAAGAATCAATTTTTGACCACTTTTTGTCTCTAAAATGTAATATTAAACATAAACAGTAAAAAATAAACTCAACACCCATCAGTAAAATTAATAACATTTAAAAGTAAATAAAACAACATGATATTTACACAAATACTTCAATTCTAATTGGTTTTAGAATGAATAAATGAAAAAACTATTTATATATAATAAAATCAATTTAACAACAACCAAACATGACTATATATTATGACAAAAATTTCATAAATTCTTATAAAATAAAGTCTATTTATATAATAGAATCTTAATCTTTGTTAAATTTATTTATAAAATGTAAAACATGAGAAAATTTTAAGTTTTTCAATTTGAAATTAATAAATTTTATCAAGAAAAACATGAATAGAATTTTATGATTTTTTCTATTAAATAAGAATTAAACCATAAAAACTCTAATATAAAACATTAACTTGAATATATAAACCAACAAAGATATATATATAGGTATATATATATATAATAAAAGACATATATTATCTATTATAAAAATATATTTACCAATAATTTCATTTAGTTGAATTTATTTTTCTTATGTATCGAAAATTAATCACTGTTAAACCGTTTCCATGACCTATATTTTAATATATAAATTATCAAAACAAGTATAGACAATAATAATTAAGATTAAAGAACTTATAAAAAAGAATAAAACCTACTTATTTAAAAATATTCTAAATATTTATGTACTCTTCCTAACACACTAATATAAAGAAAAGAACAACCCTATAAAATCAAACACAATATACCAAATAAAAGTAGAAAATAATATGTATAAATACTCATTTATTTAAATTTAATTTAAATATACATACTTGAAACATCTAAAACCTATAAAAACAAATAAAATATACAAAATTTAATCCAAAAAAGATTTCATAATTACCCATTTTTTAAACTTAAATTAAAAGATACATACGTGATAATTTTAAATTTAACCAAACTTAAAAAATAGTTTTCAAACAAGAAACTTGTAAAAACAAATAGAATATAACAAATTTAATTAAAAAATTATTTTCTCATTACTAATATTTTAAAATTTAAATAAAATATACATACCTTATAATTTAAATGTCAACCATGCCTAAACAATAGCTTGGAAACAAAATTTGAATATGGGTAAGTTATTCATTTGTATACAAATGGACCTCATTGAAAATATACAATTTAAATGAATGTTATAAGATTAGAAAATAAAATATTATGATATAAAATCTAAAATAATTAATATAACTAACCCTTATCAAATTTAGTCATCATCCTAGTTGTGGTTATCTCAAATATGAATATTAAAAAAAATAACTGTATTTCACCCTTCCTTTTTGATGATGACAATGAAATTATGAAAAATTAATTTGAAAATTAACACACACAAACACTAGACAAAAAATATATTATCTAATATAAAATATGTTTACCAATAATTTCATATAGTTGAATTTTTTTTCTTATGTATCAAAAATAGATCATTGTTAAACCTTTTCCATGAACTATATTTTAATACATCAATTATAAAAACACATATAAACAATAATAATTAAGAATAAATAACTTATAAAAAGAATACAAATCAATTTTTTAAAAAGTTGATAAAAGATTTATAAACTTCACCCAATACACTAACTTATAGTAAAACACAATATACTGACCAAAAGCAGATTTTTTTGTACAAATACTAATTTATTTAACATTAATTAAAAGAGTCATACTTGAAACATATGAAACGTATAAAAAAAATAATATACAAAATTTAAGTAAAAACCTATTTTAGAATTACTTCTTTTTTCAAACTTTAACTAAAAGATACATACCTGAAAATTTAAAGGCTTGTGCAGTGTGGAGATTTTTTTTATAAATCCATAACTCTTTATATAGTAGATAACAACCTTATAAAAATAAACATATTATACCAACTTAAAGCAGAAAATGATTGTCTAAATCCTCAATTTTTTAACTTTAATTAATCTATCCATACCTGATAATTTAAATCACAATCATACTTAACAAATAGGTTGTAAACAAACTATAAAGATGGGTAAGTTCATAATTCATATATGAATAAGTATCATCGAAATGATACAATAACAATGAATGTTATAAGATTAAAAAACAAAATATTTTTATATAAATTATAAAATAATTAATATAACTAACCTTATTAAATTCAGTCATTGAACTAGTTTTGATCATCTTATACATGAATCTTAAAACATAATAACTACAGTCCAACCATATTTTTTGATGATGACAACACAGTTATAAAACATTAAATTGAAAATAAAAACCAATACACACACAAAAACACATAATAAAAACAAAATATTATCTAATATAAAATATATTTACCATTACATCCACATATTGGATTGTATTTAGTTGCTTTATCGACAAGTGATCTTTGTTAATTTTTCCATGACCTGAATTTTCGTATATATCAACTAACAAAACATGTATAAACAATAAGAATTAAAAATAAATAACTAATAAAAAAATAAAACATACTTGTCGAATAAGCTACTAATTTTTTTACAAACATCACCTAATAAAGAGAAAAACCAATATAATGTGAATTCACTTGGTAAGAATATGATTAACATCCAATGACCTCTATAATATAAAAAGTTCACAATTAATGACATTATAATGAATATTAATTCATAATTATATTAATGTTATTACCCATAAATTAATGGGGAAACCATCACCCAATATCTATATTTGATAATCTCTCAGATACATGTATCTCTTTTAAAAGTTTAATCAACTTAGAGAAAATTTTATTACTCCACCAATTTATTGATTTCAAGTTAACTAATCTGAGAACATTTGATAACATTATATATTTAGTGTAACCAGAGAATAATGGTTTCTTATAATATTTATACAATTATTCTATAGTTTATATTTTTTCTAAGGTTTCAATTCCTACATCATGAATTAATTCTTCGATAAGATACATAGTCTCATTATGAATATTTTCATCAACATTATATGTTGAATTTTCTATTTTTTTACCATGCTAGATATAACATGTATAATTATGGATAAAACCATATAAAATGAGATGATACTTGATTTATATATAATTTAAACTTCTCATATTCATACACTTCATATACAGATAAAAAAATCAAATCTATGTTATGAAGATTTTGTTTAGAAAATTACAAGAAATTATCAACTCATTTTTCATATTCATCAGTGGTTCTTCATAAAATTTTCCAATTACAATCCATTAAATACCTTAAGATAAAAATATAAAAGAGAAATATATTAAAACATATAAACATTTACAAAAATATATATAAATAGATAAATTTTAAACATAAAAACATATAATAAAAATTATTGGCGATAAGGTGGGAAATATCTATGATTATTAGAAATTGAATGAAAAATAAATAACTCTAGGAATTTATTTTATTTAAACAATTAATTAGAAACTTTGTTTGATGATCTTAGTAAAGTAATAAGGATACTTTTGTTAAGTTTAGATAGTTTTTTTAAATGACTATCACATAACTAGTGTAAGGTGATTCCTATAAATCACAATCATAACATAAAGTTATGAAGAGTAAAAACAAGAGTTGTTATCATTATCATCCAATATTGATTTTGGTTGAAATGAATGAAAAAATGTGATGTATTAAGTCATAAAATTTAATTTAATTGTAATAATTATATTATGACATATATGAATCTATATCTACTTGATGTTTGTCACAGTGGTCCAAAAAATATATAATTCATTTAGAATAAAAAATGAAAAAGACCATGGCTACTAGTTTCAACTGATATATATATATATATATCATTTTTGGAAAAAACATTTTATAATTATAGAAAATAAAAAATTTATATAATTAGAAAAACTTATACAAAAAAATTTATAATTAAAAATAAAATTAATACAAACAAATTAACGGATAAATCAAATTTATAACTAATAGATAAAGAATTTATCTTCAAAATTAAAAATATAACTTATTTTTCTTCTTCTTAAATCTCACTTTAGATCTAAATTCAACAATCCTTCTTTTCTCAAAACTAATCTTAGTTTTTCTCTCAATGATTTTTTCTTATAAATTTTTTTCAAGATTTAATATTATAAAATTTTCATTTTTTCTTCATGTTAATATATGTTAAAAATTTTAGATTTATTATTTATATATAAATTATAATGATTAATACTTATATATTAATCATAAAAAATATTAATTTTTTATTTAATTTTTAATTTTTAATAACATAAGATTATGAAAAATCTTTTTAATAATTTTAAAGTTATATCTAATTATACTTTTAAATTTATTATTGAAATATATTATTTTTAATTTTTTTTTTATATTTTGTTTTTATATTTTTTTGTATATAATTTTTATAAGAATATAATTCTTTAAAATATTATTTAATTATGAAAATTATCTGTATAAAATAAAAAATATATATCAAAATAATAATGAAATTTTTTCTATTTTGAATTGTTATGATTTTTAAATTTTTATATTGATTAATTTCAAAATTATAAATAAATTTCAAATTTTTATTCTTTTTCATATATTATATTATGCAATTATTTTTTAATGCATTTTCATATTTAAATTTATTATTAATATTATTTTTTTTATCGTTTTGAAGAAAATAATATATTTAATAAAAAAATATAATTTTTTATTTTTTTTGAAAATCATATTAGATATATTTTTCTCAAACTCAAATAATTCTTGAAAATCCCTTATAAATTTCAATATATCTTTAGATAACAAATAATAAAAATAAAAAATAAAAAACTATTTTGTTTTATATAAATTCTATTAACAACATGACATTAAATCAAATTTTTAACTAACAGAT
Organism: Viscum album; assembly: GCA_963277665.1. Classification (NCBI taxonomy): domain Eukaryota; kingdom Viridiplantae; phylum Streptophyta; class Magnoliopsida; order Santalales; family Viscaceae; genus Viscum; species Viscum album. Next base: position 670,757,369 of record OY728167.1, read on the forward strand.
AAAAAATTTATCTTCAAAATAAAAAAATAACTTAGAAAATTTGGAGTTCATTAATGAAAAATTGATCTTGAATATAAATTTAATCCCTTGAATTTGGGGGTAGGGTGGACAGTGCAAGATTGAAGAAACACGGGTGCAAAAACAAACAAGAAAAAATAACAAACAAAAACCTTCCACCGCATTTTCCAGTCGACAATAATACGATTTTCGAGAATTAAATATGTTTGGGGACCATGAAACAAGGATGAGTGATAAAATATTGAGGATCAAAGATCATGAAAAGATGGCTAAAATATACTAAAATCACCATCGAAGATCTTAGGTGGCCGTCAGTTCCCTGGTTAACCAGGATTGGGTTTCTGGGAAATAAAACATTTCCTGGATCATGAAACAATGAAAAAAGATGAGAGATTAAAGTTTAAGGATCATGAAAAGATGATTAAAATTGATTAAAACTGATTAAAATTGATTAAAATTGAGGTCAAAGATCAGTGGGTGGCTGCAGGTTCCACCGTAGATCGATAGAAAATCAATTTCAACAAAATGAAATAAGGGTTTTGGGCCACAATTGTTTTTAAGGGGTTTGAAGATCGGTTTTCCTAAAAATTGATGTTGAAACTGATTTTTTAATTAAGACTCAATGTTGGTTTTTCAAAAAAAAAATTACAAAACTTTTTTTGAACTATTGACATTGGTTTTTTAAAAACCGATGTTAGAAGGTATGCTGACAAACCTTTAACATCAGTTTTATATAAAACCTACGTTAAAGGTTAGATCAAAGAAATTTTATGGTCGGTTTTAAAATAAATAGACGTTAAAATGTTTCTGTATAATTTTTAACATCATTTTATAAGAAACCAACATTATGAAGTCGACATCAAATCTAGTATTTTTGTTAGTGTAGGGGTATCTGGCCTGGTTTGTGACATCTTGTGATCTTCTTACAATTTCCTCTGATTTCATCATAATTTCAGGTATATAAGTAAGAGAAGAACTTAAAAATGAAAAAATATTACCGATATGTGATTGTACTACATAATCATTATGTAAGTTTTTGTAAAAAAATGAATAATATTAAATTTTAATGAAAACAATACTTCAATAATTCAACATAATAATTATGACAACATACCTAATATATAAATTGATGACGAAGGCTCTTAAAAATTTGTATTTAATAATTTCATTTACACTCCCAAGACTAACAATGTCACGAGTCTTTATTTCGTATATGGATTTTCCAAATATAATGTATCATCTTGTAATGTAACTAAGTGTGTTAAATTTATTGTTGGAAAAAACAAAGGTTTCAAGTCATCTTCTATGATCTAGTAGTTGATCCCTTATATTTCCTTAACTAAATTTTTTATTCCTCCTTCTATCATTACATACAATAGTTCAAGTAGTAAATTATATACCCTTTTATTATCATGCGACTTTATAAGATATAATTTTAATTCTAAAAAAGTTATAATAACACGTTCCACTATTTTAATTCCAACACCATCAATGGGATTAAATATCTCATCTCACAGAGTGTGATCTACCTGAATTCCAACTCTCACATGATCTAAGAATAATGGTGTATTATTAAGGGTATAAAATTGAATTTTGAACACCATACCTCTTCAAATGACACGATACATGGGTGTTGATAAATATAAATCACAATCAATTTTAGTGTAAACTATTTTAAAACAAGAAAATAATCGATATATGTTTGCTTCACACATATTATAAATTATAGGGGAAAAATTATTACCTCGAGTAAGTTAGGAATTTAAGGGGAAAACATACAATCAAAATTGGGGTCCAAAAATCTATGTATACACCAAGACTAACTCTTCCCTTTCCCCAAGTAAAATTATGTCTAATATTTCATTGATTCCATCTTTAGTCTTGTCTTGTTCATTTAATAATGAACCAATGATACTGTGAGAACCCATGTAATATTAATCATAGATAAATTTCATTCCTTATTAATATTCATGAATTATATTTCATGTAGCCATATTCATTATGTAAAATACCGACACGGGTGCCACACAACAGTGCCCCAAGCCGGTTGGTCACATGACCTCACACATGCCTCCCCATATGGTTGAGTCGACAGACTAGAAATGAGAGTATAATATTGATCATGGGGAGACTATACCCTATTTATCAAAGAATAACAACAATAGAAATAAATAAGAAACAACCAAATGATACAACCACAACCAGAAAAATACCAGTATCACAAGATGACTAAAATATAAATACAATATCCAAAAATAAAATAGTAGATATTTCATTCCAAGAACATGCCAAGTTCCAAATACAAAACCCAAAATAAAGACAATGTCAACTCCAAACGGGTTCCAACACCAAGTCTGGTTCCCTCATCCATTCCCCATCCTGAATCATCTATCTAACATAGGGAAATTTACCTCTTCTTATCCTATGGACATGAAGTCTATCCGGATATTGATCTGGAAGCTTGAGTAGGGTGTGAGTAAAACTCAGTAGTCCACCGCCAATGACGTCTAAAATGAAATACAGTGAATAACAGTTTATATAATTGTATAAAGAATAAAGTACACAACATAAGTAAAAAATCATCCCATTTAAATATTCTTTAATCAACCACATAAACCCTCAGGTTCCTGAGGACACCTGAACCCTAAATACTTACCTCGGAATTTTTCAGAGTCTAAACCACACCACACAAGTATTAAACAATTAAACAACATGATTATAATTTATCATTTCATTTCAAATCTTATCACGACTATTTGGAACCATAGTCCAATTCCAAACTCATGGGTGTATAACGTCGTTTCTAGCTCTGTGTGGGTATTTGGAGCCTCATTACCTATCCCATACCTCGATTTCACATGGGTATTTTGAGCCTTAGTCCCTATCCCACATACATTTATCACACATGGGTTTTTGGAGCCTCAATCCCTATCCCAAAAACATTTATCACACAAATGTATTTGGATCCTCAGTCTTTGTCCCACACACATTTATCACACATGGGTATTTGGATCCTCAGTCCCCGTCCCTAACACATTTATCACACATAGGTATTTAGAGCCATAGTACCTATCCCACACATATCTATCACACATATATCACATATATCAAATATATCACATCATTTATAGTTAATCAACATCAACCCCTTTTATCAACAGTTCACATCATGGTACACCATTACAATTTTATCACAACAAACATGGTTCTTCAATTTAATCACATAGAATAATATTAACAATTCACTATTAAACCATTTTCATCATTTAACCATATAACCCATTAACCCATTAAGGTTAGGCCAACCATCTCATGATACTCATTATAAATTAATTCATAATCACATTAATTGATCAATTACACAATCCAAATTTCTCATCAATTCCACAATCACACATTACATTAATTAATTCAGCAATTAATTAATCCAATTCCATGTTTTTAATTAATAAAATTCCATGTTTCCATAAATTAATTAATCAATTAATTTATTTAATTCAAGATTCAAGTTCAAAATATGGAAATTTAAATCTAACAACACATACATGAAATTGGAATCAAGACTATGGGAATTGAATTCGGACTACCTACCTCAAGATAATTGTCAGATGCTCGCCAATGGACAACCTAAATTTAAGTGGAACGTTCAATTGCACTAAGAATAATGAGATCTAGATCAAAAACCTAGATCCAAGATCAAAGAGATTAGATCTACCAAAACCTATATCTAGATCCATCACCAATACAATAAAACATACCTTAAAAGGATGAGAGAAAGAAAGGATAATGGGAGGAAACTATATGAGATGGGAATATCTTACTAAAAGTGGTGAAGATCTTCAATCCAGGCTTTAATTTGCCAAGAACGGAGGTCATAAGGCCTTGGAATCCATTCGGGAACCTCAAAAAATGTGAGAAATCATTTAGGGTCGAGTTGGATCAAATTTGGGTGAAGTATGAGGGGTTTGGTATTTTTAAAACCAATTTTTAGAATATTACAAACTGCATGCACAGTTTCCTCAGTAGGGGCACACAATTTCCCAAACCGTGCATCTCTTCTAGTGGGGACACACAATTACTCCTAAGAGGGTGCACAATTTGAAAAACCACATGAAAACCATGAAATCCATCTCTGTTCAGGGTTACACGATTTGTTGGGGGCAGGGAACACAGTTTGGGAAAACCATGTTCCAACCATGAACTACCCAAATCCCCTAAAAAAACTTCCAATTTTCACTCAAACATACCCACGAAAAAATCCAACCAAAATATACTCAAAACAAGGAAAAATAGTACCTGTAAATGAGATCGAAACAACTATAGAAAAGGTTAGGATCTTACAATATCCCTACCTTATAACATCTTGTCCTCGAGCTGTACTCCCAAGCATCTCTAAGAACTTGAGTCAAAATGTTTGGGCCACTAAGCCTGCATATCCTATTCTCTCTCCCAATTTTTATCTTGAACATGATCATGTTGGAAAAGTAAAAAACTATTGGCATGGACTTCCCCTGTAACACCTTTTCACTATGATCCAACACATGTATTAGATGCTCCTCAAAGGAAGCATCAGTCTCAAGCTCAACATCATTCACATAAATCACATGAGAAGGTTTGGGGTGGTACCACTGAAGTTATGACACATGAAAAACGTCATTCATAACACTATACCTTTGTGGAAGAGCCAATCAGTACACCACTGGCCCAATTCTCTCCACAACCTCAAATGTTCCATAAAACCTAGGTGCCAATTCTCTCTTTCTCCGTATCCTGTGGTTACCCAATCTAGGAAACACCTGAAGGAACACATGATCACCCTATGTAAACTCTAGGGTTCATCGACGTCTATTAGCATATGAATTCTGTCTACTCTGAGCCATAGCCATATGTTTCAAAATCAGCTGAACCTACTCTGAAGTCTCCTGCATGAGACTTGGTCCCAACAACTCTCACTCACCTACCTCTATCCAACATAGAGGTGATCTACATGGTCTATAATAAAGAGACTCATATGGAAACATCTGTATAGTTTCCAAATAACAATTGTTATAGGTAAACTCCACCAAGGCTAGGTGCTTCTCCCAAGACCCACAAAAGTCTAGGACACATACCCAAAGCATATGCTCAAGCACATGTATAGTTTTCTCCAACTGCCTATTTGTTTGTGGGTGGAAAGTTGTACACAGTAGAACTTGTGTACTAAGGGTGTAATTTTGGCCCGGTCCGGCCCGAACTGGGTCAGTCTGGGCCGGTCCTTCCCTAAAAAAAAGGTTTTTGGACCACTATTCAGGCTCGACCGACCCAGCCCGAACAACCACATGAGGCGGCCCGAGCCCGAACTTGGGACGATCCAAATCGTCGGTCCATGGGCCGGTCCTTGCGGGATTTATTTTTTCAAAATAAAATATAAAACGAGTGGAAAACTTTTTTTAAATAATTTTTTACTTTTTTTCAAGTTTATTTTATTATTTTTCTTAATTTTTTTTTCTAAACATTTATTTTAAAATGTTTGTTTTAAAATGGTTTTAAAACATTTTTTAAACATTGTTTAATTTTTTTTAAAACGTTTCTTTTAAAAAAAATTAATTTTTTTAAATGTGGTTTTAAAACATTTTTTTTAAAATGCTTTTTAAATGCTTATTTTAAAGCATTTATTTCAGAATAATTTTTTTAAACAATTTTTTAATCTATATTTTAAATTATTTCAAGATAATTTTTTAAAATTATTTTTTAAACACATATTTTTAAAACATATTTATTTTAAAATTAATTTTTAAAATGTTTAGCATTTTTTTAAAAAATTTTAATTTTAATTTTCTTTTTTATTAACATTTTATAAACGAAACATTTTTCTTTTAATTCTTGATCATTTGACATGTTTTAGATTGACTACATCATGCGTTTCACAAGAACCCTCAACCCCAAAGTCACATGCCTATTATAATTATAATATTTTCTTTAATTTAATAAAAATCTAAAATATAGATCAATTCAAAAAATGCTTAAATTTTAAATAATTTATTTCAAAAATGTTATATTAAAAAAATATGTAGTGACTTCCAAGTCTAAATAAATATCAATCATCATAATAAATAACATTAATAATAATTTGTGCAAGTTTTAAAAAGAAAATTAATGAGGGGTTCACATCCATGGTTGGGTGTGTTAATTTGTTTTCTAAAAATATTTATATATGTGAATTTAAACATATAATATGTACAAGTTGTACAAAAACCAGGGGTTGGGGGGTGAGAAACAGTATGTGTGTTAATTTTTTTTTCTAAATAGATTTATATATGTATATATAGTATATATAGTATATTCAAGTTGGAACATACTTAAAAAAACAAATGAGGTTAGAGGCATGTATAAACATCATCGGGAGAGAGTTAATTTTTTTGTTAATATATAATGAGTTATTATATATATATATTATGTTAAATCATTGATATATATATATATATATAAGTTGTAAAAAGAAAATTCATGATGGGTGCGCATTAGTGAGTGAGTGTGTTAATTTTTTTTCTAAATAGATTTATATATATAATATGTGAAAGTTGTAAAAAAATAACTAGGGTTTGGGGAATGCGCAATAGTGAGTGGGATATTTTTTTTATAAATAGATTTATATATGTATATATAGTATATATAATATATATAATATATGTAAGTTTCAGCATTTTTAAAAAAATAAATGAGGTTGGGGGGCGTGCAAGAACATCATTGGGTGAGTGTGTTATTTTATTTGTTAATATATAATGAGTTATTATATATATATATAATGTTAAATAATTGATATAAATATTTGAATATATATATATATATATATAATATTTGAAAGTTATAAAAATAACTAGGCGTTGGGGGGGGGGGTGTGCCACAGTGGGTGGGTTAATTTTTTTTCTTGATAGATTTATATATGTTTATATAGTTGATGAGGCCGAAGGTCATCACGATATCAGTGCCAGAATATTAAACCATCGGTGGCACCGATTGTTAGGAGATTATTGGTGATTCGATTCACCAATAGAAAAAATTGAAATGCTAACAAAAAAATTAATATTAAATAGATAATAAAATGAATAAAACATTAATTAACTAAAACAATTTTTTTTAACTAAACTGTTAAAGACTAATTAATTAACATAATTAAAAACTAACTAAATTATTAAACAAACTAAAAATTAAAGTGACTTAATTATTAACTAAAAATATAAATATTAAGATTAATTAATTAAATATCTAAATAAATGCAAAGCACATACTAATAATTAACCGCAAACATGAAGTTAAAATAATTAAAATTAACTAAAGATTTTAAACAACTAAGTTAATTAATTAAATGACAAAATGACAACTTAAAATTAAGAACACATTATTTTATTAAACTTTAACTTAAATTTTTACTTATCTAATAAACAGAATAATTAGACTAGTTAATAAATAATGTTAATTTATTTTAATAAATAGAATTTAATAGGTAATGTTTTAAATTAAAAACTAAATTAGATTAATGAAAATAAAAAATGAACAATTGATTAAATAATAAACATTTAAAATTGTTAAAATGTTAACCAGATTAAGATTACTAAACTAGAAAGTAAGTTAATATAATTAGAATAATTAGAATGAAAAAATTAACTATTTAAAAGACTAAAAACACATATTTAATTATAAAAAATGATTAATTAATAGATTTAGTGATAAAAATAAAAAAGTTCCATTATTTATTAAAAAGTGTTAAAATAAATAATTAAATTGTTAAAAATTAAATAAAAGATGTGGAAAAACTATGTAAAAATAGATCCACATCAAATTCCCCCACACTTAAGCATTGTTTGTCCTTAAACAATCCCATGTTTTATTATCTTAGAAAGACACTAAAGTGTGTATATATTCCTAAGATCAAAATTTAACATGTTCAACACTTAAAAACAGAGGACAGAAACATGAAAACAAGTTTTTTTTTGAAAAATATGTTCAAATCAAGTCTTGCCTCAAACAAATACTCAAAGGGTAATCTAGAAATCTATGAATCATCAAGCAATGAAGATGTCATGACTCATACGCGATATAACTTAATGACTCATTTCAATCCAGGATTAATTCCATAGTCCAAGAATGACAAGAGGTAAAATTTATGTGGAATTCAGAACTTAACAGTAGGAACTTTATACTTTGACTCATCACCTAGGTTACAACAATAAATATTTTTTTTGAATCACCTTATTGATACAACCTAAATGATTCCCATATAAATAAATTTTCCCCTACTTCATTTGGCGTTCATAATTCCCCTCACCTTAATGAACTCATTTTTGACCCTAGATACTTTATTTTATTTTTCCCAAACCATGTATCATGTGCTAAGCACTGTACAATGCACTTATTCAAAGTGTACAGAGGGATTATAGAAAACTGAAACGCACCCAGCATCTAGGTTCTCATAGATTCATCGTGGGATCCCAAATGCCCAAACTACTCCTGTTTCAAAATATTTTTATGAAAACCATTTACATTGGCTCATTAAGGTGATTAATTTTAATAAATAATAAAAAAGTGTCCCCTAGGACCAAGATCAAACTTCCAATTCCAAGATATATGATCATAACTCCACTAACAGGTTACCCAAATCACTCTCAAAACCGTTCCTAAACTAAATTTTCATAAAACCACTAAATATATTCACTCAAAAACCATCCACCCACATTAATTCAAATTCAAAGCAACTATTAACTACTAATGAAGCATAATCCAAAGGAAATATCCATTTGTGAAACAATGTAAAGCCTAAAATTATGAAAGAATTTTGAAAAAATTTAGCCATTTTTTACAAAAGAATTGAAGTTACAGTGGGAATTGATGGGCTCACATTAAATAACTGTTCATCATAGTCAAGAATTGACCCCCTCCCCCACACTTAAAACCCAACATTGTCCCCAAAGTTGACTTCAAAAGTGGAGAAGAACAATTTAGCAATTATAGTTCAAAAAAGATTTTCAATAGAGAAGATTTATGACATGTTAAAAGGGTATCAATGAAGTTCAATATAATGTTGTTTTCCACAATAAATAACTTAACAAAAAGTTTATAATCCAAAGACATACATTATCAATTAAATCCAGTAACAAATATTTTCCATTAAAGTTCAAACATGGCATGCAACTTGTGGGTGAAGAGTGAATTGGGTGTAAGGAAATTCAGAAAATAAGATTCAATTGGATGTTCAATTAAGCATAAATAAAGAATTCCTAACACCCCTTAGCAAAGAAGATTCAACAAAAAAACATGAACCAACCTACATGTATCCCCCCATACTTAATTTCATGCAGTTAATGGGTTTTAGAAATCAATGTAATTCAATTCTAAGCAAAGAAAAATATGCAGATTTTTTTGTACAACAAAGTGACATGTGCAGATTTTTTTTCCTTAAGTATGAAATACGTGCATAAGATTTTTTTCTAAAGCATTAAGAAGAAGAAAAATGAAACAAAAATTAACATTAAGGTACTTCCCTGACTTAAAGTTTCATTACTCCTTCAGCATGGGAATTCCACTCCTTAGGTGACACCAGCAATAACATCCTAAAAACACAGAGCATGCAGAAAGTGACAAAAATTTATAGTATAGACATAACATACATAAGGCAGGAAATAAACACTTTATTCAACAAAAAACAGTGAAAAAATGAAAACAAAGAAAGAGCATGGGCTGACTCCCATTAAGTATTGAGTTTAAAGTCTTGAGTTAGACTTTATTTAATCACAATTTTTTTCTGTGTTTTATTGAAAACAAACAAAAACATGGGTTGCCTCCCATGCAACGCTAAGTTTATAGTCTCCAGCCGGACTCACCTAGAAACTAACCATAGTCACTAGGTGGATGTGGTTTCCTTAATAGGAACCACCACATGTGTTTGTCCCAAACATTTTTAACCAAACAATGAGATTTATGGGCACTAAAACATAATAAAACAGACACTAAACCCACATAGCCTGAAATAACCCCAAAGTAGAACCACTTAACAGTTGTGATAATGGTGCTGCCAACTTATAGAATTGTTTCATATTTTACACATTTAACTTTTTTAGGAAGGGAAAGCAAAGTAGGTGATCCAAATGGCATTGAATTATTCTCATGGATATCTCTATCAACTTCAATACTAACTGATTCACAATCAAGGGTGCAAATGGGTAAATTCCGATTAGTAGGTTCAAAAGGGGATTAAATAAAGTGCTGAACAGAATCATGTACAATGGAAATCAAGCATAAATACACTTCTAAACTACTATCAGCATCATGCTGATCTTTTTCACCCGACTCAGTTGAGTATGGAAGTGGATAATAGGGAAGAGAGTCTATTTGATCATTCAAAGATTTTGGTTTTACAATGCTATAAATATCTTCTATCAGTTCCTCATCAGTGAAAGAATACTCAACATATACTACTTTAGAAAAATCAATTCTGCAACCATCAAGTGTGTGCTCAACCTTTTTTTCATGTTCAAGTTCAAAATGATCATTTCACAAAACAAGGTCAGTAGTGTCTTCCAAAAAGTTAAAAATCAGGGGGATTAATGTTCAATTCATCATCAATAAATTGAAATTACATATTGTTCAAATTCAGATAGTTTTCCCCATAAATGACAACAATACTTTCCATTTCAGTACACAAAGTTTCAGAAAAGTGATTACTATGAGAATATGGAAATGAAAACTCATCAGTTAGTTTTTCTTAAAATACCATTCCCCTATCTTCATCATCCAAAAAAATTTCAGAAATTATTGGGTTTACAGGTTCAAAACATGGAAGAGAAGTTTTCAATTGAGGTTTAAATATTCTAGATTCTGTATTTTGTAGTTTAATGTCCTCTTCCAACATATTCCCTAATTCAAGTTTAGATTCATTATTCAAAAAACCAGAAGTTTTGGGTGAAGAATTTTTAACCTTCAAGTTTTCATTTTCTAGTATATCTTCAACCCGAGGGACTTCATTCTCAAAAACTTTTAAAACAATGATTTTTCTCCAATATAGGAATTATGAAGAGAACTGGGCATTCCTTTTCAATCTGTTTCAATTCATCTTCAGAATTGTCTAACTCAACATCATTAAAGTTCTTTTTGGGGTCTTCGAAAATGTGGTCATGATTCAGTGAGTTAGTTATTTCCATGAAGCATCAACTTGATGATATGGGATTTGAAGTGAAGTATCTGATCGAAATCCAGTGCAATTACTCAAGTTCTATAAATCTCAGGAAAAATCTCATCCACCACTCACGGACAAAGAACATTAAGACAAAGTATCATTTTATCAAGGAGAAGGTTGAGAAGGGAATCGTGAAGTTAGAGTATGTGCCTATAGAACTACAGGCTGCAGACATTCTGAAAAAGGCCTTACCCAAGGAATCTTTTGAGAGGCATCGACTAGCTTTGGAAGTCCAGTCGAATCCCTGCACTTGAAAAAGTGTGGATGTGGGACCCCCTCTCCCTGAGGTATGGTGTGTTTTCCTTACTGTACTAATCTGTGCTCTCTACTCTGTTGCAGACCACAAAGGAATGACCTTTGGGTTTGTTGAAAAAGGGGGATAAAGAGTGACTCCTAAAGGGGGAGAAAGTATGGATAAATAAGGGAGACACTGTCTTTTTCAAAGACATAGGGAGAAGTTAAAAGGTGGTTCAACAAGATAGGGGGAGTTTATCAAGGTAGGTGAAGAAGCTGATAGACAGGTGAAGAAGCTGATAGGGGGAGCACAATGATGATAGTATGCGGTGTTCAAAGTGATTATCCAGAGCTTAGCTTGGACAACACAATAACCCAAGAAGTGAAGAAGGAGAGTACACAATCTGACGATGCTAGAAGTGATCAATCAAAGAATAGATATCACGACAGCTGAGGATTGTGATAAAAGCATAAGAGTGGTGTTGGAATGGTGTTAGAAGCTTTCCAGCGAGTAGAAATTGGTATCAGTTTGGTATAAAAAAGTGGTGTTATTAATTAAGTGATTCATTGATGAACTTTTCATTTACGCTTGTTTCTCACGCCGAGCATTCCTCATGTGGTATTATAGTATGTGTTGAGTAAATCCTTGATCGCTATCAGAATCACAAGAGGTGAATGATGGATAAATATGGAAAGAGATGTATCATTTTATGAGAGTAGTTTTCAACAAATACAAAGGGGGAGATTGTTGGAAAAAAATCCCTCAAGGTATCATTGAAGCATTTTTGAGGTGATTGTGTTTGTTGACAAAGAAGACCACGATGTTCAATTTGAAGACAAAGGGGGCTTACATGATGAGTTTTCGAGTTCAAAAGATGTTGTTGATAATCCATTATTGTTAGAGAAACCTCAACAAAGGAATGAATGATCTGGAGGTGGTACAAAAAGAGAAGATACAAGGTGGTGTTGTTTTCCTGTGTTTGCCAAAATTTGTGGGCCTCAAGGTTGACAAATGGAGAAAAGTGTTTTTGGAAAAGGGAATTGTGTGGCTGGGTCTTGGATGATTGGAAAGTTGAGCTCCATATGTTTTTCAAGATTATAAAATCAAAATATGGAAAAGGAAAGAGGGGTGCCCAAGTTTTGGTTTGGGCGCGCAAGGTGATTAGGGCGACAAAGGCTAAGACGACTGGATTTGCGCGCCGGGAGGAGACTTGTGTGTGGCACTCAGGGTGCCCAAAATGACTATAAATAGAGGGTTACCCCTCCTCATTTTCTACGAAGCTCCACACTTATAGAAAATTCTATCTCCAGTCGCGCAGGTGGTTTGGGTGCGCATGTGGTGGTTTGGGCACACAAGTATAAAGTTATTCAGAAGTTGCACGCCAGTTGATAGTTGTGCACCAATATTGGTTTGGTCATATAAGGGTATGAGTCGCCCAAATTCTGAGTTGGATAAGGGAGTGTTGTGCAAGTAGTCATGTGACACTTGCATGCCAGACTTGTAGAAATGAACCAGTTGATAGTTGCACGCCAATGATGGTTTGGGTGTAAAATGGTGTGAGTCACCCAAGTTCTGAGTTGGAGAAGGGTGTGTCATGCAAGTGGTTTGGTGACACTTGTGCTCTAGGCTTAGAGAAGTGATCGATTCATTCTAGGGCTGTGAGAAAGTTGGAATATTTCCTGGTACCTCTGGTGAAAAGTGTGATTCATTTGCGGGTGAAAGTTGGACGTCAACAGAGCATCTATCAACAATTAAAGATGAATATTTCATTAGAGATAATGAAGGGACCTACATGTCCATAAACTATGAGTGGATCCCTTCCAAGAGAAGTGATTAATGGAAGAGGAAGAAGGTGACCCTTTCCACCGGCAGTGAGCTAGAGAAAGGGGCAAAGGGAGTGACCCTTGGGAATGCAGTGAGAAGACCCTAAACCTTGTAAAGGAAGTGAGCCTGGTCACAAAAGGTCTAGATCGAACATTGTATTCATTATTAGAAAAATACTTAGTGAAATTGGTACAATATCACATTGCTGTTTTATGCTCCTTAGACGTAGTCCAGTGTGGGTGAACCAAGTAAAAATCACTGTGTCCTGTACATGATTTACTTTCTGTTCATATACTGCTACTGGAGAAAGAGAGAAGTACATTTTGTTTAACAACAAAACAAGATCAAAAGGGGCTATTGTTTTAATTATTCATACCTTGATTCATCCCCCTCTCAAGTGTATTCAACCTAGTGGACCTAACAGTAGTTAGTAGGTAACTAATAAAAACATGTAAGGATCTTGATCCCCTAGAACTGTTTTTATGACGACAACACTAACAAAAAAAAGTTCAGCTTGACTGCCCGAAGTGACTCCCTTAATGGGATGTAGATTGATTTCCCATACTGGCTTTCTGAATAGGGTGTTTATTTGAGTGTTCACACATATCTTGAGCCATGTTGACAAATGAGAAGTGTGAGGATCCTATTACCAAAGAAACTAACATACCATAGGTCTCTTTTTCATGGTGCTTACTTTACTTGATTTGATTATACATGAAATTGATTTATTAAATTTTTTTATTCATGCCAACTGATTTATATAAACTTCTTTATATAAAATTTTCATTTAATCCTGTTTGAAAACTATTTTGTTATATCTACCATCTTTTGATTAAAAAGCATGTTTAAAAAAAATGTAAATTTCATTTTTTGTTTTTATTTAAATTGAAATCATAACTAGTTTATTGTTTTGGTATTGAATATGGAACACTTGGTGATACCCTATTGGTATTTATAGCTCACACCCTACTTTTTTCTTCACATGTTTGTATATTTTCTTATGTCAGGTCTGAGTAAAGGGAAAGTGCCACTTTGAGGTGGTGGATGTTCATGATCCTTGGGACTGTGGAGTGATGATGGTGACCAGTTGACCTATTGTCCACTTTTTACCTAGTATATTTGATAACTTTTCTATTTGTTTTGATCTTTTCATCTTAGGATGATGTTTCCATTAGGATTTTTTTATTCCTATTGGGTACCGTTTTACAAATTTGATTTTGGTACTCTATCCTTTTGCAGTGTTGAGTATACTAAATTGTAGTCTTTTATCTTCCACCTTTTTTGTGACAAATTCATTCCCTCTTTGATCATGTATGATACTAGGGGATAGTGGCCAAATCATGGGGGTCAGTAATTCCCTTTGGGCTATGTTAACGCTGAATTGTGTATCATGGTACCAGGGTATCTGGGCTAGTCCATGAAAAAGTTGTATCAAAGGTGCTGGTTTAAAAATCTTTCCTTTATGTCAGTATGTGTTTTGGGATGTCTTGGTATAAGGCCCCGACCTTAAACATTACATAATCTTGAGTTTTAGTTAATAAATTAATTTATTTAACACTAAGTATCTTTTCAGGTTTAGAGTTTTTTAGAATTAGTCCATAACCATTACACGACAACTCAAATATTATAAAGTAGACAATTCTACTCAATATCAATTTTTTTCACAAAATAAAACTTTTTAAAATAAAACACGATCACTTTTTCTTGATAAAAATATTCATAACATTCATATTGACATCCTCCTTCCTTTTACCCATCCTTATACCCTGTGAAAAACATTTTAAAACTTTGGATGAGAACAAAAATCTAAGTAAGGGACATTAAATAAGGAAAGAAAATGTTATTCCATGAATAATTTAATCCCATGAAAACATTTTCACAAAGTTATACTTTCCAACCATTAAACCTAAACTATTTATCTTACCACATGAAATCATTAGATTCCTGTAAAACTCCATAGAGATAATAAATCATAAACGTTACTTGTGGAATACATGTCATTCTTACATTGGAGATTTCATGGCTACACAGGGAGTAACCTTCATGGTTACATTTGGAATACCCATCACGGTATATTCCCTAAATCTCTTAGGAGAAACCCTACTATTTAACTCTGTCTCATTACCCAATGTATTATAGATCTATCACAGGCTCAAACACCCTCAGTTTATCATGAAACCACCAATAATCTTAAATTTTTTCCAAGAAATATAACATAATCATAACACATAAAACAAGCATAAAGAAAAATAACATTTCCACTTTGAAAACATTTTTACAAAGCTACGCACTCAAAAAAGAAAACATTTTATTTGAAAATAAAAGTGTAAAATTGTAATGGAAGAATCAAAACATTAAAACAAAATAAAATAGTGAAAATAATTTCATTCCATATAAGTTAAAAAAACATTATTTTTGGATTTTGTAAAAATAGTTGAAAGAGTAACTTTTAAAGAGGTTTTTTTAAAATAAAGTCACTTACCTTGAGTCCGAATCGTCACGTACAATCACTATCTTCCTGAATAATAAAATTTGGTTAATTATTTACTTGATTAATAACCCTTTTAAATTTTATTATTCCTCTTATATTACTTATTATCATGTTATAACAACTACTTAATTATTTATGTTCACATCTGCCACTTTGTCGATATTTGGTACTCGAGTCCAAAATGACTTTGAAATGATGTCTATAGTCAAAATGGTCATAATTAAAACATATACAGAGTAATATTAATTATATAAAAATAAATTTTATATATCAATTATACTTTTAACTCAAACCATTTATTTATGGTATGAAAAATGAACATCATTATAATCATGGAGACAATGGACCGTATGTACACATGAGTAACATTTTCATTTTTCATTTTTAATTTATGGAAAGAAGGTAATTATTATTTTATATTTCTATAATTATCATAATATCATTAATATAACATTAATAATTTAACTATACATATATATATATCATCCATTTGATATGGTGAAGAAAAAAAATCACATCGCTTCGTGGAGGTGATAGTTCACAAATATGCACAGATGACATTATCAATTTTATGTGCATAGAAAGGTAAGAATATAATTGATATATAATTATTTCATAATGATAAATATGTCATGAATATCATATATAAACATTAATTCCATCATTATAAATTTTCTTGTGAGACGATGATGGAAAAATATTTTTTTTATTTGCGAGGTGGTAGTCCACCGTACACATGAACAAATAATTCATTTCCCATTTGATGAAACTGGAGGTGGATTTAGTTGAAGATATTAACCTAATAACATATAATTATATTTATGATACTATATTTATTATTTTATCATGACTAAATAAGATTTTATGGAAGTGGAATAATAAATAAAATAGAAACACTTAAATAAAAACGTTACCTTTCCTTTGGATGACCAACTTCGATTAACACCTTAACACCTCTAAGGAGGGTTTTCCGCCTAAAATAATGCTTCTAGAATGAGGGAATTTATTCCAAGAATGTTTTTGGGAATATATTTTCCAAAACAAATGGATTTTAAAGTGTAATGAATAGATATGAATGAGTTCCCTTTTATAGGAGAGGGGAGGGGCACTTTTGGAATTATTCAAAGTAATAAATTAATATAAATTTATTTTCTATTCCAAATGGATAAAAACTAAATTATTTTAAAGATATAATGATTTTGGGTCTAAATAAATTCATCTAATTAAAATTAGACAAGTTTTTATTATTTTTTAATCCTTATCATTTTGTTTTAATCCTTATTAATTCTTACTGCGACATTATGTAATTTACAGTTTGAGAGTAAATATAATTACTATAAAATTTAAAACAACCAAAAATGAGTCATTAATGAAATTTTTAGAATTAATCACTCATTTTGATGAAGTTTATATTTTTTATATCATTTATAAAAAATTATTTATTTTAAAATCTCATAAATGTCAATTTTGACACTATTCACTAATTGAATTTTTAAAAATATCATAACTTTATTACTTAAAATAAAATAATTTAACTCATCCATAAAATTTCAAATTAATCCATAAAATTCATGGATGGAATCAAATATTTAAAATTATATTTATTTTAATATTATTAATATCATTTATTTGATTCTTCTTTTAATAAATCAATTACTACATCATCATTTTGTCACAATTAAATTAAATTATTTAATGTCTAAAAATTATAAATAAATTATCATGATATAGATAAACATTTTTGATTTAAAATTACTATTTATAGTCTAATTTATCTTTTATATAACCATATATTAAAAATTATTTACTTATTAAAAATGATTTACTTATTAAAAATATGAGCATGAAATTTTTAACTTATCTTTAAATAAAATATAATAAATGTCATATACTTACCCAAGTGGCTTTAAAAGGTTATAATTTCAGCCTAATGTTGGTTTTAGTTGAAACCCACACATCCAATGAAATTAGGACAAGTTTTAGGGTAATTTTATAATATTATAATATTATTTTTTACCTTTAATTACCTGATTTACCTTAACCATAGGAAATAAAATACTAAAGTTACCCGGGGCCTAGCACACCCATAGGGGAATGGTCTATTCTATAAATTGCATTAATTTTATAGTTTGGATAGAGTTTCTATACAAAAAATAAAAAATAAATAAAAAATACTAAAGTTACTATTTACCAAAAATTAATTTTATCCCATTAGACCAAAATTTTCATACTTATTACAACCGTGTATGTCCATTTTTGAAAATTCAATTCATAGTAGAAAAATTAATTTAAAATTAATCCCATTGACGGATAGAGAAAACGAGTTTTTAAAGTAAAAATGTTCAAAAGTTCATAAAGTTTTTATATCTAATTTCAATGTGAAATTTATTCCAATGAACTACATTGGATTAAATGATAAAAAATTTATTTAATTATACTTTAAAACCAATTAAAAGGTTAATATAACTATTTAAATAAATTATATGAAAAAGTAGCTTTGAATTAAAATGCTTTATTTTTCACGATTCATTAAAATAAGAAATTTATCAAAAAAATACAAAAAATTCAACCAAAGTAAATTTTTATATCCCTATTCCAAATAAGAAGTTTATTTTGTTAATTAGGTTTTATAAAAGCGACAAAAAATATATTTAAAACATGTGCACCATCAAAATGCGCCAAAACTGCCATTTTCAAGAAAGACTTCTTCTATGTGTAAAATTGGATTTCTTATTATATAATATATAAAAAAACATAAAATGAATGTTAAAAATTAGATTAAATATATTACATATATATTTCATTAATATAATCAAACAAGAGTGATTTTATTATTTATAAAACACACTTTTGTACATTTAAATAGTTTTTCAGTAAAAGATTTCCTTTTATTTTAAAAAGGGTTTTACATTCATTTATAATTAATTGGTCACCAAAGAATTATATATACATGTGTAAAAAATATTTTCATAATTCAATAAATACTATTCATTCCTGCCAATCTAATGAATATTTTATAATGGAAACATTTAAATAATAATATTTAGTTGTTCATTTAAACTTGTTGTGGTGTATCATGTATGATATCGAACATAGTCTTTATTTTCAAAAAACTTGGGATGTTACATTCAACAACCCTTAAATAAGTTTCTTCCTCACAATTTAAACTCAGGATCGAAAACTAGGGGTTTTATTTTTCAAAATTACTTTATTGAAATCCCACATCAAAAAATATAAATGAAACTTTCACATTAAAATAAAGAAAGGGAGGTACAAAAGTTACCTGAGATAACACATACTAGGGTCACATATAGTAAAACATGGATATGGAAGAGAAAAGTTACCATCAAGTTCTGATGGAGAGTGATAGAAAACATGGTCAGGATAAAGTTAACAATCACAAAACCATAAGTTTTTGATTGGTTAAAAGGTCATTGATTTCTTAGTAAGAAAAGTAAATAGATAATGTTTTTGTTTTATGATCCTTTTAATAGGGTTAATGAATTCATTTACTTTCTAGACTAAGAAAATAAGGAAATATACTTACTTTAAAAGTAGAGATTCACCCTTTTAATTAATTTTCACTATATACTCATCTTTTTCTCCAAATGATAAGTATTCAAGATGAAATTTTCATGCTTGAATCAAATTCTAGAGAATAACATAATCCAAAAAATATTAAATATATATTCCTACTATCTTGAATCACTAAAAAAAACCAAAATGGTTAAGATAAGATGAGATAATTCCCCAAAAAGAATAAACCTTTATAAGAAGAAAGACTACTTTTAATCTCCAAAATTCAACAGTAATACCCAAATTTCAACATATAACATTTTGAAAATAAGTGTACTTAAATTCCTAAAAGTAATCCAATATAATATTAAAACCAAAAAATTATTTGATCACATAATCTTCCAAGATAAATTTTATTAATTATCTCCAAATAACATTAACTACTCTTAAAGTCTCATACCTAAAAGTAATTTACCTAGTAATCTTCAAGATATGCTAAACATCTTTATAAATAATATAAATCATTATAATTTCACAATAAAATCATTGATTATTACAAAATATAACTAAAACTTAACTCCTCAAATAAAATTCCATAGTATTCTATTTATCTTGATCACATAGGATTCCCAAAATAGTGAAAATCTATCGAAATAACATTATTCACTTAATAACTAAATCATTTTCCAATCCCAAGATTATCTATTCGATAAAACATGGGTTCCCAAAATAAACTTATTCTTAATCCATAAAATCATTTACCCCAAAAGAATGAAGTAATACTAACTAGGATTTCATGTAGACCAATGGTACGTGATACACCCATGTCACCCTTTGGTTGTGGGTTCAATTCCCGTGGCCTTTCCGGATGCGATGACTTGTCACCCATATCATAGGTTGTCCTTTTTCTAAACTATATAATTATTATAAAATTCCAAAAATATGAGAAACAAATCCTAAAAAATAACCATAACATGTTTTAACCTCAACAATTGTATTATACCTCTCATTTGCATCCCAACTCATAATTATCTTAATATCTTAATTCATGAAGTCTTATATATATTGAAATTTTTTATTTCACCTCCATATGATTTGATAAAACTATTCTGAAAATAAATAATTTTGTACCTTGATAATGTTGTCCACCTAGTTTCATCATAATTTTGTTCATGTAGATAGAAGGTCCATGTATTGCAATAATGATTTAGAGATTCTTCAAAATCACTTACTTCCTTTGTCCAAATACACCTCGTACAACTTGGTTCATATGGGTGTTCGTAGAGGAATAATTTTGGAAAATAATCTAGGATGACATATAATTTCAAAACATCAGATAAGACTTGATTTTTATAAAACATTCAGACCGAGTTTGTTTTGAAACATTCAATCAAGGGTCCTTTTAAAATACCATAAGTATGTGCTTGAAGAATATAAGTTAAAAGAAAATATAAATAGGCTGTGCAAGGTTCTCTTTCTCTAATATCCTTTTCAAATTCCTAATATGCTTCATAATCTCGTGACAAGGTAAAATATCTAAATATGCCTTGATAATATTTACCTTTTTTGAAAATATGAGAATATTGAGAAAATAGTATTTGATTAAAAACAACCCATGATACATGATGGTATTGAGGTATAGAGGAGGTGTCTAATATCTCATATAACTATTTTCAAGAGAGTTGTATGTCATAAAAACTTTCAGAATCATCTAGGCATGACTTTGTAATAATTATTGCAAGCAAGTCATCGGGAAGATATATGAATGTTGTTTGATATCCTCCGCCTTCCATTTGTAATCAACTTCCCTCAATCTAAAAAAGTTATAGAACAAGGATTTAACTAAAATAATAGACATAGAAACTTACCATATGTTTAACCAAAACTCCTAATCCCTAAAGTTTTCTAAAACTTTCATTTGATAGAAACTATAAGGCCCTAACCATAAACACTACAAAGTCTTGAGTTTTAGTTAAGAAATTACATTATTTCAAATTGAGGATCTATTCAAGTTTATAGTTTTATAGAATTAGGCTATAAATATTACATAACAACTTAAATATTACAAAGTAGATAATTCTACTCAATATCTATTCTTCACAGAATACAACTTTTTAAAATAAAACATGATCTCTTTTTCTTAATAAAAATATTCATAACATTCATCTTGACACCCTCCTTCCTCTTACCCATCCTTATACCCTGTGATTTTTTTTAAACCTGGTATGAGAATAAAAATCTCAATAAGGTAAATTAAGGAAGGAAATAAAATATTAGTCCATGAATACTTTAATCCCATGAATTGTTTTCACAAAGTTATACTTTCCACCCATAAAAGATAAACTATTTAGCTTACCACATGAAATCTTAAGATTCCTGTAAAAATCTATAAAAATAATAAATCATAAAGGTTACTTATTTAATACATATCATTCTTACATTGCAGATTTCATGAATACATAGGGAGTAACCTTCATGGTTACATTTAGAATACCCATCACGACATATTCTCTAAATCTCTTAGGAGAAACCTACTGTTTAACTCCATCTCATTACCCAATGAATTAGAGAGATATAATGGGATCACCCACCCTTGGTTTACCATGTAACCAAATATATTCTTAAATAATTCCCAATAATAATAACATAATAATAACACATAAAACAAGCATAATGGAAAAAATAACATTTCCACTTTGAAAACATTTTTACAAAGTCACACACACAAAAATGAAAATTATTTATTTGAAAATAAAAGTGTAAACTTGTAAAGGAAGAATAAAAACATTAAATTGAAATAAAAGAGTGAAAATATATTCATTAAATACAATTTAAAAAACATTATTTTTGGATTTTGTAAAAATAGTTGAAAGAGTAACTTTTAAAGAGGGTTTTTAAAAGAAAGTACCTTACCTTGAGTCCGACTCATCACGTACAATCATTATCTTCCTGAATAATAAACTTTTGTTAATTATTTACTTTCTTAATAAACTTTTTAAAGTTTATTATTAGTTTTATATGACTTATTATCATGTTATAACAACAAATTAATTATTTATGTTCACATCAGCCACTTTGTCGATATTCAATACTTGAGTCCAAAATCACTTTGAAATGATGTCTATAGTCAAAATGGTCATAATTACATAATATATAGAATAATATTCATTAAATAATAATCAATTTTATAAATCAATTATAATTTTAAATCAATCCATTTATTTATGGTATGAAAAATGAACAACCTTATAATCATGAAGATGGTAGGCCGTACGTAAGCACGAGTAACGTTTCCATTTTTCATTGATCATTTATGGAAAGAAGGTAATTATTATTTTATATTTATATAATGATAATAATATCATTAATATCACAATAATAATTTAAATATACTTATATATATCATCCATGCGATCTAGTTAAGAAAAATGAATCACATCGCTTTATGGAGGTGATAGTTCACACGTACGCATGAACGACATTATCATTGTTATGTACATGGAAAGGTAAGAAAACAATTGATATATTATTATTTAAAAATAATAAATATGTCATGAATATCATATATAAAAATTAATTCCGTAATTATAACCATTCTTGAGAGACGGTAATGGAAAACAAATTATTTTTGTTCGCGAGGTGGTAGTCCTCCGTACACATGAACGAAGAATTCATTTCCCATTTTATGAAATTGGAGATGGATTTAGGTGATGATATTAACATAATAAAATATCAGTATATTGAGTATACTATAGTTATTATTTAATTATGGTTGAATAATATTTTAAGGAATTGGAATAAGAAATAAAATAGAAACACTTAAATAAAAACGTTACCTTTCCTTGAGACGATCACCTTTGATTAAAACCTTAACACCTCTAAGGGGGGTGTTCTGTCTAAACTAAGTTCTCTAGAATATAGGGAGGTATTACAGGAAGGTTTTTGGATAGATATTGAATAAAAAAAATGATTTTTTATGTGTAAGGAATAGAGATGAATGGGTGCCCTTTTATAGGAGAGGGGAGGAGAACTCTTGGAATTATTCAGAGTAATAAATTAATATAAATTCATTTTCTATGAAAAATGGATCCAAACTAAATTATTTTTAAGATATGATGATTTTGGGTCGAAATAAATTCATCCAATTAAAATTATAGAATTTTGGATTATTTTTTAATCCTTATCATTTTGTTTTAATCCTTATTAATTCTTACCGTGACATTATGTAATTTATAGTTTGAGAGTAGATATAATTACTATAAAATTTCAAATGACCAAACATGAGTCATTAATTAAATTTTTAGACTTAAAATAATTTTTAAGTTTATATTTTTATGAATTTTATATCATTTAATAAAATATTATTTATTTTAAAATCTCATAAATGTCAATTTTGACACTAGTCACTAATTGACTTTTAAAAAATATCATAAAAAATTGATTCCTTTGAACAAACTACTTTAACTCATACCTAACATTTAAAATTCATACATGAAATTTGTGGATGACATCAAATATTTCAAATTATATTTATTTTAATATTATTAATTTCATTTATTTTATTCTTCCTTTAATAAATCAATTACTGCATCATCATTGTGTCATAATTAAATTTAATTATTTAATGTCTAAAAATTATAAAAAAAATATCATGATGTAGATAAAAATTTTAGATTTAAAAATGAATATTTATAGTCCAATTTATATTTTATATAACCCTATATTAAAAATTATTTACATTTTAAAAATATGAGTATGACATTTTTAACTTATATTTAAATAAAATATGATAAATGTAATATTCTTACCCAAGTGGCTTAAAAAGGTTATTATTTTAGACTAAGGTTGATTTTATTTGAAACTCACTCATCCAATGAAATTATGATAAGTGTTAGGGTAATTTTATAATATTATAATATTATTTTTTACCCTTAATTACCCAATTTACCCTTAACGGTGGTAAATAAAATACTAAAGTTACTATTCACCAAAAACTAAGTTGATCATATTATTCCAAAATTTTAATAATTATTACAAATATGTATACCCATTTTTTAAAATTCAATTCATATAAGTTAAAATATTAATTAATAATTAATCCCGTTGATGGATTGAGAAAACGAGTTTTTAAAGTAAATACATTCAAAATTTCACAAAGTTTTTATATCCAATTGCAATGTAAAATTAATTCCAATGAACTAATTAAATCAACTGATAAAAATTTCATTTAATTATAATTTTAAACCAATTAAAATTATATTCTAACTATATAAATAAATTATACAAAAAATTAGTTTTGAATTAAAATGAAGTATTTTCACTATTCATTAAAATATGAAATTTATCAGAAAAATAACAAAAATTCAAATAAAGTAAATTTTGACATCCTTATTCCAAATAATAATTTTATTTTGTTTATTAGATTTTATAAAAGTGACAAAAAATAGATTTTAAACATGTACACCATCAAAAGGCGACAAAACTGCCATTTTTGAGAAATACTTCTTTTATGTGTAGAATTGGATTTTTTATTATATAATATCTGTTAAAAACATAAAATGATTGTTAATATATTACATATATATTTCATTAATATAATCATACAAGAGTGATTTTATTATTTATAAAACACACTTGTTCACATTTAAATAGTTTTCAGTAAAACAATTCCTTTTATTTTAAAATGGGTTTTACATTCATTTATAATTAATTGGTCATAAAATAATTATGTATATAGGTGTAAACAATATTTTAATAATTCAATTAATACTATTCATTCCTTCCAATCTAATGAATGTGTTATAATGGAAATATCTAAATAATAATATTTAGTTGTTCATTTAAACTTGACATGGTGTATCATGTACATTATCAAACAAAATATTTATTTTTTTAAAAACTCAAGATTTTACACTTGGTGGGACTTTGGTGGTAGTTAAGAGAAAGTACATTGATAGCTCTTATCATAATGAGCCTTAAGTCATCATGGGTGTTTGGGGAAAAGTGTCTTTGAGGAATGTTTTGATTTGATTCTAGACTTTTACTTGCTTTTGATTTGGGTATATTGAAATATAAATCTTGAAATCTTATCTGATGGGATTTATATTACCTTTACTCTAATTTGAGTTATTGATATGAGTAATCTTAAGATGTTTCAGTGTTCTTTTCTGATGTTTTGTAGCATCATTCCTTCTATAAGACAGTTAGATAGGCCTTAGGAGGAAGCTGTTGGTGAACCACAGCGAGCAGATCTTCCCATGGACCAAAATCTTGTTAAGATTTTTGTGTGTGTTGTTCAAGCTCTGGGACAAGCACCTTCACCCATTCCCATTTAGGCTCTAGTTGTGGAACCTAAAAGGAATAAATCATGGAATCATGCTCAAGAGTTTCTTCACTATAAACCACTTGATTTCTAAGGATCTAATGACCCTCAAGAATTGAAGGATTGGTTGAACAAGGTAGAGAAACTTTTTGATTTCTTATAGGTATCTGATCTAATTAAGTTGAAGTTTTCTACCTTTAAGTTGTAAGGGAACGACATGAGATAGTGGGATTCAATGGAAATGATGAAGAAGCACTAGGGTTTGGTGTGGAAGGAATTTAGAGTTTTTTTCACTAATCAGTTCTATCTAGAATCTATGGTAATGGCTAAGGCTATGGAATTTTTCAACCTCTAGCAGGATGAAAGGACCGTGGTGTAGTATAAAAACCGATTTTCTGATCTTTTGAAGTTTTCACCTAAGATTGTATCGAATGATAAAATTAAGGTTTGACGGTTAGAGATGGGTATCTAAACTAGTATCTGTTAACATTTTTTCTTACTAATGTTTACTTCATATACTGATGTATTGGATATGGTGTTGATGGTTAAGCATGATCTGGATGGTAAGTCAGGGTTTATGGGAGTTCCATTTTCTATTAGTGGATGTTCTGTGAGTTCATTTAAAGAAAATAGGAATTGTGATTAGTTTCATGGTGTTTCTTGACAACTAACATCCTCTAGACCCCCTGTAGTTCCTAAAAAATGTCCTTTGACTTTCTTATAGTGTGTCAAGGTTGGGAATTCAAAAAGGTTTGCTTTGAGGCACCTAAGATTTTTAGTTTGTGTGGTCGCTCAGGACACCTACAAAAGTTCTGCCATATGTTTTTTGCTTCACGCAGTGGCATGGGTTCATTAGTTTCTAAAAGTATTGCAGTGCAACAAGATAATTTGTAAACCAAGGGTTTCCAACCATAGGCATCCATAAAGAAGCTTCTTCATAGAGTGAAAGAGTCTCCAGAGGAAGCTGATACAGGTCCAATGACTATGAGAGGTACTATCACTATAGCTTCATCTTTAGTGATTGCTTTATTTGATACTGGTGAATCTCACTTGTTTATATCAACATGTATTGTGAACCTACTAAATATTTCTTTATATATCTATTATATATGGTGGATATTACTAATCCTTTGAGAACGAAGAGAGAGTAGGGTCTTCGTTGCCCTGCTTGTATCTTCTCTTTATGAGAGATTAAACTTGCCAGTATTTTTTTGGTTTTTGACATGAAACATATTGACATAATTCTCAGGATGGATTAGATCATTTTTAATAAGGCCCAATTTGATTTTTATCTTCAGAAGTTCTCCTTTATTATACCTGATGGGGTGTACCTTATTTTTCAGGGAGAATGTGATATGAGGTAAAGTAGAGA
This sequence comes from Viscum album, assembly GCA_963277665.1. NCBI lineage: Eukaryota > Viridiplantae > Streptophyta > Magnoliopsida > Santalales > Viscaceae > Viscum > Viscum album. The sequence continues at coordinate 670,784,356 of OY728167.1, forward strand.
TAGACCTTATTATCCAAAGTTGGGGACATAAATATCAGTGTTTTATTTTGATTTGGAGTGGTAATATTTGAGTGATGATCTCCCTCCAATTTTCACCGAGTTTCCAATTTTTTTCCTTATGATTTCTTTGGTTTTCCACTGACAAGGGAGGTAGAGTAATCTATTGATTTATCACCTGATACTCAACCAATGTATATTCCTTTTTAACATATAGAACTAGTTGAACTGAAAGAGTTGAAGACTCAATTGGATGAACTATGGGGGAAAGGATTCATATTACCGAGTGTGTCACCTTGGGTGACACCTATTCTCTTTTCTAAGAAATCATATGGAACACTTGCCTATGTGTTGATTATCGGAAACTCAGTTGAGTTAAAGTGAAGAAAATGTATTTGTTACCATATATTGATGATCTATTTAACCAGTTTAAAGGGGTGAAGTGATTCTTGAAGATTGATCTTTGATCTAGTTATCACCAGTTGAGAATAAAAGAATCTAAAATTTATAAAATAGCCTTCCGGAGTAGATATAGACATTATGAGTATCTTGTCATTCCATTTGGTCTAACCAATGCTCTTGAAGTCTTTATATCCTTGATTAATAGATTCTTCTGTGAGTATCTTGATACTTTAATGGTGGTATTTTTGAATGACATCCTAATTTACTCTCAGTCTGAGGAGGATCATGCACCTCATTTAAGATAAGTTTTAGAAATGTTGAGAAATCAATTACTCTATGTCAAGCTATCAAAATATGATTTTGGATTCTGGAAGTTAAGTTATTGGGAAACATGGTCTCTGAACATGGTATTTTATTTTATCCTAAGAAGGTGAAAGCTGTTATGACATGCTAGAAATCAAAAAATATTTTTTACATTTAGTGCTTCTTGGTTTTAGCGGGGTATTATCACCAGTTTGTAAAGGATTTCTCAAAGTTGAATTCTTCTATGAATACTCTCACTTAGAAGGGGGTGAAGTTCACTTGGGATGATAAATGTTAGAGTTCTTTTTGTTAAGATGAAATGTATTTTGACTTTTGTGTTGGTGTTGACTCTTCCAGAGTCCAGTAGGGTAATGTGGTCTTTTATGATGCATTAGGTTTGGGTTTGGTCTGAGTTCTTATACAGGGTGATCATGTGGTATACTATGGATCTATAAATCTTATGACACATGAGAATAATTACCCAACCCATTCCATTAAAACCATAACTGTAATTCATGCACTTAATAGTTGAAGATATTATGTTTTTGGGGAAAGGTTTACCTTGTTTTCTGATCCAAAGTGCCTGAGTTATATATTATCTAAGAAATATTTGAACCTTCTATAGAGGTGTTGGGTGGAGTACCCATAGTCTTTTGATTTCAACATTGCCTACACCACAGGAAAGGGGAATGACATCACTGAATCTTTGAGTTGGAAACTTCTGACCTAGGCCATGAAAGAATCATTAGAAGAGTTTAAATTGACGGCTATTTTTGCAAAGTTCCATTTAGGAGTCTGAGAAGAATGATATGAGATTATTATGAAAAGTTTTTAGTTGACCTACTCTATTCTTAAGATGATTCTTCAAGAGAAGCAGATTGATGATGAATTACTTGGCATTAAAGACTCTCTTTATGGTGGGGAGACTGTTGGTGAGTGGTCATTCTCTTATGATGGTATCCTGTGTTTCTAGAACTAGTTTTTTGTTCCTTTTTTCTGTGAGAAATTCTGTGATAGGGGAGTTCTATAATTCCCAGTGGGCGGTGAACCCTAGAACCATGAAGATGTTTTATGAAATGCAGTGATAATTTTGGTGCCCAGTTATGAGATGAGATGATACTGATTTTTTTTACTGTTATTATACACGATATTAGGTCAAGAATGAGCATGATACACCTTTAAGTTTACATAATCCACTTCTAGTGATTACTTGGTAGTGGGATGATATTTCTATGGAATTTTTGGTTGGATTTCCGTTAAACCCTAAAGGAAAGAATGTTATATGGATTGTAATCGATAGGCTGAAAAAATCTCCCCACTTTATACCCATTTGTGATAAAACTAATGTTTTAGAGTTGGTAAATCTCTATGTGAAATAGATTATTTGTTTTTATGGAGTTCTATCTACTATAATATTTTATAGCGATCTCCATTTTACCAATTATTTTTTGAGGGGACTTCAAGATGTGATGGGATATCACGTTTGTTTGAGCATGACATATCATTTTAAGATGGATGAAAAAATAGAACAAGCTATACAAATTCTCAAGGATATGTTATGGGATTGAATTTTCGACTTTGGGGGAGCTTGGGATGTTTATTTGTGACTGGATGAGTTTTATTATAATAACAGTCACTAGTATGAAATTCAAGTGGATTCTTTTGAGGAATTTTATGGTTATAATTGTAAATATCTATTGTGTTAGTCATATATTGGTGAAAGGTCCTTGGTTATAGTGATTTTGGTCCAAGAAATTATGGAAAAAGATTTAGTTGATTCATCAGATAATGTTGATGATAAATAGCCAATACAAATCTTATGATTACTGTTGTAGATGAACTTTGGATTTTTTAGTTGGTGACTAGGTATTTTTGATAGTTTCACCTTGGTTGGGTTAATGACATCTTTGGAGGCAAGGGAATCTTTCTCCTCACTTTTTGGGTCCTTTTGATATTATTGAGTGGGTGGGGAAAGTGGATTACCGTTTACCACTTCCATCATAGTTGAATACGATCCACAATGTGTTTCATGTATCTCAAATTAAAAAGTGAATTTTTGACATATCTCATGTTTTGAGTTGGAGTGATCTTGATGTTGAGCCTGATTTATCCATGGCTGAGCATCCCGTTAGGATAGTTGATTCTGAGACAAATATACTTTGCGATAGGATGATAACTTTGGTATGTGTGCTTGGTATCATGGTTCTAATTCTCATGAGACTTGAGAGTATGAGGCACTGATGAGAGATCAATGGCCTCATCTCTTTAGTATGGAATCTTCTTTATAGGATTTATGGGGATAAAAAGTTTTTATGGTTGGGAGATTGTAACATCCCATTACTCGCTTGTAGGTATTTATTGACCCTTGTTTTAATATCCTTTAGGTCGAGTCTTATTTTAATTTTTTTGGGAGAATTTGAAAAATTTTAGAATCCCAAGGGTTTGTGCACTGTTGGTGCATGGTTATGGGAAACCATGTAGTTTGTCCCAAAAAACTGTGTGCCATATTGTAAGCCTTTAAAAGGGGGCGCACAATTTGTCCAAAATATTCAACCAACCCCTCCAAACCATGAAACTCATAGATAATGGAGAATTTATAGTTGGAACATGATTAGTTTAACCATGTATAAAAACCATGAACCCCATCCTAAATTCCAGTAGGGGAAAAAAATTAGGGTGCATGATTTGTCTAACAGCACGTACCTCCCTAGAAACCATGTGTGCAGTTTTTAATTACTTCAAAAATTAATTTAAAAATTACAAACCCTCAATTTAAGTTTCTAATTTCCCCAATCAACCCTAATATTATTTTTCATACTTAGATCCTCCCAAGAGGTGATTTTTTACCCTAAAAACCCTTTTCTTGGTGGATCAAAGTGGGCATTGATCGCATTCGGTCTCCTCCGGGTAAGTGGATCTCCTCTCATGTGGGTTTTCCAATCTCTCTTTCCATCCTCCTTAGAGTTTGATAGATCATAATGTAATTAATGGATCTAAACTCTATTTTTTTAGATATTGATTCTAGGTTGAGTTCCTAGATCTTCCATGCCTTTATTATTCATTGGATTTCCCTGTTGCAGGTGTTGTGCGTTATGATTCCTTGATCTAAAGGTAGGTGGTTCCATAATTATTTACCCTACAATTGAAACCTTGAATTTCTTTATTAAATTGAAATAAATTTTTAGTTGATTTAAAATCATGTATTTTTGATGATTTGTTCTTTGATTTGAAATGGTCATGCGATTTGAGAAAAAAATCCAATTTTAATGGAACTGAAATTGTTGGGTGAATTAATAAAAAATGATTGATTGATTTAGAAATAATTTTATGAAATGATTTAATGTTGAACTTGAGAAAATTTCATAAATTTAGATATGATTTTAAATGAAATGAAATGATTAAAACCTATGATTTGGTTTTGAAATGAGAAAGGCATGTTGAAAAATGAAATTGGGAAATTATACTTTGAAATGATTAATTTCCAATTTGATCGATCAATTGATTAATTAAAGCATATGTACACCTATTTAGTTGGTAACTAAGAAAAAAACATCCACTAGAACTAGATTTATGATGAAACCACTAACTAAAATAAGTTCGGCTTAACTTCCCTTGGTGGATCCCTGAATTGGGTGTAGATTGATTGCCTATAGTGGCTCCACAAATAGGGTATTGATTTGAATTTACACACATATCTAGAGTTTTATTGATGAATGAGAAGTGTGAGGATCCTATTACCAAATAAAATAATGTATCAAAAGGATCTTTTTCATGGTTCTTACTTGTTTTTATTATATATTCCATTGATTTATTGAACTATTTTATTAATGAAAAATGATTTATATAAGCTATTTTATATAAAATGTTCATTTAATCCTATTTGAAAACTATTTTGTTTATCTTCCATATTTTGATTGAAAAACATGTTCTGTTGAAAATATGTAAATGACATGAATTTTTTGATTTAAATTTAAATAAAAACCAGTTTATTATTTTGGTATTGATCATGGAACACTTAGTGAGGCCCTACTGGGATTTATATCTCACACCCTAACTTTTACTTTAGGCATTTGTAGACTTTCTTATACCCGGTTATAGAAAAGGGAAAGCGCCATTTTGAGGTGGTTGATGTTCTTAATCCTTGGTACTGTGGAGTGATGATGGTGCCTAGTGGAGATATTGTCCACTTATTACATAGGTTCTTTGAGAGCTTTTTTGTCGAGTTTGTTCTTATCTTCTTTGGATGATGTTTTATTGGGGATGTTTGTCTTCCTGTTAGGTACAATTTTACCTATTTGTTTCCGATACTTTGTACTTTTGGAGTGTTGATAATATTAACTTGTATTATTTTATCTTCAACTGTTTTATGGAAATTTTTTTCCCTCTTTGATCATGCATGACAACAGGTGTTAGTTTCCAAAACATGGGGATCATAAATTCCCTTTGGGCTATGTCAGTGTCAGATCCGGTATCAGGGTAATATAATTAGTGGAAAAGTATATTTACATGTTAGTTTTTAGTTTTTAATTTTAATTTTTAACTGTTGTTTATACAAACGATGTTATAAATAATAGTTTTGACGCTGGTTTTCATAAAACCAAAGTCTAAACACTAACGAAAAGAGAACTTAAGGGGAATTTCAATGTCGATTTATATAAATAAATAACATTGAAAATATATTTACACATTGGTATTAATCTAAAAATGATGTGGAAACTATCAAATCGACATTTCACCATCGTTTTTATTAAAAAATGATGTTGAAATTTATATTATTTTGAACGCGGGAGAATCACTTTGAAATTTTAACGCCAGTTTTCATAGAAAACCAACCTTGAAAGTCGAATTGGAAAATTTATTAGGACTTTGAATGTTGTTTATTAAAAGAACCAATGTTGAAAGACCATTTCAAGGTCGATTTTTAAGAATAACTGATGTTGAAAGACTTTTACAGATCAAATTTTAATGTTAATTTTTATAAATAACTGACATTGATTTGTTTCCACATCAGTTTATAAGAAAACCGATGTTGAAAGTTGGATTTTTTTAAAAAGAGAATGAATTTTATGCCTCCAAATCTGAAAAACTATAAACAAAATAAAAAATAGTGAAAATAAAACCAACTACCAGATTTTTAAATCATTTTTAACATTCTCTAGGATTAATTTCCCTTGTACCTTTGTGAATGCTCATAAAAACTTTTAAACTTCCATCCTAAACCTCCTTGTAATAAAAAAAGAAGTTATTAAAAGATGTAATATTAGAAAATGTAATAAAATAATCTCACTAAGCATGTTTTCTATGTATTAAAATATATAATATTAGAAAATGTAATATTAAACATAAACATATGTTATAACAAAAGAATCAATTTTTGACCACTTTTTGTCTATAAAATGTAATATTAAACATAAACAGTAAAAAATAAACTCAAAACCCATCAATAAAATTAGTAACATTTAAAAGTAAATAAAACAACATGATATTTACACAAATACTTCAATTCTAATGGGTTTTAGAATGAATAAATGAAAAAACTATTTATATATAATAAAACCAATTTAACAACAACCAAACATGACTATATTTTGACAAATATTTCATAAATTCTTATAAAATAAAGTCTATTTATATAATATAATCTTAATCTTTGTTAAATTTATTTATAAAATGTAATACATGAGAAGATTTTAAGTTTTTCAATTTGAAATTCATAAATTGTATCAAGAAAAACATGAATAGAATTTTATGATTTTTTCTATTAAATAAAAATTAAACCATAAAACCTCTAATATAAAACATTAACTTGAATATATAAACCAACAGAGATATATATATAGGTATATATATATATATATAATAAAAGACATATATTATCTATTATAAAAATATATTTACTAATAATTTCATTTAGTTGAATTTATTTTGCTTATGTATTGACAATTAATCATTGTTAAACCTTTTCCATGACCTATATTTTAATATATAAATTATCAAAACAAGTATAGACAATAATAATTAAGATTAAAGAACTTATAAAAAATAATAAAACCTACTTATTTAACAATTTTCTAAATATTTATGTACCTAATACACTAATATAAAGAAAAGAACAACCCTATAAAATCAAACACAATATACCAAATAAAAGTAGAAAACAATAGGTATAAATACTCATTTATTTAACTTTAATTAAAATATACATACTTGAAACATCTAAAACCTATAGAAACGAATAAAATGTAAAAAATTTATGCCAAAAAAGATTGTATAATTACCCATTTTTAAAACTTAAATTAAAAGATACATACGTGATAATTTAAAATTTAACCAAACTTAAAAAATAGTTTTCAAACAAGAAACCTGAAAAAACAAATAGAATATAACAACTTTAATTAAAAAATGATTTTCTCATTACTAATATTTTAAAATTTAAATAAAATATACATAACTTATAATTTAAATGTCAACCATGCCCAAACAATAGCTTGGAAACAAAATTTGAATATGGGTAAGTTCTTCATTTGTATACAAATGGACCTCATTGAAAATATACAATTTAAATGAATGTTATAAGATTAGAAAATATAATATTATGATATAAAATATAAAATAATTAATATAACTAACCCTTATCAAATTTAGTCATCATCCCAGTTGTGATTATCTCAAATATGAATATTAAAAAAAATAACTTTATTTCACCCTTCCTTTTTGACGATGACAATGCAGTTATGAAAAATTAATTTGAAAATTAACACACACAAACACAAGACAAAAAAATATATTATCTAATATAAAATATATTTACCAATAATTTCATATAGTTGAATTTATTTTTCTTCTGTATCAAAAATTGATCATTGTTAAACCTTTTCGATGAACTATATTTTAATACATCAATTATCAAAACACATATAAACAATAATAATTAAGAATAAATAACTTATAAAAAGAATAAAACTCAATTTTTTAAAAATTTGATAAAAGATTTATATACTTCACCCAATACACTAACTTATAGTAAAACACAATATACTGACCAAAAGCAGATTTTTTTGAACAAATACTCATTTATTTAACATTAATTAAAATATTCATACTTGAAACATATGAAACGTATAAAAAAAGTAATATAAAAAATTTAAGAAAAAACCTATTTTATAATTACTTCTTTTTTAAAACTTTAACTAAAAGATACATACTTGAAAATTTGAAGGCTTGTGCAGTGTGGAGATTTTTTTTATAAATCCATAACTATTTATATAGTAGATAACAACCCTATAAAAATAAACATATTATACCAACTTAAAGCATAAAATGATTGTCTAAATCCTCAGTTTTTTAACTTTAATTAATCTATCCATACCTGATAATTTAATTCACAATCATACTTAACAAATAGGTTGTAAAAAAACTGTAAATATGGGTAAGTTCATAATTCATATATGAATAAGTATCATCAAAATGATACAATAACAATGAATGTTATAATATTAAAAAATAGAATATTTTTATATAAATTATAAAATAATTAATATAACTAACCTTATTAAATTCAGTCATTGAACTAGTTTTGATCATCTTATACATGAATCTTAAAACATAATAACTATAGTCCAACCATATTTTTTGATGATGACAGCACAGTCATAAAACATTAAATTGAAAATAAAAACCAACTCACACACACACACACATAATAAAAACAAAATATTATCTAATATAAAATATATTTACCATTACATCCACATATCATATTTTATTTAGTTTCTTTATCGACAAGTGATCTTTGTTAATTTTTCCATGACCTGAATTTTCATATATATCAACTAAAAAAACATGTATAAACAATAAGAATTAAAAATAAAGAACTAATAAAAAAATAAAACATACTTGTCTAATAATCTACTGGTTTTTTTACAAACATCACCTAATAAAGAGAAAAACCAATATAATGTGCATTCACTTGGTAAGAATATTATTAACATCCAATGACCTCTATAATATAAAAAGTTCACAATTAATGACATTATAATGAATATTAATTCATAATTATATTAATGTTACTACCCATCAATTAATGGGGAAACCATCTCCCAATATCTATATTTGATAATCTCTCAGATACATGTATCTCTTTTAAAAGTTTAATCAACTTAGAGAAAATTTTATCACTCCACCCATTTATTGATTTCAAGTTAAATAATATAAGAAAATTTGATAACATTGTATATTTAGTGTAACCAGAGAATAATGGTTTCTTATAATCTCTATAAAATCATTCTATAGTTTCTATTTTTTCTCAGGTTTTAATGCCTACATCATGAATTAATTCTTCGATAAGATACATAGTCTCATTATGAATATTTTCATCAATATTATATGTTGAATTTTCTATTTTTTTACCATGCTAGATATAACATGTATAATTATGGATAAAACCATATAAAATGAGATGATAATTGATTTATATATAATTTAACCTTCTCATATTCATTCAGTTCATATACAAATAAAAAAAATCAAATCTATGTTATGAAGATTTTGTTTAGAAAATTACAAGAAATTATCAACTCATTTTTCATATTCATCAGTGGTTCTTCATAAAATTTTCCAATTACAATCCATCAAATACCTAATATAAAAATATAAAAGAGAAATATATTAAAACATATAAACATTTACAAAAATATATATAAATAGATAAATTTTAAACATAAAAACATATAATAAAAATGATTGTCTTTAAGGTGGGAAATATCTATGATTATTAGAAATTGAATGAAAAATAAATTACTCTAGGAATTTATTTTATTTAAATAATTAATTAGAAACTTTGTTTGATGATCTTAGTAAAGTAATAAGGATACTTTTGTTAAGTTTAGATAGTTTTTTTAAATGACTATCACATAACTAGTGTAAGGTGATTCCTATAAATCACAATCATAACATAAAGTTATAAAGAGTAAAAATGAGAGTTGTTATCATTATCATCCAATATTGATTTTGGTTGAAATGAATGAAAAAATGTGATGTATTAAGTCATAAACTTTAATTTAATTGTAATAATTATATTATGACATATATGAATCTATATCTACTTGATGTTTGTCAGAGTGATCCAAAAAATATATAATTCAGTTAGAATCAAAAATGAAAAACACCATGGCTACTAGTTTCAACTGATATATATATATATATATATCATTTTTGAAAAAACATTTTATAATTACAGAAAATAAAAAATTTATATAATTAGAAAAACTTATACAAAAAAATTTATAATTAACAATAAAATTAATACAAACAAATTAACGGATAAATCAAATTTATAACTAATAGATAAAGAATTTATCTTAAAAATTAAAAATATAACTTAATTTTTTTCTTAAATCTCACTTTAGATCTAAATTCAACAATCCTTCTTTTCTCAAAACTAATCTTAGTTTTTCTCTCAATGATTTTTTCTTATAACATTTATTCAAGATTTAATATTATAAAATTTTAATTTTGTCTTCATGTTAATATATGTTAAAAATTATAGATTTATTATTTATATATAAATGATAATGATTAAAACTTATATATGAATCACAAAAAAATATTAATTTTGAATTTAATTTTTAATTTTTAATAAAATAAGATTATGAAAAATATTTTTAACAATTTTAAAGTTCTATCTAATTATACTTTTAAATTTATTATTGAAATATATTCTTTTAACTTTTTTTTATATTATGTTTTTATATTTTTTGTATATAATTTTTATAAGAGTATAATTATTTTTCAAATATTAAAAATTTTAAAAGTAATTTTTCATAATATTTTTATCTCTATAATTATATTCGTTTATTTTTTTCAATGTTCTATTAAAATTAATGAAATTTATTTATTCTAATTTCTCAATATCAATGCATTAATAAATTTATTTTTAATTCAAAATTTTATTATTTTTAACATTATATCTAATATAATTATTCATTATCTTTACAATATTATTTAATTATGAAAATTATCTGTATAAAATAAAAAATATATATCAAAATAATAATGAATTTTTTTCTATTTTGAATTATTATGATTTTTAAATTTTTATATTGATTAATTTCAAAATTATAAATAAATTTCAAATTTTTATTCTTTTTCATTGATTATATTATGTAATTCTTTTTTAATGTATTTCCGCATTTAAATTTATTATTAATATGATTTTTTTATCTTTTTGAAGAAAATAATATATTTAATAAAAAAATATAATTTATTAATTTTTTTGAAAATCATATTAGATATATTTTTCTCAAACTCAAATAATTCTTGAAAATCCCATATATATTTCAATATATCTTTAGATAACAAATAATAAAAATAAAAAATAAAAAACTATTTTGTTTTATATAAATTCTATTAACAACATGACATTAAATCAAAATTTTAAGTAACAGATAAAAAATTTATCTTCAAAATAAAAAAATAACTTAGAAAATTTGGAGTTCATTAATGAAAAATTGATCTTGAATATAGATTTAATCCCTTGAATTTGGTGGTAGGGTGGACAGTGCAAGATTGAAGAATCACGAGTGTAAAAACAAACAAGAAAAAAGAACAAAAAAACCTTCCACCGCGTTTTTCGGTCGACAATAATATGATTTTCGAGAATTAAATATGTTTGGGGATAATGAAACAAAGATGAATGATAAAAGATTGAGTATCAACGATCATGAAAAGATGGCTAAAATATACCAAAATCACCCTCTAAGATCTTAGGTGGCCGTCAGTTCCCTGGTCAACCAGGATAGGGTTTCTAGGAAATAAAACATTTCCTGGATCATGAAACAATGAAAAAATATAAGAGATTGTGGTTCAAGGATCATGAAAATATGATTAAAATTGATTAAAATTGTGGTCAAAGATCAGTGGGTGGCTGCAGGTTCCATCGTAGATTGATAGAAAATCAATTTCAACAAAATGAAATGAGGGTTTCGGGCCAGAATTATTTTTAAGGGGTTTGAAGATCAGTTTTTCTAAAAATTGATGTTGAAACTGATTTTTTAATTAAGACTCAATGTTGGGTTTTCAAAAAAAAATTCCAAAACTTTTTTTTAAACTATTGACATTGGTTTTTTAAAAACCGATGTTAGAAGGTATGCTGACAAACCTTTAACATCAGTTTTATATAAAACCTACGTTAAAGGTTAAATCAAAGAAATTTTATGGTCGTTTTTAAAATAAATAGACGTTAAAATGTTTCTGTATAATTTTTAACATCATTTTATAAGAAACCAACATTATAAAGTCGACATCAAATCCAGTATTTTTGTTAGTGTAGGGGTATCTGGCCTCGTTTGTGACATCTTGTGATCTTCTTACAATTTCCTCTGATTTCATCATACTTTCATGTATATAAGTAAGACAATAACTTACAAATGAAAAAATATTACCGGCATGTGATTGCACTACATAATTATTATGTAAGTTTTTGTAAAAAAATGAATAATATTAAATTGTAATGAAAATAGTACTTCAATAATTCAACATAATAATTATGACAACTTACCAAATATATAAATTGATGACGAAGGCTCTTAAAAATTTGTGTTTAATAATTTCATTTACACTCCCAAGACTAATAATGTCCTGAGTCTTTGTTTCATATATGGATTTTCCAAATACAATGTATCATCTTGTAATGTAAGTAAGTGTGTTAAATTTATTGTTGGAAAAAACAAAGGTTTCAAGTAATCTTCTGTGATCCAGTAATTGATCCCTTATATTTCCTTAACCAAAATCTTTATTTCCCCTTATATCATTACATACAATAGTTCAAGTAGTAAAATATATACCCTTTTATTATCATGGGACTTTATAAGATATAATTTTAATTCTAAAAAAGTTATAATAACATGTTACACTATTTTAATTCCAACACCATCAATGGGATCAAATATCTCATCTCACAGAGTGTGATCTACCTAAATCCCAACTCTCACATGATCTAATACTAATGGTGTATTATTAAGGGTATCAAATTGTATTTTGAACACCATACCTCTTGTAATGACACGATACATGGGTGTTGATAAATATAAATCACAATCAATTTTAGTGTAAAATATTTTAAAACAAGAAAATAATCGATATATGTTTGCTTCACACATATTATAAATTATAGGGGAAAAATTATTACCTCGAGTAAGTTAGGAATTTAAGGGGAAAACATACAATCAAAATTGGGGGTCAAAAAATCTATGTATACACCAAGACTAACTCTTCCCTTTCCTCAAGTAAAATTATGTCTAATATTTCCTTGATTCCATCTTTAGTCTTGTCTTGTTCATTTAATAATGTACCAATGATACTGTGAGAACCCATGTAATATTAATCATAGATAAATTTCACTCCTTATTAATATTCATGAATTATATTTCATGTAGCCATATTCATTATGTAAAATCCCGACACGGGTGCCACACAACAGTGCCCCAAGCCGGTTGGTCACATGACCTCACACATGCCTCCCCATATGGTTGAGTCGACAGACTAGCAGTGAGAGTATAATATTGATCATGGGGAGACTATACCCTATTTATCAAAGAATAACAACAATAGAAATAAATAAGAAACAACCAAATGATACAACCACAACCAGAACAATACCAGTATCACAAGATGACTAAAATATGAATACAATATCCAAAAATAAAATAGTAGATATTTCATGCCAAGGACATTCCAAGTTTCAAATACAAAACCCAAAATAAAGACAATGTCAACTCCAAGCGAGTCCCAACACCAAGTCTGGTTCCCTCAACCATTCCCCATCCTGACTCATCTATCTAACATAGGGAAATTTAACTCTTCTTATCCTATAGACATGAAGTCTATTCGAATATTGATTTGGAAGCATGAGTAGGGTGTGAGTAAAACTCAGCAGTCCGCCACCAACGACGTCTAAAATGAAATATAGTGAATAACAATGTGTATAGTTATATAAAGAATAAAGTACACAACATAAGTAAAAAATTATCCCATTTCAATATTCTTTAATTAACCACATAAACCCCCAGGTTCCTGAGGAAACCTGAACCCTAAATACTTACCTCATCCTGCTCCAGAGTATAAACCACACCACACAAGTATTAAACAATTAAACACCATGATTATAATTTATCATTTCATTTCAAATCTTATCACGACCATTTGGAACCATAGTCCAATTCCAAACTCATGGGTGTATAATGTCATTTCTAGCACTGTGTGGGTATTTGGAGCCTCATTCCCTATCCCATACCTCGATTTCCCATGGGTATTTTGAGCCTTAGTCCCAATCCCACATACATTTATCACACATGGGTATTTGGAGCCTCAGTCCCTATCCCGAAAACATTTACCACACAAGGGTATTTGGATCCTCAGTCCTTGTCCCACACACATTTATCACACATGGGTATTTGGATCCTCAGTCCCCGTCCCTAACAAATTTATCACACATAGGTATTTAGAGCCATAGTCCCTATCCCACACATATCTATCACACATATATCACATATATCACATATATCACATCATTTATGGTTAATCAACATCAACCCCTTTTATCAACATTTCACATCATGGTACAACGTTACAATTTTATCACAATAAACATGGTTCTTCAATTTAATCACATAGAATAATATTAACAATTCAATATTAAACCATTTTTCGTCATTTAACCATATAACCCATTAACCCATTAAGGTTAGGCCAACCATCTCATGATACTCATTATAAATTAATTCATAATCACATTAATTGATCAATTACACAATCCAAATTTCTCATCAATTCCACAATCACACATTACATTAATTAATTCAGAAATTAATTAATCCAATTCCATGTTTTTAATTAATAAAATTCCATGTTTCCATAAATTAATTAATCAATTAATTTATTTAATTGAAGATTCAATTTCAAAATATGGAAATTTAAATCTAACAACACATACATGAAATTGGAATCAAGACTATGGGAATTGAATTTGGACTACCTACCTCAAGATAATTGTCAGATGCTTTCCAATGGACAACCTCAATTGAAGTGGAATGTTCAATTACACTAAGAAGAATGAGATCTAGATCAAAAACCTAGATCCAAGATCAAACAAATTAGATCTACCAAAACCTATATCTAAATCCATCACTAATACAGTAAAACATACCTTAAAAGGATGAGAGAAAGAAAGGATAATGGGAGGAAACTATATGATATGGGAATATCATACTAAAAGTGGTGTAGATCTTCAATACGGGGTTCAATTTACTAAGAACAGAGGTCATAAGGCCTTGGAATCCATTCAAGAATATCCAAAAATGAGAGAAATCATTTAGGGTTGAGTTGGATCAAATTAGGGTGAAGTACGGGGGGTTTGGTATTTTCAAAACCAATTTTCAGAATATTAAAAACTGCATGCACAGTTTCCTCAGTAGGGGCACACAATTTCCCAAACCGTGCGTCTCTTCTAGTGGGGACACACGGTTTCTCCTAAGAGGGTGCACAATTTGAAAAACCACATGACAACCATGAAATCCATCTCTGTTCAGGGTTACACAATTTGTTGGGGGCAGGGAACATGGTTTGGGAAACCATGTTCCAACTATGAACTCCCAAATCCCCTAAAAAAACTTCTAATTTTCACCCAAACACACCCAAGAAAAAACCCAACCAAAATATACTCAAAACAAGGAAAAATAGTACTTGTAAATGAGATCAAAACAACTCTAGAAAAGGCCAGGATCTTACAATATCCCTTCCTTATAACATCTTGTCCTCGAGCTGTACTCCCAAGCATCTCTAAGAACCTGAGTCAAAATGTTTGGGCCACTAAGCCTACATATCCTATTCTCTCTCCCAATTTTTATCTTGAACATGATCATGTTGGAAAAATACAAAACTATTGGCATGGCCTTCCCCTGTAACACCTTTTCACTATGATCCAATACATGTATTAGATGCTCCTCAAAGGAAGCATTAGTCTCAAGCTCAACATCATTCACATAAATCACACGAGAAGGTTTGGGGTGGTACCACTGAAGTTATGACCCATGAAAAATGTCATGCATAATACTACACCTTCGTGGAAGAGCCAATCAGTACACCACTGACCCGATTCCCTCCACAACCTAAAATGTTCCATAAAACCTAGGCGCCAATTTTCTCTGTCTCCGTATCCTGTGGTGACCCAATCTAGGAAACACCTGAAGGAACACACAATCACCCTATGTAAACTCTAGGGGTCATCGATGTCTATTAGCATATGAATTCTTTCTACTATAAGCCATATCTATATGTTTCCAAATCAGCTGAACCTACTCTTAAGTCTCCTGCATGAGACTTGGTCCCAACAGCTCTCACTCACCTGCCTCTATCCAACATAGAGGTGATCTACATAGTCTATAATAAAGAGACTCATATGGAACCATCTGTATAGTTTCCAAATAACAATTGTTATAGGTGAACTCTACCAAGGCTAGGTGCTTCTCCCAAGACCCACAAATGTCTAGGACACATGCCCGAAGCATATGCTCAAGCACCTGTGTAGTTTTCCCCAACCACCTATTTGTCTGTGGGTGGAAAGTTGTACTCAGAAGAACTTGTGTACTAAGGGTGTAATTTTGGCCCGGTCCAGCCTGAACTGGGTCAGTTTGGGCCGGGCCTTCTCTATAAAAAAGGTTTGCAGACCACTATTCAGGCTGGGCCGGCCCAGCCCAAACAACCACATGAGGCGGCCCAAGCTTGACCTTGGGACGGTCCAAATCGTCGGGCCAAGGGCCGGTCCTTGCGGGCTTTATTTTTTCAAAATGAAATATAAAACGAGTTAAATTTTTTTTTTAAATAATTTTTTACTTTTTTTCAAGTTTATTTTATTATTTTTCTTAAACATTTTTTCTAAACATTTATTTTAAAATGTTTGTTTTAAAATGTTTTTAAAACATTTTTTAAACATTGTTTAATTGTTTTTAAAATGTTTCTTTTAAAAAAAATTTATTTTTTTTAAATGTGGTTTTAAAACATTTTTTTAAAATTCTTTTTTAAATGCTTATTTTAAAGAATTTATTTCAAAATTATTTTTTAAACAATTTTTTAATCTATTTTTTAAATTATTTCTAAATAATTTTTAAAAATTATTTTTTAAACACATATTTTTAAAACATATTTATTTTAAAATTATTTTTTAAAATTTTTAGAATTTTTTTATAAAATTTTAATTTTAATTTTCTTTTTTATTAACATTTTAAAAACGAAACATTTTTCTTTTAATTCTCGATCATTTGACATGTTTTAGATTGACCACATCATGCGTTTCCCAAGAAACCTCAACCCCAAAGTCACATGCCTATTATAATTATAGTATTTTCTTTAATTTAATAAAAATATAAAATATAGATCAATTCAAAAAATAGTTAAATTTGAAATAATTTATTTCAAAAATGTTATATTTAAAAAAATCGGCAGTGACTTCCAAGTCTAAATAAATATCAATCATCATAATAAATAACATTAATAATAATTTGTGCAAGTTGTAAAAAGAAAATTAATTAGGGGTTCACATCCACGGTTGGGTGTGTTAATTTTTTTTCTAAAAATATTTATATATGTGAATTTAAACATATAATATGTACAATTTGTACAAAAACCAGGGGTTGGGGAGTGCGAAATAGTAGGTGTGTTAATTTTTTTTCTAAATAGATTTATATATGTATATATAGTATATATAATATATTCAAGTTGGAACATACTTAAAAAAATTAATGAGGTTAGAGGCATGTATAAACATCATTGGGAGAGAGTTAATTTTTTTTTGTAAATATATAATGAGTTATTATATATATATTATGTTAAATCATTGATATATATATATATATATATAATTTGTAAAAAGAAAATTCATGATGGGTGCGCATTAGTGAGTGAGTGTGTTAATTTTTTTTCTAAATAGATTTATATATATAATATGTGAAAGTTGTAAAAAAATAACTAGGGTTTGGGGGATGCGCAATAGTGAGTGGGTTATTTTTTTAAATAGATTTATATATGTATATATAGTATATATAATATATATAATATATGCAAGTTTCAGCATATTTAAAAAAAATTAATGAGGTTGGGGGGCGTGCAAGAACATCATTGGGTGAGTGTGTTATTTTATTTGTTAATATATAATGAGTTATTATATATATATATATATAATGTTAAATAATTGATATATATATTTGAATATATATATATATAATATGTGAAAGTTATAAAAATAACTAGGCATTGGGGGGGGGGTGTGCCATAGTGGGTGGGTTAATTTTTTTTCTTGATAGATTTATTTATGTTTATATAGTTGATGAGGCCGAAGGTCATCACAATATAAGTTCCATAATATTAAACCATCGGTGGCACAAATTGTTAGAAGATTATTGGTGAGTCGACTCACCAATAGAACAAATTGAAATGCTAACAAAAAAAGTTAATATTAAATTGATAATAAAATGAATAAAATAATAATTAATTAAAACAAAAAAATTTACCTAAATGTTAAAGAATAATTAATTAAATTAATTAAAAACTAACTAAATTATTAAAGAAACTAAAAATTAAAGTGACTTAATTATTAACTAAGAATATAAATATTAAGATTAATTAATTAAATATCTAAATAAATGTGAAGCACATACAAATAATTAACCGCGAACATGAAGTTAAAATAAATAAAATTAACTAATGATTTTAAACAACTAAGTTAATTAATTAAATGACAAAATGAAAACTTAAAATTAAGAACACATTATTTTATTAAGCTTTAAATTAAATTTTTACTTATCTAATAAACAGAATAATTAGACTAGTTAATAAATAAAGTTAATTTATTTTAATAAATCGAATTTAATGGGTAATGTTTTAAATTAAAAACTAAATTAGATTAATGAAAATAAAAAAATGAACAATTGATTAAATAATAAACATTTAAAATTGTTAAAATGTTAACCATATTAAGATTACTAAACTAGAAAGTAAGTTAATATAATTAGAATAATTAGAATGACAAAATCAACTATTTAAAAGACTAAAAACACATATTTAATTATAAAAAATGATTAATTAATAGATTTAGTGATAAAAAGTGCCATTATTTATTAAAAAGTGTTAAAATAAATAATTAAATTTTTAAAAATTAAATAAAAGATGTGGAAAAACTATGTAAAAATAGATCCACATCAAATTCCCCCACACTTAATCATTGTTTGTCCTCAAACAATCCCATGTTTTATTATCTTAGAAAGACAATATAGTGTGTATATATTCCTAAGATCAAAATTTAACATGTTCAACACTTAAAAACAGAGGACAGAAACATGAAAACATGTTTTTTTTGAAAAATATGTTCAATCAAGTCTTGCCTCAAACAAATACTCAAAGGGTAATATAGAAATCTACGAATCATCAAGCAATAAAGATGTCATGCCTCATATGCGATACAACTTAATGACTCATTTCAATCCAGGATTAATTCCATAGTCCAAGAATGAAAAGAGGTAAAATTTATGTGGAATTTAGAACTTAACAGTAGGAACTTTATATTTTGACTCATCACCTAGGTTACAACAATAAATATTTTTTTTGAATCACCTTATTGATACAACCTAAATGATTCCCGTATAAATAAATTGTCCCCTACTTCATTTGGTGTTCATCATTCCCATCACCTTAATGAACTTGTTTTTGACCCTAGATACTTTATTTTATTTTTCCCAAACCATGTATCATGTGCTAAGCACTGTACAATTCACTTATTCAAGGTGTACAGATGGATTATAGTAAACATAAACCCACCCAGCATCTAGAGTCTCAGAGATTCATCATGGGATCCCAGATGCCCAAACTACTCCAGTTTCAAAATATTTTTATGAAAACCATTTACATTGGCTCATTAAGGTGATTAATTTTAATAAATAATGAAAAAGTGTCCCCTAGGACCAAGATCAAACTTCTAGTTCCAAGATTTATGATCATAACTCCACTAACAGGTTACCCAAATCACCCTCAAAATAGTTCCTAAACCAAATTTTCATAAAACCACTAAATATATTCACTCAAAAATCATCCACCCACATTAATTAAAAATCAAATCAACTCTTAACTACTAATAAAGCATAATCCAAAGGAAATATCTATTTGAAAAACAATACAAAGACTAAAATTATGAAATAATTTTGAAAAAGTTTAGTCATTTTTTACAAAATAATTGAAGTTACAGTGAGAATTGATGGGCTCACATTAAAGCACTATTCATCACAGTCAAGAATTGACCCCCTAACCCACACTTAAAACCCAACTTTGTCCCCAAAGTTGTCTTCTAAAGTGGAGAAGAACAATTTAGCAATTATTGTTCAAAAATATCTTCAATAGAGAAGATTTATGACATGTTAAAAGGGTATCAATGAAGTTCAATATAATGTTGTTTGCCACAATAAATAACTTAACAACAAGTTCATAATCCAAAGACATACATTATCAATTAAATCCATTAAAAAATATTTTCCATTAAAGTTCAAACATGGCATGAAACTTGTAGGTGTAGAGTGAATTGGGTGTAAGGAAATTCAGAAAATAAGATTCAATTGGATGTTCAATTAAGCATAAAGCAAGCATTCCTAACACCCCTTAGAAAATCAGATTCAACAAAAAAACATGAATCAACCTACATTTATCCCCCACACTTAATTTCATGTAGTGAATGGGTTTTAGAAATCAACGAAATTCAATTCTAAGCAAAGAAAAACATGCAGATTTTTTTGTACAACAAAGTGACATGTGCAATTTTTTTTCTTCTTAAGTATGAAATACGTGCATAAGATTTTTTTCTAAAGCATTAAGAAGAAAAAAAATGAAAAAAATTATCCTTAAGGTACTTCCCTGACTTAAAGTTTCATTACTCCTTTAGCATGGGAATTCCACTCCTTAGATGACACCCGCAATAACATCCTAAAAACACAGAGCATGCAGAAAGGGACAGAAATTTCTAGCATAGACATAACGTACATAAGGCATGAAATAAAAACTTTATTCAACAAAAAACAATGAAAAAATGAAAACAAAGAAAGAGCATGGGTTGAATCCCATTAAGCATTGAGTTTAAAGTCTTGAGTTAGACTTTATTTAATCACAATTTTTTTTTCTGTGTTTTATTGAAAGCAAACAAAACCATGGGTTGCCTCCCATGCAATTATAAATTTATAGTCTCCAGCTGGACTCACCTAGAAACTAACCGTAGTCACTAGGTGGATGTGGTTTCCTTAATAAGAACCACCGGATGTGTTTGTCCCAAACATTTTTAACAAAACAATGAGATTTATGGGCATTAAAACATAATAAAAAAGACACTAAACCCACATAGCCTGAAATAACCTCAAAGTAAAACCACTTAACAGTTGTGAACATGGTGCTGTAAACTTATATAATTGTTTTATATTTTACAGATTTAACTTTTTTAGGAAGGGAAAGCAAAGTAGGTGATTCAAATGGTATGGACTTATTCTCATGGCTATCTCTATCAACTTCAACACTAACAGATTCACAATCAAGGGTGGAAATGGGTAAATTCCGATTAGTAGGATCAAAAGGGGATTCAATAAAGTGCTGAACAGAATTATGTACAATATAACTCAAGCATAAATCCACTTTTAAATTACTATTAGCATCATGATGATCTTTTTCACCCAACTCAGTTGAGTATGGAAGTGGATAATAGGGAAGAGAGTCTATTTGATCATTCAAAGATTTAGGTTTTACAATGCTATAAATATCTTCCGTCAGTTCATTATTAGTGAAAGAAGACTCAAAATCTACTGCTTTAGACAAATCAATTCTGCAACCATCAAGTGTGTGCTCAACATTTTTTTCATGTTTATGTTCAAAAGGCTCATTTCGCAAAACAAGGTCTGTATTGTGTTCCAAAAAGTTAAAAATCAGGGGGAGTAATGTTCAATTCATCATCAATAAATTGAAATTACAGATTGTTCAAATTCAAACAATTTTCCCCATAAATGACAACACTAATTTCCATTTCAGTACACAAAGTTTCAGAAAAGTGATTACTATAAGAATGGGGAAATGAAAACTCATCAGTTAGTTTTTCTTAAAATATCATTACCTCATCTTCATAATCCAAACAAATTTCAGAAATTATTGTGTTTTCAGGTTCAAAACATGGAAGAGAAGTTTTCAATTGAGGTTCAAATATTTCAGATTCTGTATTTTCCAGTTTAATGTTCTCTTCCAACATATTCCCCAATTCAAGTTCAGATTCATTATTCACAAAATCATAAGTTTTGGGTGAATAATTTTTAACCTTCAAGTTTTCATTTTCTAGTATATCTTTAACCCGAGTGACTTCATTCTCAAAACTTCTAAAACAGTGATTTTTCTCCAATATAGAAATTATGAAGAGAACTGGGCATTCCTTTTCAATCTGTTTCAATTCATCTTCAGAATTGTCCAACTCAACATCATTAAAGTTCTTTTTGGGGTCTTCGATAATGTGTTCATGATTCAGTGAGTTGGTTATTTCCATGTTTGGTTCACCAGATTCATATTTTTCAAATTAAAAGTGATTTTGCCTAGTTTCACTACCACTTTCCTCTTCAACTTGATTTTAAAATCTTTTATAAACATTTTCTTTTTCATTTTCTTCAAATTATTATTGTTCTTTAACCCTATATTGTAATTTCAAGAGAAATCCTTATAATATTTTCATTCTTTGATCTTGATCTTGAGTGAATTTAACTTGAATCTCAGGGGTCTTGTTAAACCAATAATTCCAAAAATCTTCCCTAGTATCCAATTTGGTTTCAATTAATTCATGTTTAGATTGGAATTCGGGATTGGATTAATATTGTTAATTTTCTTCAATGTAAACATCCTGTTGTGGCTGGTTATAGACACACTTCTAGGAAGTGTTCCCATAATAGCCACACTTCTAGGAAGTGTTCCCATAATAGCCACAACACACACATTGTGGTCCAAAATCATCCATTTTTTAAATGTTCATATTAAACAACACACTCAAAGTCAAGAAAAATTTCGTCGATGTTCAAATCAAGTAGTAGATTCAAGACGTCTTTTTTTAGATTATTTTTATGATTTTTGAAGTGTTTTTTATATATTGATTTTTTTATTAAAAACCCTAGACTCTCAGCATATGCCTTTCCCGAAAAAGGAGCCAAATTTTGATGAGGCCGGAGGTCATCACAACTTCGGTGCCAGAATCTTAAAACATCGGTGGAACCGATTGTTAGGAGATTATCAGTGAGTCGACTCGCCGATAGAAAAAATAGAAATTATAACAATAAAAAATTAATATTAAAAAGATAATAAAATGAATAAAACCTCAATTAATTAAAACAAAAGAAAAATTAACTAAACTGTTAAATACTAATTAATTAACTCAATTAAGAACTAACTAAATTATTAAACAAAATAAAAATGAAAGTGACATAATTATTAACTAAGAATATAAATATTAAGATTAATTAATTAAATATCTAAATAAATGAAAAAACATACAAATAATTAACCACGAACATGAAGTTAAAATAATTAAAATTAACTAAAGATTTTAAACAACTAAGTTAATTAATTAAATGACAAAATGAAAAATTAAAATTAAGAACACCTTATTATATTAAACTTTAACTTAAATTTTTAATTATATAATAAATAGAATAATTAGACTATTTAATAAATAAAGTTAATTTATTTTAATAAATCTAATTTAATTGGTAATGTTTTAAATTAAAAACTAAATTATATTAATGCAAATAAAAAAAGAACAATTGATTAAATAATAAACATTTAAAATTGTATTTTTTTTAACCAGATTAAGATTACTAAAATAGAAAGTAAGTTAATATAATTAGAATAATTAGAATGACTAAATTAACTATTTAAAAGACTAAAAAACATATTTAATTATAAAAAATGATTAATTAATAGATTTAATGATAAAAATACAAAAGTGGCATTATTTATTAAAAAGTGTTAAAATAAATAATTAAATTGTTAAAAATTAAATAAAAGATATGAAAAAACTATGTAAAAATAGATCCACATCAATATTATATATTTTATATATAATATATACAAGTTAAAACATACTTAAAAAAATAAATGAGGTTGGGGGGCGTGCACGAACATCATTGGATGAGTGTGTTATTTGTTTTGTTAAAATATAATGAGTTATTATATATATATATTATTAATGGATTTGTTTATATATGTATTGTATTAAATCATTGATATATATATATATATTATAATATATATATAATATTAAATCATTTATATATATATTATTAATAACATTGTTTATATATATATTATTAATGACTTTGTTTATATATATTATATTAAATCATTGATATATATATATATATTATATTTTTTATACATTTATATATTATATTAAATCATTGATATATATATATATATTATTAATAACTTTGTTTATATATATATAGTCTGGTAATTTTTAACTAGGCATATCGCTTGGACTAGTTGGTCTAGGCGCAACCTTGGTGACTTGTGGTAGGGGGTTTGAGTCTCCCTACTAGAAGTTCCCCAATTTTGTTTTAGATCAGACAAAAAATTATGGGTTGGGCTTCATACGGGTTAGTGGGCTGGGCTCTTATGGGCCGACTTAACTTGGCCTGCGGGTCTACTTATGTAGGCTCAGGTTTGGCCTGACGAACCATCGTCCTGAACCTGGCCCGACCGGACTTGGGCTTTGGTGAACCGGGCTGCTTGGGCTTTCGAGCTGGGCCGGTTAGGATTTTGGGCCACCAGGACAGAATTACACCCTTAATATATACCAAGAACCTTTTGTAAGTCCTGCCAAAAGCATGAAGTAATACATGAGTCACAATCTCAAACAATACTCCGCAACACCCCGTGCAGATGGACTATCTCCCAAATATATATATCTCCCAATTGATCCACTGAGAATGTCTCCCATATAGGTAAGAAATGTGCTACTTTTGTTAGTCGATCTACTATCACCCAAATAACATATGTAAGATCCCATTTTTTTCTAGGCACATCACTCTCTGATTTTTTCATTGATCTTTTATTTCATTTGTGGTTTCATCGTGACAGTCCGTCATTTGAATAAACATAGTCTTGAGTTGCAGGGAAACTTGAGAAATATTAGAGAGTATCAACATGGATAGATTTTTTGGATAAAATAACCTAAATTTTAGGGATATATCTTTGTTTTAATTAATGAAGTCCAAGTATAAATGGTTTAAGTGTTTCATGGGTTCTTGGTGAGTTGGGAATATTTAAAAGAGGTTTGGGTTGTTTAAAAGGAAAATGGGATAAAAAATCAACTGAAAAATATTTACACATCATGTAAAGGGATTACATGTCATATAATTGTTTTAGGGTTTTAATAAAATTAATCCTAGGTGATGGGTTTTTCAGCGTATTCCATTAAAAATATTTATACGATGTGTAACTATATTACACACCGTGTAAATGCCTGAACTTTTATTTTAAATATGCTATGCAGCTGAAATTCATTCTATTTCATTACAACACCTCTCATCTTGAACCTAGGGAATTCTACAGGTGATTTTGGAGTGCCAACCTCCCCTCTGGATGTTCCGTTCTCTTCTTCAATCCCTGGTAAGTCTTTTTTAGTTAGTTTTATTCCTTCTCTTATTTATTCTCTTCCCATTGAGGTGAAATATCTTAACTAATTTGTGTTTTTGGTTTTGATCTTGATCTGTTTTAATCTAGGAACCTCTTTTCAATCACCCAAACCTTCTTCCTCATGGGAGTTTTCCATTGGAAGCATTGTTGGATCATCGATTAAAGGTAGGTGGTATAAATATAAACCCTATGGTTTGATATTTTCCAAGTTTATGCACTATCTTGATTTCTACATCATTCAAACAAATTAAATAAATAAATGCATGAGGTTATTCCTTGAAGTACTTTAGATTTAAATGGATTTTAATTATCACATGGATACCCATGGGGTGAGCAAAAAATGTTTATAATTGAATTGATATTGTCTTAAAGTTGTTTAGCATGGAATGAAACCTAGGGTGATTTCTTGTTATAGAATCCCTAAATTTTGGATTATTGCTTATTGATTTAATTTTTAGTCAATTGAGAATTTAATTGCAAGTCTCATATGAAATAAAAATGGTAATTTACATAATTAACCATTGAGATTTTTTATGTGATATTTTGATATCCATGCTATTTGACATAGATTGTGTTCCATGCTATAATGTTTATATATTGAGATCATACTTATAACTTGCACACTTAAATGATGTAATGATGATATTGAGTGGTCTCGACCCATTCCATACTGTAATGCTTATAGAGAGCAGGCTATGCCTAGTCCCATGCTATAATGCTTATAAGGCTCTGACCCGGAATGCTGTAATGCTTATAGGGATTTGACCCAGATTGATTATTGTGAATATAAAATGGGTATATGGCTATGGCTGTCATGGTTGTAATACATGCTCATATATATCCCAGTATGGCACTGAATAAGGTTATTTACCTTGGTTATATGGTTGTGATTGGAATGGTTGTAAGACATGCTCAGTCATATTCTGACATGGTGCCAAAACAGGTTATTGTTGTATTTTATTAATTGTTCAATTAATTAATACACTTGTTTATTGATTTATTGCATAAAATTCTTATCAGAATCATTTTTTAGACGTATTGGTGTCAACCTACTGAGTTATACTCACACCCTATTCGGGCCTCCATTTGTCACCCGAGCAGATTACTTGGATGCATGTTTTTACAAGGGAAAAGGACCATGCTGTTGAATGTTTTTTTGCTGATGGGATGGAGTTTGGAGAGGGGACTAATGTGGGGTTTGAGATCTAGGAATTGAGACTTTTATTTGAGTCTGCTAGTCTTTTTCTTATATTGTTCTAGCATGACATTTAGTTACATTCCAACAAATCATTACATTATTCCTTTATTATTTATTGGACTATTTAGTTGGTTTTTATTGATGTATTTCACTATATCCTTACTCTGATTATTTTTCATTTAAACATTATTTGTTTCTTCTATAATGAAATTTCACACCAGGGGGTATAGTCTACCCACTATACATTTCACACCCCCACTGCTAGTTGGCAGCCTCTAGTATACGAGGAGGCATGCTTAAGGTATCATAACCAACCATTTCCAACCACATGAGAGAGTTCCAGATTGAGGGATGTTATAAAGTGGTATTAGAGCAGCCTGGTTTTCTTTTATTTGGACTTACAATTTGGGGAAAGGTATAAATGAGACTAGGATGTGTTGGGACTTGGTATTAAGCTTATTCATGAGAGTATCTAACTCATGTACGAGGGAAAATCAGAGTGCCCAAGGATGAGATTGTTGTTTGTGCGGTGTGCTTATTACGATTGATGTTATTTCACCTTGAGTGATTCACATGTTTTATGAGGTTATTATTTTATGATATTACTATTTCTTTAGATTTTTACTCGTAGTCTGGTATGGCGTGAGATAAGAATACATGCATCATAATATGTACATAGGTATATATTGACATGTATTGTTCATGATAGGGACATATCTATTTTTTCATGTAATATATACTTGCCTATTGAGCTATGATATGAGATATCATTTTCATTGGATAAATAAAAATATTTTACTTTTAATGCTAAAATACTTGTAAGCCATATCTCGAGATACCAAGAGTTAGTGGTTCTCTGTTGCATTCACCTGTTTGGTTGACTTTGTTTTTATCTAGTTCTCTAAGGTGTGAATTTTTATTTTAGATAAAAGGTCTCATCATCATCTTCAACTCGAGTGTCAGGAGAGTGGAAATCAGCACACTCCTAAAACAGCTGAACCAGAGATTCCTTTAGTTCTTGAGGAGCATATGGATGTTCATATTCGTGATAGATTCCTGAGAGTCATGTGATCCATGGAAAGGGAAACTGTTTGTACTGTTACTTCGATGTATGGTATGATAAGATACTTTCAACTTCAGCATCCACCTATATTTACTATAGAAGGGGGACCCCATGTAGCTGAGTTATGGATTGATTCAGTCCAAAAAATATTCAAGCATATCGAGACACCCACAGATAGGAGGGTGAATCTTGCTACGTATATGCTTCATGGACCTTCCAAGAATTGGTGGGATATTCTAGAGGAAGCTGGGAAATATGATAAGCTATATTAGAATGAATTTGAGATGAATTTCCTAATCAATTTATATCCCGAGACCTTGAGTGATGAAAAAGACTGCGAGTTCATGCATCTGACACAAGAGGGTTTATCAGTGATGGACTATACTGGATGTTTAACCAACCTACAGTGCTTTGCACTATATTTAGTAGATGATGAGATCTCTAGGTAGAGACATCTCTAATACAGTCTTCACTATGAGATCAGATTGTAGGTAAACATTTCCTATTTAATAAGCTTTGAAGATGTGATGAATCAAGAACTCATCATAAAAGTTAATCTAAGAGAGGCCTTGACCAACATCCATACTATAACAAGAGAGCGATTTGGGAGTTCTTATTTGATTGGTAAGAAGTACCATTATGGAAGTTTCTTCCAAATAAGTAGTGGGCAGAGCAGTCACGGCAGCAGACAACCATCTCAAGACCATGTTCCGTTCCAGTGCTATCAGTGTTCTAAGTTTGGTCACAAGCACCTATACTGTCCTTAACCCACAACCGAGTGTTGTTTTTTTGGTATATTGGGTCATTTTTAGATGTTCTGTATGAACTTTCTGCAACAAACTAGTGGTATAGGATCATTACAAGCACCAAAGTCGGGAAGGGGCTTAGCTACCCCTCAACAGGGTGGTATTTGGAGTTCCACAAGCCATTCAGGATGAGGTAGGGGATGTGGTTCCCTAGTGAATGATCAATAGTAAAAAGAAAAGGATGTATCTAATGGTAGTCAGACTGGATCCTAGGGAAAAGGGACAATTTAGTTGCACATTATGCAGACTACTCAGATTATTGTGGATACAGAACCGTCTACTGTCAGAGGTACGATTATTGTATCATATACATTAGCTTGTGTTTTGTTTGATGTAGGAGTGTCACATTCTTTTCTTTATTCTCCTTTTGAAAATGGTTTGGTATTGGATGTGGAAATATTATATAGTGTTTTAACCATTAAAACACAATTGGGAGTGTGGTTAGAGAATATAAAATGTTACAAGGTGTGTTCTATAGATATTGATAGTTACCATTTCTTTTGGGAACCACTCATTCTAGAAATTATAGGCTTTAACTTGATCCTTGGTATGGATTGGATAGTTCTATACCAGGCTCATATTAACTATTATAAGGGGAGAGTTACTTTCCTACCTCCAGAAGGAAGCATATATTCTCACCAGGGTGAGTGGGATCTTTAGGCTGGTCATGAAGGACCAATCTAGTGCATATTGGATTGTCTCATGACTCATATAGTGGGTATTTCTCTACATGATGATGGAATAAAGTATGATTCTTTTCCTCTAGTGGTAGACCATTTTCAGGATGTTTTACCTAATGATTTCTATAACTTACCTCCAGAGC